>JAWWEE010000010.1:20608258-20639772 GCA_035221455.1 Xenops minutus
TGTGCCCCAGAGCATCACCCAAACCCTCCTGCAGCTCTGGCAGCCTTGGGGCTGTGCCCACTGCCCTGGGGAGCCTGAGGAGGATGTAAATAATGGCCACCTAAATAATATGTAGGCACATTTTGAGCAAAGAGCACCCAAAGGACAGCTGGGGGGGGGCACAGCTCTGAGGTCACCCCCACACTGGTGTCCTGTGGACAAACATTTCCCACTCCACTTCCAGAGCACAATTCCTAATGAAAATCAATGAGGAGAGGGGATGGTTGGCTCTCTCCAACAGCACTGGGCACCACCACTAAAGACAAGAAATGAAGGATGAGTTTCTCTCTTGCTCGTAGAAATCAATCCATCGAGGTGTTTCTCATCTTGCTGAAATAACAAATAGGCTTTTGAATGTGTCTTCCACCCTGGTTCTGCCTTTCCCATCACCCCTTAATGACTTTCAATATATGGAGGAACTGTAAATACAGATCACCAGCAGGCTGGGAGTTGAAATCCATATTCCTAAAAAGGCAGCCTTATGACCCAAACAGGTTCCTCCCCCTCATAACTGACTGTTCTTCTCCCAGGTGGACTTGCAAGAAGAAGACAAATATCATTGATCACAGAAAGGTTTGGGTAGGCAAAGACCTTAAAAACCCTCTGTTTCCAACCTTTCCACTGATGGAAGTCATTAATTGCCTTTCCATTTATGGAAGACAAACCTGGATGCAGGCTCTATCTAAGCGTTTAATTACAAGCAAAACTCACTTTTCTCTGCTGGACATAAAAATATTGAAGTGCACTGGATGTTCTTTCATGCAAAGAAAGTAAATACTTTCCAACCACATCAAATTTTTGTGGGTTTTCTAAATTCTTTTGCTCTTTTCCCCACTCTCTTGCTGCCTTTCTATTTGTTAGCTTTTTGGAAGCGAGAAGAGAAATAATTATCCAGAACAATACGATGCAGAGGCATCGCAGGCTCTGAAGTTGTTTAGCCTGGAGAGGAGAATGAGAAGTGATTTGATTATGAGGAATATCATGAGGAGTAATAGGAATATGCAGTCATTTCCTACAAGCAATGGGGATGCTCAGCTGGAGCGTGGTTAGAGCACAGCAGAGCTAATATTTTTAACTCAGAGCCTGGTGCTGACATGGCAAATGAAGAAGGAACCTGACTGAAATTCAGCACCTTCTGCCGGTGTCCTCTCAGCCTCCAGAATTGAGTAATTTCCACTTGAGGTGCAAAGCTGTTGTGCTGAGGCCTGTCCTTCTATTTGCTCTGTGGAAAGAAATGCTGATTTATTGCTGTGGACTTGCCTCTGAGTTGTTGTTTACCATGCTATCTGCTTCCCAGATAAGTGGATAAATTGGATAAATGGGAGTTGCTCTTTACGTGAAGAAAACCTTGTCAGTAAACATGCATTATTGCCATGATTAGCCCGAGGAATCATATACATTTTTCATGCTTTTCTAGTTGCACACTTCCTCTAATTCACTCCTAAAAGCCCATCTGTTTAAATGAGCTCGTGATGCCCATTAATCGATAGTTCCCACTCCTGGGCTGCCAGGGGAATGCTGTGCCAGGAGCAGCTGGACTGGGGGAACCCGGGGGCTGCCCTGGGAATTCAGGGCACAGCCTCACTAAACCACTTTCTTGAGTCAAGTGCTACTTAGCTGGGGCTTGACCCCAAAATCTGACACCGAATCACTGCCTGGCCACTTCTGGGGCTCCCCTGCTGTACCGTGTTCCTGCAGGACATTCCAGCTTTCCTGTGGATTTTAGGGCAGCCCCGATGGGATTTGAGACCCCCAAACCTCTGCAACGAGGGGGCACCTGCCAGCCAAGGAGACCCCTTTAATTCCCCATGCCTGAGTATGGCCCCAGACCCTAAATCAGCCACCACCACCGTGCTGCTGCACAGAGGGGGTCGGGGGGTGGCAGCCCCAAAAATGAAGGTCTGGAGGCATCACAGCGACCTGGCAGGGACCTGCAGCATCCCAGGGACTTGAGGTGCCTCAGCCCCACCCGTCAAGAACAGAGCAGCACATCAGGGCAGCTGGGTCTGGATGCAGAGGGATGGTTTCCCAAACTGATCCTGGAGCTGGTGTTTCCGTGGGAGCCAATTCCCACGGCTGGATCAATGGGAACCCGTGTCCCAGCCCCATGGAGCCTCTTCTAACATGCATGTTCCTTAATTGCCGGAGCATCTGCCTCGCCCCAGGAGTGGGAGGGAATGTGATTTATCTCGCAGGCTCTCGGGGTCACCTCTGAGAAGCTTTTGCCTCTGCCGCATCCCTGTGGCAGCACAGAGCCCTCCCTGCAGCTCCAGGAGAGCCGGCAGAGCCCATAAAAGGGTCGCTGCCGTGGGGTTTTTTGAGGCTTTGCAGGGACTTTGAGAGTTCTTTGTCACGAAGGGCTCGTGGGGAGGTGGTTCCGTGGGCTGGAGGACACGGGGCTGCCGCTGGAATGTGCACGCCTTGGGCAGCACAAGGATTGGGAAGTCGGTCCCTGCTTGCCAAAGAGGCAAAAATCAACCTAAGGTGGCTGCGGACCTAATGGGAACCCCTTTCTTTCTCCAGCCCACTTTAGGATAGCAAATACCACATGTGTTTGCATGGACTACATTCCATGTCCCTGCTCCTGATGCTCTGACAAGGAACAGTTTGTGGAAGGAAAAGAGAAACTCCGGAGACCCAGACCCAAAATACAAACTCGCCTTTGAATCAGAGCCTGTGCTGTGTTTGCTTCATTTGTTAAAAGCCTGGTTTATTTGCCTACTTGAACTCATCCCTGTAAATATTTGCCCTTTCTCCTCACACTCATTAAATCCCTTGGATTAGAGCTGGAAGTGAGGGAGGAGGTTTGGTGGGCTGGGGATGGAGAAGGATTGCTGGGGTGGGGATGGAGAGGGTTTGATGGGGTGGGGAGAAGGTTTGCTGGGCTGGGGATGGAGAGGGTTTGATGGGGTGGGGATGGAGAAGGATTGCTGGGCTGGGGATGGAGAAAGATTGCTGGGGTGGGGATGGAGAAGTTTTGCTGGGGTGGGGAGAAGGTTTGCTGGGGTGGGGATGGAGGGGGTTTGCTGGGCTGGGGATGGAGGGTGTTTGGCTGCTCAGCCCTTGGTTCATGTGTTTGCTCAGCACGTTCTCAGCCCCAAGAGCTCCATTCAGGGATCTGTTTCCTTGTTTATTCGATTGATTTGGGGATTTGTGCTGAGAAACCCACATTTCCTCATACCAAGGTGGGTGTAACCTGGGAGCAAGCGTGGGCTTGTCAGGGGTGTGAGTTCCTTGGTTTTTCAACCAAACTTCACTTCATGGGAGACTCAGGAGCCTCTCAAAGGCTCTTCAGAGGGAAGCAGCATCAAAATCTGGGAATAATGAAACAGGAAGGGTCCAAGGCCAGGTTGGACAGGACTTGGAGAACCTGGTCTAGTGGAAGATGTCCCTGCCCATTGCAGAGGGTTGGAACAAGATGATCTCTAATCCCTTCTGACCCAAACCACTTGGTGACTATGAAATCAAATTCAGAATAAGGATAAAGGATTTTCATTTGGGTTGATGGGAATGAATGAAAAAGGAATATGGCTTAAGGACACCTTCCACTAGACCAGGTGGCTCCAAGCCCCACCCAACCTGGCCTTGAACACTTCCTTTGCTTTAAACACTTTATGCTTTTCCTCCACATCTCTGTTTCTTCGCCAAGGAACACCAAAATCCCTGCTGGGGAGTAAGTGCAACATCACATCCCTCTGCTCAAAACCCTAATGGAGACTCAGCATCAGCAGGATCGAGTCAAGGGACTGTTGCCTGAGCTCTACCATGAAGAGGAGAAGAGACACATGGCCCTGGTACAGCCTGGCCCTGTGGTGACATCTCTGCACGATGCCACCTTTGCCCAGATACCTCCTGGCCCAAGCACTGGGTTAATTCTTGCACCCAAATACATCCAGAGCTGATTTTCTCTCCTGGGCCATCAACACACTCTAATGATCTCAAGGGATCCACAGCAGGATGTTCCCAAAAGTGTCCATTTTCAACCCAGACCTTTTAAAGAACCAGCCACACTTTAAAAAGGGAGAAAGTCCATTTTCCCCAGCAAAGTTCTGAGGGAACACAGGACATAAAGCACTCTGTGACACCTCTGAGCTGCTGTTGGAACTCTGAGTCCAGACAAGCTTGAGGAAGGCAAGATGGTGGAGCTCACCAGAAGATTCTTCTCTAATTCTGAAATTTAGCTGGAAAAAAAAAATAGGTATATTTTTTCCTTTCTGCAAGCATGGGTTTCTTTCTCTCAGTTGAGGTTTTGCTAACAATAATTTGTGATACAAGAATTTCTCCCCAGAAGGCCCTTTGAGGCTGAATAGCTGCCACTCTGTCAGCCCAGTGCAGTGAGGCAGCAGAGACTTACCAACCCTCCTCTCCTTATTTTATCCCTCTTTTCAAATCATTTTAAGTGTCTGCCCCTTTTTATTTCCTGCCATCAATGCAAACTCTGCTGGGGAGGTTTTGCTGTCAGTGATTGATCAGGGCTGATTGATTTCCCACCATGGACATGTCTCTGTACCCACTCCTCACCCCACAGAGGAGCTCCCCATCCAAAGAGGGGGGGTTGGAGACATCCTCAGGTTAGAGAGCCCTCAGAGCCTTCTCCTCCCTTCCCAGCATCCCACTGCCCACAAATTCCAGAACTGCCCCTCTCTGCAGGAACATTTTTATTGCAGCTCTCCCCAATTAGCAACTCAGGGTGGTTAATGAACCCTGTCATTAACCCCCTCAGGGCTGCCTGTCCCTGAAATGCAGCTTCTTCTTTTCAAGCCCTTGCAGGACCATTTCCCTCCCTCTTTGTTCTTTGTGTATATATAAGGTCCTGTTTGCCCTGGAGGCAAAAGGAAACACTTTTAGGAGTGCAGACATCCAGTCAAACTAATTTTGCATTGATTACCAGGGGAGGGAAAGCAGAGCATCTTCCTGGCCACCAGCTGTGGCCCTCTGGCTGGTTTGCTGGCCCATTCCCCTCCCAGCTGTGGCCAGTTGTGCACACCTGAAACTTTTGTTCTTACTGTAACTGATCCTGGAGAACAAAAAAAAACCAACCAAACCACCTTTCCTTTGTTAGACTCGTTGCCAAAACATCCCTACAGAGACACTTTGGAAAGAGCATCTTCCATGAAGGCTGAGCTCAGCCTGATATAAAATCCTCCATTCCCAACCCAAACACCCCGGAGAAGGCATTTCACAGAGGTGTTATGTGAGAACAGGATTCCCCATCCTCTTGGTGGATATTTGTTGGGATATTTGAAGTTCAGTGTTTGCTCCTGACCCCAGCCAGGTTTTCCTGCTGGCTTAGGCCAGCTCTAAAGGGGAAGGTTAAATCTGAGGGCTCCCAAATTGTGTGCTGTGCCACAGGAGGATGATCTTAGTCTGTAAAGCATCTCAGTGTAACAACTGATAGCACCAAGGGGGCTTCACCCCTTGGGTAGGCTCAGGATTAGTGGAAGCTCTTCAAGATAAGCCCCCTGTACAAATCCTGCTCTCCCGTGCCCTGGGGATGGGCAGAATTGGGAGGAGAAATCAGCAAAGAGATCCCAAAGGTGCAAGCCAAGTTTCCAAGGGCAGTCCATGGAGTTTGGTTTCAGCCATGACCTCCTGGAGCTGCTGTGACCAGAGAGGCCAGCACAGGTTTGCCCCTGAGCCCTAGAGATCCTGCTCCTGGTGGATGTGGGAGCCTGGAGCAGGAAGAACCCTTCTCCACTGCTCTGACAAGCTCTTTTTTGGTGGCTTTCCATCACTTTCCACAGGTTCAACTCACCTCATCTCCCCTGGAGCTGGCCTGAAGAGCAACCATGGGCTGGGACACCCATCCTGCTTCCATCCCATGCCTTACCTCAGCCTTTCCCACGTGCCTTGGGGGACAATCTTTGAGTGACCCATCCCAAAAAAGCCTCGTTGTTATGCAGGAGCACCAGAAGTGCTTCCAGAATTAGCAGCTCCTCCAGGTTGCCCTGTTCATTTTGAAATGTGCCACTTCAAAGCCCTTCAAGGGCTTGATTTGGGAAGTAAATGGGATTCAGAGCAGGTGAAATGTTAAGTAATTACAAATTATTGGAACACTTCATGTTATGAAAGCCCTTCAAATAATTTTAAATTGCTTTGTACTAATTGTGATCAGTGCTCCATTCATTTCCAAAACCCTCTTCAAACGACAAGCCCTGGGATATTTTGGGAGCTGGAACCCAGTGCTTGGATTTAAAAAAAAGAAAATCCACACCAAATTTCTTTTTGGAATTATACACTTCTGAAAAAGGTCTGAAAAATGCACGTTCCAGTTGTATTCCCCAAGTTCTTCCATGTTGCCTGGAGCAGCATTACAAATCCAGTGGTTCATTATTGGAATTAGGAAGGAATTCCTCCCTGTGAGGGTGGTGAGGGCCTTGCACAGGTTGAATCCCAGAGAAGCTGTGGCTGCCCCATCCCTGGAAGTGTCCAAGGCCAGGTTGGACAGGGCTTGGAGCAGCCTTGGATAGTGGAATGTGTCCCTGCCCATGGCAGGGGGTGGCACTGGATGGTTTTTAAAGTCACACAAACCATTCTGTGATTTGGGATTCAATCCACCTAAAAAAAGGAATAACATGAACCTTTTCTTGTAGGATTTTGTTATGTTTTAAGAATGGCAACAGATGAAAAGCCAGTGCTTCTGTCTCCTCATCCTGCCTCTCCCATCCCAGCTTTTTCCTCATGTTCTTTTCCATTCCCAGCTCTCCAGGTCTGACTATCCACCCTCCTCCAGCCCCCTGGTCTCACTGGGATATTGCCCTTCACCAGAAGGCTTGAGAGTAACAGGTTCTTCTTTGCCTGTTTAACAGCAAAGGTCTGACACAGGTGACAGAGGTTTTCAGCCCCTTTTCCACATGTTTTTGGTGACACACCATCAAAAGGGTTACTCAGGTGCTGGGCCTTTGCTTGAGTGAGAAAGCAGCTTGCCATGTCCACTGGAAATATTCGTGGGAATCACAATGTCGTGGGTCTTCCAACCTCCCTGCACCTGGAGAAACCTCCTCTCCCTCCTGCTGCTGCTCCTCCTGGTGCTTATGCAGCTCATTATCCTCTCCTTTCCCCGGCAAAATGCTGAGGGTTGATGAAGTTGATGGTTTGAAGCACCAGACAAAGTCAACAGGCTCCTTAATGTCTCCCTGGGGAGGCTCAGCTCCAGGTCCTGAGCTCTTGTGCCTGTCTGTGCCCTCACTCAGGGCGTGGAAGGGAAACCAACCCCTCAGCTCCTGTTTGGAGGGAGGTCTTTGGGGCTGGAAGAGGTTCATCTTGCTGAGACCATAAGGTAGTGACCTCATCAACCACGTTTTCTAAAAAAAAAGGCATGAATCGGGTGTTTGCCCCATGATCTGCACCCAGAACCAGTCTTAAAGTGATCACAGAATGGTTTGGGTTGGAAGGGACCATAAAGCTCAACTCATTCCACCCCTTGCCAAGGGCAGGGACACCTTCCATAGACCAGCTTGCTCCAAGCCCTGTCCAACCTGGCCTTGGACAAGTTCCAGAGGGCAGAAGATGGATGTGCAGAGAGTGACTGCACTTAGAAGATGCAATCACCTCTAACCCCCACCTTCTCATACCCCCAAACACTCTCCTCCCTGTCACCAGGACCTGCAGCTCTGCTGGGAGAGGAAGGGAGGAGACCTTGTGTTTATTATCACCCCAATACCTCCCTTGGACATCCAGCTGCAGGATGATCCTGCCTGGGAAGGGCAGCCAGCCCCAAATCCTGCCTCCTTATTGGCAGCAGTGGTGGATGTTCCTCCCCTCCTCTCCTCAGTTAGAAATTTTCACGAGTCTTGCAAGCACTTTCTCTCCAAGACATCATCTGCACACCCAAATGCTGGTTGAAATAAGCCCCATCTTAGCAAAGGTTATGGGAGAGCTTGCCAGCCTCGCTGCCTTCAGAAACCAGGCTGAAAACGTGGAGGAAAACCAGCCTAAAAATCAAAAAAACCTCCTAATTTACTAATTACAACAGCAATAAAACTCAGCCATTAAAAAAAGCAGTTAAAGCTGCAAACGAACAACTGCTTCCACAGTTATCCCTAACAGCCTTTACAAGGCCCAAGCTCTCCAAAGCCGTGAAAATGAATAGCTCAGGATATCATAAATTTTATACTGCTCCCAGAGCAAACCTGCACACAGTATTCCAGAAAATGCATATTTCATCCCCCCTCAGCAGCTCCCATGCAGACTCCAGGCATTCTTTGCAGGGTAATTTTATAATGTGCACACAACTCAAAGCCTCTTTGTAAAAGAAACATAAAAATGATGCATGTGCATATTAAAGACTCGTATTTATCAGTCTCAAATGTAAGTTCACGTACGTGCTTAATGTTACCATAAATCAGCAGCTCTCCCTGTTAAACCATATATGAAAGGATGTTATGGAGGAAAGCTATTTATGAACACTGGAGCCAGTAATCCAAGAGTCATTTGAGAAAATGTTTGTTAAAAAGATTTCCTATCTGAAGGAATTACTCAAAGGATACATCATGAAAAGAAAATAAAAATAAAACCCTGCCAATTAAAAATAGGCAAGGACTTCTGGCTCAAGCAGTGTCAGGAGAGGGAAGTGTTTGGTTTACATTTAATTAAAGCAGTGTCCTTAGATAATCCCGGTCCTCAGGTCGCTGTTTGGGTCTTTGAGGACCCTCCATAAAGCCTGGACAAAAGAAAACAATCTCTGTCAAAAGATGGGCTTTAAGGTCCCTCCCAACTCAAACTAGTTGTGATTATATGAAAAGTAGTTTTGATGATGTTTTAAGACAATCACAAAATGGTTTGGGTTGGAAGGCATCTTAAAGCTCATCTCATTCCAATCCTGCTTTTGATAGAGTTTTGTTTCTTTATTCCAGATTTTATGGAGGATCCATGGGCAGGAACACCTTCTATTGTCCCAGGTTGCTCCAAGCCCCATCCAACCTGGCCTTGGACACTTCCAGGGATGGGGCAGCCACAGCTTCTTTGGGATTCAACCTGTGCCAGGGCCTGCCCACCCTTTGCTTGTGCTGAAAACTGGTATTTCTTCTGTAAAATAAACCCACAAAAATACAGGACCCCTTGCTTCTTCCTGGGGCAAATTGTGGCTTCGATCCCCATGTGGGACATCCATTAAGAGTTGGACTCGATGCTCCTTGTGGGTTCCTTCCAACTCAGAATAGAATAATCTGTGGAAGAGGAGGAAGATGCAGCAGCATTGTCTTTTTTGCCACTAAGATCCCACCTCCTGCTCCTCACAGGGGCCAAGAAGGACCCCAGCCATGGTGAGGGGAACAATCACATCTCCCTTCATCCCTGTCCCAGCTCCAGGCATGGGTTAAGGTGATTTTGGGGCTTACAGGGAAGAACAGCTCCCACAGTCTCCACCACAGCCTCTTGCTGATCTTGTGTGCCTGTGTGGCCACCAGCTCATTAGTATTGAAATTGGTTCATGCATAGTTCACTTGCAATTTAGGCTCCAATAATCTCCCTATTGCTCATTCTTAGACCCTGCAACGCTCCGAATTCCTGCCCAGCTGAAATCTGTTACAATGCTCCCTCACAGACATGCAATTTCATAGAGAGATAAGATATAGATCTGCTGTACGCTGGTGATTCTCTTTCAGAAGTGCACCTTGTCAGGCCATAATTTGATATTCTTTCACCATTTCTACAGGGGAGGGGGGGGAAAGCCCTTTAATTTAAAAAAAAAAAAAAAGAAATCACATTTTCCCCCTTTTGTTCGGTAATGACACAAATAGTAAAATGTTCAGATTACATCAGGGGATGGAAAAGCCCCATGGAGAAAAGGCACTGACAAAAGCTTCATTTTGAGGTAAAATTGCGTGGAGTTTGGGGCACTGCACACTCCTGGTGATGTGGGGCTTTTTTTCCTGCTTGCCTTTCATCCCTGTGCATCCCTCGGAATGTTAATACATTTTACAATGGGACATTTAAAAGGACTGCAGAGAAATAGGGTTTTATCCACTCTAATGTCTCCCAGAAACCTCCAAGCAATTTCCAGCTGTGAATAATACACAGGGAGTGGGGTGGGAGTCGGGTGCTGACTCCAGCTGCAGCTCCCAGCCTGCTGTAAAATCAGTTTTAATCAGGATGCTTTGGGTAATACAGGTCTCTGTGTGTGTTTTATTTTTCCTAAAGCTGCCTGATATTTTTCCCACCTGCCTCAGTAACCACTGGAAAAGAGGGAAGGGGGCAGTCTGAAGGAATTGTGTCCTTAGCAGGATGGCATGAGGGTCGAAGAGGTGAGACACTGGGTATGAGGGTGCCACACTCCAAGGACAGGTTTTCCCATCTGCAGTGCCCTCAAAGCCAGAAATGGGATGTCTAGAAGGGGTATGTGACTCCTCACTGGAGCCAGGAGATAACCAGCACTCAGTTAAAAAGTGGGAGAGTCATTGAATCATAAAATCAGAATGATTTGGGTTGAAAGAGACCTTGGACACCATTTAGTTCCAAGCCCCTGCCACGGACAGGGACACCTTCCACTAGACCAGGTGTCTCCAAGCCCCATCCAGCTCACCTTGAATGTCCTCAGGGATGGATCATCCACCACCTTCAGGGTTGCTCTGAAACAGAACCTGTGGGAAATTACCTTCATGGCCACGGGGATGGTCAGGGCACCAGCTAAAAGGGAGCATTCCCAGGTTTGCTGGAGTGGTGGATGAGTGTTCAGCCGTGGCTCTTCATCCCACACCTCCATGGCCAGCCTTTGGCATGGAAATTCCCACCTTCAACCCCTCCCATGTGTTTCCAGATGAGGGAATGTTGCAAACAAACAAGGGCTGGAGGTGCAGCCAGAGAAATTTAAAATCTGGGATAACAGGAGGGGAAGGCAGTGTGGGATCTGGAGAACAACATCCTGCCCTGAGGGTGCAGAGGGGATGGAGAGGAACCATGATGTACCATGTACAACCCAAACACCGCTTTGGTTCCATCTCCCTGGGACTCCTTGCCCTGTAAAATCATTGTGTGGGGCCCTTTTTCCATTTGCATCTGGCCATAAGAAAACTACTGGATTTCACTTCCAACCCACATCTTATGCAAGAGTTTTCTTCTGCCACTGGACAGCCAAGGGACCACTGGGCAAAGGAGGGTGGTCCTGAAGCCAAAGCAGCCAGGACTCCTTGGCCTCTTTCCAAGGCCACTGTGCAGATTTGGACTGCAGGAAATTTTGGTCCTGGCTTGTCAGGACACTTCCTGCTCCATATGCCAGCATTGACCAGGATCACCCTGAGGATTGAGGATGTTTAGGACTGAAACAGAAGAACTACACTAGGATGTCTTGGAGTGGCAGAGAGTTCCTCGAGGGGCACCACCATCACTCTCCCAGCCCAGTGGGATCTCTGGCAGCCCAAGCTCAGCTGCTCTGAGGAGTGTGACATCCACTACCACCCCACATCAGCATCCTGGAGCCAAGAAGGGACCTCAGGGGAGCAACAGCCTTTGCTGGTGTTTGCACTTTGTAGGTACAAACCCTCCTGAGCCTGTTCACCATTTTCCAGCCCATGGTGTGGCTCTAATTAGGATTTAAGAGACCAAGAGAGCTCCCAGCGTGGAGAGAAGAGCACCCCAGGGTTATTCCAGCATCCCCATCCCAGCAGCCTCCACCTGCAAGGTCCCACTGCTCCTGAGACCCTGCAGTGCTGGGAGCTCTGGGTTAAAAGCAGCTTCTTTTTCTTCCCCATCCAGAGCTCGAGATTTAAACCTTATCAATGCCGCTAAACTTTTTAATGTATATCAATTGGGGAAAGTTCACAAACAAAGCAGGAATCGATCGGTGGAATAATAAAGTATTGATCACGTTGCCGGTAACCGATGAACCTTCAAATCAATGATGAACACAGATCCCATTCCCGGAGCACACTCACTTATTGCTCACTCAGTGCCATGCTCCTCGTGGGGCAGGTGGGAAGGGAAAAGCATTCCATAGCTCCACGTCTTGGCAAAGCACTGCAGCAGCCACTGCTTCATGGATTTGTGTCTCTGAGCACCGAGCTCTCCTCACATGGGCTTTCCAACACTGTCATCACCCTCTTAGCTTTTTCCAAGCCTGTTTCTGGCTGGAATCAATCCCTGAAATGCTGACAGGGAGAAAAGCTCTGTTGCAGCTGCCTGGGTAGTGTGTGTTTCCCTGCCTCTACCAGGAATCCCTCAGCTGACACAGCTGGGCGCTGCACGTGTGGTTTCACAGCAGGATCACCTGAAGGTTTGCCACCCTGGGCTTTTGCTCTCAGGTGCCCTGCTGCAAACACAAAGCTTGTTTTGGGGGTCCCAAGAGAAGAGAGGCATCCAGCTGGGTACTGCTTTGATTACAGTAATACAGGTTGTACCTGTGGTCACAGGCACAAGGACAACTGTGCCAGAGCTGGGCTTGGACAGGCTTAGATGGAGGGAGAAGATTTCTAACCACGAGCCCTTCTGGAGTAAAATTCCCTTTCAGTGTGGACACAGTGCAGCAGGACCCTGCCCATGCTGGGGTGCCCTGCAGCCCCCCATGATCCAGCTGTGCTCCAGAAGGACCATATTCCCTGTGATCCCTGCCCTGCCACAGCCCACACCTCCCAGACAGCTCAGAGGGGCCAAGCTGAGCTCCCAGCCCATCCCTAAACCACACGGAACTGCACAAATGTCACTCCTGATGGCTCTGTGAAGGAGATTTTACACCCTGAAATCTCTGACACAGCAGAGCAGGAGTTCTGGGGAGGGGAGCTCTGTCCCTTCTTCCATCACCCACCGCTCTTGGGTCTCCAGAGGACCAGGGACATGCTTCTCTCTGCCCTCTGCTCCTCTTTAGAGAAGTCATGAGCCATTTTGTTTCCATCCCTGAGAGAAGAAAGCTGCCCTCCCTCCACCCTGCCTGGCCCAGACAGGGCTGCGATACCGAATTGTTCTTTTTAGAAGAGCATTTGCTGTTTCCAGAGGTTTAAGAGAGCAGGAGGGAGCTCATTCAGTTACTCACTCGGACGTGGAGCTGTTAGACACAGATCTTAATGGATAGTATTGATTGAAAGAAACAAAGCAGCAGTTTTCTTTCTCTCTATCAAGGGATTTCTAGGCTAAGATGAGAAGAGTTTGCTGCCTCGCTCTCTTACCAACAAAATACCATATTACAAGGTCCCCAGGAGTCTCTCAGGGCAGCGCAGCAGTGAGAGAAAGAAATGTGCAAGGTGTTAATGGGATAACAAATTAATAGGGAATAGGATTAGCGAGGGCCACAGGCTGGTACCAGCACTCCCTGGTGCTCCGGGGTCGAGCTTTAATCCGTTCTTGGCACGTCGTCCTCGCTGACAGATGAACACAATGGGAACCCACCTGACTCCTGGTGCCACTGGGATCCCCAATGGCAGCTGGGACAGCGCCGGAGTCGTGAGCGGCCAAAGTACAATTTTAGGGGAAATTTTAGCGCCTGCAGGACTTGGAAACCAGTGTAATTCTGTCCTGGAGCATCTGAGAAAGGGGAGGGAGCAGCCGGCTTGGATGCAGTTTCAGAATCATTACCTGCCTCTCTGTTGTCCCATGCAATTTTGCCATCCATCTGCCAGTCATTTTGGAAGGTCGAGAGCAAGGTCAGGCAAGTTTGGGGCCCTGAGACTCTGCTGTGTCTCATCCTGCTTTGCTGTCACCCACAGGTGGATGGCCCTGGCCACCAAGGCTTCCTGACCATCCCCTCCTGGACAATTGCCTGGATCAGCCATCCCAGAGGTGACAGCTGGCACCAAAACCACTTCAGTGCCACCTTCCTCACCAAGAGCCCTTGAGTCCCCTTTCCAAATTCAGGGCCTTGGATTTGGCAAGAGGCTGATTTTTCCAACAGAGCAACCCCTGCTCTTTCTCCTTGCCCACAAAGACAGCACCCTGGGCACCTCTGAGAGTTCTCCTGCCCCTGCTAAAATATTGATCCTGGTCCTTTTAGATGAGGGAGACACCCTAAGTCCCACTGTCCACAAGAGCTTCAGTACCTACTGGCATGAAGACAAAACCAAAAGGGCTTTTGCATCTACTGTTCTTTGGACAGTGAGAAGAGGAACATGCCCCAGAGGGGAACCTTTCTCTTCCTTTAAAGATGATGCTGATTTCGGATGGGTTTTGGAGGGATAACTGCCCCCCTCCAGCCCCCTTGGCAGTGGCGCTGCTGGGTTGTGAGCTCTGCAATCCTTCATCCAGCACTCCTTGACAATGCCTCTCCCTGACATTGATGTGTCACTTATTATCTCTGAGTTTTTATCTTTCTAAGGGCCCCCTGTCTTTCCTGGATCATGTTAACAAGACAGCTGTGGAGAGCAGTAACCCTGGGGGTCTTCATTAGTTCTTCCCAGATTTATGTTCCCTGCCAGTTTAATGCAGTGGTTGGGGCATGGCTGCACAGTGGTGGGGTCACCGTGAGCTTCCAGAGGTCAAGACCTTGATCCTTTTATTTATGGCTGAAGAAGAGGGAGCTCCACAGCTGCTCAGTCACTGCAGGGCTCCAGGAAGGAAATGCTGACCTGAGGAGGGAGATTTGCACAGCGACATCCAGGATCTACCCAGTGCTCCAGGTGCAAGGGGGAGCTGCAGGATGGAGCCCCAAAGGATTTACAAAACCAGCATTTGGTCCATCAGGACAATGTGTAGAAGGTGGAGACCAAATACTCACATTGCTCAAGGGTGTGAGATCGATGTAGCTTCTCAGGTGGATCCCAGGAGAGGAGCTCCATTTCCATGTATCCCTTAGAAAATGAGATCCTGAAAACGTTTGACTACCACCCTGCTTTGGAGGGGAACACAAAGGGTAAGACCCACTCCCTATGAGTCTTCCCAGGAAACAGCTGAGCTGGAGACCTGACTTTGGTCTCCCACATTTCTGACCCACCCCTGATCTTGGTCTCCGACCCACCTGACCCACACCTGCAGGCACTGAGCTCCAGAACAGGCTGCAACCCTAATTTTCTTTCTCTTCCCACTGCTTTGTTTCCCAGAGCAGGCAGTCTCACACTGCTCCTCTCCTCCCTATCCCCACACCTGGTGCATCCCATTCTTTCCCCTGGCACAGCTGTCCCCATCTCCATGGGGCACCTCCAGCACCAGCCTGTTATTCCCAGATGCTTTTCCTGCTGCTGACAGTCAGTTTGCTCTTGGTTAGCAATGGAAATGCTACCACCTTCAGGATCCCTCCATCCCTTTCCTCTCCCTCCAGGGAAGCTGCCACACCTCAAGCACCAGGTCTACTGGTGAACCCAAAGGGCGATGAGCAGGTTACCAGGAAAAGCCACCCCCCATCAAACACTCAGCAGGGAGCAATAATCATTCCAATGACCCACCTTGATTTACACCACTGGGGCCACCTTAAAGTGGGGCAGCTGAGGCCAGGTTTGTGCAAGACTTCTATAAAAAGAGACTCTGCCTCCCAGCTCCTGCTCTCTTACAGCTCTAACCCATAATTTAGTGAGTGAGAGATGACCTAGAGAAATTCCTGGGTAGCTGGGAAATGAGAGGGAGAAAGAAACCATTTTATTGTGTAGGCTACCACTGGCAACGAAGCAATTGCACTGGTGCTAAAAAAAGGTAAGAAACTTAGAAAATAGCAATAATAATGTAGAAATTCCACGACTCAGGAGGCATCATAATGGCTAATGATGGAAGAGAGGGGTACAGTGTGTTGTGACCGCCCACGTTCCTCTGAAACAGCATCCTTTGGCAAATTCAGTGTTTAAAAGTCCTCCTGAAGATTTATTAAAACTGACAGAACTGTTCCATGTTTGAGGAATAATGAGCTCCTCCAAGCTTCTCTTCAAAGAACTGAAGAGAATCCAGAGTCCTATTCTTGGCTCAGTCTGGTGCAGTACAGGTGGAATTCAGCACCAGCTGTTTTCCTATTGGGTGTCTTCAGAATTGTGGAATGGTTAAGGCTGGAAAAGACCTCCAAGATCACCAAGTCCACCCTTGTCTCCTTGATCTTCCCTGCTTTGCTGTGGATTAAAACATCCTTGGCAAACAGAAGTGGCCCAGATGGGGTGTGTTTAGCTCAGCCCAGGCAAAACAACCCACTGGTGCAATCAGAGACTGAATGAGCCTTCCATACATTCCCACTCGAGGAAAGGAGCTGGAGTGACCAGCTGTGATGCACTGGGAGAAAAAGCAGCCCAAGGCACTCCTTTGGTCCTCTCCAATTCCTTGTTTAATATTAATGGGAGCATTTTATGCTGATGTCAGGGAGCTCCATCCCAGAGAAATTTGAATCAAGGTGTTAATACTTAACGCAAACACCTTCCCTGCTGTTTCACGAGGTTTAAAAAGGTGATCAAGACTTATTAGGATTAAGGGCTCATTTCAGCTGAATTGATCAGATGGCATTTAGGTGTAATTTAAGCTAAAAATACAGGGAAGGGATAAGCCGATTTTATTTCTGTATAAAATTGTCTCCTCCTCTCCCTGTCTCTCCGCCACAGGCGTGTTCTCACTTCCCCAGGGTGATATTGCCCGGCTTTGGGGAGTTTTTGGGCGCTGGGGAAGGTTCTTTGGGCTGGATGTGCAGCAGAGAGAGCGATGCCTTGTTTCTCCTCTGAGGTATTTAAACAAGTTCTCTTCCCAGGGCCGACTGTCCAGCACCACGTTATTTGAGCCACGCGGGGACCGATTTAGCTCCCACCACCATCAGCTTCTCTTCACAGTTGCAATCATATTTCTTGGAGTACTGAAGTACTGAAGTATTTCTACATGTACTGAAACGTGTTCCAGGCTGGAAAAACCAGAGCTGGAGGATGAGAGGCGAGGGCTGCTCTTCGGTGGACCAACATTGCCATCTCACGGTGCAGTTGCATCCCTACAAAGCCTGCAGTGGCGCTCAAGGTCGCCGGCTCCCAGTCGCGCTGCAGAAAGCCCAGGTAAGGCAGAGAACTCCACCTGTCTGCTCCCAGCCTTGGAGGTGCAGGGACCTTCCCAGGACCAGCCTCAGGACGGGGATTTTGGAGACCCACCAGCCTCCTCCCGTGCTGCTCCATCCCATTGCTCCCCTGATGATCCCGCTCCTGTCTCTGCTCCAGCCGCGGCTCCTCCACTTCAGAGTTGTGTTAATTCTCATTTTCTCGAGCTTCACTAATAATTTCCCATGCGGCACCATATCAAATGCTTTATTGAACTCCAGATAGATTAGATCTACCAAATTTCCCTTGTCTGGAAAACCAATTATCTTATCAAAGGAAGATGTCAGCGCAGTCTGGCACAAACTGCCTTTGGTAAACCCGTGTTGCACTTTATCTCGTTTTTCTCAGTGCCTTTAATTAATGTTTCCTTCAGAATTTGTCCTACAATCTTGTGTCTGACTCAAAAGGGGTTAACATATCCGGAGCTGGCTCGCTCATGCTTTTCATTTTCCTTATCTTCCCTCAATTTCCCTGTAATCCAGTTGCTTGGAGGGGCTCAATCAGTGCCATTTGACCCTCATTAGAAATCTCTGCTCTCCCCTCGGCACACCACGTGTTGCTTCTCCCTGAATGGGATGGAGAACCCTCAACCCCTGGAGATTCCTCTGAGTCCCCTCCAGGGTTTTCACCACCCATTCCCCACCTCCTATCCCAGGTTCCCATCTGCCTTCCCTCTCCAACCCACCTTTATCATCAAAAAGCTAATTACCTGTTTAATTTGGAGGGAATGCTGGGAAAGCAGGGAATAGCCTGGTCCTGCTTTTCCTGGCTGACAGTCCCCTTTCTATCTAAATTCATAGATTCTTCTAACTTTCCAAGAGGTTCTAGGCTTCCCCTCGCTTTGAAGATGTACCTGTCTGCTGTCCTGACACTTCTGTCCCTCCCTGTCATCTCTCTAATCCAGA
Organism: Xenops minutus; assembly: GCA_035221455.1. NCBI lineage: Eukaryota > Metazoa > Chordata > Aves > Passeriformes > Furnariidae > Xenops > Xenops minutus. Next base: position 20,626,104 of record JAWWEE010000010.1, read on the forward strand.
CAGCACTGAATCCCCAAATGGTTTGGGTTGGAAGGAACATTTAAAGCCCATCCAGTGCCACCCCCTGCCATGGGCAGGGACATCTTCCACTATCCAAGGTTGCTCCAAGCCCTGTCCAACCTGGCCTTGGACACTTCCAGGGATGGGGCAGCCACAGCTTCTCTGGGATTCAACCTATGCCAGGGCCTGCCCACCCTCCCAGGGAACAATTTATGCCAAATATACAGCCTGAATCTGCCCTCTGTCACTTTAAAGCCATTCCCCCTTTTCCTGTTGCAACAGAAACTATTAAAAAGTCTGTCCACATCTTTTTCTTATAAACCCCCTTTAATATCTGGAGCCAGAGTGTTGCTCATGGGAAAGTCTTTTACCATCTCTGATGTCAGGGACGCAGAGCAGAGTTAATGAGGGTGAGTTCCCTATGAATTTAAGCCACTAAAATGCAATTCTAATTTTTCTCAGCAGACAATGACACGACTGAAATGAAGGTGACATGGAAGTTGTTCCTCCACTCAGACCAAGGCTCTGCAACTTGCAGAGCAATTCCATTATTGCAGGGGAAAATCCTGAATTCTGGAGTGGGATATGCTGAGAGCAACTCACCCTCCCAGCAGGGCCAGGAATTGAAATTTTGCCTACCATTTGGGGCTGATCCTGTGCAGGGCCAGGAGTTGGACTCGATGGTCCTTGTGGGTCCCTTCCAACTCAGCATATTCTGGAATTTGTGGTAAAAGTCCCCTCCAGCTCTCAAGGAGTCCTTGCCCTCACAGCCAGGGGAGCTGAAGATGCTCACAGTGATCCTCTTGGCCATTGTGCATTCCTAAAAAAAAAAACCACCCTGGAAAATGCAGCCTTCCCAGCAGTCTGCTAGTTTTGTTTTGGCAGATGCTCAACCAAATGTTGTGTTTTGGCATGGTGGGATCCCATCTTTTTGGAATCCATCCTGTTGGACTTGTGTCAAAATGTGCTGACAGCCAGGCTGGGCCTCTTGGAGGAATCTTGTGTTGCTCTAATTTTCTGTATCCCGACACCATGGCAGCTCCTTGATTATGTGGGAAGGGAGGTCAGGATGGAGCCTCATGGGAGGCAGGGAGGAGACAGTGGGGAAAGAGGGTGAAGAGGGACTCTACTGCTGCCCTAAACCCTTCTGTGATGGCAGGGCAGACCGGGCAGTGCCCCAGGAAACTCTGCAGCCCCTTCTGCCTTGATTCCACTTCCCAGGCTGCCAGGGAGCTGGAGGAAAGCCATCTATGCCAGCCCACCTGCTCTGGCCCAGAGATATGTAGATTTAGCTTGCAAGTGCAAAATTTATGGTCATTTGGTTCATCTCCTCTGCTCTTTGTAAAGCCTGGGGTTAGCTCAGTTGGTTCAGTGCTCTTAAAACCAGGGGCGTGGGCTTGGTCCCCACTCTCTGAAGAGCTGGACTCCATGACCTTTGAGTCCCTTCCAGCTCGGAATATTCTGTGAAATGAGGGGAGAGGGAAGACTAAAAGGAGCAGCAGGGAAGGTGCCCAGGGGCAGGGAAAGCCCCACCTCCAAAGTACACGAGGCAGGGAGGCACAGAGGGGCCGTGGGGACAAAGGGGTGTCGATAAGAGGCTTGGAGCAAACAGCCTTGTCATCCTCAAGCCAATCTCTGCATCAGGAAGTCATTCAGCTGAGATTTGTCTCCCTTCCCTTCCTCTGTACATAGGCTAAAGCAAGCAGAGAACGTGAGGCTCTCATAAGAGGCAGAGCTCCAAGAAATCAAGGAAAACCTCACAAAAGCACGGGTCGTGCCCCAGATTCAATTTGCCTGAAAAAAAAAAGGACCCTGGTAGTGTTATACACAACCTCATAATGACTTTATTTCTGTTATGATTGTTGCTGTTGTTCTGGTTAATGCCTTTCTCACTTATAAAAAGCCCCAACACAACCCTGTGGCAGCCGCTGCAGAAATATCATTTGCTCGTATTATTCTTGAGGTGGTTCCTGTGCTGGAGGCACTAAGTACTTACAATCACTCAGTACATAATAGAGAAATTCATTCCAATAATAATAATAACGACATTTATTATTTTTGAAATATGAGTCTGATGAATTCATGAATATAGAAAGCTCTTGTCGCTGCCTGTCCACAAAATGGCAATAAAATTAAGCCTGGTTTTCTGATGGACTTTTTTTCTGGAGGTTTCTAATGCACTTGTTCCAGAGGGGCATCCATCACTGCTCAGCTCCCAGCTGCTGGTTTGGAGCACAGGGACCAACGTGGGGCAGATCATCCTGCTCAGGGCAATGTGTCAACTTTGCTTCATGAAATCCCAGAAGGGTTTGGGTATGAAGGGAACTCAAGGATCTATTTCCAACCCCCTGCTATGGGCAGGGACACTTTTCAGTAGCCCAGGTTGCTCCAAGCCCCGTCCAACCTGGCCTTGGGCACTTCCAGGGATCCAGGGGACAGCTTCTCTGGGATTCAACCTGTGCCAGGGCCTGCCCACCCTCCCAGGGAAGGATTTCATCCTCATCTTTAGTATTTACAATTACTTACAAATGTTTGCTGTGTTATGAAAATCCTTTCCTTACAGGCAAAGCAGACACTAGGCTGGAGTTTTACCACTCTCCAGTGTTTCTCTTTGTTAGGGGCTCTGTGGGGTCCAGCAAAGCCAAGTTTGCAGCAGTGGGTAAGACTCAGGTGGGTTTGCTCTGGACCATCCTGCAAATTGCTGATAGGCTCAGCTTGGTGAGGATTGTTCCTTTGCAGGGACTCACCCAGCTCGAAACACAATCTTCAGCATCTAAACTGGTGCTTTGCACTGGTTCTGGTCAGGGGAAACAGAGCTATTTCTAATGGGAGGAGAAAAGAAAGTGGCTCTGCCAAATGAGGCTCCCAAGGTCTAATGGTGTTTGCACTCTGATTTAGCAGCACAAAAAGCCTTGGTGCCGTGGAGGCAGATTTAGAAACACCCCCAGCTAAGCAGAGAGAACTGGGAGGGTGTGAGTGAGAAAATCCGTGGGTTGAGATAATGACAGTTTAATGGGGAAATTAAAAGCTTGTGTGCACGGGCAAACAAAATCAAGGAATTCGTTCCTCACTTCCAAGGGGCAGGCAGGTGTTCAGCTATTCCCGGGAAAGCTGGGCTCCATCATGTGTGCAAGTGGCTTGGGAGGACAAATGCCATCACCCCAAAGACCCCTCCCCAGCTGGGCACGACAGCAGAGCCCCATCCCAGCCCCTCTGAGGGACATGAACTCTCCCCCAGCCCAAACCAGCCCCAAACCTTCACGCACAAAGGCTTTGCTCTCCAATTGCCTGTGATTTGGCACAGAGGAGCTCTTTGCATTCCTTCCTCTGGCATTTTTGACTCTGTGCATCCATGGCCCTGCCTTCCCCTGGAGGGACTGACCAGCTTTCCTCTGGGAGATGTAACTCCGAGTCCCTGAGCTCACAGCAGGGATATGAGCTCCACTCTTTTCTGTCCATATGCATGTAAGCTATAAGTGGCTTATTGTTTTCCATGCACCAGCTCTTGATTTTTGGCAAAATAACTATGAAAACAATATTTTAGAGCTTCTCTGAGCTTTCTACTGTATCAACATCATTCTAAAAAAAGACACGAGCTTTCAGTAAATACCAGAAGATACAAATGCCAGTGGTTAAGAACAGCAAGGAGGATGGAAAATCCTGTGAACCTAACCTTTCCCTATGGCTGTGGGGAGTCTCCTGTGGTGTTCCAGTCTGGAATGTTGCTGGGACCATGCTGGATGTGCTACAGCTGGAGAGGTGAAGGGATCTGGGGCCTCAGGCTGCTGATTTGACTGAGGGGTGTTTTTTGCCTCCCCTGACCATGTCACACAGCCCTTGGGGATGCAGGAGGCACAGGCTCTGCTCCCAGATTCCCATATTCCTATGGAAAAGCCTCCCGCAGAGGGCAATGCAGAGCAGCAGCAGCAGCACTTTGGCTGCTCCCTGTATTTAATGTTAGAGTGTGTGGGTTGAAGCTCCCAGTGGCCCCAGTCCAGGGGACCTGGCAGTGCCCCATCCACCAGCTTGGCCCCCAGATCTATGGACACCAAGCTCACTGGTGTGTATGAGCCTGTTGTTGTCCCCCCAGTTGTCTTTTGGGATCCCAAACCCTCAAAGGGAGGCCATGGCAGTGGCACCTGGAGCAGCAGAATGGGGCAGAGCCCTGGTGAGGGGCGGGCAGCTCACAGTGCCCACGTGGGAATACAGAGAGATTTGCCTCAGTTCATCTGGCATTAAGGGACAGGATGAGGCTGCTCCAGGCCATAAATTTGCACCATCCCTTCAGCCAGAGTGGACTGCATGGAAAATTCTCCTTCTAAATCCAGGGCAAGGGTCTCTGTAGCCCATCAGGCCAATGGGGGGGAGCTGGTGCAGAAGAAGGGTGTTTTCATGTTATGGAAGGTAAATCTGGGCTGGCAATTTTAATCTCAGGTGCCATCTTCTCCCATCCATGTCCTGGTACTGAGGCATCCTCCAGGCTCAGCTGCCACTATGTCTGTGCCCTGGAAAGGCAGGGATGGATGGATGGATGGATGGATGGATGGATGGATGGATGGATGGATGGATGGATGGATGGATGGATGACCCTGGAATCATAGAATGGCTTGGGCTGGAAGGGACCTTACAGACCATCTCACTCCAACACCCTGCCACAGGCAGGGCCACTTTCCACTGGCTGGGTGCATGGATGTGTTCAACCCTGGTGGAGCCTCCAGCGTTGGAGCTGGACAGTGTCCCTCCTAATTCCCTGCAGGCCAGGCTGCCAACGATGGCCCCGAGCACTTGTTTGCCCAAGGAGAGGGTTCCTCACGCAGAGGTGTGTCGGGACACGTGGGCTCCTCACCGACGTCATTGCCATGGGGTTCTCATGGAACCAGAGCCCTCCTGGCATTTCAGCCCGGGCTGTTATCTGCTGATTAAGCCCTGGATATCTCCACAGCTTTCCGTGGGCACTGTTTGCTCTGCCTGGTGCAGGACATTGGCTGCTCCTGCATCCTCCACCAGCTCTCAGAGGCAGGAAACACGTACTCGGGTGCCCCCGAGCTGGCCCAGAGCAAATGGGAACGCCCTGCAATGTTCATGGCTAATTTTTAGGAGCTGGCCGGCTTTTTGCTGCCCTCACAGGCTGCAGAGGGGGTGGGCTGAGTGCTTTTTGGTGCCTTCCAGGCACCAATGGTGGGAAGAGGTGGGTTTTTGAGTGGAAAATGAGGGGGTTTGCCGTGTTTGCTGGTGTGCCGTGTTTGCACTGATTCGCCTTGCCAAAAACCAGAGGAGAAGGGAAAAAGAGCAGGAGGGGAACTGCAAAGAACCTGAATGCTGTGGGTGACTGGGAGCCAGGGGTTGCATCCCAGCTGGATGCTCTGGTGTCCTCACACAGGTTGAGCAGTGCTGGTCCAGCACGGAGCAGCACTACAGGAGGGATGTGCTGGGGAGTTCTTTGGGATGCTACAGCACAGAATTCCCACTGGAGTTCACAACCCTCAGATTCCAGGGCCAGAAAAGCTCTGGGGGATCCTTCCAATCTGAGATGGGTCATCCCAGTCCTGGAGGGCACCTGATGGAGCTCCTGTACCCCCCAAGGCATCCCATGGGGGTCAGGTTGTGGGGACAAGCAGGGAGTCTGATGGATCATCAAACCTCCCCACCTGCCTGATCTCTAATAGGGAGCTGGGAAGAGGCCTGAGTTCAGGATGTGTGGTCTTATTTGGGATGTGTTTGTGTAGGAATCTGTGTTTGGAAATATTCAGAGCATCAATCCCACTCCAGCAAAGTTGTCCTTTGCCCCATTGTTGCCTCCACAAGTGAGGATCTGGATAGAGAGAAAAGCTGAACATGCTACAGACCACCCCCAAAAGGTGTCTTTTCCCAGTCCCACCCATCCCTGTGCCCCTGGGGAGTGGTGGGACTCACCTTTGGCTGCCCCGGGGACCTGGCACTGCCCACTCCTGGGAGAGCACAGCCCCAGCTCCTTGCTCAGCCTTATCTTGGAACACCACAAATGCAAACACCAGAGCTGGTGCAGAGCAAGCCATGAGGCTGCTGCGAGCCCTGCCAGGGCAGGACTCAGTGGAGAGGCAGCACAGCTCCTCGGGCTCTCCACTGCCTCTGGACACCTCCCAGTGGGGTCCAGCTGGGAATCGTGTCCCACCAACCTGCACATTTTGCCTGCTTTTTGCAGCCAGGAGGTGAGTTTTGCTTTCTCTCCAAACCTGGGTGAGGGTGTGGAATGGGAAAGCAGTAAGAAGCTCCTTGGTTTTCCTGGGAACGGCTGTGCTAATTAATCTGCTGTGAATACCATCTATTCTTGCACGGGTTTTCCATTTGAAAGAGCTTTTCAAATGTGCCTGCTGCTAAATCCAGGAGGAAGTTGGCTTTGGAGCACAGGCACGTGCACTAACTTGATTGTAGCTGTAAATTCCTCGAGCAGATTCTGTAAAGATGCAAAAATAACCCGGTGTGGGTTCAAGTGACACTGTTTGTGTGGCAATCAGGGACTGCTATGGGGTTATTCCCAGAAACAGGGACACTCACCCAGCTGGACGGGTGCAGACCCAAAGGCAAACCCTGCTGGTTCTCAGAGGAAAGCTGCAGCCTGGGAATAGCCAAGGGGATGGAGGGCTGTATTTTGAATCCCAAGGGATGCCCAGGGACTGGGAACAAGGATTCAGTGGCAGTGGAGTTTGCCAGAGGAATCTGAGATGTGCCTGCAGTGCATAAGGTGTCATTTATAATGCTTGGGAGAGACTACAACTGAAATCAGCTCAGAACTCAAGGGCTGGGCAAACTGGTATTTAAAAAAAACCCTTTCAGCAAATGAGGAGAAGTCTTAAAGTCTTAGTCCTTGTTCGAGTGGGTTCCGAGTCCCTGCAGGGCTGGTTGTGCCCCATGGGCTGTCCTGGGTGGGGGATCCCTTTGGCCTCAGCAGTGATGGTGGGGCTGTGGGGTGCAGGGTGTGGGGCTGCCAGCACCCAGCAGCAGGATTTGCCCCCATCAGGGGCATTGACTGCAAAATCCCACAGGATTCCCACTGGATTCCCACTGCCAGTGTCTCAGGGACACCTGGGGGGAGTTATCACACAGCACTGTGGCACGCCACAGTAGGACACTACCCTTGGAGTCTCCTCCTGCACTTGAACATGGAAATTGCCCCCAAAAAAAAGACACCTCTTTACAAGATGGGCCATCAAGCCAGCACAGCATCTGCCACATCACTGGAAGCATCCCGCTCATCCAGCTCCGCAGGGTGATCTGTTCAATGGCCTGGATTTATTCTTAACACTCAGCTCTGCAGTGCTTTTCATGGAGCAGGGAAGTGAACATTTTGATAACAGCAGCCCCTGGGTCAAATGTGATGAGAATTCATAACTCACCAGGGAGGAGTTTTGGAAAGCCAACCAAGCAAAACAATTTCCCAGAATGAGCCAGTGAAGATTCCTGTGTCCCTTCACAATGCCGTGCACAGGGCAGGGATCTGCTGGAGCCTCCTTATTCTCTCTCCACAATTTGCAAATGAAGTGCCTCTTAGACTGCTTTAAATTTGAAAGGCTATCACAAGCCTGGCTTTGCTGGGATGCTCGTAAAGACTTGAGCCATCGGATCTGTTGGCCCTCAAAGAAGAAATATTAATCCAGTAATGGGAATGTCCTGATGCTCCCAATTCCAATCAAAGTAGAGCTGTGGTTTTCTGCTTCAAGAGAGCAGCATCGAGATTTCAAAAAGATCAGAGGAGCAAAAGCAGGAATGGTTCACAAGGGCATGGAGTGACAAAACAAGGGGGAATGGCTTTAAACTGACAGAGGGCAGGGTTAGCTGGGATATTAGGAAGAAATTCTTCCTTGGTAGGGTGGTGAGGGACAGGAATGGAATTACTGGAGAAGCTGTGGCTGCCCCATACCTGTAAGTGTCCAAGGCCAGGTTGGATGGGACTTGGAGCAACCTGGGATAGGAGAAGGTGTCCCTGCCTATGGCAGGGGGTGGAATGAGATCAGTTTTAATGTCCCTTCCAACCCAAACCGTTCTGGGATTCAGAGCTGGGGTTAGGTAAAAGAAAAGAAGAAGCCTGAAAACCTGGCCAAGCTGAGACAGGCTATGGAGCAGCCAGGGAGCAACTTCTTCCCTCTGTTTTCTCTTCCAGTGAGTAAGTTGGCAGCACGTGTCTGAGGACGGGGCAGGAGGGGAGGGTGGAAGGACATTTTGTAGCTTCAGCAGTGGAGTTTATTTTAACCTCCTGCTGCTGGTGCTCCCTGAGCCCCCTGGAGCTGGGCTGGGCAGGGCAGGTGGGAACACCTGAGCATCACCAGGGCTCTCTCATCTGAAGCCTTGGGAACACGGCTTTTCCAAACCACTGGTACTGGCTCTCCATTCCCTGTCTCCTGCTGATATTCCATATCTACAGGCAGGCCCTGGGTGCTGCGTCTCACAGTAGAGTACAGAGTGCTGGGAAAATGAAGGTGGGAATATGATGGGAAAAGTTGTCATAGAATTATATAGAAACATCAAATGACTTGGGTTGGAAGGGACCTTAAAGACCACCCAGTTCCACCTTCTGCCATGGGCAGGGACACCTTCCACGAGCCCAGGTTGTTCCAAGCCCCGTCCAACCTGGCTTTGAACACTTACAGGGGTGAGACAGCCACAGCTTCCATGGGCAACCTGTGATGCCAGGGCCTGCCCACCCTCACAAGGAAGAATTTCTTCCCAGTATCTAGTAATAAAACCCAGTAGGTTTATTACTACACATAAAAAAGCAGCATTCCCTCCTCTGCAGGCTGCCTTGTTCAGCAGATTGCACCCAGGGTCACATTGGTGCCTGGTGGCTCCAGCTTTGTCACCCACTTCACCCCCATCATCTTCTCCCAAGCCATGCTGAGAGCACAGGATGTGATGAGAAACTCAATGAAAAAGAACAAAATCTTCTCTGCAGCACTGATGGGAACAGTTCCTGCTTTAATATTTAATTTGATGAGATCCAGCTCTGAGGAATGGATTGGAAGCTGCCACAGCTTGGTCCTTGCAGGGGAATTTCCACGGGGTTTGCTGCTCTCCAGACTTATCTGTGTTCTCATGGGTGACATGGAAATGTGGCTCATTAACTATCCAAGCACACAGAGCTCTGTTTCCTCCCATTCCCTTTAATCAGTCAAGCTTTAGACACTTCCAGGGGCCTCTTGGACATTGGGTTGTCATTCCAGGTGTCTCCTCTCTGTTGGACCCTGGCTCCTGATGCCAGGTGTGACCAGGTGGCATTTCAGGAGGGAATTTCCTGGCATCACCAGCCTGTCAAACAATGCAGATTAGATTCAATCCAGGAGCTCCCAGTGCTGTGTGTCCTCCTGTGCTGGTGGGACCAGGAGTCAGGAGTTGGGCCAGGCTGATGTGAGCATGACATGGGTCTCACCTAAAACCTGTCCCCTCTTTGTGCTTTCAGGTGACTCCCAAAGCTTTCCTGGGACTGAGATTCAGCTGAAGCAGAGCTGGTTTTCCTCTGTGCATCCGTGTCCTGCCTTCAGAAATCCCTTTGCATGCTCCAGACAGTCTGGGTGTCTTCTCCAGGGAGTTGGGCTTTGAGGGGGTCTGAACATCACCGTGGGGGCAGAAAAAGGAGCTGGAAATGTAGATTTCTCAGAACTATAATCCAGGTAGGTTCTAATTCCTTGCTTGTATGAAACCATCCATTTCTGCCCTTACATTTGCCTCTCTCTGGTCCTCCAGCAGACTCCATCCCTGCAGGACCCCTCACGTCCTTCAGGGATGGAGTGTGAGCAGAAGGGCCGGATTCTGGTGTTTTAGCTTTGACTGGCAGCCCCCAAACTCTAATCATGACCTTCCCTCTGTGGCACTCACCCTGGCCACCTAATTCCACAGGCACGTTTTGCTCCTCACATCCTCTGGGTATCTCCTGCCTCTGGACAATCATGTGTTGGGATGATGCTGCAGTGCTTGGAAGCAATTTCCTACACCAAGCAGCCTCAGGGGTGGGCTTGGCAGTCCTTACCTTGGCATGGGGCAAGGTGGGTCTTCTCACCTTGCTCTCCCTGGGCTCTTCCCTCTGTACCAACCCAAGGATGATGTAGCTGTGCCAGGAGACACGGCTGCCTGGCCCTTCTCCAAAACCTCTCCTTTTCTGCCCTGCCTGGCTGGGGGTGAGGAGGTGGGACCCCAGAATTTCATCCCACAGGTGCAGCACCCTGAGGGGGCTGGACTTCAGGTTTGTCACCAAAATGCCTTTGTGCTATGCTCTCCAAAGCCACCTCCTACCATTTCACTGTCCTGCTGAGTAATAACTGCATCTCTTTTTGCTGTTCCTTGTCTCTCCTTAGCACCCATGTCGGAGGCATGCCCCCAAACGCCCAGGGAAAGCAAGAATGTTGAGGAAAATCCAGATATGCCTCTGTTTCTGCTTTGTCTCGGGGCTCTTGTACGAGATCTCTCTGCTGTCCAGCTGTGTCTTCAACTATCTGCCAATGTCCCAGCACTACCTGACACCTGAGCAGGTCCTGAATCTTGGGAAAAGCATCATTTTTCTGGAGACGACGGAGCGCCTGGAGCCGCCCCCACTGGTGTCCTGCTCTGTGGAATCTGCTGCCAGGATTTACCAGGACAGGGCTGTCATCCTCTTCATGAAGGGCCTCACAAACGAGACAGCACTGGACCTGAACACCAGCTACGCAGCCTTCTCGCTTTTGTCTTCTATGAAGAATGTCTTCCTTTTCCCCCTGCAGATGGAAACTGTCTTCCAGGAGACCCCTCTGCTCCAGTGGTACAACCAGGTGAGTGTTGTAATAAGGGGAAAACAGGAAAATAGTTATGAATACGAGTGCCAAAAGGCCTAAAGTAGGGCTAGGGGGAATGAAAAACGCAAGGCTGGCTGTGTGAAATTAGTGACTTTTATTTTTTGGCTGGGAATAGGTTCATTTTGGCCACATTTTGCTCTGCATTCAGCTCTCTGTTTATCAGATGTGTTCAATTTCCCCCCTTATCTGGAGAAGGAGATTTTTTTTCTTTTGCAAAGGAAACCTTGGTAAAAGTAGGTCCCACGCATATTTTGAGAAAAGAGTGCTTAATAATGTTTCCCAGCAGAAGCTGGTTGAAGGAGATGGGCTGCCTGTGCTCTTGTTAGTGCTGCCACACACTGACAGAGCCCGCAGTGGGCATGAGGGAGGAGAGATTTCAGGTTTATAACAGCAATATCCCAAACCAAGGTGGTTCTTGCAAGCTCCACCCTGCAAACCCTTCCGTCAAAGTGCTTGCAAGCAGCTTTTTGCAAATTCCTTGGGCAGGGCAGGCACATTTCCTCCACACTCTTTCTTCTCCCGAGAAAAAAACGCCTCCCAGTGCCAACAATGCCAGGGAAAAGGCTGGTTCAAAGAACTGGGAGTGATCAGGAGTGTGTTAAGTGGGTTGTGTCCCGCTGAAATGGCAGCGGTGATTCATGGCCGCGTTGGTTCAACACTGTAGGGCACATCAAGCCACCCTTGAGAGGCTCCTGCTTTCCTTTGTCACCACAGCGTTGCCCTGTGCCAGAAGCAAACCCCATGGCTGGGGAGGCAAAGATGCTCCGTGACATTTGCATCCCTTTCCCATCCCGTGGGGTGAGCGAGATGCGCTCTCCGACCTCCTCCTCAGTGTCTCCCCCTCCCAACTGTGCAGGTAGTGCCGGAGCAGGAGAAGAACTGGGTACACGTGAGCTCTGATGCCAGCAGACTGGCGCTGATCTGGAAGTACGGGGGCATCTACATGGACACGGATGTGATCTCCATCCGGCCCATCCCCGAGCGGAGCTTCCTGGCCGCGCAGAAGTCGCGCTTCTCCAGCAACGGCATCTTCGGCTTCCCCGCCCGCCACCGCTTCCTCTGGGACTGCATGGAGGACTTTGTCCTCAAGTACAACGGGAACATCTGGGGCAACCAGGGCCCCTTTTTGATGACGAGGATGCTCAAAACCCTCTGTAACCTCACGGATTTCGAGGGCACCGAGGACCACAGCTGCCAGAACATCTCCTTCCTCAACCCACAGCGCTTCTACCCCATCCCGTACCCAGCCTGGAGCAGGTACTACCAGGTGTGGGACAAGAGCCCCAGTTTCAACCACTCCTACGCGCTGCACTTGTGGAACTTCATGAATCACAACCGGAAGGCTGTGGTGGCAGGCAGCAACACGCTGGCTGAGAAACTCTACAAAGCCTACTGCCCCACCACCTACCAGGACCTGATCCAGAATGCCAAGCAGAGGGAATTCACAGGCTCTGAGGATGCTGTGTGATGGGGGGGAGGAAGAGAGGGGTGATCCCTCCAGCCCTCCCCGTCCTGGGGGCAAAACACGCTCACCACCGGTGTCAGTGTCCAGCTTTGTAGGAGAAAGAACTTTTCATTACCACCATCCCTGTTCCCTTGGGATGCTGAGGATGGTGGGGGGTATCCATTGGACGTTGTCTCCAGGGACACTAAGGACACTTTTGCCTCAGTTCTGTTTCCTGATAGATGCTCATGAACCAAACCTTCCTGAATCATGGGGACTTTGAGCCTTCTAGTGAGCTTCTCCAAGGGAAAAGTTCCTAAAGAGATGGGTGCCCTCCTGGGAGGAATTTTATCTCCGCACTATCGGCAGCTACTCACGGCAGAAAAGCTGGAAACACAACAGGCTTTGGACTGGGCTGAAGCCTCTGAGGCAAGTGAGGGTGGGTGACAGAAAGTGCTAATGAAGAGAAGCCCAAACCCCCATGTTTTCATTGTGTTTTTCTCACACAAACTTTACGCCCTACGTTTTTGAGAGGGACCTTACTAGTGCAAGTGAAAATAAGAGTGTTAATAAAGCACCACTCCTCTGAGCTTGCTTTTCCCTGGAAAGTGAGTCACATTTTCCAAATGTTTGCGCTCCTGCACTTTTACTTTGGCTTTTGCCACGAAGGGGCTGTGCTGCCCCATCCTCCTGGCTCAGTTCTGGCTGCAGAGCCACATGTGCCTGGGAAGGAGGTGCTGAGGCACCAAGGAAGGCTAGGGATGGTCCTCCAGGGTTCCCAAAAGAAATGGAGTCCAACTGACATGAGGTGGCCACCCCAGTCCAGCTGTGCAAAAGTCCCCTTTGAATCCCACCAGGGTACCCGGTGAGTTTTTCCACCAGAGAGGAACACATTCCCTTGCAGTTCCTTTCTTTCCCAGGGTAATGGAAAGAAACCCACTGGTGCCAACGCACCCAATTCCTTAAAAAGAAGCCCAGCTTGCAAATCGCTCCCGAGTCTGTCTGAGCAGCTGTTTTTAACTGGGGAGCAGAAAGGCGGGGGCGGATGGCTCGTCCATCATGGAATGTTTGCCATCTGCACAATGTTATCTCCTGTAAACACAGCAGCTAATGAGCCTCTGCAGCCAGGAATGCAGCGTTTATCAGGAGAAGAGAGCCCTCTGCACACAGGGCTTCTGCGCTGTGCTGGGACACGGGGGCTCCAGTCTCATTCCAGCCCCATGGTCCCCACGAGTCATTCCAGCTGCACCTCTGGAAGGGCAGGGGGGACTAAGCCAAGTGCTGTGGGTGGGGAAGCCATTGGAGGGGAAGCGTGTGAGGACACTGAGGGCACTTGGGGTGTTCAGATGGACAAGAGGAGACTGAGGGGAGAGCTCATTGCAGGGACAACTCCCTGGGGAGGGGCAGAGGAGGGGCAGGCACTGATCTC
>JAWWEE010000010.1:20648405-20669294 GCA_035221455.1 Xenops minutus
TCTCCCAGCCTTTCCTCCCAGCAGAGCTGCTCCATCCTCTGCCCATCCTGGTGCCTCCTCTGGCCTCTCCAGCAGCTCCCAGCCCAAGCACCGAGGTGTTTGTGCTGCAGACCCACAGCCCCACTGCTGGGGGTGCAGCTTCTCCCTGCCCCATCACTCATCACTCCCCCAAGTGCAGGATCCTCACCATGCCCCAGGTGCCCACAGGAGACAAGGCTCTTTACAGCCAGAAACACAAGCAGGGGAATACCAGATGTTGTGACACCACAAACAGGCTCAAAAACCAAGGATTCCCCCCTTTGGAACAGGATTTTTCCAGTGACTTTCTCTGCATTAAAATATTTCTTACTGCACGTTTTCAGCCAAGGGAAATAAAAGGTGATGTTGGAAGATTAGAAACCTTCCAAGGGTGGGAATTCCCAGATCCAGCTCTGTCTCAGCTTCTGCCCACAGCCTTGTCATCTACACACATCCAAGAGTACCCAGGACAGAGCTGGCTTGGGCTGTTTCTCAGACCATTTGTGCTGCATGGAAATAGAATGTACCTTTCCAAGCTGCCTCCTTGTGATGCTTTTAGTTGTAACAAAGCTGTGAATCTTTATTTCAGTTTTACTGGTGTTTTCCTGCCGTTTTCATCACCCTGTGTACCTCTAGTTCACCACCACTCCTGTGTTTCCTATCTAAATTAAACATTCCTGTGCTTTTCAGCCCCTTCCAGTGGAGGCTCAGAACATACCAGCAATTTTTTTCCCCCTCCTCAGAACAATGAAGTATTTAGAAGTGTTTAATCTCTACCCTGGAACTTGCTGAACTCCACTCCTCAGCAAGGAGTTCTGACTTCATCCCCTCAATGAGTTGGGGTCTCCTGCTGCTTATTCACCTGCTTGTCTGATGTTTTGGCTCAGCATGTGACTAACAAGAAAAAAAACACACCCTAATCTTTTATTCTTACCCTCAACCCCACATACATGTTCATCCTCCTCCCCCCAGGAACCTGCAGAACCCAAAGCTGGGTGAGTTTAGCTGAGCAGGAAGGTTGTAGATGTTGGTCCTGACAAGTGGAAACAGTGATTTTGGTCTTTAAGATTTTTTTCTCTTTTAATATTCGTGTAAAAAAAAAAACAACCAACAAAATAAAAAAGCAAAAAAATTAACTCCAGCATGCAAAAAAAAAAAAAAAAAAAGGCAGAAAATCAAAGTTGAGAGATGGAGATAAAACCATGCAAAAGAGTATCAACGTTTTTACGACAGAACAGGGTTTACCTCTGCAAAACTAAATTGTTCTCCTTTAAAAACAGATCCTTAAAAGAAGTCCATTGTTAGTACAAAAGGGGAAGTCAGCACTGGCATCCACCAGGGATTTATCCCAGGTGGCAGGAGGGGAAACATCCAGCTGAGAGGGGCCAAGAGCTCTTTGGCCAAGAGTTGGATGGAAGCTCTTCCCACCTCTCTCCAACCACCAGCCCCTGGTGCTGCACTTCCAGGTGTTCCCTCCTCCTCCTGTTGACCTTCCCCAGGTGCAGCATCTTCACTTCACTTCTCCTGGGCCTGTGCATGGGATTTGCCTCCACGTGATGGTGGAGAGCTCATGGTTATGGGGAGCTGGGGGGGACACAGATTGTGCTCACTGTGTGCACAGCCTGCCCCTTCTGTCCCTACAAGCCACCAGAGATGCCACCAGGCTGGTGGCAGCTTCACCTACCAAAGGCCCAGCTCTGGAGAAAAGTTCAG
The DNA here is from genome assembly GCA_035221455.1 of Xenops minutus. NCBI lineage: Eukaryota > Metazoa > Chordata > Aves > Passeriformes > Furnariidae > Xenops > Xenops minutus. The sequence goes on from JAWWEE010000010.1 coordinate 20,650,137, forward strand.
CTCGAGCTCTGAACCCTCCAGAACATCAAAGCACTCAAGGGAACACCAACATTCCACCAAAATCAATTTTGCCAGAGAACTCCTGCAGGGAATTTGTGGTCATGACAAGTGGTGCTGGAACCTACTCAGATGTCTATCGAAGTGGCTATTTTGGAGGGTGTGGACCCTTTTTTCCCCTCTAACTGATCCCTTTGCTCTGGTCATGGGTAGCTTGCAGAGCTTTTTTAGGGTGTGTTCTTGAGCCAGGTGACAGCACACAGCTCTCCCCTCCCACCTAAACTTTTACCCCCTTCCCCCAACCTCTTCAAATCAACTTCCCCTGTGATGGACTGGCTGGAGGAGGCAACATCCCCCTCAGGAGTTGATCTTCACATCTTTGGGGGAAGAATTAACACAAGAAAGTCCCGATGTCAGTGTGCAGTTACACATCCAATGCACCCTGGGACTTCTCCAAATGTAACTGTAATTAATTCTAAATTAGAAACTCTCCTGGCTTCATTAGAGATGACATCTGCAGGAGCACTGGTCCCACATGGAGGTTTGGAGCTATTACAGCAAAGATCTAGTGTAGGAATAACAGTGGATTATTCATGTTCCCTGGAGAGATCTGAAGAAGTAAATACACTTTGGTATCACGGGTTACAGCAAATGTCTAAGTAATATAAATCAGATTAAATATCCCAGCAGATGAGAACAACCAGCAAAGCAAAGGTGTGACTGAGTAGAAACAGTCACCAGGGAGTGATTCCACGAAAGTGGGATCTGTTGGCATCGGCCACATCAAGGGGACACAACTGAATTTACTTCAAATACACAGCTATTATTAAATGGGAATTTTCACTATTTGAATCTTTAGGAAAAGGCACAAGGCACCACTCCTGGATATCAGTTCATACATAAAACAGGAGCAAAATGTTCTACTCTGAGAGCACCAAAAGGCATCGTTTTGTTATAGACCTGCTTGTGGCAGGCAGTCAAATAGAACTGATGCCCACAACAAACCAGGAGGCGACCTCAGAGTAGAAAACACGGTAGAAAACACAATCCTATTTACACACTGCTTTGGTTGCTGCACCTTTTGCTTTTGAAGTTAAAAATACATAAGATAGCACAGCTTGAGCCCAGAAGGTCTGCTAGACATAGTCATATTTGGAAGGGTATGAGCGCCTTCCGTCCTCGCTCCGAGGACCTTCTTCATATCCTGTGCCCTTCCTGGTCTTCGTGTCGGGCTCATAGCCCTTGTAGGGCCCCGTTCTGTAGGAGATGTTCCGTCCTGACGCGTTGTAGGACACGGCTTTGTAACTGGAAGAGACACAAAAGGTGGCATCAGGCACTGGAGGATCTCTGGCCACCCAACCTTGCCCTCTGTGTTCCTCTTTGCTGTTGGATTTTAGGCAGCTTTGAGCTGTTGTCATCACTTGCAGACACTCAGAGAGCTCCAAGCCAACCCACGTGGACAGGCTGCCAGTCTCTTTTCTGCTTTTTCATGAACTTATATTTTCCTTCTCATCAGGGAATCCTTGTCTGAGTGAAGGACCCATCACAACAACCAGCTCTGTAAGTGTACAAAGCCCTACCTGGTGTGGCTGCCCCATCCCTGGAAGTGTTCAAGGAGGGGTTGGGTGAGGTTTGGAGCAACCTGATCTCATGGGAGGTGTCCCACATGGCAGGGGGTTGGAATTAGATGGTCTATAAGAGCCTTTTCAACCCAAACCATCCTATGATTCTACCTAGATCCGAGGTCAGCTGATGCAATCTCCACCTTCTGAAGATCTGCTGTGCAACTTGCCAATGAAGCTGCAATTCATGGGCCTGACTTAACCAGCACATTGCAAATTTTGGGTGCAAAGGTTGGTGTCTCCTGCTCTCTCTCTCTATTTGTTTGCAAGTCACATAGTCAGGGAAGGAAAATGGTCCCTCTTGACCCATAAAGGGCAAATAAATGAACATGTGTTAGTGGACTTCATGTCGTGGTGGCCTTGGGAGTGCTGGTTAATGGCTGGACTTGATGATCTTGCTGGTGCTTTCCAACCTAATTGATTCTGTGATCCCATCATGATGGTGACTATTGTGACAGAGGTGTTCACAGACACCTCCTGTGCTGGATTTTGCTATCCCAACACCCAAGGTTTCATGCAACACCTTCCCATGTCTCCCACAGCTCAGCTTACCGGGATTCTTCTGGAATCAGCCCTCTGCAAGCCAAGCACATCATGATTCCTCCTACGAGGGCCAGGCCACCGGCCACCCATCCGACGAAGAGGGCTGAGCCAAAGGTGTACCTGCAGAGCAGAGACATGGTCAGTGCTGGGACAGGGGCCACTCTGCTCCTCTGAACACACCTTGTCATCCTCCCTCTGGCTTGCACAAGTTCCCAGAAATTCCACCTGCACTTTCATCCTCTGTGGGCTCCCTACCTGCTTGTTGAGCTGCACAAACAGAGACATCCCAGCCAACATCTCCAGTGGCATAAGAGACTTTATCTTCTAAGACACTAAATCTTCCAAGTCCTGTGACCACTCCAACATTCCCCCAAAGTTCACCTTTGCTTTGGCTGCAGCCCTGAGGGAGGTTTCCACCAGGGAACATCCCACCCCAGGTGACCACCTACCTGTTCTGGACGTTCTGCATTCCCTGGTACATGTTGCTGGTGGACATCCAGAAGTTTGTGACCAGCATGTTGGCAAACACGGACACTCCAGTGATGGCACACAGGCCTGAGATCAGAGAGAAGGACACACTGAGACCCACACACTTCAAGAGTCACATGTGGCCTTGGAAAGGTGCTCTGTGTCCTACAGCACACAACATGTTACACCTTTCTGCCAGGATTTCCTTGCATTTCCAATCCAACAGCAGGGATACCAGATCACCCTACACAATCCCAAATCCCACCAGCAGGAATGTTTCTCCTGATGTGTTTTCTCACAGAAAATGAGTGTAAAAATCAGATCATTTTAGCTGCAGAAAATATCCAGTAGTTCAGTTTTAAAGTTTTGTTTTACAGTGAAAAACATGGACATAAGACTCTCTGCTAGAAATTATTCTTTTGAATGGGAAAACACACTCTCTGGCACGTGGAAGAGGAGATATATTTGGTTCACCTCCAGTTTATTGCCAGGTCTAGAAGACCAGCCTCAAGAAGTGGGAACTTCTTCCATTCATGTGCATAAGGGACCACTGTGACCAGCTGGTTTGGAAGGGACCTCAAAGCCCACCTCATTCCACCCCCTGTCATGGCCAGGGACACCTTCCACTAGACCAGGGTGCTCCAAGCCACACCCAACCTGGCTTTGAACAATGTGGCAGGAGGAACCAAACAAAACTAAGTGTTATGTGAGGATTTTTTTGCCAAAATACATGGACTCCAGGTCTCCTGGGCATCCAGAGTCCTATTTATCATTACTACACCCACCAAGACCTCTGGGTCTCTCCCAAAACCCAATTCCTCACAGCACCGGGGAGGTCTGAACAAGCCTTTAATGCTTCTCTCCCAAGAGCAGCCCTTATTTCAGGAAGAAAAAACCTTCAGCTCACAGAGGTGACTCAACCCACTGACTCAAATGAGTAAAACTGAGTGGCCTGATCTAATGGAAAGTGTCCCTGCCCATGGCAGGAGCTTGGAATGAGATGGTCTTTAAGGTCCCTCCCAACCCAAACCAGGCTGTGATTCCATGGCTCTGAAATTACGGTTTTAAAATGCACGATTAAAATTGTGTTGCAGAAAATGGTTTCCTCTTTCCCTCTTGTATTTATTAAATCCCTTTAAGTTGTGTGTGTCTCATAACCCAGCAAAAGTGTTAAGATTGTAAGGATTTTAAATAGGGGCATTCTCCTTCCATTCATTAAGATATGGATTTGATTTGATAACTATCTTAAAAGAAGAAAAGTAGAAAAACCTGTGAGTGTCGTGTTAAGCATCTAAAATGTTGAGGTAGCTGGGCAACACTGGGCATTCCTGCAGCCTTCCTGATGGTCCAAGGTATTTAAAAACTGCAAGCTGAGCTGCAAAACCCCTTAAATTATTCCTAAAATTATTATGTATAAAGCCTGAAACTCATAAAAAATACTAGATATAAAGGCTAAAATAGTACATGACAACAACATACGTATAACAAATGAAGAAATATGCTTTCCTTTTTGCCTGGGGGTGGGGGTTTTTCAGGTTTCCTTGTTCTGTGCATACAAACTTCTGGTTTCTGGGGTTTTTTTTAACTAAGCAGAGGTAGAAACCACTTGAGCCCAGGAGGTCAAGCTGGAAGAGTGATGCCAATAACTTCATGAGAGCATCAATGTTTTGGGTGCCTCCAGAGAACCTGCAACCTCCAACCAGAAGAGCATGAAAACTTGCCCAATCTCAATTCCAGGCACGTGAAAAACAGGACACCACCCACTTACCAGCAACAATGAACATGATGCCAGAGGTGAGAGTCATGTTGGCTTTTGCAGAGTCCTCCATGGTTCCAATACGGATGCATTTCATGGCAAAGATGCACACGAGGAGGCCAAGGATGCCCAGGACGATGCCCACGATCATGAGCGCCCTCACAGCCTGGAACATGGCTACAGGGAACATGGAGACAGGTTGAGGGACTGGAAAGGGATTTGTCAGAGCCTGGGAGGGCTTTAAAGATCCATTCTGTCTGAAAATGTCAGTATTAAAGAAGAAAGCCTTGGGAAACGGGCACCAGATCTACACTTCAGTGTCATCTGGGGCACCTCTGGAAATGGGGCTGTTTGTCCCAACTTCCCAAAGAGCCTGATGGCTTAGACAGAGGTTTTTGCAAGGGCTCATTAGCACCAGTCATGGTTTATTCAGCTGAAGTTCATGGAGAAGACTTAGGGGGGAGCTGGAACAAACATGAATTGATTTACTGCTGAATTGATTAAGAAAACACTCTGATTTTTAATACCCAACCCACAATGAAAGCAGAGAGCTCCACCCAGCTCTCCATGAGACTTCCAGCTACTCCATGGCTCCGAGTGCAGGTCTGTACGTTCCTGCTTCACAGCAAAGCACGTGGCACAGGAGGAGAGGAAAATCCCCAGAACAAACCTGGCACACGGAGCAAGAGAGGGCAACAAAGCTTTGGCACCGACCTCCCTCACCATACCCCTCCCATGGTGGCTTGTAAGAGCCCTGTGTGAATCTGTCCATGCTCATTAATGCAAACCACAAATCCCCCCATCCTGAATTTGTCCAGCAGCCTGCCAGGAGGTGGGAATGCTTGTTTGGAGGCAGGCTGGGATGCTGGTGGGCCATTCCTGTGGGAGCTGAGGGCTGAAGGCAGCAAAATCCCTCCAGACTCCTTGTTGACTGAGTAGGAAAGTAGAGGGGAAAAAATCAAAGAGGAACGTGCACCTTCAAAAACGGAGAGCTGGAGGGGGAAAGGGCTTTTGAATACCAAGGTGATTCTCTAATGAGGTGGCACAAATCCCATCTTTCCTGCAATCCACTGCTGGCCCCAGACACTCCTCCCGGGCAGAGACAGGAGGGTGGCAGTGCTGGGAAGGGGTGGTCGAAGGCATTTCGAGGGCTGTCGTGATTTGGCTGGGACACTTCGCAGCCTCCTCTTGCCTCCCACAAGCTCTCACAGCCCTGGGATCGGTTTTGATGCTCCCCAGGTATGACTGTCCCTCTGCAGGGAAGGTGATGGGGGCTGATTAGGGAACGAAAAGGGCAGGAAACATCCTACAGCTCCAGGGACTTCACTCAGCCTGGGTGTCACCTCTTTGGGTGGTCAGAGTGACCACAGTGCCCGGAGAACATGGGGCAGACCCTGCTGGCTTTGCCCAAGTTGGGAAAGGGTGGGCAGGGATGGATACCCCCAGCCCAGGGAACCAGGCAGCCTGCCAGCCCAGGGGCTGGGAATACACCACCCTCTCCCACCGGGGTTGGCTCTTATGACTCAATTTGCCCTTATCAGCTGATAACAAGTGCTAACGAGCCTGGGATTTTCAATCTGCCATTCATCAGCCCCCAGGTGCGAGCTCATTAGCTGTTCTCCATCGGAGAACAAGGAGCTGCGGATACGCCTTATCAGCCCTCAAAGGTTGTTCCGCAGCACCTGATGTGAGGCAGAAAGCTGCAAAGAGAAGAAAAGCTCCATCTCATTTGTCTTTACAGCCAGTGAAGTTTCCTTGCGGCTGCTTTTGTTTCAGGACAGGCGGCAGAGGCTGATAATCCAACATAAGACACTAGGGATGGTGAGGAAGCTCCTCATCCCTAAGGCAGTGCTTTGCTCCCAGGAGTTTCCTACAGACCTTCTGGTTCCTCGGTGTCATCACTGTGGTGCTTTCAACCCATCAAGAAGGGACCCTAAGCAAAGATCTCACGGGAGAGGCGTTCCTTGGGTGCCCATGGAATGGCACAAGAGGCCAAGCCAAGCAGCCAAGGATGCTGCTCTTTTGCTGAAGCCCAGATTGGTGAAGCTCCATTGGAAAGGAGCAACCTGCAGCTGCTGGGAAGGGGAGGGAGTGGAACACAGCGGGACACAAGAGAAAAAATGCCAAATAACCACCAGCAGCCTCCATGAGACTGACTCAGGCATCATCTGCACAAAGGGATGGGAAGAAGTTCTCCTTCACTGGGCTCCTGGGGCTCGGGGCTGTTTGGAAAGGGAGTTTCAAGTGAATTCCCACTGAAAATCCTCTGAACAGAGCTGCTCTCCAAAGGTGAATGACCTCCCACAGGAGGAAGGAGTGGAAGGGTTTAGACAAATAAAACTGGAGACTAAGGGGAAAAAAATGGCCCAGGGAGCAAACAGCCCTGTAGTTTAAGGCAAACACAGGAACCACTGGGGTTTTGCATAAATATTTCACATGAGGTGGGATAGCTTTGCTCCACACCTGCACCCCTGATTTCTGTACAAAGGGATGGTGAACCACAGTGAGGGAATGGTAAAAACTGCAGCTTCTTCACCAAGACAAATGCCTGGGATCTGAAACCACAGTTTGCAGCCCTGTGTTTTCCAGATGTAAGGCAAACTGGAGAGTTATTGTTCTTCCCAGTGTTGCTGTGAGTAGTGAGAGGCAAGGGAGGTAAAATAACTTAAAGTCATTTAAACTAAAAATCATCTGCATTTCTGTTGCTAATACAAATTTAAAAAAATGGAAATCAAACTTTATGACCTGTAGTGACTGATGGGATATAGAAACTTTGGGGGAAAAAATAAGGTCTTAAAGCTCACCAAATTGAAACAGGGGCACTCTTTTTTTATGTTTTAAGGTGTTCATTGATTAAACAGACACATAAAGATCAAAACTGACAGAATATCTTTAAGACACAACAGAAATCACCTGTGAGTGCTTTGCACGTTTCCTTATTACCATATTACCTAAAAAGAACATCAAATGTCAAATCTGCACTAAGATGAATTGACACCAAGAGGATGGTCACCACTGCTCTTGGAAAACCACTCACCTACAAAGAACATTATAAGGAGATATAACTAGGGACCAACATTTGCATATATAGTTTGAGAAATACATTTGCTATTCGTTAAAGCAAATTGTCCCATAGGAAAAGTGACTCTAAATCTCAGGTTTGTTCCTCCAAATGGAAAAGGAGTGACCTCAGCAATCCTGAAGAAACACAGAGACACATTTACTCCATCACAGCCCTCGGGACGGTCACGGGCTTTCCTCAAAAAGCAAACCCTGGTCCTCAGCCAAGCTTCCCAAAGGGAATCCAGTCTGGCATCCTTGAGGATACAGGGCTGGAACACACATCATGCTCCACTCAAAAGGCCTGTGGACAGTAGTTCTTGCTTGGACCTGTTTACAGTTGTGCACCAAGAGCAAAAAACATTCCCAGGGCCACATTTCCCACTGGCTGGCACCAGAAGTCCCAGGGACACGGAGAGCCAGGCTGGCTGCTCCTCTCCCACGGGCCAGCAGCCCTGGAATACCCTCCCTTGCAGCTCTTATGGTAAAATTGGCAAGCAAACAGCCAAATAATACCCCTCTGTAGCACTAACACTCCCCAGGTAGTGTGAAGTGACCCAACACACCTTTCCCCTTCTCACCCTCCCAGGTGGATTTCTCCAGTTCCACTTTTCTCTTTGGAAAACTCAACCCTTGTCATCATTCCCTAGCAACACACAGTTCCATGCAGCTGTTTCCCTTGGGTTTCCATTCAAAGGGAAAGCACCTGGTGGGTTAAACACCCTCGTTCTCCTCACATCACTGGAGCTGTGCTGATTTGTGCCAGCAAAAGGGCTGAACCCGTGATGCTCACCCAGAAATAACCCACAAGTCACTCCAAGTTTCTCCAAGTTATAATTTCTACTGAGTAAAGGTAACAAAGATGCCCCTATTTTTGTGCTGAGTAGCCTGGAAACATTACTCCTCACAAAGTGCTCTAAGACACCTGCTCCTACTTTTGGATAAAAACCATGCAGAGCTACAGGAAGAGCTCCTGGGTCAGACCTGGTGCATGCCTTGCCCCTACCTGGCAGCCCAAGGATGGTGAAATACGGCCGGCACTCCGTGAAGCCGGAGCTCTGCCTCACACAGCTCCTCCACAGCCCCTGGTACTGGAAGACGGCCGTGACCGGGTTGTCATACAGGTCCTGGGTGCTCCACGTGTCCATGGCAGTGGCCACGATGCTCCCTGCAACGCCCAGTGATGACACCAGGAAGCCCATCACCTGGCACAGGGTCGTGGACATGGTGTCTCCCGTGGAGAGAGGAGTGAGATGGCCCTGGGGAAGCCGCAGGACTTATGGGAGTGGCGAAGTCCTCTTGCCTGAGCCACCAGAAATGCAGCTGCTCTTATCAGATGCTTTCCATTGAGCGCTGTTTGCTCAAAGTGTTTTTGCAAGATAGTCCAGTTTCGCTCTCACCGGGTAGGTTTGTGCTGGCAGGGCTGGAGATACGAGCTTTTTTGTCCTTTAAAGTGCTTGTCCTTCCCCATTTGAGCAGCCACACTCCTCCAAGTGTTGGGCAACCCACTTGGAACCTGTGCCGGCCTCCCACCGAAACCCTTCGGTGCCCCTCGGGCTCCTCCTGCCTTCCTGACATGGAGCATAGGGAAGAACAACGTTCCCAGGGGAATTCAGGCCAGGCCACCACCTCCCCAGCCCTCTGCTTATGCCACCAGACCAAGACAGGGGCATGTCCACACCCTGTCACCCATGGAGGTGCCCACACAACGATAGCCAGGACCACCGGTGGTGGGCTCAGGGGGAGGACGTGGGGCCACCAGCTCAGCCCAAGGATATGGCTGCTCCTTGCGGGACCCTTGGGCATCAGCGAGGTCGTGTTGGATGCTGATCATGGCACAGCCCAGGGCACCAAGCCAAGAGCCCCAAACTGGTCCAGCAAAGCTCCTCCAAGCCTATTCTCCACCTCCTCATATCCCATCAGCCAACACATGGCCCCAGTGAAAACCATGTGGGAGGAAGGAGAGTGCAGGGACCACTGGGAAATGGCCTTTCTAGAGGTGCCACTGTGTGCTGATGCAGGGATGGTTCTGGATGTATAAAACATGGGAAAATCATTTTCTCTGCACAAGGGAGAAGTGCTCAGGGATCAACATAAACCCACTGTGCCACTGCCAGTGGAGCACAGTGGGTTACAGAGACCTCCCAGACTTCACACTCATCCCTTCTCATCTAATACTCCTCTCCACTGATTTACCTCAGCCCTGGCCTAGAGATAAATTCCCACTTTAACCCATTCTGATCCCTCTCCATGCCACAGGCACCATCAGCCCCACAGAAGTGGAGCCATGTGAAAGCCACCAGGAAGAGAGGAGAGGCTGATTTCTGTGCATGAAGGTTTATCGCAAAAGGGTTATCACACATTGGATTTTGCTTCTTCCTCCTGAAGAACCCCATCCAGGACAGCCCTTTAGCTTGTGGGGCGGTGCAAGCTGGTGGGCAGCACACAGAGAGGTGCTGGCCTCTGCTGTAGCAGCCAGAGAACAATGTCTGGTGGCCACAAGTCACAGCCATCACCTGGTCAGGCACGAGATGTCTCTGCTTCCAGCAGTTTTATTCAACTTTCACCATTTTCACTGACTTTGGAAAGTTTACATCAGAGGAAGGGCCAGTTCTGACATCTCTAAGGGTCAGAAGTTGCCAGCAAACACAATAAGGTGAATAAAAACCACAAGAGTGAGTCCTCAAGAACCAGAAGTGGTAAGAGTTGCACATCCTCAGTAAAGAAGAGGACATGTGGCTAACATTCCTCATCTTGGATAATGCTTTGTGATAATCAAGGCTGGAGAGAACCTAGAAGCTGGGAGGACAAGTAGGGCTGGGGAGGACCTGGAAGCCAGGAGGACAAAAAGTGCTTAAACAAGTAATGTGGCCAGTTCTCCATCCCATCTTTTGTGGTCCCACAGCCAGAATTGTGTCCTAGTCCAGAGAAGCTGGTTGCACCCAAACCCTGATGCTCCTCAGCAACTCTCCAGGATGACTCCACTCCTTCCCATGCCCCAGGATTTGCCTCCTTTCTTCTTCATATCTGGTCGTAAGAGACCACATCCCTTTTCCCAGGCTGAACCTCTTCAAACCATGCCCAAGGAACAGATATTCCTGTGGGACACAATCCCTCTCCCAAGGGTGGGGTCACCCTGTGTCATTAGTGTGCAACAGTGCACAGAGAAATGAACCCATGGACTGGTCACAGATAAAAATAACCCCTGGGGAGGAAAAGAGAAAGGAGAGGGTGAGAATTAAGAGGGCAAACACATTTTTTTTCAGACCCATCACTCCTTCCTCTATCTCTTTTTGCTGGTTTCATCTGGGTGCAGCTGGAGCAGCTCTTCAAGCCAATCTTTTCTTCTCCTCCCCCACTGTTTCATATCCCAAGCTCCATTGCTCCCCCCAAGACACCTATTGCAAAGAGGGTCATCCCCTGGATGTGCCCTGAATCAGGATCTGCCACCCTCACTGACCTTCCCTTTGGGATATTTTCTCCTGTTGATGTGAGATGCTGCTTCTCATCAACCAGGAGCATCTAAACTCCAGGGCAACCAAAACTCATGGGTCTCCAAGTATGCAGAAAAGCCCAAGTGACCCAGCCTGGCTTGGATTTTAAGGATCAGATCAAATCATGCCTCTAAAGAAGATGCACCAGCCCAGGGTTGTGTATTCCCCACTGAAGCCTTGTGTTTGCTCCCCCAAAAATGGAGCTGAGAAAGCAATTTCAGAAATGATGGCCATGCTGCAGCCCTTAGCTGAGAGTCAGACACCCAGCCATGCTCAGCACTCCACATGTCATCATCTTCAGAGAGTTATTGTGGTTTGGGGGGGTTCTGTTTGCTCCTCCCTGAAAATCTTGGCCAAGGTGTTATCCAGCCGTCCTGACATTTGCCATTTCCCCTTTCTCATGCTCTGATCAGCATCACACTTGGAAACAGTGGGAACTCAAAGCTTCCACAAACACCTTCCTCCGTGCTTGGTTGAAGCAAAGTTCTGGAGAAAACACCCCAAATTCTTTCCATCCCAACCTTCCCCAGCACATTTCCTCTGCCTTTCTCAAACACCCTGATTTTAAGCTTATTTTTAATGGTTGTTTCTGAACCACTCAGGGGAAAATATGTTTCCCTTTGTGTACACTCATCATCCCATTTCCCTGGAGAACAGGAGACCACCTGGGAGTTTTATCCAAACTGTTGGCTCAGAGCACACCCAAAAGGTTGTTGGGTGGGACAAGTCTAAGCATTTTTTTCACAACCTGTGGTCATCTCCAGCCACCCCTGGGAGATGCCTACAGCCAGGAGTGATGAAGGATGGGGATCTCTCTCTAAGCACGTGTCTGTGGGTTGTCTCCAGCATGGTGGTCCCCAGCTTGGGCCAAAGGGTTTCCCATGCCATGAGCAAGTGGTGGGCAGTGTCTGAGGAAGGGGCTTGGTGAGGAGGACAAGCTTCCTCACCAAGGAGGAGAGAACAGTTCTCCCACTGAGAATTGGGGCGTCTCCAGTGGTTTCCCCAAACCAGGAGAAGGAAGGGGACTTTGTGGCCACTCCCCTCTGCCACCTTTCTTTCAGCTCATACTTGTTTTATCTACCCAGGCGTTGACTCTCCATTATCTCAAAACCGTTCCCAAGCCCATGGCAACCCCTGAATGTTATCGCCGCCTCTCCCACAAAAATCACCTACAGCTCATGTTTGCTTTCAAATTTGCAAATATAACTCACACCCTGCCAGTTGTTCACACCATTCCAGCTTGTCCAGACCCAGACAAAGCAAACCCACCCTTCTGGCCCTGCCCCTCCATTGCTGTGACCACCACAGGCTCCAGGAGTGTGTCCACCATGAGAAGGGCTGAATGGTCTTTCCGGGGCTCGGTGGTGAAAGGGACCATGGAAGGACCCCCATCCCAGCTCAGATCCACCCCAAAGGTCTTCAGATGGTCCAGAGGGTACTTGGGGGTGGCACATGAAGCTGCATTGTGCCCTACCTCCCTATGGGCTGTAGCCTAGCCCCATATCTCCACAGCCTCTTGGATTTCCTTTGTCTTGCTCCTCTTCTGGCCCTTATCCTAGATCCTTTAGGATATTTTTTCCCTGTCTCTCACCTTTTCATGGTGTAATGTCACGGAGCAGTAAGAATGTGACACATGCATCCAGCTCCCCGCCACCTCTTTCCATCCCAAGTGTCACTGGGTGCCCAGGACCTCTCTGGGTCTCCCACCAGCTCTTTCCCCATCCCCACACCTCCTTCAGCTCCTGCTGTGAGTCCAAACCCACCACAGCCCCACTTGTGCCCTTGGTGGGTTGTGCCAAGTCTCCAGCCCACCTGGGCCACCTGAACCCTTCTGTGCACTAAACTGGGTCTCCAAAGCCCTCGAGCAGGTCACAGCAGTTACCTACATGTACTTCCAAATTCAGAGCTGAACTCACTGGCTTGAAGGACTCTAAGTAGCAAGCAGAGCTTGGAATAGACTTTGCTGTGGCCACCACCAGTGGGGGATTATGACATGTCATTAACAGTCCCCATCCTTACAAACTTCAGCCATGAAGGAGATCCAGGGAGCAGAGATGCTGCTTCCTTGGCCAGTGGGATGTCCCATCTCCAAAAACAAGGGTTATAACACAATATGGGTGGTGGTTGTAAAAAATCAAAGAAAACCTTGTCATAACATCAATAAAGAAGGAAGAAAATCCAGAGAAGACAATGTTAGTACCTCCTAGACGTGAGTTCTCCTCAGGAAACATCTAGATACCTCTACCATCCTGCACCAGCCAGGTGAGAGCAGCTGTGTTATGGAAAAGCCATGGTTGCATTTCCATGGATCATTTGCATTCTGAGCCCTCTAACATGGATATTTTCTCTAGTTGGAAAAGTTTCACAGGTTGCTCTCAGGCTTTCGAATTTTGCTGTTGGAAAAGCAAAAATATTCTTATATTTCAAGCCACCAGCCCTTGGTTGGCTCAGCCCTTCTGAGAGGGTCAAAAGGAGTTTGGACCTGGAATAAATTGTCTCTTCAAGACCAGCTGAGGCAGTCTCACTAAACAGGTTTGGAAAAAAGGCACCAGGACAGACAACAGGAAAATTACTGCCCTTGTTCTTGTAGTTCAGCAAACTTGGAAGCAACTGAAAGAAGTTCCTTTGAGCAGAAAGCATGACACGATTCCCACACGGGGTGAAACCACCAGCCTTGCCCAAGCTCAGTTACTGCTGTTTGTGCCTTATTGGTGTGTTCTAATGCCAGTGGTGTCCTCCAGCCCACCACACACCAAGGCAAGCAGCAAAAAACAACGAGGGAAGGCAAAATCAGAGCAAACAGGTTTGTTTCTCAAGTGACATATTCCATCAGAGACCGACTGTTTATAGCTAGGCAGCAAAGAACCTCTGTTATTTCTCATTTTCATCTATTAGCTTGATTTTTCCTCAGTCTATTTGAAATTAAAATTCCCAACCAAATTGAAGATAGATGATGGGCAAGACAGGTTTAATCTTTGCTATGGGAGCAAGGGATTGAGGGGAAAAAAAACCCTTGGAAAGCAAAACTTCCTCGATGTGCTCAGGTCACCTCGCTGTTTGTGAGAGTCCTATTATTTTTATTCACTCCGGCACTATTGTTCCCAATATAAATTGCCATTGTCAGGATAATAAATAGGGTTTTATAATGGGAATGCTGACAAACCATTAACCATGGGGTGGGTGGTTAGTGAGGGGGGTTTAATGGAGAACAAGGTGCAGTGAGGTGAAAATAAACATAGGAATGATGCTCTTAAATAATATCTTACAAATTAATAATTTCATTTTTAGCATCGTTTTCCCCCCACTCTGGTTGGGGTAAAGTTGCCCTTTTGCTGGAGGTGGATGGCAAGAATTGCCTTTAGGAGCAGATGGATCCAGGAGATGGAGCCAATCCATAAAACACAGCAGTGGGGAGTGTGGGTTTGTGGCTTCTCCAGAGACTGGAAGTGTCAGAAAATATATAACAGGAGGGAAAAACAGGAGCAGGGAGGGGGTGACTTCAGAAGAATTCATTAAAAAGAAAGGAAAAAATTCCACCTCATTTTGTAGGGCAGAGCTGATAACACCGGGCACAGAAAGCTTCTCACTGGGACAAAAGCACATAAATATTCATATTCCCACATACCAAGGGGAAGGAAGGAGCTCCCCAATAGCAGCGAGGGTGAAGATGGCAATTTTGGGGGGTTCAGGCACCCACCAACCTTTAATTTTAAATTTATTTTAAATTTCTCTTTCAGGCTCCTTTAAATCCCTGTTTTTAAGTGACTGCAGATACTCAGCTAACACACATGGGAATTCAACTGTAAGGTGATGGTTCCACTGGAAACCCTGATATTTAGGATAAGATGCTCATTTCTGTCATGGCTGAGAGGGATCCACAGATCTCGTGGGCTGGAGCTGAGGAATCACAGGATCACAGGATGGTTGGGTTGGGAAGGACCTTAAAGAAGATCTAATTCCAACCCCCTGCCATAGGAAGGGACACGGATACACCGAGCTCTCATAGCCTGTCTATGTTAAGGAAAACCCTACTCGTGCAGGAAATCCATGCCCCCAACATTCCCGTTTTAGGAAATTAATACCCACCCTACAGACACCAGGCTGGGGGTTTGGGAACTGCAAAAAAAAAATCCTTTTTGTTGTTGCTGTAATGCTGAGCTTAGTGACAAAAGTATTTTTAAAGAACAACCCCCTCCCAAAACTCCATTATTCTGGTTTCTTCAAAGATTAAAGCTCTTCCCAGAGCTGAACACTGGGAAAGTTTAATTGCTTCTTCCTTAGAGTTATATTTTTTATTGGTTTAAACTCTTAGAGCAGAGGAATTGGGGCAGTTTTGCATCGAGTTGTGGTTGTACCCATGTGTGGTGAGGATTTGGTTTTTACACCCCCATTTACTTTTTATATGGTGATTTTAATCTCTTTGTAGAATCAGAAAGGTTGGAGAAGACCTCTAAGATCATCGAGTCCAATCACTAAACCAGCAATTAGTTTGCTGGAGTCCAGTTTTGCCAACCTGTCCTGCCCTTTGCTCTGTGAGTTTTGCCTTGGTGAAGCTGCTCATCTTTGGTGACTGTGACAGAACACAAGCCCTTCCTTGGCTGGCATCCTTCTGCTGGATGCCCAGGCGGGATCTGCATTCCTTCCAGGAAAATACACCCCTGGCACCTGCACTGGGATTTTGCAGCACAACCAACACCAGACACCAGTTCTTCCCTCCATTCCCACTGTGTCACAGCACGGAGGCCAGATGGGTAGAACAGCCTAAGTGCCTTTTTTCCCACTGTATTAAGGCAAGAAAAAAAGCCCAGATAATCCTGTTGTAACCTAATTGTTTGCACCCCGAGATACTCTGGGCACAACCAGCATGGGAATGATCCCCGTGGAAGAAAAAACTGGAACCAAAGGAGAATTAGGGAGAAATCCAGCCTGGTGGTGTTAGCCCATCCAGAAATACAGTGAGCTGAACTGTGACATATCCTCTTAGAAAAGGATCTTCTCCAATGACAACAATATTAGTGGTCTCTGGTGGGAAGCCACACAGCTGGAATTCTATAGGAGGAATCTACACCGGAGCCACCCACGGCACAGGGGACGAATCGCCCCTTGGAGCCACCTCGGGAACAGGACACAGAATCAGCTGGGATGAATTTTGCTGAACCTCAGCTTGGCCATGGGAGGGGGCTTGGGTTGAGGTGTCTCCAAGGCTCCTGTTATCCAAACAGGGGGGGCACGTGAGGTCTCCTCTGGCTGGAATTCAGGCTCCCCACTGAATTCTGCCCATCCCAACCACTCGGGCAGGTGCCCATCCCAACCACTCGGGCAGGTGCCCTGCCAGCCCCGTGCCCCCGCAGCCCTTACCTGGCAGCCCCAGGATGGTGAAGTACCCACGGCACTCGGTGAAGCCGGAGCTCTCCCGGACACAGGTGCGCCACAAGCCCTGGTAGTTGAACACGGCGGTCACGGGGTTGTTGTACAGGTCCTGGGTGCTCCACTGGTCCATGCATGTCGACGCGATGATGCCCCCGATGCCCAGAGCCGACACCACGAAGCCCATGGACTGGCAGATTGTCACGGACATGGTGCCGGGCGCTCCGAGGGCAGGTCCTGGGCGCACACAAGGCTCCACGAGCTGGGTCTGGGGCAGGCAGCCAGGGCAGAAGGGACTTTTAGCTGGAGGCACCGCCGACGTCACGCACAGAGCAAGGAGAGGCCTCGGCATCGCTCAAACCTGCCCTCTCCCGTTATCTGTTTCGGTGAGATAATTTTCCTCGCCCGGTACCAAGAGCCGTTTGTTACGTGAACACCTTGCTCTCTGTTTACCTTCTCCCTCCGGGCAGAGGTGCAGCCAGCACAGGTGCCACAGGGACCAGCAGGTCCCCCTGGAACAGCCACCAGAGAGCTCCTGCAGGAGCAACGCTGAGCTCAGGGAGAACAAGCACACAAGTGCCTAATTTGGATGAAACGGGTAAAAATTATGGAAAGCCTAATCCTCCCCTGGAAAGGATGGTGCTTTGGAGCCAAGGGGAGGGGTTTAGATTGGATATTAGGAAATATTTCTTCATGGAAAGGATTTACTTAATCACAAAATATTCTGAGTTGGAAGGGACTCACAAGGATCATCAAAATCCAACTCTTAAGTGAATGGCTTGTCAAGGGATTGAAACCAGAAGTGGGACAGTCTTCACAGGGCAGCAGTGGTGTCACCATCCCTGGAAGGATTTAAAAGCTGTGTAGATGTAGTTCTTGGGGACATGGGTTAGTGGTGGCCTTGGAGTGCTGGAGGAATGGCTGGACTTGATCTTCAAGGGTTTTTCCAACCTAAAGGATTCTGTGATTTATTAGCATGCCTGTGTCTGAGGGTGTTTGCCCAACCAAAACATTGAAGCCAAGGTTAGTGTGTGAAAGAGGGTATCACACAGCAAAGGGCAGGCACCAATGTGTGGGTGGACCTTGCTGAGGGGGAGGTTGGGCTGGGAGCCCATGGAAAAGGCAGCAGTTTCTGGAGAAATGGTGGAACCTGCAGTTTCCTATGGGGGGGACCGAGGGAAATAAATAAATATAGAGAAGAAGCTGTTACATCCTCATTCACCATTGCTTTGTAGCCCTTGTCCAAATTTGAATTTGGACTTGCCTAAACAGGCAAAGAAGGAGGACAAGGCAGAGCTGCTGTAACACAAGAGTATCCTCAGAGACCTGGCCTTAGTGCAGAGAACCTCTTTGCTGGGTAATGACCTTATTGCCCACTCTGCTCCATCCCTCACCACTTTCTTTCTTGCCCAGTTTTCCACCAGTTCCAACCTGTTTGTGGCTGCAGAGTAAAGGGGAATGTGCAGGAGGACTGCTCTTCATGGGAGGGAGGAAATGATGAGCCCTGTTTCAGCAGAGCCAGATTCACAAACAGCATGTGGAAGGTTCAAGAAGGGACCTTCAGAAGAAGTAGGGCTCAGTGGGGTGACATTTGGGTGGTGGCAGTGGAAAGTCTTCAGGGAGCCACTGTCATCTTGCTACACTCACCCTTGGGTCTCTCCCATATGGTTGGTCTGAAGTGTCTCCAGCACTTCCCTGAGGAAATTGTGGGAACACAGTGATTGTCTCCTAGGGATTATTTTGGCTCTGCATCTTTTTGAGAGAACCAAAGAAGCTGGAAGGGACTTTGGGAAGTCATCCAGCCTCTTCCCACACCCAGAGCAGAGCAACACTGTTCACAAAGCCCTGACCAGTCATCAAAGGGAGGTGTCACTCATTTGTCCCAGAGTCTCAATTATTATTTCTGAAAATGTTATGCCTTCTACTGAACTTTGTTGTGCATCATTCATGAAATTAGTGCCTCAAATTAAACATTAGTCCCCTTGGAAAAGACAATTCCACGTGTCTCACCAACAATCCTCGGGTTTACACACAGTATTCCCCCATTTTCCTTGTTTTCCCCAAAAGAACACTAATGGTGATTCATGTGCTTTCATAATCTCCTCTCCCTCCCAGGCTTTTTTTGGGCACAGCCATACCCAGTTGTGGTGACACACCTCACCTCCTGTTGGGGCTCTCAGCTACTTTCAGTATCGGTCAACAGAGCTTAATCAGGGAAAGCTTTCCCAGTATCACAGAGCCACACACAGAGCCCGAGGCCAGGGCGCAAACACACTCCCCGTGTTTGTCACAGCACACCTGGAGATGGAAAAGACCCGTGGCAGCCAAGGATTGTGTTCAATAAATTAACTCAAAGGAGAAATTCACCTTGCACTGGAAGGCCTGGAAAATGCGTCTCCATGTGGTGCAAGTCAATCCCTGGGTGGGAAGTGCTGCAAAGGGACAGATCTTCTCCAAATTGTCAATCTATTTATTTCAAGGACCGTGCCAATTCACAGCAGACAGAAGAATAGGATCCTGGTGTGTGAGTCGCATCATTCCCAACCAAAAAGTTCCTAACTGTAACCAAAAGGAGAGTTTTCTCTGCTGAGAGCATCTCACAGTGAAAATAACCAAAGCCCAAATTCCTTCAGCCACCTAAACTTATCCACCTCATGTGAGAGTACCTTCTCTTCTCAGTTATCTCCCACAACATGGATAGGGCAAGGGCAAAGCCTTCCCTGGATGTTTTTCCTAAGGGATAATATCATGAGCTGCTCCAAGCCACAGAATCACAGAATCGGCTGAGCTGGAAGGACCCACAAGGATCAGCCAGTCCAACCCTCAGCCCTGCACAGGACCAGCCCCAAGA
>JAWWEE010000010.1:20702014-20720983 GCA_035221455.1 Xenops minutus
GGGGCACAGGGGGTGACTCTTGGGGCTGGTCCTGTGCAGGGCTGAGGGTTGGACTGGCTGATCCTTGTGGGTCCTTCAAACTCAGATTCTGGGATTCCGTGATCTCACCATGCCCAGGGAAATGCCCAGGATCATGTAAAAGCCAATATAAACCTGCCAACAAAATTACGCACAGCAACAAATCCATTGGCCGAGGTCTGTGCAGTGGTTTTCCCAGATGCACATGGATGGTGATGAGCAGGAGAGAACAGAGATCCTCCTTGGTCTCAGTCCACCAGCACGATCCAGGGAGAAGCTGGTTAGTTCCCTCCCAACAGATCCTGGCAATAAGATCCCTTTGCCCTGAGCTCTGACCAACCTGGTCTGGTGCAAGGTGTCCCTGCCCACAGCAGAAGGTTGGAACTAGATGAGCTTTAAGGTCCCTTCCAACCCAGGCCATTCTGTGATTCCATGTCGACCTCAGTCCTTTCTTTTCCCCAGCTAAGACACATCCCCAAGGAATACTGTGTTAGCCCCTGGCCAGAACTCATTCCCTGGGGTGCAATCCTATTTACACAGAAGTACTTGCCATGGAGGACCTGTAAAAGCAAAAAGTCAGCCTTTGGAGAGGACAACCCAGAAGAGGCAAAGTGAGTGAAGGCTGGAGATCCTGGAGGAAGAAAAACCTTTCTGCTGAGTCCCTGTTCCAGTGGGTTTGCCACATATACCATGACCCCTTCCCATCAGGGACTGCCATGCCACCAGGCTCATCCTTTGGGCTGCCAAATTAGATGTGGGTGTTTTTCACCTTCCTCACTCTCCTGAAGAGTGAGAAGGGAAGATGAACAGTCCCCCACTGGTGGCAGAGGTGCTGGAGGCCCCACACTGCCTGTGTGGTGGGTGCTGCACCAGGCACTGGCACAGCCTGCCATGGCTATTCATGCACAAGCCAGCCCAATTTCCAGTCTCCCAACTCTCTGGCACTGGGGCTGGGGCTTTGGCTGCCTTCCTTATCCCAGTAATTGCAAAGGTTATGCCTGAGCACACCCAACACAAGTATTTAGCAGGAGGTGTCAGGATTGTCTTCCTGAAGCATCCCAAATCTCCGTTTGTTCTAGTTCTGCGTCACCACTTTCCAGCCGAGCCTGTAAGGAGGCCAAAGAGACCCTGTGCTTTCCCATCTCCACGGTTTTTCCTTCAGGCATCCTCAGTTTGAGCTTGTGGGATGTGAAGGGGCACCCCTGAGCCTGGATCCCCATTCCACAGCAGCTGAGTCCTGCAGCCCTTCAGGCCCTGGTGGTCTGGGCTTTCCTGAGGGTGCACAGATAGGTCCAGCTCTCAGCAGATGTTCTGCTGTGGCAGATCCAGCCTCCAAGTCCCTTTCCCACCATTTCAGAAAGGTCCTTTCCCCCTGTAATTGTGTGTGATCTCCTGTTGACTGAGTTACACAGGGATGAACCTTTGGATCTGGTATATCCAACTTTCTTACTGGCTGCTTGTCCCAAGAGACTTAGAAGCTCCTGGCATGTTCCTAATTACCATGGGGACACCTCTGTGACAGGATCTTCCACCCTGTGAGACTTTGGTTCCTTTATTCCTTAACAGAGCTCCTTTGGAGATGCCAGTCATGAATGACCCCACTTTTTTCTCATCTCTCCTATCTGCTCCATTCCTCACCTGTCCCTTGGGGAATGTCTGTGAAGTCCATCCATGGATGCAAACCCGTTGCTTGTGTAAAACAACCCTCCCAAATTCTCTGGGAGGTGTTTAGGGGGTCAGGGAGGAGAAATGTGAGTGTTCCCCCAGGATATGGATGTGATGAATTCCTAAACAGCTGTCTCTTCATGCCTGAATGTGCAGCTCTGGAAGGACCACTAACATGGGAGAAGCTGGTTTTGATGAAACCAAAGTGTTCCTTCTACTTGTCCATGAACACTTGGCCCAGACAGAAACCTTGGGGGCTCAAGGGGCAGAGGTGGATACATCCCAAATGCAGATAGGAAAAGGGATAAAGCTTTTCCAGCACTGGATCCTCATAGACAAGGTCTAATAAAGAACCAGGAGGCTTTGCAAGCTGAGAAGGATCTGTCACACTGGCCTTACCTAGAAAGCCCTCAACATTCCTGGGTTATTCCCCTTTGGAAGGAGCAACACTCACATGTTCATACACTCACTACTCCACATGCTGAGGAAGATTCACCCACTAATTCTGAGGGTTGGTTGAGTCCTCAAAGCCCTTTCCTCAGTCCTTACAACAGAGGTGCTGAGCTGGAAGCAAAGAGGAGGGAAACAAACTTCTCCAAAGATCTGCTGCTTGGACTCATACCAGCAATAAGAGAGTGGCCAGATAAGGTCTTCTTTCTTTCCTAATGTTTGTCATTTCTGTGGTGACAAGTCCCCCTTCACCACTGTCAACTCATTAGACTTCACAGTGATGAGTCTTTAACTTTTTCTCTGAGGAATTCTTCAAATCTCCATTGCCATCAGAATCTGTTTACCCTTGAAAATGCTTATAATGGTTTCATCTTTCTCTAGGTCACTTTTCTTTAAACAGCACGACAGAAATTTGCTTTCATGCTTCTTTATTTCTAGAATTAGTAAATACATAGAAGACAGAAAAGGAAAAGATAACAAACAAGGAATTTCTGCCATCGATTGTTTGCTGGCCCAGCAAGTTCATGGCCTTGCTTTCCAGCTCTGCAAATACTGGCATGAACCACAGCTGAACCAGCTCAGGCAGTCTTGGTTTATCTCTCCAGGTATCTGCTGGTGACTTCCTAGGTCAGTTTAGGATGCTGCAAACAAATAGTTCCATTTTCCCCTTCTCAAGGAGTAACCACCCTCCATGTGGAGGGCTGATGCCAACCGGTGGGCAAGGCAGATAGTTTGATGTGCCAGCTCTGCCCTCCCAGCGTGGCATCACTGGGGAGAAAGCATGGCTTGGTTTGGAATGGGTTCACACCCCACAAAAAGAGGCCACAACCTTCAGGTGTGATGGCTGTGGTGTTCTCTGTGGTTGTGGTCTCCTCTCCCTTCCTCTTGCACCACAACATGGGATCCATCCCTTCTCTGTCCCCTCCCCTCTGAGCACAGTTTTAGGTCAGACTGTCAGAGCCATGGCCAGTTAGACCTCCCCATCCTAAAGAGGCCCTGTGCGATTTCATTACCCCCTGCAATGTCAAACTGCAGCTTGCTCTCATCCATCCTTTCCCTCTGAGGACTGCCCAGCCCCTCCCTTCCCAGCACTGCTGGAACAAGCTTCCTAAGGTGAATTTACCACATTAAATTTGTCTGTGTTATCTGCACTACCCTGGTGTCGGTGCAGGCAAGAATGATGGATATGGTCCCAACCCGACAGAAATTAGGGAAGTTCACACTGTGTTTTAATAGCAAATGCAGTGATTTGACAGTGAATAATGGAGCTGGTCAGGTTCTATTAGTGGCAGATTAGACCATAATTCAATCTCAAACCTTGCTGTTTTAAGCCTTTCTCACAGACTGTATTAAACTTGACCCAGGTCTGAAGAGGCAGAATGGAAGTGCTCAGTGCACAGGGATGAATTACATCTCCCAGGGCCCAGAGGACAAAGCTGCAGTCACACAGACCCCATGGGACCACGGTGGTAGCATCCCCAGCTGATCCCAGGACCTCCAATCCCAGTGCTCAAACTCACCCATCTGACATACAAAGAGGCTGGAAATATCTTTTGAGGGGGCATCATCCATGGGGCTGCACCCGCTGGAGAGGGGGCAAGCCCCACACAGCCTGGGCTGGAAGGAGTGGGAATGCAGCAGGGATGAGGGGGGACAGGCCAAAGGGGGATCCAGTGGTTCATCCCAGGAAAGGAACCAAGGGAGGGATGGAGACTACAGAAAGATCAGTGCACCCTGATTCCAGGTGGAATGGTGCCAGCACTGAAGGAAAGCACCCCCATGAATGCTGCGGTTCCACACCTCTCCAGGGAGAGTGCAAGACACAAGGAAGTGTCCCAGGGCATGGAGAGACAGAAAACTGGGATTTTTCAGTGGTGGGAAGCCAGGGAAATGTTTCCATGGCATGGCTGAGCATTCCAACACCAGGTTGCCATCCTAAAAACAGTTCTCATGTCATTTCCCTGTGGATGACTTCCTGAAGCTCTTGTTTACATCATTCCTACAATCTCCAGCCACAGAGTGTTTCCATCACCTTTTAAAGCTCCAGGTCTGCATTTCAGACCTTCTTCCAGGGTTTTCTCACCCACATCCCCACCCTGCCTGGGTTTTGTTTGCTGAACCAGAGCGCGATTGCATCCCTGACATGGTGCTCTGTTTTCTGACTGAGAGGAAAATGCTGAATTACTTTAGCAATCATTTATTGAGTGCCTAAGATACAGAAAACCTCACAGAGATAACAATGTCCTGGAGATTAAATCCTCCATTAGAGAGACCTCACTCAGTATTTAGGGTAGTAAACATTTACTCATTGTTGTTTGTTGGGTTTTTTTCCTCAGCCTCCATCTCCTCACACTACAGGCTGAGAGTGGAATTTGGAACATCCTCTCATCTTTACAAGACACACCAGACCCCAAATAAAGCCGTGGAGTCACTGTCCTGCCTGTCCATCAGACAGAAAGTTCCCCATGACCCTCTCCCAACACCCTTGCTGGGCTTTGGCTGACTCTGGTGCTGGAGCAGCTTTTGGTCACTGGATGCCCAGGCAGGAGGAGTTTGGTGGTGGGCACAGGGCATGGACTGTCACTTCAGGTGGACACAGCCACAGGAACCCCAAGGAGATGTTTTGCTTCTCTGCTGCTTTTGCAACATCTGGCACCTCCCATATCCTCTCTGACCTCCTTGCCAGGAGTTCACAGGAGCTTCCACTGCAACAGCTTTTGAACTCATTTGCTCTCGACTTCAAGGCAAGCTGGAACCTCTGCAGCAACACAATGGAGACAGAAAAACACAGGCATTGTAAAGCAGAAGTAGAGACAGAGAGGGAAAAACAGTCAACAGAGTTGCTTTACAGTAAAACACAATTCCTGCTCTTTCAGCTTATTAGCACCCTTGGGGTTTATATCTTGCAGCTCTCAGGGGTAGAAGGTACATTCCACTTGGACAAGGCAGCCTCAGACTGCCAACATCCAGAAACTGATGGCCACGACAAAAAGGATGAAGTCCATCTGTGATGAGCTCCTAATTTGTGAAAGAACCAGGACCCCAAGGGAAACCTCTGGAAGACACAGGCCCTGGTGGGAGACAGCAACTGAGCTTTCAGTACCTCTGGAAGGGTAGAGAACCAGGAGAGATGATCTGGAGAGCTGGAAGGAAGTGCTGAAACCCTCCAGGGAAGCAGCCCCTCAGTGCAGAGAAAGAAGCAGAGGGCAAGTGGGAGGTGGAGATTTTCACAGAGCAAACCACTTTGCCTGGGGGAAGGCAAAGGGATGACCATCTTCCAAGGGTGAGGATGGAGGAACTGCCTGTCTCCCCAAAGACACCAGGGCTGTTTGAAATCCCCAAGGAAGCAGCTGAAGTGCTGGTTCTTACCACACCTCATTCACCTCTGCCCTCTGGGCTGCAAGGACCAGAGAAGCTTTGCTGTTCTCCAGCCAGGACTTCTCCATGCATTGCTGAAACACTGGACACAGAAATCCATCTCCACCTCTGGCCCTCCAGGCAACCCTGGGAGGGCTTTTTGCTCACTCCTGACCAAGGGAAACACCACAGGCAGCACTTTGTGGAGCACTTTGACACACGCTGGTGACGAGTGTGGCACAAAGGCTGGCTCTTGTGACTAAGCTGGGAGAGGCTCCCTGAGGTTCCCCACATTGCAGCTCATCAGATTCTGCTTCCTAATTGAATCTCTCCTGGAGACTCCCCAGTAGAGCAGGCACATGAGCAGCACTTCACTGCAATTACTCACTTTCCACAGGTAGCAACACTAATGAAGGTGGGTCAGAGCCCTCACACATCTCATGAAACATGGGCTTTCTCATCTCTGATTCAGACAGAGGCACAATAATTGTGTTTGTTTCGAGACCACCTTCTGGCTCTTGCAATAGTACCTGAAACCTTCCCTCCACAGGAGCAGCATGAATGAATCCCTCACCTCACAGGGGGTACCACAGGCTTTTGCTTTTCCACGAATGCTTCCAGCGCCCTCTGAGAGCAGGAGATGCAACAGTTCAAGAGGACCACGAGATCAGAGGATTCCCTCAGATCCTGTCACACCTTCAGCTGAGCTCTCTGACCCTGTGAAGTTCTGTCTGGGGTGGCCAAATGCTGTAGCCATCAGACCACTGTGAGGAGGCTGCTTTTGTGGTGCTTCCTCGACTCTTGGCACCATCACCAGCCCTGGCCAAAACCTAAATTTCTAGCTGCAAACCCGTAGAATCACAGAATGGTTTGGGTTGGAGGGACCTTAAAGCTCATCCAGTGCCACCCCCTGCCATGGGCAGGGACACCTCCCACTAGCCCAGGTTGCTACAAGCCCTGTCCAACCTGACCTTGGACACTTCCAGGAACAGCCACAGCTTCTCTGGGCATCCTGTGCCACAGCCAGAGGTCTGTGTGGGTGCACTCAGCAAACCACTCTCCAGAAGTGCCCAGAGAGCCACCACAAGACCAGCCACCCCCAGGGGACACACTGCAATGTCCTGCTGGAATTTCCCTTGTGGGAGTGGTGCCACCTCATGATGGTCTCCTTGGGTTCCACCGCTTCTCTTGACTCCCCAAATGCCCTTCCAAAGCCCTGTCACCTTCACAGAGCAATTGTGGGATCCTGAGCCTGTTGGAGATGCCAACACTTGTTCTGTCAGGATGGTTCAAATGGCAAATGAACCAAATAATGCTCAGTGGTGGCACCAGCCAGGCCTGAGGTGGGCATGGAACTGTAAATAGTGTTGTGGTGAGGCAGAAGCTGGAATTAAATCCCTTCAGCCAGCCATTCCATGAGGGACAGAATGGGACAGGCTCAGTGTAATGCTGTGCACTGAAGAGCTGCTAAAACCAGCACTAAAATAACACATAAACATTGCTGTCATGATCTCTGGAGTCTAAATGGGACCTCTGGGATGCTCCAAAGGTGGGAATAGGGGGAAAATTAGCCATTTTCTGTGTTATACTGAGGGAATGCAGCTCCCACAAAAGCAGCAGGTAGGTGTGCAGCAGCAAGGGGAACCAACTCAGCAGCTCCCAGGAGACCCAGCCTGGAGCAGCATGGCACTGCTCATGCTTCCCCTGCACCAGAATATCTCTGCCTGAGGGATGCAAATCCTGCTGGGACCTGAGCATTCCCAAGGCCAGCAGGAGGAGGGTGGTGCTTCTTGGCTATTTCAGTGGCAGTTCCAGCACCGTCTTCTCCAGCAGCAGCCAGTGCCTCAAGGACCTGAGGAAACATGAGAAATATGAAAAATATACCCTTAATCCCTGTCAGAAACTTGTCCAAAAGGTTGGCATGGAGGCAATCAGTGGTGACACCAGGGTTAAACTCAGTATTTGCAGTGGCAGCATCAGGGAGGGAAAGAGGGAAGGAGGTTTTGGCAACCCTGATCAGAATCTGTGACATCCTCACCAGGACCATTAGGATTTCTGCTGCTAATTCCCAACATTGCAGCAAATACAGGGGTGTTGTAGCATAACATGTGCTATCAGGGGTCAACTTTATAGCCAGGAAAGAGTGGGAAATGAAATCTAAACTTCCTGCTGCTGCCTTCTCCAAGTCTATGGAGAATGTCTAAGTATATTGGGAAGACAAAGGAAAACAAGGACTAGTGGGATACCATCCAGTGGGTTGGGTTTTGGAGGAATAGGCTGGAAAATAACCTTTCAAATCCAAAGGTTATCTGCTGCAGAACTGTGCCCTCACACCTCTTACTTGTGGATTAGTTTTTAGTTGATTCAGCAGATGTTGCTGGGTTTGAGCAGATGGGTCTGTGTGGCTTCTTCCCCCTAAAACCTGGAGTCTTCCTAAGTGAGTACAATGAGCAGCCCCAACACACTTCTCCATAAAAAACACACAGTGCTGCTTCTGTAAAACTGATGGAAATTTGCAAAAGCTAAGATTTATAATTAAAATCTTTTGGGTTGCTTTTTCCCCACATGAAAATGTCCACTATTCCCCTACATGGTTTTCCTAGTCATAAGCAACCGTGAGCAAAGAACAAATGAGCTCAAGGCTGGTCTGGTGGACTGGCAAAGAAGGAAGATTTCATGAACTCCAGGTCACTCCGAGTTCTGTGGCAATATTAATTGGGTTTGTAACCTCAGGAGGAGTGAGATGGGACTTTAACACAGTCCTGATATTCCTTGCCTGCCTGTAATGGGATGAATTCCAATGATAGTCATTCCCTGCAAGCTTAAGAACAGCCCCAAACGTCCCTGGATCGAGGGCTGGCATGGCCCTGGTAAACACAAGACACTGAGCAAGGTGGAGAGCTGTCAGCCTGCCCAGCAGTCAGCATGTTCATGTTCCTTTCTATCCATCTTTCCATACCCTCACTCTGCTCCCCACAGCCTTTCTGGAGCCTTCTTGCTCTAACTTCCATGAGTCCTCATCACCCCTGTGCACATCCACAGTCTCCAAGTGCTGTTTGACCCCGTAGCTGGGTTGGCTGTCCAGCTTTTACTACAGTAAATGACACCTGGAAATATTCCTGAAAGGACTGGGACAATCTCCCTGTGGCCAAATACACTGACTGGAAAAAGGTGGAGCTTCCTCCTGCTTCTTCCCAGCTCTGCTCTATGGGTGAAAAGGGTCTCCTCTGGAAACATTCACACTGAGGGAGCCAGGAGACCTTAAAATCAAAGAGAAGAAATAACAGATTTACCAGTCAGTACAACAAAGACACCGAAACACACACGTTCCTTCACCACACTGGCACTGAAAGGGGAAGTCAGCAATGCACAGCAAACCTGGGAACACTTCCCAGGCATCTCAGTGCAACACAACCCTCCCATCCATAAAATGGGAGCAGGGATACTTCCCCACAGCTACAGGGCATGAACAATGCAAAATTGTGAATTTGGGGAAAATCAGGTGTTTAGTGTCCACAGTCAGACCCACATATTAACAAAGCCCGTAAATCCCCAAAAGATGGAAGGTTTGACAATATCAAAAGGTTGCTGAGAAATAACCTGTTCCTCTGCTTCAAGGTTCATACTCCAGAGATTGCTTTCTCTGGCTGCAGAGACAATATTTCATGGAGTGGGGATATCTGGAGTGAGTCCTCCTGGGACTTGGACTGAGAAAAAAAAATCCTATTCAGTGCACTGAAGCATTTTATAACTGAGCTCCAGTGAAAGTCAATCCCAACTATTTACTCAGAGCCAGGAGAACTTGAGGGACCCGTGCGTGGCACAGCCCAGCCGTGCTGAGCCCTGATGTGATGTGTCCTGGTGTGAACTAATCCAAAGACCTCAAGGCCCCTTAGCACAGCAGCAAACAAAAGATCATGCAGCAAATGAAAGACTTGGAAGAGCCTTCTGATTTTAAGCTCAGTTACTCCAAGCTGAAGGCAGCGACAGCAATCCCCATTCTCACTGTCAAAGAGAAAAATTAAATCTGGAGGGTGGTGTTGGAGCAGTTTGTGGGTTGCATTGTCTGTTCAGAAGTAAAAAGCATCCTCTTCACTGCCAAATACTTCCTGTGCCCATCAGACCTTCCTGCTGCAGAGAAATCTCTCTCCATCAGACACTGGAGACAAACAACAAACATTGGGGACAAACAAAAACCATTGGGGACAAACAACAAACACCAGGGTTGTTCAGCCTGGAGAAGAGAAGGTTGCATGGAGATGTCATAGCAGCCTTCCAGGATCTGGAGGGGCTACAAGGAAGCCAGAGAGGGACTGTGCAACAGGAACTGGAGAGACAGGACAAGGAGTAAAGGGTTTGAACTGAAAGAAGGGAACTTGAGGTAAAATATAGGGAAGAAATTCTTCCCATGTGGGTGGGGAGGCCCTGACACAGAGAAGCTGTGGCTGCCCCATCCCTGGAAGTGTCCAAGGCCAGGTTGGACAGGGTTTGGAGCAACCTGAGCTAGTGAGAGGTGCCCCTGCCCACAGCACAGAGTGGAACAGGATGAGCTTTTATGTCCCTCCCAACCCAAACCGTCATGAGATTCTATAATTCTCCCATTTGAGCCAGCCACTCTCACAATTGCAAATGAAAGTCTCTCTCCTGAGCCCTTCTCCCTTGTTCCACCTTCTGAGGAGCTCTGCACCCTGCCTGGGTAAAAATTACCTGCAGTGAATAGTTACCAAACGCCATCAAGCAACCCTTGCGTAGTCAGAGGGGAGGATTCGCAGCACCAAACCTGAAGCCTCAAATAGCAGCACAATTATACTCTTTACTGGTGCAGCTCCAGGAGTATCCAGACAAACCATGGGCAAGCAGAGTAATTTTATCCTGATATGCCTGTCTAAACAGCAGATAGCTCTTCAGTGGTGTTCTCCCTCGCTTGTTAATTTAACGCTTGATATATAGGAAAAATTAGAATTAAAATGTACCCGGCTGCTTCCTTCATTCCTGATTCCATTTAGAAATATCTCAAATCTCCCCCCAAAAAAATGAGCTAAACTGCTCTGAGACATTTGAGAGCCTGTATTTTATTTTTAGACAAGCCTGTGTGATTTAGGCTCCTGAACTGCAAGGAAGTTTGCGCAGCTCTGACGGCAGCAGATGTGATGGCAGCACCCATCACATCCAGCTCCCAGCCCTGGCATGGGAGGAGAGGCAGGTCTCTGCTGCTTTGAACCATGGAATGGTTAAAGACCATCTCATTCCACCCCCTGCCATGGGCAGGGACACCTCCCACGAGCCCAGGTTGCTCCAAGCCCCGTCCAACCTGGCCTTGGACACTTCCAGGGATGGGGCAGCCACAGCTTCCCTGGGCACCCTGTGCCAGTGGGTGGGCACAGTCTTGAAAGACCACAGGGATGTGGATCTCTGAAAGATAATCAGAAAGGCAGGGCTGAATCGCAAAGGACAAAAGGCTGGAGTCAGCTGACCTTGGGGAGACTTTAGACAAGGCAACTTACACACCAAACGTGCTGCTCCCCCAGCCATGGGGGCAACAAGGAAAGCAAACCAGATGTTTGCTGAAGACACCCAGAGCCTTCCTCCCCCCTCTCCGAGGCTCTCCAAGCAGCAGCCACACGCACGTGATGCCATGGAGAAGATGCTGAAGAGGCAAAGGCAGTTCTGAGGCTCCGTTGCACGCATCTGCAAGAGGAGAAGGCAAGGACTACACTGGACCCTCATTAATCCAAGTAGCTGGAGACCATGGGGACCACGTGAGGAAGTGCAAACTTGCACATCTGCGGCGCGGGAGTGACGCTCGCGAGCCCGGATCCTTCAGAGACACTTCTGAGTTTTCTTATTAAAAAATGGATTCTTGGGCTGGAGGCAAAACAAAAGAAACACTCGGTGTAAAGCCTCGTGCAAGAGCCCCAGAAGGGCCACGGGTCGGCGTTAGTTAACTGTGCCACCAGAGGAGTGAATTCCAGAATACTTATGTCCCTCTCCACGGCTTTGTTTTTCCCATGGCCCACAAAATAAATGGAGATGTTTCAGCTTGGAGAGCCCGCAGAGGGGATGGTGGGTGAGGAATTAAATCCATCCGCTTGAAAACCCACGGAGTTACGGCTTTGCCAGTGAGAAAACATGTTATTTGCACTCATCAGAAGGGGAAAGACACAGACAAGGAGGGGAGAGAGAGGCAGGAGGGAAAGAGGCAGTGAGAAAGTTCTGGATTTAATTCAGATGAGCCACATACAGAGGATGGAGCCCTGAACAGAGATTTTCTGCTCACCCAGACCCAAACACATGGCAGAGTGTGAGACAGGCAGATGTGAAGGTTTGACTGCTTTTTCAGGACAGCAGGAAAGTGAAAGCTGTGCAGAACCATTTCCCCCAGTGCCTCCAAAAGGATCACAAGAGTCACAGGGGAGATGACGCCCTGGGAGAGGTGTGGAAGGACAATAATCAGGGAACATTATATTCTCAAAACCTTGCATTGCAAAAAGGAAGGACCAGTGATAAATAAAAATTGGGCAGCAAAAAAAATTATGCTGGGACAGATATGTAAAAAATCCCGGTTGATCAAGTGATCACTTGATCCACTGGTCAAATGTTTGATCAGGAAAAGAGAGAGGAGGACTGTGCCAAGGACTGGCAATGAGGAAGGGAATAAAAGGAAGGGACAAAAGCTGGGAGAAATCATTTTTAAGAAGTGCCTGACGACTCTACAGTGCCTCCTCTCAAATAAACAGTGATACAATTATATCTTGCAGCCTTCCCTTTTCGTTCTGGGGCTGATCCCACAGTGCCCACTTGCTCTGGGCAGCACCACCTTGCCCATGAAACACCCATTTTTAAGAGCACTGAAAGTTTTCTGCATTTCATTTCTGCAGACACCCATTTGCAGGGGGATGCTGCCAGCAGGAGCCTGAGAAGAAGGAGAGCTGATACAGCTACATGAATTTATCACTTGGCAATTTCGATCTGACTGAGTATTTCCTTCTCTGCAAAGGTAAATGAAGAGATCTGTGGATGCCCAGGTACCTCGAGAGCTGGGCAGGGCATCACATTGATGCCCAGGCAATGAGGACCGGGGCTGGGTGCTGGTACTGCAGGGAACTGGTGACTCTCAGGGTGCCACAGCAGGGATGGACTTGGCTGCAAATGTCTACAGCATCCTGTGAGATGGGGAAAGGGAACAGGAGGAAATCCAAGTCAACGCTGGAAAACAATGCCAAATGAGCACAGAGAGTGAGCAATTAATGGTAAATCCAAAATGTACACTTGTTTTCCACTTCAAGCACAAAATGAAGCCAAGTGGTAAAATTGTGTTGTGCATAAAACTGAGCACTCCTTCATCCGAAACCAAACACCCAGGCAGAAATTGCCATGTTTGCAGAGTCCAAACTGCAAACGAGCAGGGGTTCAAAGCTCATGCGACTGCCCTGCAGCAGTGCTTGCCCAAGGGATGGTGCCAGGGCATTCAGGCTGAGCATCCATGAGGTGCTGCAATGCTGGGGCTGGGGACTCTCTGACTCTGCCTCAAGCCCCACTCATCTCTCCCAAGGGACTGGGGGAACTGGGATTTCTCCCACTCTGTTCCCATTCGTGCTGGCACAAGGGAACCTTCAGCCTCCCAAACACAGAGTACCACAACCAGACCAGGCTCACAGACATCAAGCTCCAAAGTAAAGCAAGGAGGTTTAAAAAAAAGAAAAAAAAACCAAACCAAAAGTATTGTAAATACATTGTGAATACATCCATGCCTCGATGCACAACGAGAATCAACCACAGTGTCACAGAGTCACAGGATCACACAATCACAGAACGGCTTGGGTTGGAAAGGAGTTTAAAAATCATCTATTCCAACTCCCCTGCCGTGTGCAGGGACACACTCCAGGTACAAAAACAGGCCCTCAAAAGATCTGACACTTCAGTAGTTAAACACAACCAAAGGTCCAACCTGCTCATGGTCAACACACGGTTCCCAGCAAGCCCCTCTTGCAATACTAACACAATCTCAACTTCCTCGGCTTTCTTACAACTCAAATTCAACAATTTCAACAAATATTACAAGTTTCTCAGGCAAGGTTGCTCTCTCTTCCTTTTCCTTTCCTTCTCTGCTCTGCTGCAACACCCAGCAGGTTCTTTCTGTAGAAAGTGTGTTACTATTTCTGGGAGAAGAGGGTGAGCAAATAGGAACCTGTGTTACGCTCTCGAGACAGGCATGATTAATT
Organism: Xenops minutus; assembly: GCA_035221455.1. Lineage (NCBI taxonomy): Eukaryota > Metazoa > Chordata > Aves > Passeriformes > Furnariidae > Xenops > Xenops minutus. The sequence goes on from JAWWEE010000010.1 coordinate 20,715,727, forward strand.
TGCAGTTAACATCCATTGCCTTCATTATGCCTTCATCAAAGCCTGACAAATGTGAGAACAACAATGAAAAATAGAAATTAATAGGAGTATTAGCACTGGATGCAACCTGCTATAGATTTAATCCCCACAAAAGAGCATATGGATGTGTTAAATCTTCTTTCTTTGTAACGACCTTATATCCACCCTCCTGTCCTTGGGCATAAATCTATTTAAATTTAAAGAGATCTATTTATATCCACACACATGTGTGTGTGTGTGTGTGTGTGTCTATACATATGCAGGTGTATGCATGGAGGGGAAGGTTTTCTCATCACTTCTCAATTAAGGCTGGGAAAACCACTTTGACTAAACTAAAGCACCTGTACAGTTTGATCTTCTGGATGGTTTCTCTCCAGACAGAGGCTGCTCCCAATGTCCCAGCAAGGGAAGGGACCTGTGGGGTCCTGTCCCCAGTTTGCCCCACACTAAAGGAGTGGATCAACTCCGTGCAGGAGCACAGAGAGAAACACCCTGATGCCACTGGGCATCATCCTGCCCCAAGAAAGAAGGCATCAGGGCACCTCTTCTCATCGTTATTCTAATTTGCACCTCCTTTTCATGCTTTTTTATGCACTTCTCTTTGGTTTGGGTGGTGCTTTTCACCAGAACATGGCAGAGATCTCACAGAGGGGCTGTTTGAGTGGAAAGGGGACGCTCACCCATTTTTCTGTAGGCATCTCCTCCAGCCTTTGCAGCTATTTGAACATGAAGGCGTGGGCTGGGAGGCCAAGAGGTGATTAGAAAATTAGGTTAAAGCATGTTCATGCCAAAGCTCTGTGGTACCTCGAGTCAGACCGTGTTGCCACAGCAGAGTGGGAAATCCACAGCGGGGAGTTGTCCAGGTGTTTGCAAACCCTCAGGAGAAAACTGAGGACCTGTAAGGAAATGGGGAATTTCAATCATTGCTACTTTCCTCACTGAAATCCTCTTGAAAGAAACGCTACGAAAAGAGCTCCTCATCTACCCTTCAAGGTGACCTGCAAATGAAGAAAAATGGGTTTGTGGCCTCATTTTTGGCTGAGTTACGAAGGCCTGAAAAGTTGGCAGGGATTTGAAGCAACACTGGGATTTAATTTTTTTCCCTCTATTTTTCTATTTAGTTTTTTTTTCATGCTAGAAATGTAGTTTTTGTCTTCTCTGACACTCTGTGGCCAAAGAGAGAACAAGTGAAATCAAACCATCACAGGGGACTGATGCTGGTACATCCGAGAGAAAGAAGTGTAGTCACACCCCCTCTGGTTTGTCTCCAGAGGAGGAGAGGGAATACTTTTGGCTGCAGAGGGGGGTTATTTCTAGATAGAAGAGAAAGCATTTGTTTGGCTTCTGTTGGCCTCTATTTCACTTACTGATTTAAGGAAATCTTGGGTGAAAGTAAGGCTCTGATAAGATCTAATTCCCTTTCTCCTTTCACTGCCTGCTGAGGGAGTTCCCATGTAAGTAGGGCTGGATGGAGAAGAAGGAGAGGTGGAAAAACCCTTGTCTATGTCAGGAAAAAAAATGCCTCACGCTAATAGCTCACAGGGAAGGAAGGAGGCAAACATTAAAATGCCTACATGGAAATTTGGAGGAATTATAAGCAATTAAACAGTAAACCAGAGGTCCCTAACCTTGCTGAAAAAAATAGCGAAGAAAACCTGGATGAGTTAGAGCAGCTACAGCGAAAAGATAAACCAGGAGAATTAAAACTTGGGCAAGTAGGGGTTGAAGGGCAGCTCAGTCCTTCTTCAGAGCAGGGTGGGTTTGGGTTGGAAAGCTTTGCTGGGGAACAGCACGGGGACCACAGGACCACAAGGGCAGAGAATGTCACCGACGGGCCACGTACCCCCAGCTCCCCCCTGAGTGACATGGAGCTCATCTCTGACATCAGTGATGGACAGAACCCCCTCTGGCACCCTCAGGGTGTCCTCAGAGGTGTCCTCTCATGCTGCCTCCCAATCCCTGCACCTCCCAGCACGACCAGGCAGTGCCAGTGCCACCCCTCCAGCTGCCCCGCGGGTGACAAGTGGCAGCACCACGTTTCCTGCCTCGTGTGCTCATTCCAAAGCTGAAATCATTGGAGCCACCATTGACCTGATCCTGCTCCCCTGGGAGACACAAAAGGTTCCACCACTGTCCCTCATGGGGAGGATCTGAGCTCTGTGGGCACCACATGTCTGACCTCTCTGGGCAAACTCCACCAGTGCCAGCTGGACCATCCCAAAAAACCTCTGACCTTGCCCTCCACCTGCTTTCCCCTGCACACATCACTGCCACATACAGCCTGGTCCACACCTCACTGGGACTGGAGATCCCTGGCTCTCCAGAGGCCTTGTGGGGTTAGAGACATTGGACACCAAAGCTGTCACCAACCCAGGCACTTGCAGTGGGATAGTCTAAAGGATTGTCCACACTTGTAAGAGAAAGGAGTGAAAAATATGTGATTCAACTGAATTCCATTTTTATTTTTAATTTTTTGATCATTGCTGTCAGAAAGATATGTCCATCATCTCTTACTCCTAAAGCTCTCTCTTATTTCCATTCCAACTTGATGGCTTTTTTCACCAATCTAAACTTCTCCTGCTGAAAACCAGCAGGCTGGATCCGGACTGGAAGCTCTAGAAAAGCAGTGACAGCAAAAGGCAGGATCTGGGAGCCACCAGGGCTTCCAAGCAGGGATCTGCTCCAGTGTGTGTTCCCAGCCACCCAAGCTTTGCCCTCTCCATGCAGCCTGAGAAATGTGAGGGTCCAAAACACAACCATGGGAAGAGCTCAGGGAGACTGAGGAAGAAGGTTCAGAAGAGCATCAAGCAAAGCCCACTGCTGCCCATTTATCCCCTAGACATGCAGATTGCCTCATTTTACACAGGCAGCATTTGTAAAATCCAAAATAAAATTATTTACTTACCACCCCTGGCAGCAATGACACTCAGGACTTCTCGGAGCATCCCGGAGGAGTTGGGCAACACCGCTGAGTAAAGAGCTGGGGAGCAGCTGGGCCCTCTTTCCATGACCCAGGAGTTGGGGCATCATCCAAGGTAAGAAAAAAGCAAACTAAGCAGCACCCTGAAAATGGCTAAAACAGGTCATTAGACAAAAGGGCAGGACACCAGCACAGCCAGGATATGACCACGTTTGATTTCCAGAAGGAAAAAGGTTGTGAGTCCCCGACAAGTCAACGGGAAAGGGGAGCCAGGCTGGGCTTCCTCGAGGACCTTCTCCTTTGAGAACCACAACAACAGATCCTCCAAAAAGTGCAAGGCCCAAATCAAAAGTCAAGCCACTGCTAAAGGAAAGACATTAACAAGATCTAAAACTCTGCTATCCAGAGGTATTAAGATGTTGGAACTAAACCTGCCTTATTCCCACTAGTGGTTGCATTTTAAGGAAACCTTTTAAAAGGATTATCTTCAGGAACTCTCTTTCAACAGCCTTTCCTTTAAGAGTCCTTCATGGTGATACCACTATTAATTATGCTATGTGATATGATTATGTATTTATTCAGGTAGGGTTGGAAACACGAGGCAGGACTAACATTTGCAGGTGTCACTGACAACGCGGAGCGTGGTAACTCCAGCCTTTGATGTGGAGCGCGGTTGTGTGTGGGATCTGTGCAGGCCAGGCATCCATCTGCCTTGTCACCAGCTTGTTTGATCTGGGGGTGATTGGCTGGTGCCTTTATTTATACCTGGAGTTTTGAAACAGCCTGGCGAGAACCCCCCGAGCGCCGGCTCAGGCGGCCGTAAGGAAAATTCTCTGCAGGATCTATATCCGTATCTAGCTGGAGATAAAGACATATATTTTTATCTGTATGTAAAGGTATTTCCATATCTGGCTGTCTCTCTATTTACCTGCTTTTAACAATAAGAAAAGGCAACTTCTTACGCAGCTGTTGCTGCTGCATTTAAACGAGAAGAAGAAGTTCTCCCGTATCCCTCCCCTCCCAGCCTGGGCGAAGGTCTCTGGGAATTGACAGATGGTTCAGCAGCCTCCGGCTTTGGGCTCACGGGCTCATCCTCCCTGGAACTATTCCTGCGAGGAAGGGCCGTCACGCCGAGAGCACGGGAAGAAAGAAGTCACCTCTGTCCCCACCTAACACCCGGCGAGGCGCAGCCACCGGGAAGAGCTCGCCCCGGGGGGGGGGTTGTTTTAATCCCTGGAGGTGTCTGTGAGAGGGGTCTGCCCTCCAATCGCTAGTCCTGTAGGGGACATTGAACCTCAGCTTCAGGCACCATCCGAAATGCAAAATAATGCAGACATGGCCCTTAGATTTGGGAGGTTGGAGGCCGCCGGGCTGACGCAATGTATGTGCACCAAAATATGACCCAAAGCATAAGCACCTGCCATATAGCACCATATGTGCCTCACCACTCACAAAGGACATTTTAGGAGATATTTTATATTTAAATCCAAAGGTTCTGCTCCGATTCAGAGGGATGTTGCCTTTGCATGTGCGTGGGCATCATATATATTGTGCATATCTACAGCATACGCAGGCTGGATGTATGTTTAAATCTGTGTCCGTGCACTTGGGATATATGAATGCTGTAAATATCTGTACAATATGTGTATATTTTATTTTATAGGCAGAGAAGGAACTGTTTGTATCACATAAGCACAGAGATGCAGCACATACATGTTGAGCACACAAACTCCGCTATATATATATTATATATATACATATAGACACATATATAACATCTATATTGCATATATTATTCATAGATAGACACAGACATTTTTTTTTCCCCCAACTAAATCATTTTCTTTTTCATTTTGCTAATTTACCCAAAGTCTGTAACATAAAATAGGAGCTGGGGAAGGGGGGAGAAGGGAAACTTCGCTTTACCTACTTCAGCTGAATCTCATATCATTTCTTTTTTTAAGGGAACTTCATTGTATATTCCAGAAAAGTATATTGGTGGGGTAGGTTTACCAGAGGCAGAGAGAATGTGCAGGGAGTGAGAAAGTGAATTGATGGATGGATGGTTAAATGAATATAAATGAACTGATACCTTTACAGGAAAATAACATTTCTTTTCTTTTTTTTTTTTATTCTATAGATCAGTGGGTTTTGTATCTGTAATTCTTTCATATCAGCAAAGAGGAAATAAACTCCCATGTAAATCATTTTCCCCCCATCTGGAAGCATATTAAAAGCATGCCTTTTTTTTTTTTTTTCTTTTAAGCCGAGCCTTGGGGGGGGGGGGGGGGGGGGGGGGGGGGGGGGGGGGGGGGGGGG
>JAWWEE010000010.1:20736439-20748450 GCA_035221455.1 Xenops minutus
TGGGGCTGTGCCCACTGCCCTGGGCAGCCTGGGCAGTGCCCACCACCCTCTGGGGGAAGGACCTTTCCCTGAGATCCGCCCTGCCCCTGCCCTGACACAGCTCCAGCCATTCCCTGGGTGCTGTCCCTGGTCCCTCCAGAGCAGAGATCAGTGCCTGCCCCTCCTCTGCCCCTCCCCAGGGAGTTGTCCCTGCCATGTCCCTCCCCTCAGTCTCCTCTTGTCCAGCTGGACACCCCAAGTGCCCTCAGTGTCCTCACGTGCTTCCCCTCAAGACTCTTCCCCATCTCCGTGTCCCTCTTTTGGCCACTCTCCATCGTCTTCAAAACCAGACTGGCACAGCAAGGCCAAGCTCCAGAAAACAACTCAAGGGAAAACTCAACAACCTCTACCCAAAACTGCAGCAAACACTCCTCAGGAGCCACATGAGGGCAAACCATCCCCTCCAGGGCAGAGCCAGCGACATCTCCTCCGCCAGAGTGGGTCCCAGAGCTGAGCCTGAGACGAGTGATGCGCCCTCTTCATTAGTTATTTCCTGCACTGATTTACAAGGCCCCCATGTCTCCAGCAGCTGCTTGTTCTTTACGAGGTTTGGAGATGAAAGCCAACGCTATTTCCACCCACCCAGCCAGCCCAAAAAGGAAGGCAAGCTCAGTAACCCTTTCCTGCCCCTGGAGTCAGGGATTCTGCGGGGAGCAGTTTAGCCGGCAGGAGATTCCAGGAAGGGCAATTAATGAAAGGCTTGGATGAAGCATGTCTTACATCTTGTTCCAAATACGGCCAGAGAGGTTCACACCGGGGCGGGGGAGGAGAACATTGAAGGGAGGGCCTGCTCTGGAGCACACCCAGTCTGCAGCACCTGCAAATTTCCCCCCCAGGATAAATAACTGAGATATCTCTGTCACTTGGGGCTGTTCAAATTATTCATAGCAAATAAATTACCAGGTGTATTTAGTCTGTTGTGTCCCCCCCCCCCGCCTCTTTTTCCTACACACTCATGAATCACTTGGAAATAGATTCTGATTTCTGCAAGTGTGTCTATTAGTCATAATAAAGAGACATGGCAGGGCTCATGAGAAGTCCTGTGGCCAATGGGATGCAGGCAAAGGCTCGTTGTTGGGATGGTATCTGCATCTGAATGGTGATTCAGGTCATTTGCTGCTCCTTCTGAGCCCGGATTGGTGATGGGGCTTTTCCTCCCACTCTCTTTTTAATGAGTGGTGAGAGCAAAGGTGGACAGCTATGGAGATGTTCTGCACAAAACTGCTCCACCAGGCAGGAATCCCCTGCTTCTCCTGCAAATGTGGCTGATCCAGTGAAGATCTTCACCCCTGTGGGGATGGTTGTCCTCACTCTGAGCCTCAGCAGTAACCAAGAGCATCCACGTGTACATCTGACACCTGAGCTTTCACAGAGGCCAACCAGTGCTGCCCATTCATCTCCAAGAGTCAACACACCAAGGCAATAAGTCCTCTGCCTGCCAGCCAGGATGTTCCTGGGAAGATGTATGAGCAGTGTTTCATTCCCTTCTGTTGCACTGTCTGCCTCAATCTCAGGTGCTCAACATCCCAAGCAGGGCAGTGGATCAGCCCTGTATCCTCTGCTCCAGCCCTTCACCTTCGTAGGCAATTCCCACCCCAACAAACGAGGTTGTCCCAATGTAATTCCCATGTTCCACTGGCCACAGAGGGAGAGAAAATCTTGTTATGGCTGGAATATAATTTTCACCCCCAGCCTGGGCAGAGGGGAGAGCTGAGAGGACACAGGTGGGAGGACAGGAGGAGGAGGAGGAGGAGGGGCTGGGTCCAGCCTTCCTCTGCAGCATGTGGCAGTTCAGGTTGCAGGGGACAGGAGACTTGTCTGATTACTGGCCAAAGAATAATGAGCAGCAGGATTTAAACACATCCAATTACTGCTGTTATTCAGTGGGCAGAGGCTGATGTGAGAATGCAAACAGAGGGAGCAGAGACAACTCTGCTGGGGAAAGCTGTAGGGGCCTTGTAACTCTCCCCTCTGAAAAGGGATTTAATCAGCAGCTGCTCATTTGCAGGGCAAGGAGGAAGGAGGAGTGCTTTGTACACAGCACTGACTTTTCACTCTCTCTGGGGCACAGACAACTCCCCTGATCACCACCCTCCCCTGGGAAGGACTACTCGATGGCATGAGATCCATCCATCCAAACACAGCCCAGGGCATAACCCTGAAACATTTTTCTTTCCCTCTGGTGCTCCAGCTCTGTTGTGATGCAATGGATTGGGGTGATCAGGTGGTCTCAGACTTGCCAGAGGTGATGGGTGTGGAGGACCCTTCACTGTGGTATCCAAACCATGACATCCTCTCCCCTTATTGGTGCTGGGTTTGGTTTGGGAGTCTGGCCTACATGGCTCCTGCTCTAGTAGACCTGTCCAGAAGGAGGCACCGAGTTTCCAGAGCAAAGGAGCTGTCGTTGGCCAGTTTGACCAGGATAAAAACAACTTTGAGCTTGGTGCTTCCCTTCCAGCTGCAGGGACACAAACAACTGTGTAATGAGTCTCTCACGTCCTCAGCCAGGGGCTCATTTTGCTTTCTCTTTTCCAGCATCATCCATTTCTCAATCCACTGGACTCCCTAAATCCCAGTTGAGCAGTTTCAAAAAGATGAGCCTCATCTCAGCCCAAGGGACTCCATTCGACCCCTTGGCATGTCCGAGGTTCACTGCAGTGAGTCAACTGGTCGCACGTGCTCCCCAAACTGCAGAATTTCCCAGATTTTATAGGATTAACACTCTCACCAGAATCACAGGTGATTATTGCTCCCTTCGGTGCTTTCACACGGCTTGGAATAACGCCCCGGGGATCCATAACAATTAACCGACTTCAGCATCTCACGCTGCCGTCAGTCAGGACACAGGAGGAGAGAGAGCCTCCAAAATGAATCAAAGCAGAGGAAATAAGTAGTTTAGCCCTTTTCTTTGCTATTATTCCCATGTTAACACCGGAGTTCTCCCCTGTGGGATGACAGCAATTTCTGCTTGAGCAGAAATCCGCTGAGATGAAGTGAAGATTGCAGTTTTATTTCTGTGCGTGCGCTGCCTTTCAGCAACAAATCCCCAAAACTAACTCCAGACAACAGGAGAAGAGAATTTTCCTTCTTGGGTGGCTTCTCCCGGCTTTGGTGTAGTCCCAGCACACGGTTCCCCCCAAGGTTAAAGGTGTGCTCGAGTCCCGAGGGAAGGCAGTTTGGCAGTGCTGGATCTGCTGATCCCGTCGCTGCCCCGACACGTGCGGCGAGCGCAGTATTTTCTTCCGTTTGCTGAGGATTCTTTTCCCATTAATCAGCCCTGGTTGTGTATTTAATTGCAGCCCAAAGACTCTCTCTCTGACTCATGCCGTGCCTTTATTCGTTATCTGGCAGGTATGTGTGTGCCTCCTGGGGTCAGAGGGCTTTGCTCCTGATTCTCGACAGGATCTCAGGACCGAACGGTCCAAGGATAAAGCGGGATGGGAATGCAGCCTCCTGGCACATTCCCAGGTGTGGACTGCTCCTGCCTGGAAGCGGCCCTGCCATCTCCAGGTCTGATCTCCCTGGAGAAGCCAAGCAGAGCCTGTTTGCCATAAAAGGCCTCTGGCAAGCTTCTCCTGCCAGCCCACCCCGGTGGCTCCTGCCCAAAGGCTCTTTGGTCATAGAACACTGGGCAGAGTGGCCCTCAACACATCTGTCCTTCCTCCAAAATCCAGGATTTGTCTCTGTAGCCCTGGATTGGCAATCAAATTTCAACCTGGATGTTGGGGGCTTTTTTTACTATTTTTTTCTTTCTGAAAACATTGCCTGATTTCTAAGGCAAGAGTGCAAAAAAGTGATCTTCAATAGATGATGCTTAAGGTCTCTTCCAACCCAAACTATTCCATGATCCTATGAAAACTGTGAGCAAAAATCCTGCCTGCTTCCATTTTTCTGTTGCAGTTGCAAAGTATTCAATGCTTTGAGCCCTATTCTCTTGGAAGGGCTTTTTATTCAAATGCAGAGATTTTTCAAGGATGCAAATGCATCCTCTGTTACCCTTACAAACCGGGAATGTTTCTCCCCTGGAAATTTTCCATTAAAAAAAATAATTTTACCAATATTCTACATTTTGAAACCTACAATCAATTACTCCTCAAGAGAAGGAGGAAAGGAACGGGAAACAGCTACAAACTCAAAATAGGGTGAAATGCAGGGGGTGTAGTGGGGATGGCAGCACTTCTCTACTTTAAGCTACTTCTTGGGAAAATAAAAGCTCTAAACCACACATTTTACCATTGCAGCTAAAATAAAGGTGGCAGGATCTATTTAAATGGGATTTTTAATGCCTTGCTCTGGGTCCTGGTGTACAAGGTGCAGGTATTTTGGCTGTGGGCTGTGGATGGGGAGGAGATGAGGGGGCAGTGGTGGGGTCGGGGGTTGGTGGGGGGCTCTGGAAGCGACGGGACAGAAGGACATGTCCAATGTCTTGCTCTGACATGGCAGCAATTCCACCCTCACAGCGTGGGGCTGGCGGTACAAACCACCTTCGTAAAACACTCCCAACCACTGCCTGGGAAAGGCGGGGAAGGCGCGGGCAGGTCCCGGCCGCTCCAAATAGCTCAGTGGCACTGAAGTGAAAGGAGCAGCTCCCAGCCGACAGCGACCGCGGCTGGAGCTGCCAATGCAAACCTCCTGGGACGGGCAAAGAGCTGGGAAACTCCGGACCCTCGAGGGGAGGATCCGCGTGTCAGCTGAAGGGGAGGCGCCAGGAACATCTTAGGCTGTGCTGATAGAGGAGCAGCGTTTAAAAGTGTGCAAGAATAAACCCCGGGGATGTGCAGGAGGTTGGGACTCAGCTGTGTCAGAGCCCAAAGAGGTGTCTGTGCTGGTGCAGATGGGAGGGAACCATCGAATCATGGGATGGGTTGTGCTGGAAGGAACCTCAAAGATCCCCTAATTCCAACCCTGCCACGGGCAGGGACACCTTCCACTAGCCCAGGTTGCTCCAAGCCCCGTCCCACGTGGCCTGGGACACTTTTAGGGACGGGCTCGACTTCCGAGACCCCAAACCCCACCTTGCAAGGGCTGAGCTCCTGTGCCGAGTGGCAGAGCTGTGCAGCGGTCTCAGGGGACACGGGGCCCTCCTGGAGCGCTGACACGCACCCCAAACCCAGGAGCAGGACCTTTGCAGAGGCGGGAGTGAGGCTGGGCAGCTCTGCCGGGGGATTTGGCTGCTCAGCGGGGCCGGGCAGCTCCATCTCTGCCCCGTGCTTTGAAATGTGCCCGGCAAGTTGCCGGCGGCTCAGGAGGAAGGAGGTGCGAGCCCCCCTTGTCGCTGTGTCCCCATACGAGCGGGTCTCACACGGCTCCAGCCCAGGGAAGGAGGGAGGGGCAGGGCCGCTTGGGCATCTCTGCTTTGAAGTGGAGCGAAATCCTAAAAGCTCTCGTTCGGAGAGCACAAATCGCCGCTAAAAGCTCTCCCCTCTCCGACCCCCAGCTAGGAAACTCGAATCCGGCCCCACCGGCTTCACCAGTTTCCTTTTGGGGTTTGGGTTCGTTTTGTTTTTCTATCCCGTGTTGACTGCTGTGTTCAAGGGCTGCTGACTCCAGCTGGAAACAAAACAGCCGCCCCCTTCGAGCACGAGGTTCACGCTGATTTATTTATTATTTTTCACACCGGTTCTGCATGATGAACACACTCTCTAAAGCCCCCGGTGCCGGCTGCCTGTTTTGGATTAGCTAAAACAGGTTTCTGCCGAGCACTCCTGGGGTCAGCGGCATTTTGGTGCTCGAAATGGTAATCAGGATGCTGGTTAATCTCTGCTAATGAGAGGGAGGGGATGGCTCCCGTTTCACACAGCCCTGAATCAAACCCGGAGCGCACAGAGGGCAGGGTCACGGCACCACCACAGCAGGTCTCAGGTGTGGTGGCTACAGGACAGCTCGGTGGCCACCAGGGCAAGGCGACCCCTTTCCATCCAAACGCCGCAGGAGGGGGGCATAGGGAACAGAGGACTAGACATTTTCCGTGGCCGCGCCAGCAAATCCAGGAATTCCTGAATTTTCCATAAAAGTCCGGCTTTCCTCCAGGGCAGGTGAAGCTGCCAAGTCGTGGCTTTCCCGGTGCTAATCTGGGGAAGCGGGCGATTAGCGCGGAGTTGCCTCGGGGCCCCGGAGAGCTGAGGATGCATCGCTGCACTCGCCGCCGCTCCTGCCTCCCTTCGGCCCTCGCTGGTGCCAAGCGTGTTATCTGTGCAGGGCTTGTCAGGAGCCACAGCCCCTCGGAGACGGAGCTGGAGCACCGGCCGAGGCAGTTCCAGCGCCGGGCTGGAGAAGGCTGGCCGGGAAAATGGGCCAGGAGAGCTGGGGTTCTGGACTAGTTCACCGCTGGTGCCACCATGGGAGTTTTCCTAGGAGAGAAACACTAGGCTGGGAGTCTCCCTGTCCCCCACGGGATGATATCCAATGGCAATATGTTTCCTCTTTGTGCCTGCAGAGTGACCTTGATAAATCTGCTTCAGTTTAAAGCACAATGAGATTCAAAGTGCCTTCCTGCTTCCTCCCCGTTCATCCAAGAGACCCAAACCTACACCTGCTGCTGCAGATTCCTCTGCAGTACCCAAAGACTTGTGTTATCTGCCTCCAACCCAAAAGCAGACTCAGGCTGTGCACTAAGGCTGTATTTAAAAGGGTCGTGATGCCTCTGGTGTCTTCTCCAAGGGTCTTCTGCTCTGGAGTGTTCTCAGAGCTGCTCCTCCCCTGCTCCTCTTGCTCAAGCTGTTGCTGGCCCTGAGCCTCCTCCTTCCCCAGCTCCAGGCACAGTGGGGTGAAGCTTCTTTTGTTCCTTACTCTCAGCTTTGCTTTTCCAACCCAACCTCAAGGTGGCCACTGGGATCAGCTGCCTCCTCCAGCTCCGTTTTGTCCCTCTGCTCCAGGTCTCTGGATTTCAGCTCCTTCCTCTGGTCATTGCCTGCTTAAAACACAAGAGCAGAGTTTCCAAAGTTGCACACAGCTGGAGACCAGAGTTGCACATACTCCTCTTAAGACCTACACAAGGTAGTTTGCCATGAGGCCTCGTGTGACACCAATGCACATGGATGATCCAGAGCAGCACAAACTGGGAACTCCTCTGCCCTTGTGCAGCAGGGGATGGTGACAGGGGCACTGCTGTCCCCGGAGCAGAGGACAAGGCATTGCTCCTCTCCCCAGTGATGCCCACTCCACAAGGAGTGTCCTTGGTGGGAAGAAGATGGGACCTTGCCCTGTGCTGTGAGTTGGCCCTCCAAGAGCTGGCCTGGAAAAAGCAGATCTTCCCTCATATTAAAATCAGACTCACCCTGTATCTTGAGTCCTCTTCATGCTCATTTCCAGCTGGGTGACATGGCTGATCTCCTGCTCCCCTTGGCTGGTTTCCTTGTCCTTTTCAGCAACTCTTTAATACTTTGTATTGTTCATGTTTTATTTTATCTCTTATTTATTTTCCTCTGATGCCGACCTGCTTTCATCTCCCTAAGACTTTCTCCTCCCTCCCTGCTTTCCTCACCACTTCTCCCTTTAGCTTCTTATTTTTCCCTTTAAGCATCCTTTTGCTTATTTGGTGTTGTACAAAATCAGTGTAGGGTTTCATGCTTGTCTGAGGGGCTGCACTGTGTGTCTGCTCAGATGGCTCTGCCCCTCACCCAGGGCTTACCACCCCCTCCTCAGGAGCATCACTCACCCACCAGGGAACATCACTCTTGTCCCCAGTGAGCATTACTCTCACCCCGGGGAGCATCACTCCCACTCTGGGAGCATCACTCCCACCAAGAGAGCATCACTCCATCCCTGGGAGCATCACTCCTTTCCCTGGGAGCATCACTCCATCCCTGGGAGCATCACTCCATCCCTGGGAGCATCACTCCATCCCTGGGAACATCATTCCTTTCCCTGAGAGCATCACTCCATCCCTGGGAGCATCACTCCATCCCTGGGAACATCACTCCATCCCTGGGAGCATCACTCCATCCCTGGGAGCATCACTCCATCCCTGGGAGCATCACTTCTTTCCCTGGGAGCATCACTCAATCCCTGGGAACATCACTCCATCCTTGGGAACATCACTCCATCCCTGGGAGCATCATTCCTTTCCCTGAGAGCATCACTCCTTTCCCTGTGAGCATCACTCCATCCCTGGAAGCATTACCCCCTTCCCCGGGGCACATCACTCCGACCCGGGGGATCATCGCTCTCTCCAGGGAGCATCACTCACTCCTCGGGAGCATCAATCGATTCCCTGGGGAGCATCAATCCCACCCTCGGCAGCATCTTTCCCTCCGCAGGGAGCATCACTCGCACCCCGGGGAGCATCATATGGCCACAGGGGTCCGTGGCTCTGTTCCCGGGGATCCATCGCTCTGTTCCCGGGGATCCACTGCTCCGTTCGCGGGGATCCATCGCTCTATTCCCGGGGATCCATCGCTCCCTCCCCGGGGATCCATCGCTCCCTCCGGAGCACCGCTCGCTCTGCCCAGGAGAGGGCACTGGCGCCGCAGCCCAAAGCCTCTTTATTGCCGTCTACAGCGATTTAACTTCTTTTTCTTTTCTTTTTTTTTATTTTTTTTCCTGCCTAGGCTCCGATTTGCTCCTCCCCCCGACGACGACCATCCCCTCTTTTTTTTTTTCCCCCTAAATATTTTTTTTCCCAGTTTCTCCTTAAGTCTCTCCGTGTCCAACTCCTTTTCTGTCGGTCCCTTCTACAGGCTTAATCCCATTGCCAAAGCTCCAGGTGCTCAGCATGGGGCTGGTGGTCTCCTGGGACAGGAGGATGGGAGGCTTTGTGGGATTCTGCCCCTTGTCCCAGCTCTCCACTCTTTGCAGAGCAGTGTGCTGGAGTCACAGGGACAGTCCTGCCCAGAAAGACTTTCTTGCTGCTCTGGTTTTCCCAGGAAACCTCCCCATCCATCTGCACAAAGGTGCTGGGGGGTCCCTGTGTACCTCCTCAGCCTGTTATCCCCTCCCTGCCCCCCTCCTGAAGAAGGCAGGAGCTCATCCCCACTCCCAACAAACACCTGCTGTTGAAAACCTGGTTTTCCCAGGTTTTCCTCTGCCCCCAGCTTCCCACTGCCCCCATCCAGGGGCATTCAAAGGCTTTCCCCGGCCGTGGAGGGATCGCTTTCCGATGCCAGTGGGAATGGGGGCAGGCTTGGAGTGCAGCTCTGAGTAAAACACTGCCTGCAGCCTAAAAATAGCGGCTGTGAGTGGGATCTGCGTCAGCCGGGCTGGGCTGTCGAGTGCAGTTGTGCTCCAGGAACAGACACCCTCACCAGCTCCTTTGCTTATCCCTGCCTTCGGGTGCTCCTTGTTCTGATCCCCCTGCAGTTCCTCCAAAGGGGGGATCCACAGCTTCCCTGGCTGCCTGCTCGCCACATTCCAGCAGGGAACATGTAGGAGCGGGTTCTGGTTTCCTCAGACATAGTATTTTTATTTATAATTATTTTTTTTTAACTTTGCTTTGCCAATCTTTATTATAACTACTATTATTATTATTATTTAATGTTTCTTTTTTGGTTTCCCCCTTCTTCAGACATTTTTCTGTAATAAAGGGATCTGCTTGGAAACCCCTGCAGCCCCTGGAGTGAGCCATACAAGGGAACCAGCCCTGCACACTCCATGGACCAAACACTGAGTGATGCTTTACAATAATTTGTTCATTTAGGCTTCTCAGAGGGGTTTAAGGACAGTGAAGTCAGGCTGGTAGGTGGAAGACGAGCTCTCCAGTATCTCCAGATGACCCTCTTTTGACCTCCTTCACTCCTAATTGTGCTGCTGGTCACTCAGGTCAGCACAAACTCCACAAGCATCAAGGACATGTTTTTAACTCCACTGAGGAGCCTGAATGCAAGGTGAGGTTTTCCAGAGTCCCTCAATCACCCAGATCCAGGGACTTCTGTAGCTGCTAAGAGTCTCCAATTATTACTTCCAGAAATCCTGAGCAACCTTGAAACTTGCCCCAGTGGGCTCTGACTCCTCTCCCCATCATCAGCACTGTGGGGTTTTGGGATGTCACCCATTTCAAGGAGGGGATAAGACATTGCTCACGTCCCCTCATTTTGTCACTGGAAATAATTACTGTTGAATAAGGATCAGGGCTTATAAGGAGGGCTGTGCTGATAGGTGGGCTTTTATGACCTGTTTTGCAGCTGGGTCCTGCCCTGGGACCTCATCAGGAGGTGAGGTTTTGGTGGCACTCACGTCCAGGCTGCTCTGAGCTGTCTTTGCCAGGTGTGACACAAACTCTTCTTCCCCAGCCCCTCACCTTGTCCCCTTTGGGCTCCCCAGGGGCTGCTCAGAGGACAAACTCTTCAGTCTCTGCTGCAGTTTGAACACCTGGGAGCCCCCAGCTGCAGCTCCTTCCCCGTGGTGCTCCCTGGATCTTCCATGCAAGGCAAATCCACGGCACAGGGTCTTATCTAGAAACAGCCAAACGTGGCCCCTCTGCGAGAGCATCCCTGGGATTTGTGCCAGTTTCCCACATTTCCTGCCCCTGGTGCCAAACCCATCACTGGGGGCACTCAGGAATGGACTGGGGAACTTCCCACCTCCCCTCTTCTCCCTCCCATCCATGGGAGCCCCGTGGTGTTGGGAAGGGTAGGAGAGGCCCTTGTGTGTCCAAACACAGCCCCCGTTCTGCCTTCAGGACTGAGGGCAGGAAGCCAAAATCAAATCTTCCTTTTTTTTCTCTTCCCTCTTTTTTTTTTTTTCCCTTCCCAGAGTGTATCACTGGCTATTGTCCTTATCAAACAAAGCCCTTTCATCAGAGGTTCTTTAACACACTTTATTTCTCTTTTATTTTGCTTTGAAATAAGCCGGGCAACAATTAATTTCAGAGAGAGAGAGAGAGAAAGAGAATTCAACAAGGATCTATTACTACTCTCGGCTTCTATTGCTGTAATGAAAATCTATTTCCTTTCCCTTTTGTGTCCCATATAATTTAATGCCCATTTTATTAATGGTCTGAAATAATTACGGAACCTTTTGTGATTCTCAAGTATGTTTCATTTAATTGTGCAATAAACGCCTAATCTCTCCCTCCATCTGAAGCTATTATGGCATTAAAATTAACAATTATGCAGCAATGCGCCCGGGTCCATAGAAATCACTCCAGATAACTAGACATATATAAATCATTCATGAGAACAATTTCTGAAAAGAGACGAAGGGAGAGAAGAAAAAAAAAAATTGTGTTGAGAATGACATTGGGAAGCCAAGGGCCTGGTCTCTAAGAAGATAGCAACACCTTAAAAAAATCTTTTTTTCTTCTTTCTTTTCCCCTTTTTTGTTATTATTATTTTACTAATTGTGTGCAGTGGCACAGCAACCCCCCCTCCATTAGCTTGACAGATATTTTCAGAATTAATTAACTGTTAGCTCAGAGGATAAATTGTTCATTATCAATTTTTCCCCCCTTCCTTCTTTCTTTCTTTCTTTCCTTTTATAGTTTTTTTTTTTTCCCTTTTTTTTCCTCTCTCTTTCAGGCCAGCAATTACACTCTCCGCCTTTCACTGGCAGGTCCTGTTCTGTAGGAGGTAATCCAAATGGGGAAAGTGCTTTTTCTTTCAACCCTATTCACTTCTCCTCTTCTTCCTTTTGTGGGATTTAATAACCACGGCTGATAGGAGCGCTGTGGACAGGGAGGTTAAGTTTGTTGTCTCAGCACTTTGTCACAGAGGATGGCTCAAGCACCCAGCCCTGCTCCAGCCCTGCTCCCTGCTCCTCACACTGCTCTTTAATTGGGATTCCTTTAATTGGGATTGGAGCCCTGGGCTGGCTGGGGTGTTTCCAGCAGGCAGAGCATGGGGAGACAGCCCTGGCATGTCCACCTTGGGCAAGAATCACAGAATTGTAAAGGTTGGGAAAGCCCTCCAAGATCATCGAGTCCACTCTTAACCCACAAGATCCCAGGATTGCTGAGCTGGGAGGGACCCCCAAGGATCAGCCAGTCCAACCCTCAGCCCTGCACAGGACCAGCCCCAAGAGTCACCCCCTGTGCCCCA
>JAWWEE010000010.1:20768877-20779600 GCA_035221455.1 Xenops minutus
TGGGGTCTCACCTGGGGGGCAGAGGGGCACAATCCCCCCCTGTCCTGCTGCCCACGCTGTGGGACCAGCCCAGGGCATGGGTGGCTTCCTGAGCTGCAGGACTGCATTGCCCACACATGTCGAGCTTCTCATCCACCACAAATCCAGCTGATCCACCAGTTCAGATGCCCAAAGGCTGCCCATTGCTGCCACCCATGAGAACACACCACCAGCAGCCACACCAGGGGCAGGGACATGATTAATATGACTGCAGGGGGAATATTTTGAAGCTTGAGGTGCTTGACAAGCGAAAGGCACTTACCCAAGGAGGGGGGTGGATTTGGGAACACGTGGTTGTGGAACATCCTCAGAAGTGCTGTGATTCACATCCTTCCTCTCCATGCCGCAGTGCTCCTCTATCCCATCTCCTGGGACAGGCTTAGCACCAAAATAATCACAACTCGTGGTCTTGTGCTCTTGGAAATGCATTGGACGGAGTCCAACTGATAGATTTTCGTGGTGCCTCCATTGTGGCTTGAAGGGGAAAGAAAAGGAATTTTCTATCAGCCACTGGATAATTTGTTATGCAGCATTTTCAGTGTTGTGTGGTTCTCTGAGGTGCTGGGCCTCTGCACCCAATCCAACAAAGGAACTCTCTGTAATTTAGAAGTTTCCCTTGCAAGTTGTTCCTAATGAATCTCCCATTTTTCATAATGTTGTGGAAAGACAGAACTTGTCAAAAAAAAAAGAAAGCCAAAGAATAAGTTGTCCACAACTTCCAATGTTAAAATGTGCAAAAACACCTTCGGAATTCAATGATTTCTCTTCCCCCCCCGCCCCTCACAGGTCTTGCAGATACACATCATAAAGCAACAACTGGCACTAATTCATTTTCCCCTTTGCAATCACCTTTAGAGGGAAAAGCAGCGAGGGTTTCCTACCAGGTGTAAACACGAGGGATGAAAGGCCAGATAACAATGAAGATTTCAGGGAAACACACAGATACGGCCACCCAAGTGTAAGGGCTGCAATTAAACGGTGGGCAGCAATTTCCAGCTGACATTTTGGCAACAGAGAGCGGAAAAAATGCAGCCTGAGAGTCAATTTTGGGGCAGGAACGTGAGAATCCAGAGGTCAGTGGAGGAGACACACATCACCAGGAAGTTTATTAGGAGGGAACAATCAATTTAAGGGCTAACACGCCACCAGCAGCCTTCAGTGTCCTGAGGAAGGTCTTCACTTGGAGGGGGTTTAGTGTGGATTTTCACCTCTTCTCCCATGGTTTGTGCTGTCTGGGCTGTGAGCTGGGTGATCTGCAGGTGCTGGTGGGACTTGGGCTGCAGGGCAATGCCAGCACCCTCCTCACCTGCTTTTTGAACCCGACTTTGCATCTTTTGCTCATCCCCTTCCCAGCATTAAATTAAATAAATGGCTCCATTCCTAATTAAAATAAACCCACTGGTTCCCAGGCCTAAACCTTGCCTAGATGGAAGGAGAAAGGATCAACCCCTCGGAATTCGGCTTCCTTCCTCACACAGAGATGCCCAAGCAAACACCATTTCCATTTCCCTCCCCCAGAGACACCTCCTGTCTAATATTATTAAACTTTCCCCACCCACCTCTTCCCTTTCCACCACCACGTGCCCTCGGGAGCCGCTAATAATAATATTGCAAACCCTGTAATAAATACCGTGCTCGCCGCCTAACAGGCAGCCTAAAAAGGCTGAGGAGAAATAAATAATAAATAAAATAGAATTTTCCCATTTATCTGGGAGCTCGGGAGAGAGAAAAGTGTTAGCTATTAAAGATCCCGCATAGCCACAGGCAAATTCTGCATCATCTCCTTGCAGAGACCTTTTTTTTTTTCCAAGCAGAGATTACTCTGGCGGTTCAAGGTGCTATCGAGCTCCAACCAGGGACAATTACAAGGCTCCAGTTGGAGCGTCTGAGATGATGCTTCCATCTGATAAGGTTGAAGGGGAATAATGGAAGGAGGGAAGTGATAATGGGCTGCTGAATGGGTGGGTTGAGGTATCATTGCCATAGAGCCTGGAGACAGAAGCTGCTGCTGATGCAGAGGGAGTGTTTTTTTCCCTTTCTCCCCCCATTTTGTTTCTATTTTCCCTGCACAAGAGGAAAATATCTCTGAACATGCACTTCAGAATGATTTTTCCCCTCCTAGCTCCAAGCAACACTCGTAACACCACTCACCGACACGTTTTATGCCATAAGAGCAATCACAACACAGGCCTGCGTGCCCTGACTCCCTCATCACTCACTTCCAACAGTCCAGAGACCAGTTTTGATGTTTTCTGCCCATCACCACTTTATTGAGGACCACGCTGGACCCCGGGGATGCTCTCAGAGCACCCAAGGAATGACCAACTCAACAGCCTCAAAGGGTGAGCTAAGCCAGGGGTGTCCACCCTGGTGTAGAAGAGAGAGAGGAGCAATTCTTGCTTTCAGGTCCCAAACTCTCACAGCTGGCACTGGTTCTCCATGTTTTCTTGGATCCTAAAGGCAGGACATGTTTCCCTGGTGGCCTGGATAAGAAAAGGTGCCTGGCTTGCTCTTCTCCATCGTTCCCATGGAGAGGGACCAGCAAACCCAACCCCATCACTGGGCTGCCTCACACACCCCAAAGAACGGGCTGGACCCCTCCTGAACCCTCCCTTGCACTCCTTCCTGGCCTCTCCTCACTGGCTTGTGGAGCATGACTTGGTCCTCATTAGACTAGAACTCCTGGCAGACCACAGAGAGCATTGATGAAGCTTTTCTTCCATTCTTTTTTCCTGAGATTTCTTTTCCTGGGCCAGATTCCAGCTGATAATGAATTTGGTACATTTAAATATCCAATAAAGAGACAAAGTCTATTGTTTTCCTCCTTTGATTATGAGACTCTTCTCTGGCAGATCCTTTTATGTCTGTCTTTCTCTTTTGGAAGTATGAAATGAGATCAGGATTTGACTTTTCTTCTATCAAGGCAAGTCAGTTGTCTCTATGTTTTTCTCTGTTACAGAAGGCCAGCAAATACCATCAAAAATCCTTCTTTGGCCAAGATTTTGGAAGGAAAACCAAATTAAATCTTTCCTACATTAAAGGTCTAGAACCCCCCCTGACCTACACAAATCCTGGTGTAAAGAGAACACAGACACAAGATGCATTTTCACTTGGTCCAGGAAAAGATGCTGGAAGCTTCCAAAGGAGCCTTTTGGGTGAATCCCAAAAACACCCCAACTGTGTAATTTGCTTTAAAGCAGCCCCGGCACCATTTTTGGGGTGGGATTTCTCTCACCTGCCTTTGGACACTCCGAGTGTCAATAGTGGGTGTCCAAAATCCTTCTCCACCCCAGGGAGATGAACGTGCCTTCCTGGAGTTCAGTTCATACAACCACCTTGAGATGGCATGGAATGTGGTCCAGAAATGTCCATTTCTCTCTGTAGACTCCAACAAGAGCAATCACCTCTAAAGGCAATGAAATTTAGATGGGATATTGGGAAGGAATTCCTCCCTGGAAGGGTGGGCAGGCCCTGGCAAAGGTTGAATCCCAGAGAAGCTGTGGCTGCCCCATCCCTGGAAGTGTCCAAGGCCAGGTTGGAGCAACCTGGGCTAGTGGGAGGTGTCCTTGCCCATGGCAGAGGATGGAACCAAATGGTCCTTATGGTCCCTTCCAACTCAACCCATCCTGTGATTCCATGACTGTGGGCATCAAACAGGATGGTCACAGGGGTTAATGGGCCAGGGTTCCTGCATGGAGAGCCATTACCACCTCTGCTTGGTTCCCTTTCCCAGGTTTTAGTGGGATATGGAGCTCACTGAGAGCTGGGTGCTGCAGGTGAGTCTGCAAACAGGATAGAGCTGGGGAGACCTGAAAGAAGACCATGAAATGGTCATGGTCAATTCTCCAGGTGAAATGCACCCAGAGAAGACCAGGTACTTGGGCATGTCTTTACAGAGGCCAAAGTGCTGAAGGATGTACAATTCCACTTCTTAATGACAAGAAAAAGAAGGAAAAGTAGGAAAAATGGGCACGATCTGCAGTGGTTGAAGATAATTGGTGTTTCAAATTACTCTTCCTCCAGGTCGTGTTCCCCACCTTGAGCCTTTGGGTGAGCTGAGAGCACTGAACTCCAGGGTTGAAAGAGCCATGAACTTGGGTATGAGCTTCACACACCTTCCTCATTTTCTCCATCTTCACACACCCTCTTGTTCTTCTCCACCTTCACACACCCTCCTGCTCCTCTCCACCTTCACACACCCTCCTGCTCTTCTCCAGCGAATGCCTTTCCAGGGAAACAGGCAGGAGAAAAGAGCAGGTGAAATAGATGGGGAAATGCCTTTCTGCTCTCTGCCATTGTAATGGGCTAAAATAAAGGAGCTGCTGCGTGATGCCAGGAGAAGGGAGATGATATCTGTCCAGGTTATCCTCTGGATACTAAATCCAAACGCATTTCAGCTAAGATCAGTTGCTTTAAGGAAAAAAAAAAATAAGGAGAGGGGGGAAAAAAAAAAAGTTGATTTTCTTTGCAGCTCTTGGAAGTGAATCTATTTGGTGTCAGGCTGAAAGAAGACAGCGTGTAAGTAACTGAGAAAGTGTTTACTCAGTGAATTAGTTCAGCTTTCATTGTGCACAGAGGATTATGGCCTCAGCAGTGGATGAGCTCCATTTCAGGCTGGAGTAGCTCACTTAGCTACCTCCAGGGCAGGACTAATTATCATAGGACTTAGGCCATTAAAGGGCTTTAACTACCAGTGCTCTCTCCCAGGTCTGGATTAACTGTTTGCCCGGAGCAAAGCGCCCTGATAACCATTCAGCCTAATGGTCTGCTTTGATTTCTCTGCCCCCTCTGCCCACCCCTTTCGCCTTTAAACTTTATATTATTGTCAGATCTGGAACAATAGCTAAGAATATTAATGCCATTGCTGCAAAATGGCAAAGGGGCTTTGTTGCAGATTTCCCCCCCCCCCTTTTTTGCTTCACCATTGCTAAGGCAATTTTAGGAAATACTGTCTAGCACGGCAGAGAGCCCTTACCTGACTCAGGTGGATTAAGAGGGGCTACTCAAAAGGCAGGACCCCCAAGGGAAAACACTGAAATGCCCACAGAGCCCAGCTCTGTCTTCCTCTGTTCTGTACATGCCAATAATTGTGGCAGAAGACACTCTGCATAGAAATAGCAAAAGACTATTGTGCCCCGAGGCATCAAATAGCCATGATGAGAGCAGAGTTATTACCCCACTTCTCAGAAGAAGAGCTAGGGTGCAGAAGGTTTAAATGGTTTGCCCAAGGTAACAGCCAGAGAACGTGGCAGCAACTGCTCCTTATCATTGAAAATATATTTGAAAAATTATCTAGTGAGCCTTCTATAACAGCAGCTTTTCTGGTAGCCTGTCAGCACTTGGGGGTGGTTCTCAGCTGGATGAGGGGTTCAGCTCAAGACCACAAAATCGGATGCAGCCTCCTCCAGTGTAAAACCTCAGGAGGGCATCGAAGGAATTTGGGAGGTGGCACGCTGGAAACTGGGATAAAAACAGGTGGTTCCTCACACCACAGAGCTGGGAAAGACCTGGTTTGTGCTGCAGGTTTGGGGGTTCAGAGCTGGGGAGGAAAAATGCCTTTTAAAAAGCTTGAAGAGAAGCACAGGGGGTGGAATTCTGCTCTGCTCCTCTGCTCACACTCCCAGCCATGGGGCTGTGGAGGTGCTGTCCTTCCTGCTGACCAACACACCTCACTGTTGCCTTCTGCTCTGCCGTGTCTGTGTCCCTGGGACAACACTTGGGCCACCAGGGAGACCATAGAATAGTCCATAGTCCATAGAATTCTTGGCACCATTTGATGGTGGAAGTGTTGGCAGCTGAAATACCTCTTCAGCTGAAGAGACAGTTGAAATACCTCTTCATCCCAAGAGGAGTATCCTTAAGAGAGATTTTCCTCTCCACCTTCCAGTTTTACATGTGGAAGGAAATAGCATTTAATGCCAACCACCACATTGAGTGCTCAACCATTTACAGACACCGATGGCCTTATGTGGGTAACTCAGGGGTTCTGGAATGGTCATTTGTCCAGTCACAGCCCATAAAATCCAGGACAGCACAGATTAAGAGCTGAAACACCCATTTGTACTCCTCCATGTGCTTCTGCCCTTCACAAGTATAGAAATAAAATTGATATCCGAGCAAATCAATATATAAAAATCAGTAGGATTTTTGTGACACTTCTCTTTCCTGTTGTTACCAACTTAACAGCTCAGAAACAAGGAATTGTGGAATGGTTTGGGTTGAAATGGACCTTAAAGCTCATCACATTCCACCCCCTGCCATGGGCAGGGACACATCCCACCACACCAGGATGATCCAAGCCCTGTCCAACCTGACCTTGAAAACATGGGGGAAAGCAGCCCTGAGCCCACCAGGAATGGTCCAGGATGGGTGGTAGAAGCTCAGCTTCACATGTTCATAACCTTCTCCAGCTCAGGGAGGTTGTGTAAGGTCAAACACACGTTCGAAAGCCAAGACAGGTGGAAAGCAAAGCCCAGAAAAGTGAGATTGGACCAGGAGCAGGGCAGAGTTTGCAGAGATTCAGCCAGCTCAGGCTGTCAGAACGAAGTCATGTGTCTGCAGCCACGTCCTACTGATGGCCTTGAACCCTTCCAGAGCCCAGGGACCATCTCTGGCACCTCTGTTGGCTCCTGCGCCCTCCACAGGGATCCTGAATTCCTTCTCATTCCTGAAACACAGCATTGCCCATCCAGCAAAGGGTGTTTCCTCCTCCTCTGGTGCTTCTCCCCCTGGCTTTGTTCACACCCTTTCTTGGCCAGCTCAACTCTGTGTTTAATAGCCCAGCTGACAGTTGCTTCCACAGCCTTTCTCCAGGCTCTGGGGTCTCTTGCAGATGGTGGAAACAGGCCAAAATTGTGTTCAGCCACTTCGTCTATATGGAAATTGTCTAATTTCTGCCTTCCTCTGATCTCTTCCTCTGAGGATAATGGGGTTTTGTACTTTCCCTTCTTGCCCCTGCTGCAGGTGTGAACTGGGATACAAGACAAATGGCTTACTGGAGTGTGGGTTATTTGGTGTTTGCAGATGAATGGAGCTGTCTTTCATTTCCTGTGATTCTGAGTATTCAATTCCTTCTCCTCATCGTTTACCCATTGCTTGACACCTTCTGCCTTCAACTCATTCATTCCTCATCGTCTCTGTGAGCCCTCATGGTGAAGCCCACCCAGAAAACCATAACTGAGGCAACTCCATAAGGAAGAAAAGAGGCAGGAAACTGTGAAACATCAAACAGAGATCTTGGAAGGAAAGGCATTTCCCAGAGGAAAATCAGACTGTCTGAGGATTCCCTCTCTTGGTACCAAGGGTGCTTCAAGATGCTTATGGACTCTTATCAAGGAAGCCCCCAAAATAAAAATCAGGGCTGGAATCATCCAGGAACAAGGGAATCTGCTCTGTCCTCCCCAGGAGAGCTGCAGACTGTGCAGTTCCTGAGGCAGTGACTGTCCCTTGCTGTGTGACCCACTTTGTAGCAGCCAGGGATAACTGCTGGGAGAGAAGACCCCAGAGGTGAGGCCAGGCAGGGAAAGCGTGTTCTGCTGCCTCCTTCTCTTACTTATGTAATGCAGGTTTCCCACCTTTCAGTGAAACTGCAATTAACTTGTAAATGTATGCAACACAATTAATTTCCCACCAGCTGCTGCTCTATGGCTGCAAGGAAATCAGTCAGTGAGACACCAGCATGAACTCTGGTATGGCCCTCACCACAAGTTCTGCCTTGATACAAAAAACCTCCTTTTAAACTAATAATCCCAGCCCAGTTTACACAGAGAGAGCCCAGGGACTAGAGGGATTGCAATCCCACTTGGAGATGCCCCATCCAAAACATGGGCAACAGGGACAGGGACAGGAGGGTGAACTCCACAGCCTTTGTGCAGCACTGGGTTGGGTTTGAGCAACAACAGCGTGTGAACATTGGGTTGTATGTCCATGTTCTGAGGAGCTGCTCCTTGTTTTGCAGAGAAAACAAACTTGCCACTGTCAGGTGCACTTGGCTCCCACCCCCAAGCCTGTTTTAGGTCTCTCCATCCCACGTTTGGAGTGTAGACAGAGCTGAGAAGAGTCCCACTCACCCAGAAGACACAGATGCAGCAGAAGAAGGTCCACCAGATGTCTGAGCCATATGCTGCAATAGGTGTGGATTGGGACAGACCTGCTTTGCTTCTCCTGGGGTATTTCTCACATTCCAGCAGGATGCCCCATCCTTTTGCTACAATCCAGGTCTGTCCTTGTCATCTGAGCTGGGATGTGGCTGTAGCTGCAGCTAATCCACCTTGCTGCCGTGGTGTATCCTCACATTCCCAGATTGTATTCCCCTGGTGTCTTCCACTCTTGGTGACCACAAGGACATGCCTTATTTCTACTTTTTCACCAGGATTTTCATACTACACTCAAGAATTTTCCTAAATTAGAAGTGTTCTTGCACATCCCCATTGGGATCTGCTGCAATGGGATCCATTAGATCCCTGACACATCCCAGGCCTGCACTCAAAAGGCTGTTCAAGGGGGGTGGTGGCTCTGACTGAGTGGGACAATACAGGTTTGTGCTTTTATCTATTCTCTTCTGTGGCAGGAGATAACAAGTTTGCCACCACGTGTTGTGAACAGACAGAGCTCTTGACATCAAGTGGGAGAAGTTCAGGCTGCAGATGCAGAAGGCTTTAGTCATGGTGCAAAGGAGTTGAATACATCACCTGCTGCAGGATGGGTTTTTCTGAGGGCTCCACAGATGACAGCTGTGCTGAGAGACTCTAAAAAAAAGGCACCTGAAACAGGGCAACATTTCCAGAGATGGAAAACAGCTGCTCCAGAAAAAAAAAGAAATAACCCCTTCTCCACAAAAACCCATTGTGGGAGAACAGCTAATCTGGCAGCACGGGCACAGAACTTGGTGCTGGAAGGAGATAACAAAGACCAGGGGCTCTCGTGTTCTGGGGCAGCTCCTGAGCCCCAGCTTTATGTCTTCTGGGCAGACACAACAGGCCCTGTCCCACAATGTCCCTGTGCCTGCCAGAGATAAGCTCCTGGATGGAAAACAGCTGGCTGAGGCTCAAGCCAGGCAAGATGGAAGTGATGCTTCTAGGAAAAAAAAAATACAAAAGAAGTGATTCAGGCACTTTCTAAGACAATGCTGGTGGTCTCGTCCCCCTTGCACAGGGAGAACACCAGGGGACCACTTATCCCTTCAGGCTCAGCCTGGGCTACCCATGAGCAATGTCTGGGCACTTGGGATCTTCTCCTGCTTTCCCCTTCCTTTCTGGGACCCCTGGCGAGGCACAGGACTTCCTCAAGCCAGGTCTGGATGCCTCTGGACTGACATTGCCAGAACAAGGTGAGTTGCAAAGAACAGAGGATACCAAGGAGTTGGAGCAGATTTTCTCTCCTTAATCAGTCAGGAACCTGATTTGGAGTGCAGAAGTTTCTGTACATACAGAAGGGCCAAGGAGACTGAGGGTGATGGGTGGAATAGCAGGAATATTTGGAGATTCAAGGAAGATGTTCCCTTTGCTTTGATCCAAGCACTGTTGAGTCCTTTTGAGCATTATCCCCAGGGGAAGGTGTTGTTTCTTGAAATTCAAGAATTAATGACTTGTGTTTTCCTCTGGGCTTAAACTATTACATCCCTTCCACAACAACCACAGGTCCTGAAACAACTGCCCATGCTATTCCCCAGTTTTCTTCTCCCTTCTGCACGTTTCCTTTGGAAACCAAACAAAAGCAAAGAGGCACCAGCTGCCTATCAAATAATCTACTTGCCAGAGTGATGTATAGATGGATAAAATGTGGAGGAGTCATCCCTTGAGTTGGCTCTTACATCCAGAGTTAGTTCAGTTGACCTGTCATCCAGTGATGAATGCAGTCACTTGGAATATGACAGTTCCTTCTGTGAGGCACGGATTAGTCAGCTGAACTTGAATTTCCTCTCTCCTACATGGCCTCTTCCCATGTGCCTTTCTCTTCACATGTGCCTTTTCTGAGACATGTAAGTTCTCTTCTGATGAAGAGTTTTCAAGATCTCTGTCTCAGCAATGTGAAATAAAAGCCAAAGCAACAGAATTCCTCATGAAACTGAATTTGGGGTTCTATCCAACTTGCAGAGAGTAAAGGCAAGTGTCCAAGGCCAGGTTGGACAGGGCTTGGAGCAACCTGGTCTATGGAAGATATCCCTGCCCATGGCAGGGGGTGGGACAGGATGAGCTTTAAAGTCCCTTCCAATCCAAACCACTCTGATTCCATGATCCTATGTTATGAAGTGTCCTCTTTGGGAGATCCACAATATCTGCCTCCAAGGACACTTGTACTCCTAATGCTGCTAACAGGAAGGTTTTGTGCCCTGAAGCATGAAGGTTTATATCTCTTCCTCAGCATGGGATGCTTTGTTTAAAATCCACAGCATTGTAATTACTAAAATAGCATCTACATTCCCTTCCTGGGGATGCTTTAGGAGTTGGGATGTGCTGACTCGGGTCCTTTGGCAGTGCAGGGAAATACACCAAGGTGGAAATGTTCCTGGAGTGGCAGCTCAGGGTTGGTGCTCCAGTGGGAGAAGGAGGGGAAGGAGTCGAGTGACTGGGTCACAGAATCCCAGGATATGCTGAGCTGGAAGGGATCCACAAGGATCATCCAGTCCAACCCTCAGCCCTGCACAGGACCAGCCCCAAGAGTCACCCCCTGTGCCCCAGAGCAT
>JAWWEE010000010.1:20785826-20796000 GCA_035221455.1 Xenops minutus
CTGGCAGCCTTGGGGCTGTGCCCACTGCCCTGGGGAGCCTGGGCAGTGCCCACCACCCTCTGGGGGAAAAACCTTTTGCTGAGATCCCCCCTGACCCTGCCCTGACACAGCTCCTGGCCATTCCCAGTTAATCACTTGATGCTGATTTATCCACCAATGCCTCAAGAAACATCCCCTCTCTGGGTGTTTTGTGGTGCTTTCCTGCTGAGCCCAGAAAACTGCCTGCAAAGGCGTGTTGTTTCCAGTCCACCCTTTCCCTGATATCCTGCTCCTGGCATCCAGCCGTGCCCATCACTCCACATGTCAGGAGTGCTGGGGGACAGCTTTCTCTGGGATTCCTCTTCAGCAGCAGCAGCAAGAAGGGTTTGCAGCCTGCTCACCCCACACTGGAGAGCAGGCAAACTGCTGCCAGCATTCCCTTGCAGTCCAGGTGTATCCCTGTCCCGAGGTTTTTGAGAGCAAGCTGTGACTGGAAAAGATTTCCAGCCCCACCACACCAGATCCCTGGCTCTGCCAAACCCAGCTGCACCCGCTCTCATTGCTGTTCCCAACCACACCATTTACCCACAGGTCTGTTTTTGTCTCTTGCTACAGGTTCCCAGCAGGTTTTGAACTGGTGACAGATGACAAATGTGAGAAAAGTCTGCCTAAAAAAAAACAGGACCATCTTCAATCCCATTGCCAGCTTTCTGTCACTGGAGCATTCCAGGGTTGGGAGTGTGTGATGGCTTTTACTTTGATTATATAGATGATAATCCATCTGCAAAAGCACTATGAGTGTATATCTCTATATGTGTGTGTGTATATATATATGCACACACATATATGTGGATATATGTGCAAGAAAAATGAGCCTCATTTTTCATTACACGGCCTTCTTGTGTCACAGGAATATGGGGTTGAAAGGGATCATTTCTGTCCACAAATTCATTTTATCCCCTTTGTAATCTCTATTTCTTTCTTTCTTTTCTTTTAAATTTTGGTCTCCCATGAGTTTCCAGCCTTTTTGAGAGGCTTTTCCAGAGTGTGGATCTTCCCATGGTCACCGATTCTCTGCCTAAATTTATTCATGGCTGTTTTATCTCACTCTGCTCTTGTGCCAATGCCTTTGATGGGAACAACCCTTTCCTCTCCCTCACCTTTAATCCCCCGATATTTTTCCTGTATATTCCCCCAGTTTCCCTTTTATGGGACCAACCAAGCCAAGCTCTTTGCGCTTCATGTGTAGGAGGTGTTTCTGTCTCCTTGCTCCTAGCCCAAGCTGTACCAAGCCACGGTTCTTGAGGAGTTCTTCTTTCCCCAATATGGGGTTACTGGGAGAACTGGCTGTTCCCAACAAGGACTCAGAAGGGCAAAGCACAGCACCACCACCACTCTCCTCTCTCCCCTGGGATCACCTTTCCTGGGACATCCCAGAACTGCATTGACTTTCATATGTGCTCACCACATCAGCACCAGGGCTCTTCTTGCCCTCAGGTACCACACTGGGTGTCTTCTCCCCGTGCATCCCACCACAAAGCCCATTGCTACCTCACCATCCCTGGCTTTTCCTCCTTTCCTGGCCACAAATCCCCACGTCCTGTATTTCTAAGATCCTTGGACATCCTCCATGGTCTTCCTTCAGGTCCTGACTGGACCATCACATCCTGACTCTGGCCTTGCTCATGTCAGTTCCAGGGGTTTCCTAACTCAGCTGTGCTGGAGCTTCACTCGGTTCATGTGAACCTCTGACATGTTTTTCCCCACCTCCCTATAAATGGATGCAGAAATTAGCCCTGGCAAGTTCTGGCATTCCTCACACACAGCCTCTGGCATGTCCCCTGGGAATCTGAGGTGTCACACCTGCCCTTTGTTCCCAGACAATGCTGTTGTGTTTTTTCCTTCCTCATTTCTTCTGGAAGGGCCACACACAGGGTTTCACAACACTTTGGCTTGCCTAGTGCTCCAGTGAGAGCTCCAGGAGAGAACTCAAGAGACAGGAATCACTAAATGACTTTGTCACTGCACTGGGATAATTTCCCGGTCCTCTTCCAAATGGAAAACCCCTAATAACATGTCTCTCTTCTTCCATGTTGTGCACAGGAGATGTTAATGTGTATCTTCCTGGCATCCCTGGATAGCTGGGCAAGGACTGCAGGGCTCACTGCACACCCAGCAGCACCAATTCCAAGAGAACTCAGCTGGTTGGGATGACCTCCAGCCATTGTCACATCAAGATGTGTGGTCTTTTTGTGGGAGGGATCTGAGAGGGTCTCGGGACATCCCCAAGAAGGAAAGGGATGTGGTGGTACCTGTCTGGTGGTACCTCTCCATGTTGAGCCAGGAGATGCTCCTCACCCTTTGGGAAGCTCCCAGCTTTTGCTGGGAGCAAAATAATTTTCCAAAATTATAATTTTCCAAAAATATAATAATATTAATATAATATTAAAAATATAATATAATAATATAATATAATTTAATAACATTTAATATAATATAATAAAATTTATAATATATAATAAAATATATCATATTAAAAATTTAATTTTCCCAATTTGCTTGGGAAATTATATTTGTCTGATGTGTTTGTGTCCGGATTTATCTGAGGTATCTGCTTTTGGGGACACAGTGAGTTTCCAAGACTTCCCTTCCCCATAAAACTCTTAGGGGTAAGAGGACACATGAGCAAGCCATGTCTCCTGGCAGATTTTGTGTCCATCCACAGCCAGGATGGACAGTGCTTCCCAGGGAACACACACCGATGTCCTCCCAAGGAGAGAAAAATCTCAGAGCTATTTTGTAAACACACCAAAACACTTCAAAAATCAAATTACAAGCGCAAAACACTCCGATTCCACCAAACTCCTTCCTCCTGCTTCATCCTGGGGTAGCCCAAAAGCTTTGCCAGAGGCTCACGGCTCATCTTCATTAAGATAAAGCTGCCACGAGGCCGAGGGGGAACAGCAGGAATTCACTGAAAACACTCTGTGCTACAGAGGGAGGAGTTTTGGCCAGAGCTGCTGGATGCTGTGTGTGATGGAGGACACACATCCCACTTTGGCATCCAGAGCTCCTCCTGCTCCAAACAAACAGAGGCCCTGAGAAGTTTTGAAGTCAGTCACTGAAGGGTTCCGACTCATCGGAGACAGATCAAAGCCTTGCATTTCCACTGTGATCTCATTCAGTGGTGTTATTTACAAGGGGATATTTAAAAAAATAAGTGGGCTTGGGACAGAAAGTAGAAGGGTTTCCTTCTTCAAACGGAAAAATGGGACTCTTGGGATTGTCATAATTTCATTTTCCTTCTGGGTTTTCCTCTCCTAATTTATTTTTTGATAAAAGGAGTGTGGCTTTCGAAGCCTGTGAGTGTTAGAGTCAACGTGATTGCCAGTACAAAAATTCTGCGTAATTCAATCTATACGACAGATTTTATATATATGGTATAGAATATATATCAGATATAGTCTATACTCTACAATAAACACAGCAGTGAAGCTTGATTTGGCAGTTTCCTGTCCCTTTTCCATGATATAAGGAGAAAAAAAAAGCTAAAATATTGCGCAAAAAGCATTTGCACGCAGGATCCTTTTTCCCCCATGGAACTTACTGCTCTTAGATACAATTTAGGCCAAGATTTTAGGGGAATTCAAACGAAAAGTCATGTTTTTGATGGGGAAGCAACCAGTTGTAATAGTGAATTAAGGGGATGATAAGAGAACCACGGAACATCCTGAGCTGGAAGGGACCCAAAGGACTCCTGGTCCTGTCCAGGACACCCCAACAATCTCACCCTGTCCCTGGGAGCATCATCCAAACCCTCCTGGAGCTTTGGCAGCCTTGGGGCTGTGCCCACTGCCCTGGGCAGCCTGGGCAGTGCCCACCACCCTCTGGGGGAAAAATCTCTTCCCAATGTCCAGCCTGAGCCCTCTCTGGCCCAGCCTGGCAGCCTGGATGCTGCTCCTTCCCTGCCCAGCCGTGGGATCTGAGGGCTTTGCCCCCAAGGACTGCACAGCCCTCGCTCATCCCTGGGGCTTCAGACGCTCCCCACAGAAATCCCTGCATGTCACGTCAATATTTGCAGCCAAGTTTGCCCTTTCACGCGCTCACTTTCCAGCCAAGCCCCCGGAAAAGGCTCTTCCCCAAGGAGTAAAGCCAAGATCACGGGTGGGATTTGCGGGAAAAGTGAGGAGCAGGGTGCTGGGCAAAGAAAGCCGAGGTGTTTTTAAAGATGCTGATTTAGAGTGCTATTAAAAATGCTGCCCACATAGCCTTTTAACCCTCAAAGATATCAGATAACTTGTTCTCTCCTGCGGGGAGATGAAGTGGCTCCCATTATCTGGGAAGGTCTGTATCATATCGGAATCTGCCGGCGCAGGTCAGCGAGTCCGTGCTGTTCTGGTCCCGGCTCCGGCACTGAATTACATTTCCTGGGCACAATGGCTGCAGAATGGGTGGGTGCTTTGTCATTTAAACTGCATAAAGAGGCAGAAATTGATTTTTATTGTGGATCTTCATATCTAATAAAGCTCTGAGGGGCTCTTTTCTTCTCCGATTGAATGGCCATTGAATGCTTTCAATCTAGTTCTGTGTTTCATGCCTAAACTGAATAGTGGCAGGAGGAAAATAGATGGGGGGAAGAGAGGCCAAGTCACTTTCCAGATTGAAAAGGATACAGAAGGGAAATAAATAAAAAAATAAAATAAAATCAAGTAAAAATGAATCTGGAAATAAAAAAAATAGCAAGCCATTTAAGTGGAAAGGGGAACTTTCCTGATCCTGGGGAAAAATTGCTTTGTGTGATGTGCACACACACAACCGTGCCAGTGGAAAGACACGGGACTCCATGAAGTGCTGCTGAGGGACCCTGAGGGTACCTGTGTCCCCACCTGTGCTTTGGGACTGGAAATTTCCATCTTCCTGGTCAAAACATGTTAATATTGCACATCCGAGAGCTGCCCTGCCTTCCTTCCCCTCAGAACCTCTATTGCTCAGGCTGCTATAAAGTGGGAATGACTCAGTTTATGTTGCCATTAATTAGAGGAGAGATTGGTTTAGAATACAGTGTTTTTTAATGTAATTAGTACCTAGTTCATCACGGCCTCCTCAAATCAACAAAGAGACAATAATACAGAATGGCTTTTCAGTTCCTCTTTGATATGTATTGCTCATTTAGTCCTGTTCCCCTCGGGGAGCTTCATCACAATTAACAAGGCCAGTAGCGTTAGCGTTAATTGGTCGTGCTGATGGTCTGATCTAAGGTCCTAAGGAGTCCTCCTCCAGCACTGCTGACTGTGGTCAGACACTCCTGGGAACTCTGCCTAATTGAATGTAAAGTCTCTTGATCATTAGACCCAGGAGACAAAGCC
Source organism: Xenops minutus (assembly GCA_035221455.1). Lineage (NCBI taxonomy): Eukaryota > Metazoa > Chordata > Aves > Passeriformes > Furnariidae > Xenops > Xenops minutus. Next base: position 20,791,172 of record JAWWEE010000010.1, read on the forward strand.
ATTCCCTGCTCGAAGGCTCAGCTTTTGAAGCAGCAGGACTTGGAATGAAGGAAACTCTCCCCAGATGCCCCTGAAAAACTTGGGAAGGGGTGTCACGATGCAGCCAGCTCCCCTGGAATGCCCTCCTGCCCATATCACCAAACTGGGGGTCTTCTACACACCAAAATCTTCCAAGTTCTTTGGCTCCAGCACATGGAACCTGAGCTCAGAGGTGTCAAGATCTAAGGAGTCCATTTCTTGCATGGCTACTTTTGTTGTTTCCAGAATTTGACTCGTGTCTTTATACCACCACAGCCACCCCTGGGAAACCCCTCAAACTGAGGCTGGTGCAAGAGTTCTTATCAGCTCCCCACCTCAAACCACAGGGAACCTTTCATGCTGGAGAACATTCTTTCAACTTACTGTTTTTTACAGCTCTCCAAAGCCCTGCTGTGAGTGTCTGTCTTAGCTGCAATGAAATTAAGGTCAGGAGAACTCCAAACTCTTGATGAGTCCTGGACCCAAGCAAAGGAAGACCCTCAGCCCTGTGCCTGGTCCTTCAGTCTGAGCCAAGTGAAGCATTGAGCTTCATTTGACAGGAGGAGAAGAGGGAACTGCCTCAGGCTGGGACAGGGAAGGGTCAGGTTGGACATCAGGAAGAATTTCTTCACTGAAAGAGTGGACAGGCATTGGAACAGGCTCAGGGAAGTTTGGAGTCCCCATCCCTGGAGGTGTCCAAGCAATGACTGGATGTGGCACTCAGTGCTATGGGCTGGGTGACAAGGTGGGCATTGGGCACAGGTTGGACTCAGTGGTCTTGCATATCTTTTCCAACCTGAATGATTCAGTGATTCCTGTCCTTCCTTGCAACTGAGGGCACTAGAACCTCACTGAGAGCCTGCTGAAATGTGCAGTGCCCCCTCAGAGCTGCTGGGTAGGGTGGTGAGGAGGGCAGCAGGCTCCCTGGCAGCCCAGGGAAGCTCAGATTTCCTTTTCCCTAAGTTCTCTCTCACATTCCCCCCCAGCCACTTTATTCTCAGCACATAAAAAGGAAGAGGAGCTGGAGGTGCCAGTTGGATCTTTCCTCTTCTGTTCTGGAGAAGAAAAGACAACTTTAAAAGTTAAGCAGAGCAAACCTCCCACTCAATATATGACTCCTTCCCTGCACATTTCCTTCAGGAAAGAGATTTTCCTTAGGCTGCTATAAAATGGGAATGACTCAGTTTTATGTTGAAAATAATTAGAGGAGAGAATTTTAGTTTTAGGATAGTGGTTTTTAACATCATTTGGCTTTTTATCTGCCTGTTTCATGACCCATAGAAACCTCCTCCAAAGAACTTCGGAGGTAAGCCCCAGGCAGTTAAAGGAATGCCAAAAAATAGGGTGGTTCCAACTTTAACTTCCCTTGGAAAATCTTAGAACAAACCAATTTTTTCAGAGAGTGGGAGAAACAAAACCAAGAAGTGTTTGTCCTTCTCCCATCCCGTGGCAGAGAGCTCAGCAGGAACCATTGGGAAAGGACCTGCCCTTCCAAGCACTAAGAATTAGTCTTTTGGAAATTGGGAGCCAAGTAGGGTATCTTAGTGGAAAAAACAAAACAAAACAAAACACTAAAAAATAAAACTACAAAAATTGCAAGTTGTTGCTACAAATCCTGGTTGTCTTTGCCAAGAGCTCAGCACAATCTTGAAATGCATGGATGATCCAGAAAACCAAGGAAATGCCAGACCGTATTCAAAAAAAGAGGGAATAATACTGGAAATGCTGTAATGGAATAATGAAATTACAGAACTGTATGATCCACATTCACTCAGAATAATGTTTCCCATTCCAACCTCCCTGCCTCGAAATGCAGACACGGGAAAGGTCTAGGGGAGGGCAAAGGAAATTATTAAGGGCATGGAAAGACTTCCATGCAAAGAGAGATTAGAAAGATCATGGCTATATAATTTAGAGACGACATGAATAAGAGGAGCCATGATAGAGATAGGGAAAATAATTTGCCCTTTTTTTCTGGTTTGCAGAGCTTTTGTGAACTCAGCCTGCACTGGTTTTCCTTCTCATCCACGCAGGACTTGGATGTGCTTGGCAAACAGGAAAACAAACATCGTGGAGCAGGAAGGCACATTCCAAGAACCTGGAGCATGGAGTGTTATTTGAGAGTCCAAATGAGTCATGTTGTAGGATGCTTTCCTTCTTCTTGTCCTCAGTGCAACAACCTTTGTATAAAGGAGGAATCTCTCAGGAACAGAATCACAGAACCATTAAGTATGGAAAAAACCTCCAAGATCATCGAGTCCAACTTTTGGCTGAATCCCACCATGCCCAGTAAACTACATTGTGAAGTGTCACATCTACTTGGTTTTTGAACACTTCCAGGTGACTCCACCACCTCCCAGGGGACCCTGTTCTATCAAGGGTATCCTGCCCTTTGACTTCCTTTGGGAGCCTTGGCTCAGAGGAAGTCTCCTTGCCCTGTCCAGGTGTCAATAACAATATTTTCATCACCTCTGTGTTACACTTGACTTTCCTTCATACACTCTTCCCTGGAGACCTTTGGTGTGGCACTCCTGCTCATAAATGAACATCTCAGCAAAATGGTAAGCCAGTCTTCTTCCCTCGGACTAGTTCTGTGGCCAGAAGATCCCATTGAGAACCTGTTCTGGCATCTCACTTCAAGAAGGACATTGAGGTGCCTGAAGTGTGTGCAGGGAAGGGAACGGGGCTGGGGAAGGGGCTGGAGCAGCAGGAGGGGCTGAGGGAGCTGGGGGGGCTCAGCCTGGAGAAAAGGAGGGTCAGGGGGGACCTTCTGGCTCTGCAAGTCCCTGCCAGGAGGGGGGAGCTGGGGTGGGGTCGGGCTCTGCTCCCAGGGAACAGGGACAGGAGCAGAGGGAACAGCTTCAAATTGTGCCAGGGGAGGTTTAGGTCAGGTATTAGGAAATATTTCTTCTCCAAAAGGGTTGTCAAGCATTAGAATGGGCTGTCCAGGGCAGTGGTGGAGTCACTATCCCTGTGAGTTTTCAAAAAAGTGTGGATGTGGCACTTGGGGACATGGTTCACTAGCGGGCTTGGCAGTGCTGGGGGAAAGGTTAGACTCAATGGCCCCTGGAGGGCTTTTACAATCTAAATAATTTTATGATTTTCTGAAGTTGTCTCTCAGCAAAGTGAGGGTCTGTCTCCCTGCCCAGAGGGTATTTTGTGAAAATGCTGTTTCAAACCAAGTGTTTTAAAGAGAATGTGAATTTTGGAGAGATACAAAAGGGCTCATACACATGAATACTTGTCCATTTTTCCCAACTGTTGGTCTAATAAAAGGTTACTGGGTCTCTCTATTCAAGAGACTAAAAAGCCTCCCTGTTCAAGAGGAAGCACTTCTGACACTCCCAGTACCATCCAAACTCCAAGCCTTTCAAACTGTACTCTTAGACAAAGACTTTCCATCTGTGGGCCAGAAGGGAAAGGGAATAAAAAACCCCAGCACACAACAAAGGTGTGAAGAATACAGGCAACAAAGGTGAAGGTAAGAATGAGCCAAATTAAATGGTGAGATTCCAGATGGACTCGAGAGACACAAATACTTCGTGTAACCTCGATGCACAATGAGGGACAGAGATGAAAGCAGAGATCAGCTGAGGGCCGAGTGGTTTGTTCTCGAGTTCCCCCGGGGAGGAGAGAACTCTGCAGCACTTAACAGAATGCTTTCCATCCTCTTCAGGTCCTGCCAAGGTCTAGAATTAAAAAGTCCAGAAGTTTTTGACCTTTCTGAATAGTTGATAGGTGTTTTCAAGTCTGAAAACAGCGTAGAGTTTCTCAGGGCAGCTTGTTCCCACATGTGAAAAAAAAATCAATTTTTGATGTCACCAATTAATGGCAGGGAAATCATGAATGGCCTTTGAGGGATGGAGGGAGCTGAATAGCTTTGTGTGGTGTCCAACAGTGCCCTCTGGGCTCCCCAGGGGTGTTTGGCAGCAAAGCCTGGGGCAGGAGGACAGGATCTCAGCCACACCCTGTGGACAAGCTGGGGCACACACAGTCTTGTAGGATTGGCTGGTATTCCCTTAGCCATCCAAGGTCCAAGCAGTTTAGGAGACTGCCAAGGAATGCCACGGCAGACCCACCACTGAAATACAGACCTTTCTCTACAGCTTTAAAAAGGCAAATCGAGTTGAGCTGATTCTCCCCTAAATGAGGAGCAAACTTGCTGTAACAGCAGCTGGGACAGGTTAAAGGTGTAACTGTGAGTGAGGTGGTGCCCAAAATTTCAGGCCAGCTGGCCAGGAGGTTTATAAACTGCGTGGATAACTGGCTGCTGTGTGTTACTGAGCTTTGCTCTTCATAGAATTCCCACTAAACCATTCCTGCTGGGTTGGGCAATGTGTCCAGACTGAAAAAAACCTGGGGAAGAAACAGAAAGACAGACCAAAATGAAACAAACCCTCCCTTGAACACCAAGTCTTCAGCTGTAGCTTATGAGTCCTTGAAACACTCGGCCTGGAGGATAGAAGTCATTTTTATTTTGCTATCTGCCATTGGCAGCTGGCTGTCCCCAAAGCTGAGTGTCCCAGTTACAGCAGCCAGGACCAGTTTGTCATTGTGTGGGTGTGACCAAAGCTGTGCATTCTACACCCTCTGTGCCATTTCTGATGGACTGTCCATAATGGAGCGTTGGCAGCAGCTGCCCAGGGCACACCTGACCCCTCAGGGTACAGAGTGGGTGTTAAAGAGCCCTGCAAGATAGGGGAGTGTTTCTGTCCTCACACAGGGACTCAGCTGTGATAACTCCCCTCTGGGGAGGCAACAGCACCTTCACACCCACCTGAGGGGTCATGTCTGCTCATGGGCCATCAAAG
>JAWWEE010000010.1:20814606-20834767 GCA_035221455.1 Xenops minutus
CCACAGCTTCTCTGCCCAACCTGTGCCAGGGCCTGCCCACCCTCCCAGGGAAGAATTCCTTCCCAATATCCCATCTAGCCCTGCCCTTTGGCAGTGGGAAGCCATTCCCCATCATCCTGTCACTACCTGCTCCTGTAAATTTTGTCTCCACATGATGCTGATGTATTGATTTACTGCAGTTTCAGGCAGATTGGCAAAAAATTCATCCTCAGAACAGGTACAAAAGTCCAGACTTGCCCAACTAAATTCCTCTCCCCCGAGTTTCCAACCAGAGAGAGATGAAAATTAAGTAGAAGGCAGAATTTCAGTGGCCTGAAGCTAGCCCCTCAAACTTGCAGTTGTGTGTGAAGTCTGGTTCCTGCCTTGATAGACCTGATACTTTCCAGCCTCAGGAATCATGCAGAGTCGCTCATTCTTCGGGAAGCAAATGGGATTAGGGAAGGATCAGTCGTCCTGACAATTGGAACAGGGGTTTTTTCAGGTGCCTCAAAGCACAATGCTGCGTGAAGCAGGATTATGGTGTGTCTGCCCAAAGTCACTTGGCACATTGAATGGGTATGAAGACCCGTGTAAGGCTGTCAGGTGTTGGCTGTGCACATGAAGGGCGACTTTGGGTGACACTTGACTCACCTACATCCATCCAGGTCATGGAGTCCCATAATGTTTTGGGTTGGAAAGGACCTTAAAGATCATCTCATTCCAACCCCCTGCCACAGACAGAGATGCCACCCTCTGGATCAGGTTGCTCAGGTCACAAAAGAACTTAAACTCTAGAGGTGGTCAAAGCTGCTGCTTTGAAGGACCTGGGGGCAGGTGGAACTGCAGGAGAAACACACGTGCTGGCAGAGAGGTGGCCCAGACATGGGAGATGGGAAAGACCCAAGAGCCAGACAAGGAATGATCAGTGCCCATGGATAACCTGGGATGAGAGCTGGCCTGGCTGGGGGTGATCAGGGAAGGGTGGGCGAGTGTCGAGTCAGAAGGGAAGGCGCTGCCATTTATCACCATAATCAGGAATCCTGGCTGAGGAGGTTTTAATCACTGTACACAGAGCTGGAATGCAGAGCAAGTTTATGGTTTACAGTGAGCGGCCTGACACAGCTGATTGATGTCAAATATGTCATGATGTATATTGTAAAGCCAGGAGATTTAATGGTGTAACTCCATGGTAGTGTTGGAAGTGAGGCGCTGCAGAGCAGGGAGTGATGGATGGGCTCATTTCCATGGAAAATTGCCGATGGCATTGACAGCACTGGTATGCAGAGGGAAGATAAGAGGGAGACAGTAAGATTCACTCTGACCCTGATATTGAAATACTAAAATACAGCTGTAGGATCATGTGGATTTTGCAAACCAAGTGCGTGTCTGGGTGTGTTTGAGCACACACACACACACACACATATATATATATATATATACACACACACACTATGGTTATGGCTATAATTAATGTGCACAGGGGCCTCGGGGAGGCAGAACAGCTCCAGGTCCTGTTACCAACCCTTGGCTCAGGCAAGAATAGTTTATGCTGCTCCTACATCCTTGGGAAGATGAATCCAGTTATTTCTTACCTTTGGAGGAGCTGGTCCTGGTGTTTTTTTGGGGCAGCCTTGCAGGGCAGAGGAAGCTGGATTCATATTGCAGCCAGGCTGGGAACAGCTCTGGTATCCCAGAGCTCAGCATGTCCCATGGCACAAGGCTGGTTTTCCAGCTCCAGTGCTCCATTAACCCAGACTCCAGGAGCAGAACTGAGGCAGAAGTTCCCTTGGTGGCTCAGGATCCCCCTTCTAATTTTGGTTGACTTCAGCAAGGAGAAGAAGAAAAGAAAAGAAGAAGGGAAATATCGGGCTGTGAGATGATACAAACTGAATGTGGCAGAGCAGAGAGCCCGGCCTAAATAAACTGTCAAAGCATGTTTTGTTTTCATTCCTTCTGCTGCAAACCCTTAGAATTCCACGCTGTGCTCTGTGACACCATCCTTGACTTAATTCTTTAGGGTAATGGGATTTGGTGAGCTGCTGGTAGGGAGCCTGGGGAAGGTGGTGAGGAGAAGAAAGGCTTTGGTTTCTGGGAGCAAATGGGAAACATGGAAGGGGTACAGGAGTCCAAGAGGTTGCAGATCCATTTGGGGATGGTTTTGTCAGGATTTAACTCTCCTTTGACTCCCTCTAGCTGAAAGCTGTTCTGCTGTCACACACACCAGCAGTGGACTTGTCCCTGGTGGAAATACCTGCAGGGAAGCTGATGGACTCACTCCTCTTATCTCATGGAAAAACTTTGAGGGATGAGCATGGGAAGAGAAAAGCTGGTTTTGGGGAAGAATGTGGGAGCAGCCAAGAGAGGGAATGGATGTGAAAGAGAAGGTTGTACAAGTCCCTGCTCCCTAATGAGCATTACTGAAGGAATTTGCCTTCATCTTCTTGGTCCTTGTTTTCTTTGATCCCATCCCTCATTTCAGTCATCAGAAGGGCCAAAATGGGGGTGTTTTCAGAGGAAGGTTGACTGAACACCAAGTGAACCAACCCTGATATAAACACTTAAGAGGCTTTGCAGGGGATTAAGTGACTGTATTTTAATCTTGCATTTTAAGTTGCTCTGGGGATGTGTTGTAGATCTGTCTGGGGCTGTGGCTTCATTCTCCATCCCTGTCCCTGGCTGCTGATGCTCCTGGGGTGGATGGACCACCTGAAGCAGGCAAAGGACAGTAGTTCCAGGAATTCAGTTGCTTTTTCCTTGAATGAAAAGCCTGATATTCAAATTATCCTCCTAAAGGATCTTTTTTTTTTAATTATTTCTCCTTAAATTTATGAACTGCTCTATCATCTCTGGAGACAATTATAAATTATAGAGTGGTCACAGATCTGAGCCAGATTTGGAAGCAAAGAGGGCTCTGTTAGGGAGAGCAGCCATGGGGGTGAGGGCAAAAGGATTTAGGATTTTCTAGACTTTTTTTGGCTTCCTGAGCTTATTTTGGTTCTGATCTTAAATCCTTGGAAGATGATGTATATCCCATTTCCCATTAACTCTTGCAGACTCCAGAGAGCCTTTTTCTGAGCAGAAATGGGGATTGCAATACCAGATCAGTGCAATGTCCTATCTCCAAAAGCTGCCAGCAGCAGATGCTCGGGAAAAGAAGTCAAGACTTATGCTGGAGCAATAAATTTTATCTGGGAAGCTGGATGAGGGCTGCACAAACAATTACGCTTAACCTGTCCTTGCCCAGATGGGTTCCTGAGATAAAATAGAGGGTCACCAGGATTTGAAACGTTGTTGGATGTGGGAGAACTGAACAACTCTGTCCCTGTGTAGCCCCGAGCACTAAGAAATGACAAGGGACTAAAGAAGAGTTGATGCTGGTTTATTTTCTTGCAGTTCCCCTCTGTAGCTCCTCCAGGGCAAGAGCATTGGTGGAATCACTGGAAGTGCCTCATAGAACATCAGTCCTGAAAAGTGGATTATTTGTTTCGGACTTGGGGTTTGCAGGGTGGAGTTTCACACGTGGACACTTGCAGGAGTGCTGTAGCCATCCCCTCACCTGTCCTGTGCCTTCTCAAGGGAGTCCATGGAGTACAAAATTTGGATGTACTCAGGGTTACCCTGGTTCTAATGGATACACTGGCATTACACCTTCAGCTTGCCCATTTTTAGAGGGTCAAAGCCACTTTGGGTCTAATTGCCCCACGTGGGAAACATGGATTTATAGCCTGGCTGAGGTTTGTGCCACCAGAGCAGACTCAGGGGGTTCAAATTACGATTTGGTGCAAGCCAGTAAGTCTGTCTTGCCTTATCATGGGATCCCAGACTGGTTTGGGTTGGAAGGGACTGCAGAGATAATCTCATTCCACCCCCTGCCGTGGGTAAGGACACTTTCCACCAGCCCAGGTTGCTCCAAGCCCCATCCAACCTGGCCTTGGACACTTCCAGGGATGGGGGCCATGCCAGTAGAAAACAGTGAGAGTTGGAGTTTGAAGGTTTTCAGTGGATCAACCAAAAGAACAGAGACCTTTTGGGGAGACCTGGCACAGCTGTGTGTGTTCCAGGCTACCAGCCTGGATGAGAAGGATGCTGTGGGGAGCAGCAGTGCATCCTGAGGGCATCCCTGTCCCTCCTGGGGGTTTGCTCCAGCCTTAGGATGCTGCCTTTAGGCAGATTGTGTGAAAGATGTGGTGGTTTAACCATCTGCTGCCCTTCACAGCATCCAGTGACAGGGAAGTGAGGCTTTCACAGAGCCACAGAATAAGCTGAGCTGCAAGGGACCCATAAGGATCATCAAGTCCAATCCTCAGCCCTGCACAGGACCACCCCTAAGAGTCCCAGAGGATCATCCAAACCCTCCTGGAGGTCTAGCAGCCTTGGGGCTGTGCCCACTGCCCTGGGGAGCCTGGGCAGTGCCCACCACCCTCTGGGGGAAGAGCCTTTTGCTGAGATCCCCCCTGACCCTGCCCTGACACAGCTCCAGCCATTCCCTGGGGTCCAGTCACTGGTACATTTCTAGCTAGAAAGACTTCTTTCCAGTTTACCCCTTCCCAAAACCTTTCCAAAATCACAGAGAGCCATGAAGAAGTGACCTCCTGCACCAGCCTTTCTTGTCTATGTTATATCCCAGATCCACAGGAGGGACTTACTGCTCCAGGGCTCCTCCAAGGCCATTGCCTTGGAGCTGGGAAGGGATTCCCACCACTAACCCCCCCTGAGCTCCCCACGGAGAGCTCTGCTGCTCCCCAAAGTGCAGGAACACCAGGTCTCCTCAGGCAAGAAGCTCTCCTGGTGTCACAGCTCCTGGCACAGATGTTTGCCTGGAAAATCAATGGCAAAACACGGGAGCTGCTGCTCAGCTGGGATGAACAGACACCACCTCACATGAGGGAGCACCAGGAGCTTTCAGGACACTCTTATAATCGTGGTAATGAAGAACAGCAACCGATTAGTCATTTTTTAGTGGATAGAGTTGGAAAAGGCGTATTAGGTAGTTTAAAAAATCCATCAAAGGTCCCTGTCTAGCTTTCTGTATATTCTCCAGGGCTTTGTCAAGTGATCTTAAGTGTCTCAAATAATGGCGAGATTCATGAGAGTATTTAAAATCCTAATAGGCGATTTTTCCCCCCCCCCACTTATATATTTTCTTTCCTGACAGTCCCAGAATTCCTCATTATAACCCTCAGTTCTGATCTGTGATGGGATATGGGGTTAACAAGGAGGGACAGCTCTGGAAACCCCAGCGGGAGCCAGGCATGTGTTGGAGCAGTCAGGCACAGAGCTGGGAAGGGAAGGAGCATGGAAAAACTGGGAATTAACAAATCCCTGCCATTTCCTCCCTCACCCCTGTGCCCATGACACCCCTGAGGTGAACCCTGCAGGGCACAACTCCGAGGAATCCCTCTCCCTTCAGAGCAGGATGCTGGTTGGATGCTCTCCCTTCTGCTTCCTGCCCCTGCGCCAAAAGAGGATGATGTTTTATTAACCTCCAGCACTCCCTAACTAAGCAGAGGGAAGGGAAAAACCCTGGGAAGTATACATCCCTATCTGAAATCTATACAGCAAGACAGATCTAGCCAGAGAAGTCTTTAGGGCATATATACATTGGGAGGCTACAGTGAAATACAGCCTGAAATTTGTCTCCTAAGATGAGATAATGTGGCTGCGTTAACAGCTGCAACTGTCACCTCCCAGTGAAGGAGTGGGTATTGTGTTGAGTACATTTGCAGGGCAATTTTCCAGTTGGAATAAAAGGCTTTCCGAGGTGAATTTCGCTCAGGTTTTATCCATCTATCTGAGGTTATTTTTATATATATATTATACAAATATTGACTGGTTCTGAGGGCAATAGAGGTAAAATATTGCACTAGGAAAGAAAATAGTTCCCAAGTCTCTCTCTATATATTTTGGCCTCAGCTAAAGGCTCAGGGCAATATATGCCATTTTTCCCCTCAGGGCACGAAATTTTACTGCTCTGGCTTCTTAGCTGTTTTATTATCCCTTTGTATGTTTGTATAGAGGAAAGAGATAGGGCAGTGCTGGGCTTGGAGGTTGCTGCACAAAATGTGCTTGGGAAGAGTTTCGTGTGAAACGGGAATTTGCATTGCTGGGATCTGTGTTTTAAAAGCACAGTGTAAAATACAGATAAATGCCCTTCCCCCTGAGGGTTTTTTTTTTTCCCCTCCAAAAAGAAATAGAATATAGTAAATTCTCACCATTATTCATGATGGGAGTTCCAGCGGCGAGCAGGGCTCTGCTGCACCCAAGCTCTCTGAAATACATTTTAGGTAGCTTAGGTAGCAGGCAATTTATGTATGGACAGAAAAGCTGGGCTGCTTTAAGGAGATGCAGACTTTCAGTGGCAGCAATAGAAACTCCTGCCACATCCACCTTTGCACTCCCACCAAGCTGAGAATGTAGAGAGGTCAGTGCCTGAACCCCTCTAGATGCCCAGTGAGGGCAAAGAAAGAGCCCCCTTTCCAAACTTGCCCCAAGAGCTTGGGTAGTCCTTTTTCTGGATGAGCCTCAAAGTGCCAGTGGAGAGCCTGGAGGTGTCTGTGAGGGCTGCTGGCCAAGGAGGGAGGATTTGTCTGAGGGTTTGGGCTTGGGGCATGAGCAGGACAATGTCCAGCTGTGGGCTCTGGGCTTCACCAAGGACATTGTGCAGCTGCAGAGGACACAAAGGCATCAGGGTGGCTCAAGGGCTGGGGGACAAGAGCTGATGGTGAGATGCCTGGAAAACTTAACTCCTTCAATGGTTCAGAAAGAGAAGTGAGAGCTCAGGCCTTGGGGGGTTCTGAGCACCTTCCTGCTGGATAACAGGGCAAGGCTGACAGGCCAGTGAGTGGAGACTAAACCTAAGTTCAAGCAGGAAATTAATCTGTACCTGGAGCTGGGGTGAGCAATGGTGGGATTTTGCTTCCTCACTGTTGGCAAGTCAGGATGCACTTGTTCCTCTGCCTCATGTGCCTGGACAAACTGTCAGTGGGAGGAAAGCCAAAGGGTGGTTCTCTTTAAGCCCTCACAGCTCCAAGTCCACTCTAGGTCTTCCTCGTGGATCTGTTTAAGACCTTTCATGTCTGCTATGGCCTTAGAGGAAGTATCTGCCTTGGAGATGCAACTCTCAGGCACAGCAAACGCATTTCCCACCAAAGCCAACCCACAGAGCTGACCCAGGTGAGATCCAGCCACCCAAACCTTGTCCCCAGACAGATGGCAGTGAGCCCCCAGAGGTCCCCATTCCTGAGCACTCAGAGAGAACGGGCAGAGGAAACAAATCACCGGTGGCACCTATAGCCACATGCAGAAATTAGAGAGCCTGACTATAAGGTCACAATAAATCAGTGCGCTGACAAGGAGATCTACCCTTTGTCCAGGGTAGAAGATTTATCTCTGACCCCAGGCAGGGGCATTTCTCCTTTGATTTGTTAAATGCTGAGCAGAAAATGGAGCAAGATCCGAAGCCTGATGAGGACCTGATTGCAAATGCTCGTGCCCAACCCCACTCCTGCTCTTTCCCCCTCAGCAGACACGCACGCACTCATTCCCAGGATGCTGGATTATGTTGGAAGAGAACCTCTATTTTTTCCCTCCATGATGGACCAGCTTTTGCAGAACTTGATTATGTGGTTTGTTTTCCTGATGACATTTTAATCAGAGGGCTCTCTCTCCCAAGACGCCGGTCAGGGCTGGGGAAGAGCCAAATGCTGTCAGCAAATGGGATGAGTGGATGCCAGAGGGAATCATGGCACATCCCAGTGCTGCAGGAACAGGAGAGACCGTGCTGGGATGCAGGAGGAATTAACACATTGAAAAGAAAAGAGGCTTGGGAATATGGGTTGAATTCCCAGGGTTTCTTTTAGGGAAGTCCTTCAAACCCAGGGCTAAAATCCAGCATGGTCAGGAATGAATGGATTTTGCACAAGGGAAGGATTGCACTGCTGGTGCATCTCGGTTTCCATGCGTGGCTGGGCAGGTGGAGATGAATAAGTGACCTTGGCTAAGACCTGCAACCAGGAGAGAGGAAACCTGCAGGAACATTGGTGACACCTGAGCTCTGTCTGGTCCAGGACCAAGCACAATGACCTGTCCATCCACAAGGTCTGGGCTGTCCTCTGTGCCACCTCCATCCTGATGGACCAGCCAGTTCCAGCAACACCTTCACTCCAAACTGGCAGACAGCATGTCATAGAATCACAGAATCAGCTGGGTTGGAAGAGACCTCTGAGATCATCAAGTCCAACCCTTGATCCAACACCACTGTGGTTGCCAGATCATGGCACTGAGTGCCACGTCCAGTCTTGTCTTAAAAACCTCCAGGGACGGTGAATCCACCACCTCTCTGGGCAGGTCATTCCAATGCCTGATCACTCTGTAAGGAATTTCTTCCTAATATCCAGCCTAAACCTCCCCTGGCAGAGCTTAAGCCCATGTCCTCTTGTCCTACTGCTGGTTGCCTGGGAGAAGAGTCCAATCCCCACCTGGCTACACCCTCCTGTCAGGTGTTTGCAGAGAGTGATGAAGTCACCCCTGAGCCTCCTCCAGACTAAAGACCCCCACCTCCCTCACCTCACCTCCACAGACAACACCTACAGATGGTCCAGGTCCACTTGCAATGGGTTTTACATGCAATTTAGAGCAGTTTGAGCTCACTTAACTAAAGCAGAGCCTGCTGCCATCCCATCCACGCTATAGCTTGAAACACTGGCAGCAGCAATGGGAAAAACAGGGAAGAATCACTGACATGCATCCTGGCATTGCTTTCCAAGCTTTAAACTACCAAAGCTCTTATTATTCCCTTTTTTCCATCTCTCACCACTAAATTATTCCTGAACTGACTATTGTCACGATTTGAGGAACTTTTGGATTTGAACTTTTGCATTATAAATGCAAACACGCCTGTAAATCTCCCAGTAAAAACTTAACATGAGGAGCCTGAATAATCATAAACAGTAAATATTTTGCCGTGGCAGTGGTTCATAGGGGACAAATTAGCATTTCGCTTCGGTTTGGCCCAAATGTGTTTTGATTTCCTTGGAGGTTGTTGAGGTTTTTTTTGGTGCAGTCTCCTGTAATATAAATAATAATGTTGCCAGATGCTTGGTACATAAACACATGGCTGATGAGCAAAGGGATGTGAAAGATAATGTTCATCATCTTTAAAACACTGGGAAACAAGGCTACTGCTTTTAAACTGCAAAAAATTTGTGGCATAAACCAAATGTTAATATCCAGGCAGGATCCCAGCCTGTCTGTGGGGAGGGGAATGGCATGGAATGATGGTGCAGTTTGGGGAGGGGAGGCTTAACACACAATCTTGCCCTTTCTGCATGTGAGTTTCAAAACATTGTAGAGGTCCCCAGTTTTGCAGGAGAGGGCTGGAACACCATGGTGGGATTAAGTCATGAGGGAAAACAGTAACTGGCCAAAATCAGCACAAGTGAGAGCAGGACCTGGCTCACATTTTGGTTCCTTTCTGCTCCACCTGGAGTCATTGAAAGAAGGTGGTTCAGCCCCTCCTGAACGGGACCAAAATGTCTCTGTTGGATATCCAGTGACTCTAGAAATCATAGAGATTCCCCTGGAAACAGGTTACTCCTTTCACTCAGGAAAACTGTTCTTCCTCTGCTCATGTGAACCATACCTGAATAACAAGTTCCCTCCCTGCGTTATGAACAGGAGCTGATCACCTCATCCACTACATGTTAACTATTTCTCACTCCCCTGTGCACCTGAATCAAAACTCCAGAGATCCAAGAGTGTCACAAGCACTTTGGCTTGGTCCCTATTGTCACATTCACCGAACACCCTCCCAGACTCCAGCGTGCTGCAGCAGTGACAGTGCTGTGTAATCAATACCTCCTTTGTGGGAAAGTCTCTGGCCATGTGGGACACAATTCCCACCACCCTCTGCTCCAAAAAAAATTTGCATGGAGTTTCACATTCCTGTTCCATTGGTGCCACCTATTGGTGAGTGCACATGCCATCCCATGAAAAAGGCATTTCCTTGGAGGATCTGGACAGGGACATGGACCTTTCACCAATGATGGTCAACGTGGGCATCATCTGGGACCAGCTGGAGACCAAGCTCCTTTGGCCTCCTTTGGTCTTATCCCCATGGACCATTTCCCACCACGATCAGCTCATGGACCTTCCACCAAACCTCTCGGTGCTGCCAAGTTGAGTGGCAAGCCCAACAGCTGGATTCTGCTTGGCCTGGCCACCACTTTTGTCCCCTGGAAAAGATTGGTAACTGCTCTGTCCCATGAAGGATGTGGTGCCCATTGGAGTCTCCCAGTCCCAAGTGCATCTGACCTTCACCAGCTCTCTTATTTGCAGGTTTGTCTGGAACTGATTTGGCCACCAAAGCCAAATCAGTTCTTAGTCCTGGGTATCCATCTGTAGGGTAAGTTCCCAGAGGGAGTTAGCTAATATTCCTTCCAGGAAATGGGAAAAACCCTGGTTTATGGGATTTATTTTGAAGTCTCCATTGATCAGTTTACCAAGAATAACTCTATTCTTTTTCTCTATTGACCAGGTCTTCCTTAGAAATACTTCCTAAAGAAAAGGAAGAATAAGAAAACCACTATAAATCTCTGATTTATGAAGATTAATAATTAATGCAGGTTGACTAATTTCTCTCCCTGGAGAACATGTCCCAAGAGAGACCCATCCTTGGCAAAGGGAATGATTGGACCCTGACCAAATTTTGCCAGGCAGAAGACCTGTCCCCAGGCACACAGAACTTCTCTGCACAACTGGGACCTGGAAATGATGAAAAGTCTCATTCCAGCAGATTATCTGAGAACATGAGCAATTCCTGGGCCAGGGGGTTGTGCCAGGTCCTCCTGCAGGTCAAACAAAGCTCTTGTTTCCTCAGTTGTGCTCTCCTTGCAGAGGCTGTCCCCAAACTTTGGGAGGTGGTGACAGGGGAGGGAGATCAGAGGGACGATTTGTGTCCTGGGTAATCCCAGGAGAGGCCCAAATCTGGATGCACATGGGACTCTTCCTCCTGCAAGCCAGGGCATTGCCCAAAGGCTGCCTCCTGTTACCACCTCAGATTCCAGTGAGCAACAGGTGACCCCAAACTGCACCAAACCCAGCCCCAGATCCATGGATTAATCAGGATGAGTCCTGCTGGGAATGCCCTGTTCCCATCTGATGAGGCATCTCTAGCAACAGCTTCTCCCACCTCATTTTCCATGTAGGCTGGAGCCAGCCCAGAAAGGTGCTGTTCAGCCCCCTGCTCACCTCCATCCCACCCCTTCCAGAATTCCCCAGCCCTTCCAGAGCCCACTGTCTCTGATCCCAACCCAGCCCTTCCCGTCCCTTGCACTTTCATTTCTGTTTCTTTACATCTTTATTAAACTGTATTGCCACTTTGATAGGAAAATTGAAAAGAAAAAGATATGAGGAACAACAAAAAAAGCCGTAATTATGAAGATTCAATTTAATTTTAAAGGTTGTGGAAGGAGGAAAAAAAAAAAGAAGCAGGAGAAGAAGAAACCAAATTAATTTAGCAGGAAAGCATTGCATGAAATATTGTTGGAGTTTAATAACCATGCAAAGACAGATGATATGTGTGGAAAAATTAGTTGTAGGACCTCATAATAGTCTATTAATATTTTCTACAGGCACAGAAACCCTTTGCTGAATGATTGTAACAAAGTAATCTTTTTTTTCCCTTCCTTTTTTTTTTTTTAAGACATTAAAAAATATCTTCAAAAGGAGGAGACGGCAGCATGTACAGAGTGGGGACCCCGGCAGGGAATGGCAGATCCCAGGAGAGATCCAGCACAGGCTTCTCTGCTCTGCCACCACCGAGGGTCTCCCACCAGGCTCCTGGCTGGGGGCAACTCTTCCAAAGGGTAGGACAAGGCCCCTTGGCAAGGTGTGTCCCCCTCTGTCCAAGTGGTGTCACAGCCCATCACACACATTTCTTCTTCCAGACAACCTGTTCTGCCAAAGCCTGGGGTTGACCTTGGGAATCTTAAAGTGGAAGAGGCCAAGAGTGGTGGGGATCATGGTCAGGGTCATGAAGTCCACAGAGGGGCTCATGCCCAGCCCCACATGCAACTGCATTTGTCCTTTCCCTTCCCTTGCCTTCCCTTGCCTTCCCTTGCCTTCCCTTGCCTTCCCTTGCCTTGCCTTGCCTTGCCTTCCCTTCCCTTCCCTTCCCTTCCCTTCCCTCCCCTTCCCTTCCCTTCCCTTCCCTTCCCTTCCCTTCCCTTCCCTTCCCTTCCCTTCCCTTCCCCTCCCCTCCAGAGAGAGGAGCTTCCTTCCCTCCTCCACTCTGCCATCACAGTCCTGTTTCCTGTAGATCTGACACCAAAGGAGCCCAGAACCTTCATGACCAGCCACTCCTTCCAGGCTGTGTCAGCAATGGGCAGGTGCCCCACAAACACAGAAGAACAACACCCTTTTCCAAGGCACCCTCAGGACACCAGATGTCATGATCAAGTTCTTTCCGAGCCTGGAACAGCCTTGAATTTGGTGCAGTGAAGAGAAAGATGCTTGTCCTCCTCTGTTCCCCAACGTGGACAGGGCAAAGACCTCCCCACCACAGTGTGATGGTGCCAGGCTGACACTGGTGCTGAGGATGCTCAGCCAAGGCATCGGTGCTGCTCGAAGCCTGGGGCAGCTGGAAGGAGCTCGGATTTTGGGAGGACAAAGGCAACGTTCGTAGCCACCCATCCCCATCTTTGGCAGCATTTGGCCGGTCTCTGAAGGTGCAGTTGTAATGCAGTCTGTAAATACAGTCTGTAAATACAGTCTGAGGGCTGTGCATGGGAAGGAGAGAGCAGTGGGATTGTTTCCAAACATGTCTGTGCACACGTGTCTTTAAAAGCAGCATTAACAACCAACTCAAATAAAGCACCACAACTGCAGCAAGACAAAGGGTGGTAATGGCAGCGACGGAGGGAGGGAGGTCTCTGGCTCTGGATATTTTAACTTGCTCTCTGGGAAGGATGTATTTCCTTGGTCCTAAATGGGATTTGCTTTAGCTCCAGACAAAACCCTTAGGATCCTGTAAACTCAACTAGGTCAGTCCTGCAAGGGAAAAAAATAAAATGAAAGAAAGAAAGAAAGGGAAGGAAATTAAAGGCTGAAATGAACAAAACAAAGAAGGAAAAAATTAAAAGAATGAAATGAAATAAAATTTGAAAAAAATAATGAAATAAACCCAGGACAAAACCAAACTGCAATTCTTCATTCAGCTTCCCCTTTCTCCTATTTTAATCTGTATAGTACCATCCAGTTCCAGCCTCCCCCCTTCCCCTTTTTTTAAATACAGTCTAATCCTGAGTGTGAACTGATGTAGTTTGTGTGTTAGGGGGGAAAAAAATCTCTCTCTCTTTCTGCCTTTTTTTTCCCTTCTTCTTTCCTTGGCCCAGTTCATTATTTTTCTTTCTTGTCACTCAGTGTGATAGGTTGAACAGAAGTGCACAGATGAGCACTGAAAACGGTGTCACAAGGCCTTAATCTAGTCTTTAATGCCTGACTTCAGAGATGTCATTTATCTTCTAACTGCAGCAGGCTTCCACCAACTTTATCTCTAATAATATATTGATGGATTAAAAGGGTCGGGCAGGAGACCGGGCTGGAAAAATTGCTTATTGACATCAAAATACAGTGCCCTCAACCTGATAAACATGGAGGGGCTCGTGTATCTCCCAGAATAGTTGGCGTTGCTATAATTTTTTTTTTCCAGCGTGTTTCTCCCAGGTTCATGGGGTGGTCCAGTAAAATAAACAAACGGAACAAATAAATAGGAAATACAGTTCCTACACTGACACAGCCGAGCAGGAGCCCAGCGCTGCTCTAATAGATTCTTAATGCCGGCACAGGGCAGGGCTGCTTGTGGCAGAACCACGAGCCACCTTCCCAGGACACCTGGCAGGGAAGGGCTGCCAGGGTTGTAGGGGCTGAGGGGGTGCTGGGATGTGTGGGATGAGAGATTGCAGCACGCCCTGTAACAGCGTTTGGGGAAGCTGTGGTGTGAAGTCGGGAGCTGTCTCGCAATCTTTATGGCTGAAATCCATCCCTCGCCGCGCGGATCTCCTGCCAGGGGAATTAAACAGGGGAGGAGAAGGGAATGCCACGAGCAGCACCAGCAGGGGCACTGCCTGACCGACCTCCAGGCTCTGCCACGACCCTGCCAGATGGGCACCCAGTGTGGGAATGAGGGGTGGTCACCCCTTATTTTAGGGGTGGTGTGGTCTTTTGCAGGCACAGCTGGAGGAAACGTCGCCCTTGCTCCTCAGCTGCCATGGGTGTTTGGAGTTGATGGCATTCCTGATTTGAGGTTTCCACTGCTCATGCTGGTTTGGGGAGTGTTCCCCCAAGGTCCCCCAGCACAAAAATTGGGCTGGGGCCAAACAGCTTCCAAACACCACAGGGGGAAACACACCTGAGACTCAGCATCCCACAACCTCCACCAAAGGCAGCAGAAAGGTTCTCCACCATGTTCCAGTTGGTTTTACTAATCTATGGGATTACTGGCAGGGAGATGCTTCTGTTTGTCTCTTGCTAAGGAAGCTTGTTGCAAACAGAGATGACCAAAATGCATGAATCTTTGTCCTGAGGAAGGTCCCTACCTTTTAAGTCTGGTTTATAGTAAAGCCAGGCTGAATGGCAAAATCCTGAAGCTTCTCTTGGAAGATAAAGTTGAGGAAGACGTACTGAGCAGGACACTGCAATTCAAAATGATGGTCCTGGTCAACTCCAACTTGACCCTCATCAGGAACTGGAGCAATGGGACAAGGAGGAATGGGTTCAAACTGAAAGAGGGAAAAATTAGTTCAGATATATGGAGGAAATTCTTCCCTGTGGCTGCCCCATCCCTGGAAATGTTCAAGGCCAGATTGGACAAGGCTTGGAGCAACCTGGGCTAGTGGAAGGTGCCCCTGCTCATGTCAGGGGGGTGGAACAAGATCAGCTTCAAGATCTCTTCTATCCCAAATCAGTTAATGATTCTATGACCTACAGGTGCCCCCCATCCCAACCCATCTATTCTTCAACAGGACTCACTCAGAAATACCCCCTATCATGCACTGTGATGGACAACTCCCCCTAAACTCCAGCCCAGGCTTCCTGGGAAGCCCATGAGCCCCTGAGGCAGATGCAGAGATAAACTCTGCCACCAGAGAAAGCATTTCATTTCATTTTCCTGGAAAGAAATTCCATGAAAATCGATCTTCCCATAGAAAATGTTGATTCTTGGCAAAAAGCCTGTTTGTGATGGGGAATCGCTTCAACCCAGAAATGCCTGAGCTGCCGTGGCTGCACAAAGAGTCACATTTCTTTGAGAGGGACTTGGTGTGAAGGCAAAGCTCGATGGTCCTCGAGGAGGTGGCAAAGTTGGCAGCAGCATCATTGCAATGGCTTTGAATTATCAGGGGTTCAAGCTGCACTGGTCATACCCCAAAATTCTTGCCAGGTGGCCCAGCAGGGACTACATTTGCCATGGAAGTGCTGACACTGAGAACAATAACCACCACTCCCATTCAGGAACCCCAAGAATCATGGAAGGGCTGGGGTTAGAAGGGACCTTGAAGCTCATCTCATTCCAACTCCCAGCACCTTCCACTAGACCAGTTTGCTCCAAGCCCCATCCACCCCCTCAAACACCAACAGGGATGAGGAGCTCACAACCTCCCCCTCTCTCTGTGTGGAGAAACACAAATGGAAAATAAATGAATGGGGAGAATGGGAGAAATGAACCTGATGGCCCCTGATGAGTAACCAAGCCCTAAGTTGGATCCTGAGCAAAGAGCTGAGCACCACGGGGTCTGGCGTCTCAGTTCCTCCGACAGGAATGACTGGCAGGCACTTGCACACGGCAGAACACAAGCCTTGCATTATAAGATTGTCTTTCCGAAATTTAGCCACTGAAACGCTGAATTTATCAGCTGAATTTATCAGCTGAAATGCCTCAGACTTCTGGGAAAGCTGCCTCTGGCCGACCACTTGATGGGAAGGACGGCTCCGATTTTTTTGGCATGTGGAACTAAAGCAGCTCAGCCGCTTCCCCTGCACCTGCCAGTCACTCCTGGTTGCATTTTATCTCAGCCCCATTTTCTAATTTCACCACTATCACGATGCATTTTTGCAGTGGGCGGCTCAAATGACAAACCACCAGGATTGCCACATTTTGAATATAAACTGAATAAATTACTGTAGTTAAAAAGAGCGATTTAATACCCACATTCTGTTGAGGAGACAAAATAAAACCTGAATTTTTTTGTAAGCGCCATTTCTTTACATGTTTCTTGTTTTTCGGACTCCTTGACAAGCTGAGGAAAAAAACCCAAAAGAGGTGGTTTCCTCCCTCAGAAATGGAATTCTCAGAAGCATTTTGCAGGACTTTGTTTCCTTCCCACTAAATTCCTGGAAGGCTCCACGGTGACGTATCCAGAGTTTGGCCAGCACTGTTTTAACATTTCACAGATCCCCTTTTTCCTTTATTCCCTTTGTTTACCCCATCCCTTCCTGCATTTCCAGCTAATCTCTAGTCAGTCCTTATATAAAGGGTGGGGATGTGGCACTTCCCACCCCAAAGCCACATGTTATGGCATTGACAAGGCCACGAGGCACCTGGAGCTCCATCCTGCAGCCAGACCCAACATCTCCTTGGACTCTGCCATAGTTTGCTCATTCACTCATGGGAATGGGATGTTAAGGAAGCAACAACATTAATCCACAGCTTTTTGCTGCCTGCAATGCAGACTAAGCCACAGCAAACTCCCACTGGTGTCCACAGCCCAGGGGTTTTGTCCTCAAGGCTCAGCTACTTTTCATTGCTAAATATGACCATATTGTACATGGGAGTGGTTTCACTACTGAGTGCACTAACACCCTCAATAGGTGTGGGGTTGGCCATTTCAAATACAAACCATCCCTATCACTCTTGGCCATCCTCACCTGTTTTCCTGTTATTCTCCAGAAGTAATTGCCAACAATTTAATGGAGCTGTTCCCAAAAGGCCTGGGCATGCACCTCTATTTGTTGTGCCTCATCCTGGCCTTCCAAGGTGCCTTCTCCCTCAAGCCCCTTTCTCCCTGAAGAGCCACACGGTGAAAACCCTCATTATTTTATAACTTCTCTGCCCCTCTTCTCTTCCTCCCATGTTAAATAGTGCTGGAGCAAAGGAGTTCAGTAGCTCTACCATTTTAGCAACACCATTGATTTTGTCTCCCTCTTCATTTATTAATGGAACTACTTTCTCTCTAGTATTCCCTTTTCCCTGATATAATTGTAAAAGCTCTTTTTATTCCCCTTAAGCCTTTCTGCTCTCTGAGCTGGCCTTATCTTTCCCCTGCAAGCCTTAACTGACTGTATATTCTTGTTTAGTTCTCTTCCCTTTCTCCAGTTTGCTCTATAGGTTCTTTCTTTACATTCCTGTCTTTTCCCAGTGCTTTGTTATGCCACATTGGATGCTCCTTGTCCTTCCATTTATTTCATTGGGAATGGTGGCATGTCCCACTCTAAGGGGTTATCCCAGCGTTTCTGGCCATTCCTCACCCCTCTGGATTGAACTCCCTGGTGCACCCAGGTCACACAAGGTCACAGAGGAAAAGCTGGAAAGGGAATTCCCACACCTTGTAACCCCAATGTCCCTGGCATGCATGCCCATCTAGGAGGGAAAAAAAACATCTCTCCCAAGCCACAAATCCTTTTCTTCCAAACTCCACTTGGGAGGAAGTTGGTTCCTCAGAGCCAGCTCTCGTTTCCAAACCCAAGGTCAAAGGGTTTCCAAAAGCAGGTGTGGAAGTTCACAGTGTGCTTGGAATTATTACAGCAATGATCACCTGGAGCAATCCAAGTCTGGATGGATTTTACCAGGACCTTTGGGAAACCTTTGAATGGGATTTGGGTTTATTTCCTCTATTTTTTCACTTATTTGCTCATATTGCTTTGCAATATTGGTGGGTCACACCAAAGGGCTCAGGAGCCTTCCTGGTTCTCCTGGTCTCCTGCCTTTTGCAAGTGGAATATCTTCATTCCAAATAGGCAACAGCTTAAAAGGAAGTACTTTTTTAGTGAATCTTTGTTTCACCTGGAAGAACCAAAAGGGTGCATTTCAAAAATAAGGAGACACACACTTCAGTTCATTAAAATGAAGGACTTTCCTGAAATTGCAACTAATTCACCCAATTCTTCTGCTAAGTTTGACCACACATTTTCCAGTGCATGATGTTTTTTTCCACAGTGAGTCCCCGGAATGGAGATGGGAATTATCAGAAGCCCAGAAAACAATGCCTCTGAGGAAAGATTGGGGAAGTTGGGGTTGCTCAGCTGGAGGAGAGGTGGGCTGTTGCTATAATCTCCGAGCTCAGAGGAGGCTTATGGAAAAGGGAAGGGATAGCTTTTCTTCCTGGTGGGCAAGATAAGTAGTCATGAGCTTAAACCACAGCAGGAGAGGCTGAGGCTGGATCCGAGGCTGCTGCAGTGCAGGGACAGGCTGCTGGGGGAGCACGTTGTGCCTGCACTGACACGGGTGTCTTTCCAACACCAACACCACCACCCACCTGGAGCAGCACAGTTCAGCTCTGCAAAGTCTTTCCCACCTCCCTTTTCCTAGGATTTCACTGACCCTGCTGTCCTAGGAGATCCCAGCCTGCAAGGTTCAATGTTTTTTGGGTACTGCAGCACTTCTACGTCACCAGGGGATTTTCATGGATCTGGAGAGGAACATCTCAGAGGAGTTCCTTGATGTCCAGGTCCCCACGGAGCAGAGCCACTGTGCCAGGCCCTGGCTCTGTGCTAGGCACTGCTGAAGAGCAGGATTCTGTAAAAACATTATCAAGGACATAAAAAAGGCAGGCACTGAACACCAGCGTGAAGCCAAAAGCTGCCAGCAGCAAACCCAGCCCAGGAGAGTGCCAAGCCCTGGCACAGGCAGGGGGAGAGGGCAAGGTGGGACCCTTCAGGGAGTTTGGCACTGCTCCCTTCTCCAAGTGTCCCCTGGTGTGCACAGAAGTTATGGCAAGCCAGTTGGAGGAAATTAAAAAGGAAGAAAGTGCCTGAGCTGAGAGAGCCCCAGGAAGGACTAATGGATGTTCTGTAGCACCACCGCTGCAATTAGACCCACAAAAAGTGGGGCTGGAACGAGAAAGCTTGGAATTGTGTAGCAGGAAAAGTTTAATTACAACCTATTTATTTGGCTTCTAATTTCCAGGCATTAAATATTTGTAGATTAACAGAAAAAACCCCCAACATTTAAAGTGGTCTAGGCTGCAGCAGCACCAGGGGGAGGTTGTGGCAGAATAGAGCTTGTCCTTAAGCCAAAGAACCACAATAAAGATGGTCTTGCAAGGGCTGTGAGAGGCACCTGGCTGGAAGAAATGTTCTAGATTGATGGCACCAGCCAGGAAGCTTCTGGAAACCAGAAAAAGTGTGGCAGACTTGCCTCGTTTCATAGTGCAAATTCTTAGCTGAGGTGGAGATGATGGGGCTGTTGATGGGGCTCTCATTTCTCCAAGCAGCAGGGAAAGGTTCAGGCATGTTCAGCCTTGCAGATATCTCAGGAGCATTGGGAAGAAAATTGCCACGTGGTCAAGGCTTTCCCTTTCTCAGATCCCCTTGCACAAGTTTGGGATGAGGAAGGGAGAAAGGAAGGGAAAAACAAGACCAAATAGAAGGGAGAAGACTGTAGGGAGAGAAGAATTGCAGCCATCATGGTGCAGCACAAGCCAGGACAAGAAGCCAAGCAGTCATTCCTCTGGGGACAACATCAGCAAACCTCCCAGGCCAGGAGTGGGATCCAGGGTGGTCTGTTGATAGGAAGAGATGAGCAGGTACAAACACCATCAGTCCTGGAACCGGCATCAGCACGGTTGTACTGGGATGCTCAAGGATATAACACATGCAGGATGACAGTGGTGGTCACCCCATCCAACAAAGCCAGCCTGGCTGGGGGCAGAAAACCAAAACACCAAACACTTGGCCTTTGCAATTTTTTCTAACAACTCTGCCATCGGTCCAGACATACTCTTGAAATGGCTCTTCCCAGCACTTTGGGAACCTTCTTCCCACAAGAGTGCAAAGAGATATTAGGGAAAAATTGTTCCCTGGGAGGGTGGGCCGGCTCTGGCACAGGTTGAATCCCAGAGAAGCTGTGGCTGCCCCATCCCTGGGAGTGTCCAAGGCCAGGTTGGACAGGGCTTGGAGCAACCTGGGCTGG
>JAWWEE010000010.1:20881446-20898594 GCA_035221455.1 Xenops minutus
TAGCCCAGGTTGCTCCAAGCCCCATCCAACCTGGCCTTGGACACTTCCAGGGATGGGGCAGCCACAGTTTCTCTGGGATTCAACCTGTGCCCACCCTCCCAGGGGAGTCCTTAAACATCATCATGTGAATCAACTCCAATATTTCTGAGTCTACTTCCACAGAGTGTTGCTTTCACCCTTCCAGAGCCTTCTAAACGTTCTTGTCAGGACTTGGAGACATCCAGGATTAGGTTCTGGGCATGGGTGCAATGGCCAAATGGGAACAAGAAGATTGTTTTCCAAGAGCAGAATGGCAATTGTGAAGAAATACAGGCCTGGGAGTAGGAAAAAATAGGAAATTAATTATTTCTGAAGGACACAAGGCCCAAAAAAACCCTCTGGAAATGCTGTACCAGCATCAGACTAAATAATACATCGATGACATCAGCTGCTTGACTGGAGAATTCAGTAAAGTCACACACAGGAATATTCTTATGCATAAAAATAACACCCAGCCTCTTCCCTGTACATTATTAATACCAGCCCCTCTGATTTCCATAACTGCATAGTCTACACATGTGCATCCACAAATTTACCTACAAATGTCTCCAGGAAAATGGAAGGATCACTGTTTGCTGCCAGTTATGCTGCAAATGTGACCTACAAACCTGGAGTGAGAAGCAGCACCTGATCCTCCCTGGCAAAAGGGAAATAAAACTGAGGTAATTAACCCTAATAAAGCATTCAGGGGTTAAAGGTGTTTTTACAGCCCTATTTCAATAGAGCTGAACTGGTTTACCTCAGCATTTCAGGACTCATGCAGATGCCAGGCAAGGAGGGCACCAGTGACAAACCAGTTGTCCCATGGCAGAGGTGGAAGGTGTCCCCTCCTGCCCCTTATGGCTGAAACACAAAGGGAGAGGGACAAGACCAGCTGGGAAGAGCTGAGCTCTCCTGGGTGCCACACACCCAGGAGGGGACACCTTTTTTGGGGTGCTGGATCCACCCAAAGCCACAGCAGAACAAACCCAGCCTCGTTTCAGACCCCATGGTGTCACCAGCAGAGCCACCAGCCAGGAGCTTGGCCCTTGTGCCCCAGGCCCTTTTATTTCCCAGCACCCATCTGAACTGACAGCAGCATTCCACAGAGGAGTCACCCATCTGGTTTTTCTGGGACTGGGTTCATCTCTCCAGCTGCTTTCCAAGAAGTCCCAATAAGCTCAGTTCCCTGGTCTTTCTAGGTGTGCTCCAGCTGCAATTCCCACTTCCAGCCATTTTTCCTCTCTCTTAGGGGACTTCTTCACAACTCGATTCTCACACGATTAAGTTGATGCTCCTAATTCATGTTGAGCCCAATCAGCTCTCTGTCCTATTTCCAATTATCCCTCTGGACCTGTCCCACCTCCTTCCCTGTCTTCTCCCAGAGGTGCCCTGGAGCAGAGATGATTTGGATCCAAGCAGGACATCACCTAGAACCCCTTTCCACCCTGAATTATTTCAAGAGTGGTATCAAATATATCTTAACACCACCCAATGAGAAAAAAAGGTCAGGTACTGTGCTCTCCCTGCCTCTGCCAGAGGATCAATCCCA
Source organism: Xenops minutus (assembly GCA_035221455.1). Taxonomy (NCBI): domain Eukaryota; kingdom Metazoa; phylum Chordata; class Aves; order Passeriformes; family Furnariidae; genus Xenops; species Xenops minutus. Next base: position 20,883,017 of record JAWWEE010000010.1, read on the forward strand.
CTTTTCTAATGCCAAGAGCATTTCAAGGCACAGGAGAAGCCACCCAGCTCTAAGAGAAGGCACTTGGAGAAGATTCCCCACCTCCCAGCCAGCTGGGAGCCTGTCCTGGAGTTTATGCTGAGCCTTTGTGCTGCAGGAAGCTCCCAGTGAACCTCCCCAAGGATGTTTCCAGGCACTAAAAGCTCCCAGAGGTTCACATTTTAGAATGGATGAAGTCCAGACTGGGAGATCTCACAGCACCACCTGCTACTCTCCATGCAGAGCTTTACATCCACACCCTCTGCTATGCCAAAAAATTACCAGGAGCTTCCAGCACCCACTAAAGAGTTAATGAAAATCACCAGGATGCAGCATGTGAGCAAAAAACCAGGCAAACTCCAAAAAGATCCCAGACCTTGCTGCAGTTTCTCCCTTTTCTCTTTCCTCCATCTTCCTCCACCTCCAAAACGCTCATTTTTGCTCGTCTCTTTGATGGAGGAACGAGCTCAAGCTGAGAGAGGGATAAAATAAACCAAAATAAAAAAATAATTAAAAAAAAAAAGAAATAAAATAAAAATAAATCCATAACAAACCCCTTCTCCAATGCTCACCCTTCAAAAGGATAAAATGGTTTCAATTTTGGGCTCTCTCCTTCACTCCCCTCCCCAGGTGTCTATACACATCTGTATATTTAGAGAGGGGTTGGTTTTTTTTAGTATTATTATTTAGTTAATATGAATTACAGGCCTCAAGCTGCCTCCCCTCTAAACCCAAAATGAAGCAGCTCTCTTTTTTCTCTCTCTCCTCTTTTTTTTTTTTTTTCCTCTCCCCTCTTCTTTCCCCCTCACCAACACGATTTACATTCTCAATGTAATGTATTAAAAAGTTGACAGGGCCGAAAGGATTCACATGATGTCGGCTAAGAAACCCAATTTCCATGATGAATTGCCCGGAGCCCCTGAATCACAAACCATTTTTTCCGCTGCTCAGAAGTTGATTTTTTTTTTTTTTTTTTTTTTTTTAAATCTTCTTAAAGCTTCTCTCCTAATCTTCGGCTAGAAGAGATGGGTGAAAGGATTTTTTTTTTCTAAACTAAGGAAAGTATTAGCATCTTGGTTGTTGTGCATCAAATTTGAAAATGCAAGGTTAGTAATATTTCAAATCGGCTACGGTCCAAGCCACTTGATAAGTGTGTGCTTGCTGCCTTCTGCCTGCCTCTCCCCCCCCTCGCCAAGTTTCTCCTGGCAGGAGCACAGCCCTTCTGCAGGGATTGTGGGGGCAATGGGAGCTGGGGAAGGACCTTCATCCCCCCCTCTTCACTTCTTCTTCCTCTTTCCTCCACGATTCCCAGCCCCAGCCTTCTCCACTCGGCGCCTACGAGTGAGGAACGGCACGTGGAGCGACAGCCAAAAACCCAAACGCCCGTCATTGCCATGATTTCCATTCATGATCGGCCACCGAGCTCTTCCCTGGGTGCCAGGATGGAATCCTGGTGGTGCTGAGACAGTGTGACCTGCAGGCATGAATATTTGGTTTTAAATGAATTCTTTCCTTCCAAGGAGTTCCTGGGGAAAAGAAAAAAAACCTGCAGAGAGGAAACGAGTCATTTTGCCCACTCTAATGAGATATCCAACCATTCCCAACAGCAAGGTCTTTAATGAGATTTCCCTCCCTGCCTTCACACGTGGAAAATAGAAGGTGATCAAGGAGTGACTCTGGTGAAAGGAAGGATGGTCTCTTCTCCCAGTGCTGCTGCTTCCAAACCCTGGTGTTCCCCTCTCCATCATTTCTAGAGTGCTCCTCCTGCTTACCCAGGAAAGAGGAAAATCCTGGCAGGCAGGGGATGGAAACGCTGCCCAACTGCTTGAGGCTCCCAGGAAAAGGCTCACACGCCACGTGCCAGACCCAAACCCTGGGAAAATGAAGAACCACAAACATTCAGGGCTCCCAGCAGCGAGTTCTGCATCCAAGGAGTGGGGTGAGGGACAGGGCTGGCATAGCAAGGCTTTTCCAGGGAATGCCTTGGGTTTCCCTTTGTATTCCAAGAGTGATTGCAGCTCTGGGACACTCAGAAGACTACTGGGGTCTAGTGGAGACCATCCCTTCATGCCTGGCTTAGCATTTGGGAGAAATGGACAGTAGCTCACAAAGGTGGCCCAGGAACTGATCCAGCAGACCCAGAACACCCATGGAATGATCATCCAGCACCATCAGAGCCAGCAGCTCAAACTCACACGGTGCAAAGGAACATTGTCCATCCCAAACCTGCTCCCTTTTAGGGTCACTCTGCTCTGGCAGAGACCCCTGGGACACAAAGGGGTTGTAAACCTGCTCTGTGCTGTGTCTCACCTTGGCCAAGCACAGCTCTCCACACCTTCCCCACCTCTTTTAGCTCTTACCCTAAAGGCAGGGAGTCAATTATATCCATCATTTTGCATATAAATTTCTCCCACTGAGGAGGGGAAAAAAAAAAAACCCAAACAACACCTCTGCCAGAAAAGAAGCTGCCTCAAATGCCAGGTTTTCCTTACTGGGAGTGGTTGTGTTGTGTTGGCAGGGAGGTTTTGAAAGGAGTGAGTCCCACATGAGCCTCCAGGAAGACTAATTGGGACATTCTCAGCACTGATTGCAACAGCCTGTTTTATTTTTATTCATTTAATCCCTCCCTGGTCACCTCCAAGTTGGGATCAGCTGTGGGAGCAAAACCAGAAGTCCAGCAGGTCAGGGCACAGAGACCTCAGAGCATCACAGGGGGGCTACAGGTATTGGGAACAGTCTGGGGACATCAGAGAGGCCAGGGGGGACTGAACACCTCTGGGATCCACCTGCAGTGGAGTGAGAGGGGCAGGAATCAGTGACCTTCCTCTTCTTTCTGCTCATTAAGAGGCACCTACAAGTAGAGCAGCTGCAGAGGGAATGTCCAGCCATTCCCAGCTGTAACCTGTGCCAAGAGCGTGGTCCCAGACCCTCTGGTTCCTCATTAGCTGTTCTGCCTCTTGCCCTGTAGATTTACACTCCAAGACACCCATCACTCTTCAAATCCCATCCTTCTTCATTAGGAAAAACATCTCCTTTTCTCCCAAATTCAGCCTCTGCATTGCAGCACCCATGTCCACCCTGCAGCACCCAAGTGCCTGATTTTTGGAGGCTGATTCCCAAAGCATCTTGACAAAACTCTGCACTGAGGCATCCTGGGACTTTGGGCAAAGCTCTGTTTTCTTTGCCAATGGTTGGGAATCACCTCGAAGACCAAGTCCAATCTTTGTGGGTCTACATCTGTTGGGTCCAACAGTTCATTCAGCCTCTTTCCCTGGTGCCAGCATTACAGGGAGACAATCCCAAGGATCAGGGCCCAGAGATCACCCAGATACTGATTTCTTCCAGGTACAGCAGCTGATTTTAATGCACAACTGCCCAGGTGTTGGGCAGGCCTTAAAATCAGGAGTGCCTTGAGCAATTCCAGCCTTCACAGGTTTAGGAAAACACAAGACTTCAGCAAGTGGGCTTAGGAGCTGCTGGAGCTGAGCTCCACTCCTGCAGTCACGTCACTTCTGGGGATTTAGCACGGGGAACAAGTAGAGGAAGCAGCAGCAGGAGAGGGATGACCCCATAAGTATTGCCAGGAGCTAATCCAATCTGCTTGGGCTGATGAAGGCTCCCTCCTGTGCCCTGAGCTCTCAGTCCTGCACGGATCTGCCTCACAGAGGGGCTGGGAGAGACCCCAAATCCCCCTGCCCACACCCCCATAAACCCACCCCCAGCCCCACGTGAGGGGATGAAGGGGCTGATACAGAGCAGCCCAAGATGATGCAGAGAGGCTGAGCTGGAGAGGACCACCAGGACACTCAGAGAAGGGGAGAAACATCACCTGTGACTGCTGAGAACTTGGCAGACTCCACACACTGAAAGCATTTTGTTGTGAGCCATGAGACCTGTGCAATTTAAGGAGTTTTTTCCATGTTTTTACAGGGGTTTGAGCAGATTATACCAGGCAAGAAAAGCCCAGAGGACTGATTCAATGGAAATCACCAAACCCTCAACGATAGCAGGGACAATTATGGAGGTGTTTTCCTCAAGTGTACAACACACTGACAGCTTTCAGGGAGTTTTTCCCTCCCAGCCCATGGTGGAAAACCCAATCCCAACAGCCAAGCAGGTGAATGCACATTCCCAGCACCCTTACAAGCTGCATAATATTTTCAGGACTTTGTGGCCTCTATACCTGCAACAATTTTTATGTGATTGTTATGATTTACCTGCTCTGCACTCACCAAATCCATGGAAGCTCCTAAAAACAAGCACATGGTTCCCTTCTTGCTTCTCCAGACAGCACCACAGAACTCAAACAACCTCTGCTCCCCATGGGATGTCACCAGAAGCACCAGGTTTTACATGATCCGTGCACAAAAATCAGCTGGAACATGAAAGCACGAGTGAAGCCATGCCCATGGGAGAAGTCAGGGCTCTCCATGTTTTAAACTAAATAGGAGATACTTCGATGGGATATTGGGAAGAAATTCTTGGCTGGGAGGGTGGGCAGGCCCTGGCACAGGTTGGGCAGAGAAGCTGGTGCTGCCCCATCCCTGGAAGTGTCCAAGGCCAGGGCTTGGAGCAACCTGGAAGAGTGGGAGGTGTCCCTGTCCATGGCACTGGATGATCTTCAAGGTCCCTTCCAGCACAAACTGTCCTGTGATTTTATGTTGAGTGTCCAAGCTTTAAATCCAGTTGCTTCCAGAGTGTGCCCCATCTGGATTACGCTCCTCATCCATGAATTTCAAAGCAGTGGGAGGTTCTTAGGCTGAAGGAAACCCAGCAAAGCCACACACAGCAGGGTAGTTCCACTGAGGTCGTATCCATACTACACGTCAGGGGGCTGCAAGGTGGGAAGAGTGGGAGCCAGGGGTGACCCCAGCACAGGCAGTGCCCTCCCCACCAAGGCACAGTCCTTCAACACCCCAGAGCCCACCCAGTGCCCACCACAGCTCCACCAACAGCCCCTGACACAACAAGGTCCATCCATAGAGATCCCACAGAAGATGGGGCAGAAACAACCTAAACACAACCTGCATTCAAGACCCATGCAGGAGAGAGGGAAGGCTGGAGACAAGCACCCCTACAGCATGGTCCAAGGTAGGACTAAATGCCTAAATCTGACCTTAAATAGAGCTGCTGAGCCCACAGGCAGCCAGGTGTGTGGGGCAGTGCCCCAGGTGAGCCCGCTCAGGGCGATCCAGAGGCATCAGCACAGTGGGGACCTCTCTTTGTGCCAGGGATGGCTGCAATAGCAGGGCTGTGACCCCTTTTATAGCAGCTTCTAAATGTCAGGAGATACACAGAGAGTCTGTGTTATGAAAACACACCTGGGCACCGAGCAGTGGGAAGATCATCCTGCTTCTTCAAAGAGCAGCATAGAAATACCTCTCCCTTCCCAAGACCCCAGGATCTCCTCCCAGTCTCTCTCCTTCCCATGAACACGAGGGAGGAGGATGCTTCCCAGGCTCCGGGAGAGGACCAGGCAGCTCCAGCCGGGCTGAGCCGCGGTGGGTGCTCAGGGACCGCAGGCAGCTGCCGGTGACTGCAAAGCCAGCAGCAGCCTCCAGTGGCCACCTGGCAAACGACACCGCCAGGGCTGCCTGGCCAGTGACCCACCAGCCTGGCAGCATGTCCCATGTCCCCTGGCCAACGCCAGGGAGATTTCATCCTCATTGTCCCATGGCCAGAACCAGTCTGCTCTCATGTCCCACGGCCCACAGCCAATGCCACTCTGATCCCATGTTCAATATCCCATGGCCAACACCAGTGTGGTCTCATGATCAACATCCCATGGCCAACACCAGTGTGGCCTCATGTCCCATGTCCCACAGCCAATGCCACTCTGATCCCATGTTCAATATCCCATGGCCAACACCAGTGTGATCTCATGTTCAACGTCCCATGGCCAACACCAGTGTGGTCTCATGTTCAACATCCCATGGCCAACACCAGTGTGGCCTCATGTCCCATGTCCCACAGCCAATGCCACTGTGATCTCAAGTTCAACGTCCCCTGGCCAACACCAGTGTGGTCTCATGTTCAACATCCCATGGCCAACACCAGTCTGCTCTCATGTCCCATGTCCCACAGCCAATGCCACTCTGATCCCATGTTCAATATCCCATGGCCAACACCAGTGTGGCCTCATGTCCCATGTCCCACAGCCAATGCCACTGTGATCTCATGTTCAGCGTCCCATGGCCAACACCAGTGTGGTCTCATGTTCAACATCCCATGGCCAACACCAGTGTGATCTCATCTTCAACGTCCCATGGCCAACACCAGTGTAGTCTCATGTTCAACATCCCATGGCCAACACCAGTGTGACCTCATGTTCAACGTTCCCATGGCCAACACTAGTATGGTCTCATGTTCAACATCCCATGGCCAACACCAGTCTACTCTCATGTCCCATGTCCCACAGCCAATGCCATTGTGATCTCATGTTCAATGTCCCATGGCCAACACCAGTGTGATCTCATGTTCAATGTCCCATGGCCAACACTGGTGTGATTTCATCCTGGATGACCCATGGCCAGCACCAGCATGGCCTCATGTCCAGTGTCTCATGACAAACACCATGTGGCCTCACATCCAGTGTCCCACGGCCATCACCACCGTGGCATTTTGTCCCACATCCCACAGCCAAGACCAGCGTGGCCTCCTGTCCAACATCCCATGGCCATCCCCAGGGTGTCCTTGTGTCCAGTGTCCTATGGCCGACACCAGGGTGGCCTCATGTCTGATGTCCCACCACCATCACCATGGTGTCCTTGTGTCCAGTGTGCCATCACCAGTGTGGTTTCGTGTCTGATGTCCCACAGCCAATGTCAGTGTGGCCTCAAATCCAACATTCCATGGCCAACATCAACATGGTTTCAATCCCAGTGTCCCAAGTCGAATATCATTATGGCCTCAAATCCAACATCCCATGGCCAACACCAGTGTGTTGGCCTAATGTGCCACAGCCAATATCACTGTGGCTTCATATCCAACATCCCATGGCCAACACCAGTGTGTTGGCCTAATGTGCCACAGCCAATGTCACTGTGGCTTCATATCCAACATCCCATGGCCGACACCAGTGTGGTTTCATCCCTAATGTGCCACAGCCAATGTCACTGTAGCTTCATATCCAACATCCCATGGCCAACAGCAGTTTGTCCTCCTGTCCAATGCCCCACAGTCAGCACCAGTGTGGTCTCATGCCCAATGTCCCATGAAAATACCAATGTGGCCTCATGTCTGATGACCCACAGCCAACACCAGCGTGGCCCCATGCCTGGCGCCCCACAACAAACACCAGTATGGTTTCATCCCCAAATCCCGAGGCAGGTTCCAGTTTGGCCCCACATCCAACACCCCACAGTGAGCACGAGCCTGGCCCCACTCCTGACATCCCACGCACATCTAAGCCCACAGGCACTCACGGTTGGCCCAAAGGCAGAAGGATGTAGACCATGGAATCTTCAAGGTTGGAAAAGCCCTCTAAGACTGTTCCCCCAGCGCTGCCAAGGCCACCACTAACCCATGTCCCCATGTGCCACATCCACCTGGCTTTCAAATCCCTCCAGGAATGGTGATTCCACCACTGCCCCGGGCAGCTGTGCCAGGGCTGGACAACCCTTTTGGTGTAGAATTTCCCCCTGATATCCAACTCAAACCTTCCTTGGTGTAACCTGAGGCCATTCTCTGTTGCTTGTTCCCTGGGAGAAGAGACCAATACCCAAATGAGACCCTTTTTACCAAACAAAGGCAGTTTTTCATGATGAAGGGTGACCCTCAGTGTCACCATGTCACCGAGACCCTCAGTGATCCTCATGGCACTGCTCTGCCTGCTCCAGGCCCCCAGACCTCACCCTATTGCCTGGTTTTCCTCCTGGAGCTGCTTCACAGGGAGTATCTTGAGGAGGACGAGCCCACCCAGGTGCCTGGAGAAGCTGCAAAATAGGAGTGGACGAGCTTGTTTTCTTGTTGTCTGTTTTTGCTCAGCCCTTTGAAATAATCACAAACACAGCAATTATTGCAAAGATAAAATGCCAAGGATTACAGAATCCTCACAGGCAAAGTTCCCCATCAATTAACTAAACCAAGCCTTGCTTTAAAATATAATCCACAACAAGAAACCACAACAAGAGACAATTAAGAGTTGGGAAAAAAAAAAAAAGGTATAACAAATAAATATTTTTGTGCAAGGAAAGGGTGGGAAGGAGAGAGGAGAGATTTTTATCAGAGAGCAGAATAATATTGGATGGTTTCATGTCATACAAGCACCAAAAATAGGGAGCGAACTAAGACAGTGCTGAGGTTTCGGATGCACTGAAGGACTTGGGCGTGTCATGAGTTTGGGGGGCCAGACACTAAAAAGTGGGGCAAGATTTTTAAAAGTAGTGCATAAAATTGGGTTCCTCAGTCCAGTTTAGGGACACAGAGATGTAAAAGCTCTCCTGAATCATCAAGCCCAGCCTCCCACGAGTTGGTGTTCTGTCTTCTTCATCACTCAGCACAAAGCTCACTCCTCTCCTGGGGATGCTGCAATCGAAGCTCTGGTGCTTGGGCTCCTTCCCTGCCTCCTCCTTCTGCCACCAGGAACTGGTTCCTGCAGTCAGCTCCAGTTTCTCCCAGTTCAACCCCATTTCTCCCAGTATGGATATTCCCTTGGAACCGAACGAGCTGCCAACCCCTCCAGTGCCCTCGGTTTGGGAGCAGAGGAGGCAGCTCAAACCTCCTGCAGCAACCACTTGGTTGAATGATTAATTATTATTTTAATTAGAATTCTGCCTTGTGACCCTAGTCAGGACTCAAACCTCAATATCACAGAATCATAGAATGATTTATGTTGGAAGGGACCTTAAAGCCCTTCATGTCCCACCCCCTGCCATGGGCAGGGACACCTTCTGCCATCCCAGATTGCTCCAAACCCTGTCCAACCTGGCCTTGGACATTTCCAGGGGGAGAAACCAACGTGAAGTCAACACATGTCCATCTTGGGCACCCCAAAACCAGCCCACATGGCCGTGGTAGGCACTGAGGAGCACCACGAGGCTTTGGAGCACCTGCAGGCTCCTGTGGCACTTGGGTTTGCAGCTGCAGAATGGGAGCAAAGCGGTGTGGATGTGCCACAGGGCACTGGGTTGGCACCTGGAATGAGGAGAACTAGCCTTTGTTTGACCAGGTAGATTTGGGGATCTGGCTCAGAGGAGCCTCTCATTTCTCTTTCTTCTCTCTGTCCTCTGCCAGGGGTTGCACCACATGTTCTCTCTCCCTACACCCACACAGAGCCCCGAGCACAAAACCCTGTCGTGCTGGAAGGGCTGAGAGAGCCCCATCTCAAACCTCCTCCTCTGCTTTGTCTCCCCTTTGAAACCCCGACTTCTCCTGCTGCAGCGGAGAGAAACCATCAGGGACAATCAAAAAGGTGACTAAAAGTTGAAAAAGCTCTTAAATGACAGCTCGGGCTGGAAATGTGAGTCTTCTGTTTGTTTCTCTTTGTAGGCAGCCTCGAATATCCCTGCTAATTTTCTGACTATTGCTGTAGAGCACACAAGAATTGCTGATGACACATTTTCCTAACACACGCACTGCACAAAAGGAGATTATATTTTAGCCTCTTTTAGAGACTATAAAATCAGATTCATCCTAACGAAACAGCAAATAAAAAGGGGTTTCCCTTTTCTTTCTCTATCTCTTGGCATTTTTCCTCCTGTGGTTTTATTCTCCTCCTCCCTCCCCCTTCCTCTTGCTCTGCCTTATCTGTGTTTCCTGCTCATTTCAACTTGATGACATGTTGCTGGGACAACTAAGTCTCGTAACCTTCTTAACTTTGCCATTGTTCCTGCCTGGAGTGTATTTAGGAGGAGTGTTTTAATTTCTTTTCCAATGCACAGCGCCTGCCCCGTCGGAAGATATTAGAAATGGGAAGGGAGCGGGGACTGATGGGGGGGGGGGGAGAAAGCTTTTCTTCTCTAAATGTCTGCTATTCAAATCATCTCTTTTTTTATTTCCTTTAAACCCATCATTTGTATGCTGTAGGTCGCTACTTTAAAAGCCGGCTCGCTGTTGCTGAAAGGATCACCCGTATAATGATGTCATCCATATTCAGCTGGAATCTTTGCCGGAGCCCGGCGCTTCCCTGCGCTCCTGCTGGAAGCAAAGCCGCAGGTTCCCCGCAGCCCCTCCGAGGTTTCCCGGGGGGAAGGAGAGGCTGGAGGATGGGGGTTCGTGCTGGGAGGAGAGCCAGGCACGTGGAAAGGCACCGTGATGCTCGGTTTGTGCAGGAGCCAGCAGGAAAACCTGATGGATTTTGTTGGAAGGTCCTTCCTGGGGGTCATCTCATATGGGAGAACAGCTCGTTCTCGCTGAGAGCAAAGGAGAGAGGGCTGGGGGTGTTCACCTGGAGAAGAGAAGGCTCCAAGGAGACCTGAGAGCCCCTTCCAGTGCCTAAAGGGGCTCCAGGAAAGCTGGAGAGGGATTTGGGACAAGGGATGGAGGGACAGGACACAGGGAATGGCTTCCCAACGCCAGGGGGCAGGGATGGATGGGATACTGAGGACGAATTGCTTCCAGGGAGGGTGGGCAGGCCCTGGCACAGGGTGGGCAGAGAAGCTGTGGCTGCCCCTGGATCCCTGGGAGTGTCCAAGGCCAGGTTGGGCAGGGCTTGGAGCAACCTGGGGGAGAGAGAAAGGTGTCCCTGCCATGGCAGGGGGTGGGATGAGACAAGATTTAAGGTCCCTTCCAACCCAAACCATTCCATGATTCTGTGACTGGATCTGTCCTGGTTTTCCCATCCCTGACAGTCCAGGGAGAGCCAGGTTTCCTGCATGGAGCAATATCCCAATCCCACCTGGATGCCTCCCTGCCCATTCCAGCTTTCCTGGATTAAAAACCTAATTGTACACATGTTATGCACACAATCCCCCAGTCCCTTCTGTGTCACCCCGGTCCCTTCTGTGCCAGCTTGATGTGTTCCTGACACCCTCTTTGTACCTGGATCAATGCTCTTTCAGCAACTAATTGATCTTTTATTAACATATAATAACTTACTTATTAGAGAGAAATTAAAGACTTAATTGCGACACTTAATCTAGAGTGCCTCAGTATATCACCCTCATAAGCATAATGTACAATTTAATTAATTGACAGAGCTGATAATAACATGTCATCTGTCACCAGTTCTCCTGACCTGGGAGCTGGTTGCAGCCTGAGGAGTTTGCCACGGATGCAAACACAGGGCTCTCCCAGGAGTGGTTCTGTGGGATTTGGGACACACACTGGCTCATTACACCCAGCATAGACATCCCTAATCTGATCCCCATCCCCACCAAAAGGCACTCACAGAACTTTTCTGCTGCCCAGGATCATAAATTGATAGTAAAAATTTAGCTGCTCGGAAGGAAAAGGTTGACTGGGCACCAGGCACTGATGGGGACGGACCAGTTCATCCCAGTGCTCCCAGTGTTGTCACTGGACGTCGTTGTGCTGCCTCTCTCCTCCCTCCAAGCAGAGATTTCTCCCCAAAAACAAGGTTCAGGCAGCATCCCCCAAGCAGGGAGGTGGCCCCATGTTCCTTGGGACACAAGGAGCCAACCAAACAGGGATTTATTCCTCCTGCTCCAGCTAAAATTTGGGTCCATGCACATTTTTTAGAGCCAGGCACTTCCATCCCACCCCCACCCCCCCAACACCCTCTCCCAGCAATAAAGAATTTCATTTTAAAAACTGAAAGATTTAATTTAAAAATACAAAATGGCAAAGGGAGGGTTTTTTAAATAAAAAAATAAAGGTAAAGAGATGATGGTTGGAACAAAATGTTCTAGAAGAAAGCTGTTCCCTTGGGGTTTCTTTTCTTTAAGCTTTGCATATTACAATTTGAAATTTTTGTAAAGAGATCCCCATTTTATATTCACACTGGTAGCCTGAATTTAAATATCTCTCTCACCTGAGATTAATACAGGCTTCACCCTGAATTACTTCCCAGCTCTGAAGTACAGCTCTGGAGAGCTCAACTCTCCACAAATTCACTTCTCTTTTAGAAGCATAAAAGCTTATGAAATATATGAAATATTAAAATACCATGTGTGCTGGGGCAGGGAGGGGGAAGGGAAGGCTGGGTCAGTGCAGGGGGGGCTCCTTTGATATGAAAACACACTTTTTCCTCAAGTGAAACCACAGATCTGTTAGCACAGGACAAGTGACCCATTAAACACCAAGGAGAAGATTCCAGCCCAAAGGATGATGCTCTCCTTTATTTCCTTTAATTGTTAAGCCCTGCAATCCACGCTGAGTGTGACACAAATCATTGTTCCCCCTCCTGCAATTGTAAATATCGAGTTTCTCCGCAGCAAAACAAAGCATTCCCTGCAAAGCAGGTCGTAAACAAAGTTGCTCCCTGTCAGGCCAACTCCCTACGAACCAAATCCACCTGATGGGGGAAAGCCCCTTGGTTCAGATTAACTCATTGCCACAGAAACCCAGCATTTTATTTAAGGATTTCACCCTCGAGGAGCTGTGGGGCTGGTGAGAGAGGGTGGCTGGCACAGCAGGGCAAGGCAAGGCAAGGCAAGGCAAGGCAAGGCAAGGCAAGGCAGGGCAGGGCAGGGCAGGGCAGGGCAGGGCAGGGCAGGGGGGCACCCCGTTGTGCCCACAGATCCCCCCTCTCCTCCTGGCTTACAGCATTCCTTGTTTGCTCTTTTGATTTATTAGACTGGAGGATTTGGGTGCTGTGAACAGCAGTCCCTGCTCACCCTTGGTTTGCTTCCACCCTCTGCAGCAATAAAGAAAACATCAGATTTGGAGTTGGATGGTCTTTAATGCCCTTTCCAACCCAAACCCTTCTATGAAAATTAAGCTGTTTGCTTCAGCAGGTGCTGCTTGAAGATCTGCAGGTCCCTGGAAGCACCTTGTGCCGTCCCCATCTCCCTTTTTCCCTTCCCTGGTGTTTTTCCATGTCCTTTTCTCCTCCCTGCCTGCCTTCACCAGCTTGCACAGCCCAAAGCCCCATCCCAGGCTGGCAGAGAGGAGGGGGAGCTCTGAGCCAAGGCAGGTGGGACCTCTTGGAGACCCAACATCACTCAAAAAAAATTCCCAGGAGCTGCCAGTGCTGCAAATCCCTGTTTGCTCATGAGCCACGAGCAGAAGATCATAGAATTATGGGATGGTTTTGGTTGGAAGGGACCTTTAAGCTCATGGGCAGGGACACCTTACACTAGCCCAGGTTTCTCCAAGCCCCATCCAACCTGGCCTTGGACACTTCCAGGGATGGGAAGCTTCCACAGCTTCTCTGGCAGCTTCTCTGCATCTTCAGTGAGCACCAAGGCCAGGAAATGGTGGTCCATCTCCAGCTTGGGACACCCTGGAGGTGCTGAAGTCACCCAGCCAGGCACATCTTGGGATATGTCTTGATATCAACACAAGGTTTGGTCTTGGCAGGATGAGAAGAAACAGCCTCAAGTTGTACCAGGGGAAGTTTTGGCTGGATATTGGGAAAATTCCTTCATGGAAAGGGTTGTGTATCCCTGGCACAGCTGCCCAGGGCATGGGTGGAGTCCCCAGCTCTGCAGGCATTTCAAAGCCCTGTGGATGTGGCACTTGGGGACATGGTCAGTAGTGGCTTTGGCAGTGCTGGGGTGACCACTGAACTCGATGATCTTAAAGGGCTCTTCCAACCTAACCAATTCCATGATTCTGTGGTTCTGGAGAGGTTTCTCTTTGCTGAGCTGCCTTTTCCTTGTTCCCATTCCCTGTTTCCTTGGGAAGGTCCTCACTGCCTTCAGTGCAGCTGCTCCATTCTGCCAGCTGCAATAAATTCCTCTGCTAGCGCTGCTCCTCTGAATCGAATAGAGTTTATTTCATTTTAAGAAGTCCTTTTTCTTTTTTTTTTTTCAATTTTTTTTTTTTTTTCATTTCAGGAAAATGAATGTTAGAGCCAGATAAGAAACTATAGTCTGCTTTCAAGAAGGTTACAAGAAAACTGCATCTTGCATTACTAATCCTTTATCTTTCATGTTAACAAAAAGATTACTGACATATTTTTGAATGAAAGAAAATAAAATAGCAAACGCATCTAAAGAACTGTGTAACTTTCATGCAACACACAAATCGGTTGTTAAACGGGGCAAAGAAAAAGGAGGAGAATGAAGGGGAAATTCATAATACACTTCCCTTTGTAAAGTGAGCAAACCAACTTTCTATAATAAGAGAAAACTAGTGGAGGACCAGAAGATGCTCTTTCACAAGCAGAGAACGATGTCAGGCACTGGAGGAGGAAATCTCCCTTGCCCAGGTTTTTCGGGAAGGGGATCAGGAGATTGCTGATTCCATCCTGCTCCATCCCCCAGCTCTGGCTCCAGCAGAGTCTGCCAAAGCTCCGAGGGAGGGGGGACACGTCCCAGCACATGGTCCTCTCCAGGACAGGGGGTCACCACAAGGGACCCAAACCCCCCTGGAAATCCCAGCCCTTTCTGGGGCTTCTCTCCCCAAACCTCCCTGGAAATCCCAGCCCTTTCTCGTGCTTCTCTCCCCAAACCTCCCTGGAAACCCTAGCCCTTTCTGGGGCTTCTCTCCCCAAACCTCCCTGGAAATCCTAGCCCTTTCTGGTGCTTCTCTCCCCAAACCTCCCTGGAAATCCTAGCCCTTTCTGGGGCTTCTCTCCCCAAACCTCCCTGGAAATCCCAGCCCTTTCTGGGGCTTCTCTCCCCAAACCTCCCTGGAAATCCTAGCCCTGATCCTCAGCCCTGCTTTTCCAGGAGAAAATATCCCCCTGCCTTGGCACCGAGCGCTTCATTAGGAAACCCATAATTGAATTCCCTGACCATTCACTTCTAAAACCCCCTTTGATCGAGAATTAGTTAATTACATTGGGCCCAGTCCATTCCTTGTCACAAATTTCGCCCGTGTCCCCCAGATACGCCAGGGCAGGATCCGCTCCCGCATTGTGTCCTTTGAAGCTCTCCCCCCCCCCTTAATGACGCATTGTTCCCTAATAAGTTGCCCGCAACGTTTCCCCATTAGGAAATAGCTGTCTGCGGCTCGCTCGGCCTTCAGTGAGGAATAATAATCCCAATGTAATTGATAATGCTGGAGGATGAACGGGGAGAGGCTGGAGAGGGGCGCTGGGGGGACAGCGGGGTCCCCTCCTGCGTCCCCGACCTGCCAGAAATCCATTTGACTTTGGCTCCAGCGCAGCCCTCGGGGGCTGATAAGAGTCGGGGAGAGCCTGGGAGGCTCCGGGAAGGTGAGAGCAGATAAGGAGCATCTGGAAGCAGATGGGGAGATAACGCCGAGATGGGGAGATTGCACCGCGCTTGGCTCAGCTCCGCACAGAAAGGTGGTGGAGCCCTTTCCTTCTTGTCCTTTTCCTTCTTCTCCCTTTCCTTCTTCTCCATTTCCTTCTTCTCCTTTTCCTTCCTCTCCTTCTCCTTCTTCTCCCTTTCCTTCTTCTCCTTCTCCTTCCTCTCCTTCTCCTTCCTCTCCTTCTCCTTCCTCTCCTTCTCCTTCCTCTCCTTTCCCTTCCTCTCCCTTTCCTTCCTCCCCCTTTCCCTTCCTCTCCTTTCCCTTCCTCTCCCTTC
>JAWWEE010000010.1:20907662-20918452 GCA_035221455.1 Xenops minutus
CCCTTGTCCACGTGTCCCCAAGGGAGCCACCCACACCACGTGAACCCCCCCCAGTGACAACCACACCCCAACACTCACTATCTGGATGTACTTGCAGGAGCCCAGGCGGTCATTGAGACCCATCCAGTGGTGGTAGTCGGGGTACTCGCCGTGGGTCAGCACGTACATGTTGCCAGCATAGTTGGGTCTCTCATAAGCCACCCAGGTGCCTCCATCCACCCGGATCGAGTTGCAGCGGCTCAGGTAGGTGTGGAAATCGGGGCAGTCGCTGTCACACTCGTAGTAACGGCCCAGGAAGTTCTTGTCTTCATAGAAGGTGACCTGGGACAAGGAGGGGAAGGGCAGTGGGGAGGTTCTTCATCCCAGCCTCGTTGGGGTATGAAATGCCTGGAAACCTTTGGTACTGGAAGGCATCAAGCAGGACCAACTCACCAGTCTGGTCCCAACACCTCCAGCTGCCACCAATGTGTCACCTTTCCCAGCCCCTCATTCTCTCCCAGTCCAACCCAACGCTCCTTTGGTGAAGTTCCCGTCCTCTTTCCAGCAAAACACTATTAAAACGATTCCCTCCCACCTCCTCTAGGTTGGGAGTTACTAAATTATGGCCAGGGGAGCCGTGCAAAGTCCATGGACTGCACAAAGCAGCATTTCTGGGGACATGGGTTAGAGGTGACCTGGCAGCACTGGGTTAATGGTTGGACTTGATGACCTTAGAGGGTTTTTCCAGCCTGAATGATTCCATGATTTCCTTTATATTGGCTCACCAAGTGTTTGCAATGAGATCTTCACTGACAAGGGGGTGGAGAGGTCTCTTTCCCCCTCCCAGGCCATGAATTCCAGCCTGTTCTCTTTGTTCCTGCTCTAACAACCCACAACTTGCCTTCTCAAAACTCACTGCCAAAAGCTGGACATCACCCAAGAGAAACTAAAAGAGCATTCCATGGACACGGGGGGTACCACAGATCTTTGGACATCCAAGGACTGAGTTTACAGTTGGCTTGTTCAGCTGCAAGTTTGCAATAGAGCTGACAAATTCCCAATCCATCACCACATCTCTTTCCCAAGAGCTGTTCCTGTTCCAGGCTGGCCCCAAAGCACTTTGCTTAGGGACATTTTATCCCTACTTGATCACAGCCTGGTTTGAAAGGACCTAAAGAGCTGGTGAGCAAATCCCATTCCTCACACCCGAGGCATCACCCACCCACCATGTTTTCCTCAAAAACCCCTCCATGGAATATTGCCAAACCCTAGACCAGACCAGTCCTTCCTCCAGCCCCACTTTTAGACCATCTCAGGTGAAAATTATTCATCGAGAGCTGCTCTTTTCAATGAGGGTTCCTGAACCACCACACTGTCCTGACACATCCTTTGCTTGCTCACAACACCAGATGCTCTACAGAGAATTTTTCTGGCCACAGAGTTTTAAACACCCAACATTCCACAATCCATTTTCCCCATGGTTTTTCCACAGCCTGAGTATTAAGACTCACGATCACCTTTTGCTCCTGGCTGGCTGTACTTCCCCCATGGTGCTTTGGCTGCTGGTCACATCCCTGCTGTTCACAATATCATTTATTGTCATGGTTTCAACCCAAATCTGGGACAACTCATTCGATTTTTAATTTTAATCATTCATTTTGTGTTAAAAATTAAGCCAGCCATAGTTTTCCTGGTCCTGCTTGATCAGTGTGTCCCACCAGCCTGACTGGGGACTCAGACTGACCATGCCAGAGAATTCATATGCTGGTTTCGTGGCCTGTTAGTGGACATTTATTGGGATAATGTTATTTCCCTCTCATTTTCCTTTCCCAGCACGTACAAAACCACCTCTCCCTCCTGAGCGAGCTCTTCCCACCTTCATGCAATGGAGAGCTGGGAGTCACTGCCACCTTTCCAGGAGGGAATCAAGGCTGTGAAAGGTGTGCACTGAAATTCCCAGTTCCTGTGTCCCCCCATTGTCACTCTTGGGCAGTTAACCATGGCCAGGCCTTCCTGACCACAACCCACTGTCATTTCCCAGATCCTGCTGCTGGATTTTGGTCCCCAGAGGCATCACCTGGAAAATCTGCCAGGGGGACCCAGAGGCAACACCAAAAGCCCTGTCCCCTGAGGGTTGGCATCACTCCCCACCAGTCAGCCTCTTCCTGAAGCCAGTGGGCAAGGAAGCCACAGCATCCCTGTCAAACCCTCCACAGGGATCCAGCTCTTCCATCATCCTCCAGTGGGATGGCTGATGAGTTCTCCCCCTCTCCAGTCTCATTGCCCAAGCTCTGATGTGCAGTCCCACCCTTGGCCATGCAGTGAGTGTCCAGCATTGTTGATGAGCTCTGCCCAACCTCTGTAAGACCATGGGTGTGGTCTCCATGGAAGGATCCATGGGAGCATTCAAGGCCAGGCTGGATGGGGCTCAGAGGAACCTGGGCTAGTGGAAGGTGTCCCTGCCCACGGCAGGGGGTGGGACTGGATGAGCTTTGAGGTCCCTTCCAACCCAAACCACCCTGGGATTCAATGATGTTCCATCCTCACCCAGCCTAACACAACCAAACCTGATCTTGGCAAAGCCACCTGATGTTCCCAGGAGGGCATTTCCAAGAGCACATTAGAGGTTTGACCCTTTCCCAACCAAAGGGCTGTTCCTTGGTTTATTCTGGGAAGACTTAAGGAGAGGGGGAATGCTGCCCATCCTTTCTCCATCACAGCCCTTTGCACACACCCTCAGCTCTTTCCAGACCTTGCTTCCTGGCTTTCTTCACAGGCACAAACAGAGCAGGTTGGTGTTTCCACCCACAGAATAATGACAGGAGAATTACAGATTTTCACCCATAGAATGATGACAGAATTACAGATTTCAGTTCCAGATTTGTGAGTTCGTTTCCATCACATCTCACTCCCAGGCAAATCACCTCTCTTCAGTAAAACCCTCGAGGGGCTCTGCTCACATTGAACCTCTCTCTGCCCAAATCTTGCCTTTTTGGGGCTTACCTGGCGGGTACCAGATTTGCCAATGCAGATCTTCCTTACAGGACCATAAAGCTCTTACTCCCTTTGTCACCTCACCTCAGTTATCACATATTTCTTCCCAAAAACAGCTCTCCTAGGAGGAAACTCCTAAAATAACCAGGTAGTGCCCATTGCCTCCTGTGAGCAGTGAACCCTTCCCAGGGCAGAGCGCTCGCTTGGGTTGTGAGAAACGGTGTTTAATTCTCTCCTTTGTGCTTTTCTTCTCCCTGGAATGTGCTAAACAAGAGCATGGCACAGAGAAATCTGAGATGCTGGACATCCTGCTGCCCCCCAGCAGCACACAATCCATGGATACCCTGGGGTGCACTCAGAGGGGACACAGCTTTCAGCACGCTGTGCTCGAGGCTCTCCAAGGGATGGGAGACTCGAGGATGGATCAGTCACAATTCCCCAGCGTTTTTTTTAGGCACAGGTACAGAAAGATTTGTACCCAAGAGCCACCAGCACACCCTCCACGGACCTACAGACTCACAGCCAAGCCTTGTGCCAAGATCAGAGCTGAGAGGAGCATGGAGAAGCCATGACCAAATCCAGATCTTCCAGCCTCCAGGCTAAAAGGAATCCAACCCAAAAGCAAAACTCAGAACCTCTGCCCGCAGCTTCTTAACAATGTTTGACATTCCACAGGGAACTGGCCACCTTTCCGAGGTTCTCACCCTCCTTCCCTTTCCCAGCCTCTTCTCCCTGCCCAGTCCCAGCCCTGCAAGATCTGCATGACCAACCAGCTCTACTAAAGTGAAGGGTGAGGGGCACAGCAGCAGAGCTGGACCCCATCTGACACTGACTTTCCTGGTCTACCTCCTTGTCCACTTTAAATTCATCCCTGCCCATTCCACTGAATCCCAAGGCCATTGGCATCCCTCAGGGAATGCTATTCCCTTCTGTGCTATGGCCATCGTTCAGGAGTCTTTCTGTCACTCCAGCATGGAAAAGGGGATGTGGCAGCTGCTGCTGGTGCTGGGAGCTCCCAAGGAAGCTTTCCAGGAGGCTCAGCTCTGCAAGCACAGCTCATCACATTCCCTGCTGGCACGGCACCCTCCATCCCCTGTTCACAAAGCATCAGGTCCTGGGGATTTAGAATCATTTTAAAATGCCCCCTTGCCAGTCGCTGTGCTCAACTCCATCCTCTGGCAGAGCCACCCCCAAAGGAACCAGCCAAAATCTGGGAAAAGGCTTGGGAGGGGCCCCCCCTCCATATGAGGAGGGGTTTGAGGCTTCTCCTCTTGCCCACACGCTGACAGGGGGGGAAGCTCTCAGCAGGACAAAGAAAACAAAGTTCCTCCACAACTTACCCCTGCTAAATCCCGAGCTTTCAGCCAAAACGCTGAACACACTGCAAATCAACTTACCTTGGTTCCAGCTCTGGACATTTTCCGTTCCAGCCGAGCTCCCCTGTGCCCGAGGAACGTCAGGAGCTGTCACAAACAGCCAGGATCCGAGGTGCCCTTTTTATAACGGGCTTCTTTTAAACCAGACAGCCGCTTTGTCATGAGAATGGGATCCAAAAATTGAGTCAGTGATTCTGAGGCTATAGCCGATTTCCAGAAAAGCAAACAGGATTATGGAATAAAGGAAGGCTTCGCCATCCTCCCTTTGTTCCCGGCTGCTGAGTCAGAACACCAAAACTCTGCCAAACACACTCAAAACACGCAGCCCCCTGCCAAGGCCAGGAGCACGGGGGGCACTTTGGCTGCTCCCTCCCTCCCTCCCTCCCAAACTTGTTAAAGGAGAAGGAATCCTCGATGGATGTAAGGGACCACCCCCATTTGTAAGGAGGGGACACTGTATTTATCAGGGAAGGTCCTGTGCAGCAAAGGATGCGGTGAAGGAGGAACAAACACCTGCTCAGGGCTCATGCCAGGGGCTTGCAAAGCACAGCCCTGCACTGGGAGCTCTCAGTGGGAACATCCATGCAGCAAAGAGGCTGCAGGTCTTCCCAGGACACCCTGAACTTCATCCACAGCTCCAAACAGCACCTGACACCGAGGGAAAGGAGGATGGGTGGGCACACCCAGTGATTCCACACATCCCACAGCAAAGAATGATGCTCAGGTTCCTGATTGTATCTGCAGGTGTCACAAACCCAGCTCCAGGCTCTCCCCCAGCACCTGAGGTTGGAGCAAAGGCGCTTTGCACAGAGCAGGAGGCCGAGGATTGCTGGCTGACACACACCCACCCCACCCCCCCGGCCAGTGCATTATGAAAAACCACCTCTGCAGCTATTCAGTGCCCCAGCCCAAAGGCTTAGGGAGACAAAGGGACACGAATTTGGCACAGCAGCGCCCGAAACACGCAGCCCCTCTTTGAAATCTGTCAGGACAAGCACTCTCGCAACAGCAGCTCCGCTCAATGGGGCCAGATCCGAGAGCCCGGGGCACACACACGCCCAGCAGCAGCTCCTCGTCCCATTTTAGGTGCCCCCACTCCCCCAGTGCTGCTGCTCTCCCTCAAGCCACTTGGATTTCTTCCCTTTTTTTAACCCAAAAGCTGTTTTATGAAGATCGTAGTTAATGCACACACCTATCAGTAGGTGTGGTCACTTTGGACATGCCTCCTCCTTTAAAAGTTGGTTAAATCTAATAAACTCCCCTCAGAAAAATAATAAATAAAGTCACCTCACCCGCCTGCCCAGGAGCCAAGGGAGACCTTCAGAAGGACTCTGAAGCTGTGCACACAGAGCACTGTGCCTTCCTCTGGCTCTCAGCTTGGAGAGCTCTTCCCAAGGCACCACCAGCTGCTGCTTCCACTCATCCATGCAATGCCTTTCCCTATTTCCCGAGTTTATTTATGTGTTCAGTTCCAAGTACATCTCCTGGAACAGGTCCCAGGAGCACAGGAGAATGGTGCTCAGTCAAGCTGATGTTCCTTGTGAAAGACAGGGAAGGTGGGAACAGTGTCTGTAGCAAAGCCCTGTGCCAGGGCAGCCTCTAACCCCTTCAGCCCCAAGGCTGGCAAGAAATTAGGATTTTTCTCACTGACTGGTTCCCATTTCATTGAGATGAAAGGTGTTGTGTCCCTCTAACAGCCACTGCACAGGTAACAGCCATTCCCTAGGACAGGTGCCAGGTTTATCCAAGAACTCTGGTTTATTGACATTTGTCAAAACAATGCAACCATATACAAAAGTTCATCCCATAAAATCCCAGAGCTTACAAAAGTTCATCCCATAAAAATCCCATCACTTAAGTGCCATCTTCATATCAAAAAACCTATTGGATTGCATTCCTAAAATAAAACTCAAACACTTCTTTTTTCACATTTATAAAACGAGTGCAGCTGGTTCGTACCATGAAATGCAGGTGATGCCCAGGGTGCTGCATCCAGCTTTGTCCCAGGATACCTGGGGTGCTGGATACCTGCACACATGGACACACCCATGAGGACAGCTCTGCAACAAGGCACAAATCATCACCCTTCACTGCCATCTCAGCCACCAACAGGATCACAACAGCACATTCCTGGGAAGGCAGCAGTGAGCAGGAATCCTAAAGCAGCCAGACAGTCCAAGGCTGGGTGTTGGATCCAAGGGGTCCAAGCAGGATGGCCACAAAGTCTTAATGAGAACTGGACTGGGAATATTGCTGCCTGTTCCCTGAGCTCTGGAACAAAACAGAAGGAGCAGATTTTACTCCCAACGCTGGCAAAGAAAAAGGAATTCAAAGACTAAAGAAAGAATAAAATCAACTTTCTAATGGTTTGAAACACGCCATGGCAGAAAAGCAGGGTAAGGGCAGCTCTCCAGCTCCTAAACACTTCTGTTTGGGAAGAGGCACTCCTAAAGGAAGAATTACCCAAAGTCTCATTGCAAGGATTACCCAAAGTCTCCCCCAATTCTCTTTATCAAAGGTGAGATGGGTAAAGAGACATCAACACCCACAGTTTCTTTGAAAGAGTAGCTATTCCAGCCAGTTTTACACCACATTATGTGCAACATGCCCATGTGCCTTTACAAATGTCTCCAGCAAATCAAACTTAACAACAAGGCAGGTGCTGAGGACACAGATTTGCCCTGAAAAGGGGTTTTGACAGCAAACTTAAGAACTAAAACCAAATGCAAGGCTTTGGGGAGAACATTCACTGAACAGCCTCCTACTTTTCCTACCTCTGCCTTGGCTGTGCACACCAACATGGGAAAATCCTTGTAGGTAGAGAAGAATGAGGAGGAACAGGCCTTTTGCTCACCCTTCCTTTCCCTTGGTGCTGAGGAATGGGATGTTATCCTGCTGCCTGCTTGGAGCCCATGGCAGGAGGGACCAGGCTGTCCAGCTGCTGCCGGTTCCCCGTCTGGACCAGCCACTCGTAGAACTTGTTTTCCACCAACATCTGGAACTGCTTCCTCTGATCCCTGAAACCAAAAAGATCAACAGGGAAGTATGGCAAAATCGTATTTATTTACAGTATTAGACTTCTACCTCACCTTCACTACCAAAACAAGCCTCCAGATATGTGAGGAAGAGCCTGGCTTGGCTCCTGAACCCTCCTGAGCAGGGAGAGAAGGTTTTTACCACGTGGATATGACAATAATGAACCCCAAAGGCAGAACTTGGTGGAGTTACATACAAACTTCCCCATCCCACCAGCACAACCACCCTACTCCACTGGGCTGCCTCCACTTTCCTCTCAGAGCACAGACTAAAAACTGCCTGAGAAGGGAGAAAACAAACATCTTTAAGCACTAAGGACTCCAAATCCTGTTCTAACAACACCTGGAAGAGAGGACAGAGATCAGGGAAAAACACACCTATAAACACTCCTCAAGTAATTCCTGTTGCTGGCAATTAACTTTTGGGGTGGTTTTGATAAGCCCAGCAGTAACAGGGTGTTCCAAGCTCAGGCTCCCTGGCACTGCTCAGATGCCCAAGAGTATCTCCAGCACAACATCCCAGCCCTCTGGGATCAGCTCACCCCTGGAATTTCTTAAGCCAAAGGTGGCACAGGTGTTGAACAGCCTCTGCTGGACTTTTTATATGAGTTTACACAATTCCTGTCTGAACACCAATAAAACATGAACATTTTTCAATACTCTGGAGATTTTCTATGGGTTTACTCTGAACCCATTCCTAATTTGATGTGCTGATCCCATCCTGTACTGGGAAAAGCAGGAAACCAGCTCCAGAGGAGGCCACCAAGGTGATTAGAAGGATGGAGCACCTCTGCTCTGTGGAAAGGCTGAGAGAACTGGGATTGTTCAGCCTGGGGAAGCATCAGGGTGACCTAACTGTGGCCTTGCAGTGCCTGAAGGAGATACAAGAAATATGGAGAGAGACTATTCCCAAGGGCTTGGAGGGACAGGACAAGAGGAAACAGTTTCCCACTGCCAGAGGGCAGGGTTAGATGGGATATTGGGTAGAAATTCTCCCCTGTGAGCGTGGGCAGGCCCTGGCACAGGTTGAATCCCAGAGAAGCTGTGGCTGCCCCATCTCTGGAAGTGTCCAAGGCCAGGCTGGACAGGGCTTGGAGCAACCTGGGCTAGTGGAAGGTGTCCCTGCCATAGCAGGGGGTGGAACCTGGTTGGATTTTTAAGGTCCCTTCCAACCCAGGCCATTGCAGGCATTCTTTTCCTTTCTGTCCCCCTCAGCTCCATGTACCCACCCCCTCGTTCCAAGTTAAAGGCTGCTCTTTGCACAGATTCCATTTGGGCCAGTCCCCAAAAAGCAGGGTTCTGGGACAGAAACTAACCCAAATTCCCTCCCCCAGCAACCACAAAGGCAGCCACTTCTTTCTTCCCTTATGGATTTATCTTCTCCAAGTGCTTTTTCTCTACCTTGATCTGCTACTGACCCTGAAAGACTTTCTGTCTGATACGCTCGGAAAATGAATAAACAGGATTTTATGCTTTTGCAAGTTGCTCCTCAAGCTGTCTTACTGCTCCTGTCTTACGGGGGTTTTACTTTCAGCCTGGCAGGATTTGCATTCTTTTCTTGCCCCACTTTCCTCATTCAGACAACTTCAACTTCTTGAAAGACGTCTGCTTAGCTCTAACATTCTCTTTCACCTCCCCGCTCAAGCACAGCAGCTTTCTCCTTTCTACAAGCCCAATATCCTGTTTGCTCTAAGCTTCCTACTTGTCTCCCTGCTTGTTTCCCTGCTTGCAAGAGACAAGAGACATTTTCCACTGTCAGCTGTCCGGTTTCTTTTCAAACAAGCTTCTAAACTTGCCAGTTTTCCCTCTTTTATGGAATAAGCCACTCCAGGAGTGAGCTCTTGCCTCCTGTGACTGCACGACGGCAAATCTAAGCACATCATCCCTGTTTCTTCACATTTCTCTACCAGGAAGGTTCTGAGAGGCCAAACACCTTCCCAAAACCCTGAGGTGGGAAGCAGCAGCCCTGGGAGGACTGCTGGAAGGGGAAGCACCTTGGATGAGGCTGATGGGCACAAGGGATGACTCCAGTCTCTTTCCTCTCTGCTGCACTTGCTGACTCAGGGCTGGGAGTTTCGAAGGTTCTTACATCTCTGTCCCCAGCTCTGGGTCACAAGTGCTCTGCCACCCTCCTCCTGTAGCAAAATCCTGCCCTGGAATCCTTTCTCTCTCCCAGTCTAGAGCTCTTTCAAACTGCCCATTCCTCCATGCTCTACACAGAGGCACCTGAATTTCAGAAAGGAACACAGGAAGTGGAGGGAGCTCCTCCAAAACCAGGAACCACCAAATGGGTCAGAACTCCTCAGTTTGGTACAAGGGGAAGTGTTGACAGTTTGCCCCAAAGGGATGCTTTCCTATTCCATGTTTCCCACAGATAAACCCCTCCTAGATCACTGCTGTCAGCAACCAGTTACACACTGTTACCAGTCATCAACTGAGCAAGGAATAGAAGGAAAATCTACACAGCTTAAGGAGCAAAACTTGTTCTTATCAAATCTTTATAAATGGATGTTTGAAATGGGGTTTCTATCCCCAAAATGTGCTTGTCAAGGAAACTGGCAGAGGATTCCATGGGATCTGCTCAAGAGGACTTTCAAAGCTCCAGTGCCTGGGGTGACCTGCTGCAATGTGATCCACAAGCACGTTCCCAGCTTACCTCACCAAGGGATGGGACAGTCATCTAAAGCTTCAATCCCAAGGGAAAGGGTGGCCTAGGAGGGACCCCAGGCCAGTGACACACACCCAGCCCTTGCCCCTGGCACTGGCAGCACCCAGAGTTGTAAACTCTCACTGCCAGGGTGGATCCCTCACCTCAGCTCCCAGCAGTCTGGGAATGCTTTCCCTGGAGTCTCACAAGCTGGGAAAATGCACCCATGAGAAAGCACCTCTTTCAGAGCAGTGTGGGCAGTGGGATGAGGGAGGGGACTCTCCCCCTTGGGGAGACCCCACCTGCAGAGATGCCCCAGCCCTGGGGTCCCCAACAGAATAAGGGTGTGGAGCTGCTGGAGCTGAGTCTGAGGAGACAACAGAGATGCCCCAAGGGCTGGAGCCCCCCTGCTCTGGAGCCAGGCTGGGAGAGCTGGGGGTGTTCACCTGGAGAAGAAAAGGCTCTGGGAAGATCTTAGAGCCCTTTCCAAAGGGGCTCTAAGGAAAGCTGGAGAGGGATTTGGATAAGGGCCTGGAGAGACAGGACAAGAAGGAATGGCTTCCCACTGCCAGAGAGCAGGGTTAGATGGGATATTGGGAAGGAATTCTTGGCTGAGGGTGGGCAGCCCTGGCACAGGTTGAATCCCAGAGAAGCTGTGGCTGCCCCATCCCTGGAAGTGTCCAAGGCCATGTTGGACAGGGCTTGGAGCAACCTGGGCTAGTGGAAGGTGTCCTTGCCCATGGCAGGGGGATGGAATAA
>JAWWEE010000010.1:20924220-20942088 GCA_035221455.1 Xenops minutus
ATTCCCTCATCCCTTCCCTTCATCCCTTCCCTTCATCCTATCCCCTCATCCCATCCCCTCATCCCATGCCCCTTTTCCCCATCCTACTTTCCCTATTCCCTTTCCCCCACCCCTATTCCCCTTTCCCCATCCCTCCAATCCCATTCCCCTCACCCCTTTCCCCTCCTTTTCCCCTCCTCTCTCCCATCCCCTTGTCCCTTTCCCCTCTCCCTTGTCCCTGCTCTCCCTCCCCCCTGCAGGAGGGATTTCTACAAGATCCTGGGGGTGTCCCGCGGCGCCTCCATCAAGGACATCAAGAAGGCCTATCGGAAGCTGGCGCTGCAGCTCCACCCCGACAGGAACCCCGACGACCCCCGGGCTCAGGAGAAGTTCCAGGACCTCGGTGCCGCCTACGAGGTGAGACCTGGAGCCGGGAGTGCCATCCTGCAGCTCGGGAGGGGGTGAGAAAGGGAGTAACAGGGACTGAAAGGCTCCCCCATAAGGTGCAGGTGCAATCCATCCATCCATCCATCCTCCCCCTGTTCCCATGGCAAGCTCCATCCCCTCCCTGGCAGTGTGTTGAATTCTGTCCTACACCTTTCGTTATCGTGGGATCACAGGCTGGTTTTGGGGTTGGAAGGGATCTTAAGGATCATGTCATTCCAACCCCTGTGATGGACAGGGACCTTCCACTGTTGTATTGAATTCCCTCCCTTCCTACCCCTCCTCCCCATCAAATCCCATCCTCCCCTTGTTAATATATTGAATTTTCTATCCTACACATTTTATTAGCATGGAATCACAGAATGCTTTGGGTTGGAAGGGACCTCAAGGATCATCTCATTCCAACTCTCTGCCATGGACAGGGAACTCTCACAATTCCATCAAAATCCTGCCTTTCCTTCCTCTCCTCCCCATCAATTTCCATCCTCCCCCTGTAACTACATGGGATTCCATCCTTCCCCCCTTACCACATGGAATTTCAGACACTCTCCCAGGGAAACCCAAAGGAGCAGAGGCTGTTCAGAGGGCTCCTCCTGCCAGAGGACAATCCAGCACCCTGGCTCTCTCAGCCAGCACAAAGCCAAGGCACCAAGCTGAAGTCCTTTGGAATTTATTACCAGGTCTTTGAGGGAGAAATGGAGGAGCAGCAGCTCCAGGTGCTGCACAGGGACAGGTCTGTGTGTGTAGGGCCTAGCTGGGATTAGTCTGAGCTGATGGGAGATCAGAGGCTTGGCTTTCAGGGGAAATTCACTGGGGAAAAATAACTGGGGGTTGCATATGCAGGAGGATTCCTGCTGTTTCCATGAGAATATTGTGGCATGCAGAGGATCCCTGACCTTCCTGGCACAGTGCCTGAAATAAATCACAGATAAATTATTTCATTGCCCAGAGGTTTGAAGTCAAAGCCTTACTTTCCCTGGCTGTAATTCCATACAGTGGAATTTGGACAGGCTGATACAGGATCTGTTTCTCCCATGTTTCCTGTCCTTTTTGCCCTCCTTCTCTCCCTGGTGGATTCCAGCTGCTCCTGTTGTTCCCTGTGGAGCAGAGGGACCCTGAGGAAGATGGTTTTGCAAAATTCCGTCAGCAAAAAGTCCTAGCAGTGTTTCCACCAGTGTGGCTGGGGGGCAGGTTGGCATCCTCTGGGAGGAATCCAGCTGCAGAGGAAAGGGTTTGTGTCCTGGCTCCTGCTTCCATCCCTGGTGCTCCCCTGCTCCTCAGATATTCAAATATAAAGCAAATGAGGAAGGGAGAGAACCAGCTCTAATTTAATTCTTTCTGTTCAGAAGGAAAACTCTTCATTTTAGTTTTGTCTCAGAGCTGAGACCTCTTAGTTCAGACTTAAAGTGGCTGAACTATCACAGGGTAACCAGTTTCTATAAAGAATTCTTTTGTGGAAAAAAGCCTTTCCCTGTCATTTGCAGCACCTGGTGTGGAGTTTGGTGTCCTTCCTGAGAGCTGGGATCTTATCACATTTGATGGCACTTTAGGCATGGAGAGGATTTTTCTGCCTCTTCCCCAAGTCCCAGTTTAATTAAATCTTTGCCAGCAGTTGAGATTATTCTTTCTATTAAAAAAAAACCTAGGGAGAAAAAGGTTGTGAAATCAAATCAGAAATCCAGTATTGATGTGTGTGGTTTTAAAAACAGGTTTGGGAGAAGGTTTTGATGGCCTGCAGGGTCTTTGCCCCCTCCTTTAGCCAGGACAGCTTGGAAATCCATCTGCTAAATCAGCTGTGAGATGCAATGGGTTGGTTTGAGGGCTTGGGGCAAAACTGAGCCAGGATTGTGTGTCCCTTACAGCCTAAACCAGGATTTTCCTCCCCATAAGGCCTCTGTTGGCAGCACCACTGCCAAGGGTTTGGGTAGTTGATTACAGCAAAGCTTTCCCAAAAAATTGTGGGGAATGGAGGTTGATGAAACTACTCAGTCCCTTCATTTTAACAGCCTCGATGATTCCATTCCTGAGCTGTGTGTTCTGGATAGAACTGTTTCAGTTGGGAAGGAGACTTATCCCATGAGGGGGAGCTGAGACTCTTCTCCATATGGTCATGAGTCTCAGGATGGATCTGGGAGAAGTTTCCATGAGAATCTCAAGGGATAAAGGGAGAATTGAACTCCCACCTACTGGGTGAAACTAGTGAAGCCACCATTGGTTTTTTCCCTGTTGCTGGCATTTGTCACTGGTTATAATTACATAGAATTCCAGAATGCTTTGGATTGGGAAGGACCTCAAGGCCCATCCAGCCCCACCCCCTGCCATGGGCAGGGGCACCTTCCACTAGCCCAGGTTGCTCCAAGTCCTGTCCAGCCTGGCCTTGGACACTTCCAGGGATGGAGCTTCTCTGGACACCCCAAATTTCAGGCTGGTTTTCATAGTTTAGTCACTCCCCCTCCTGTTCCCACTCCTCTCCAGCCCACTGGAAGCTCACCTGGCAACTGTGACCTTCCCAAATATGATCAGCAGGGGAGGAAGAGGAAGGAAGACTAAATGTGACCAGAGACTTGTGGAGAGAGCAAAACTTCAGAATTAAAACTGATGTTTTTCAGCCTGAAAAGTCCTGACTGAGCCACAGGGGTGGTGGTATATGATCATTTTTTTCAGTGTGTCCATGGAGGATTTGAGTTATTCCTTCTGGTTCTACTTGGATATTTAAGATAAACTCAGTGTTTATATTCTCCATGTGGTTTTAATGAACTGCCTTTAATTTTTATGGGTTTAAGTGATAAATGTTTAACTTTTCTAGACCAGCACAGCAAGCAAGACTTCTGTAACATAAAGCCTGGCTGGTTGGCCCCAGTTCAGGAGCCTGGTGGCTTTCAGAGCCTGGTTAAGCAAGTCCCCTGAGCTGCAGGTGATGCTTTTCCTGCTTCCATCCCTTTCCCAGGTGCTGTCAGATGAGGAGAAGAGGAAGCAGTACGATGCCTACGGAGAGGAGGGACTGAAGGATGGGCACCAGAGCTCCCACGGAGACATCTTCTCCCAGTAAGGAGGTTTCAGCTGCTGCTCAGATTTTCTGGTGCTCAGCCACCCACTTGACATGGTTTTTACCCAGTGAGAGTTTGGAATGGGAAGAAATACATTTCCAGTGGGTATCCCACGTGAAATTCCCAGTTTGGTTGTGCACCACTCCTTGCCACAAGGGCAATAAGCAGGAACCAGTGGTGACTGCCCACATGGACACCCGTGGCCCCTGTGGGTGATTTTCCAGGTGCAGCACCTGCATTAAACCTGTGGGAACTTTCCCAAGTTCCCTGTGTAGAATTTGGAGCATTAAAATCCAAAGGCACCTGCACTTGATTTTCTGCCCCTTTGGATCAGCCAGGAATAAACTTCCCCAAACAATTCCTGAAGTTGCTGATCTCGTGATCCTGGGTGAGAACTCACACTGCCTGTGGGGGACAACATACAGGTTTTCTAGGAAGTTTTCCTCATCCCTGTTGGCCTCAAACTATGGAGAACCATCCTGCTAGCAGTGACCTGCAGTGCTACTCAGAGCTTACACCTTGTGGTAGTGGCAGCTGAGCAAGAAGTGCAGAACAGAGGGGACTTCCCTGGGTCAATGGTCACATTTGGAGGTGTTCCTGCTCCAAAATCTGTTTCCTTTCATACACAAGACTTTTCCAAAGTCACTGCTTTGTTTGAAGGGTTTACCCAGCATCCTAGAGGAGCAAAAAGAGGCTCCTGGATTTCCTCTGGAGCTTTAGGACAGTGAGGACACCATTCTTTAGAGGTATTGAAGCATTTGCCCAGAATTCCTTCCTGAACTAAGCAATGTGCTTTACTCCAGCTTCTTTGGGGACTTTGGATTCATGTTTGGAGGGAACCCTCGGCAGCAGGACAGGAACATTCCCCGAGGAAGCGACATCATCGTGGACCTGGAGGTCACACTGGAGGAGGTGTATTCAGGGAACTTTGTAGAAGTAAGTTCACTTGTGCACAGTGTTCCCAGGTTTGAGGTGCCTGACCAGTGCTCAGAATGTCTTACCCCAAAAAGTAGAGCTCAAATAGATGCTCCTTTTTCTCAGTGGCTGCCAGTGGAGGATGTTGTGGTGCTCTTTGCTGTAGTTTACTGAAGAAACAACACATTTATTCACCTTTTCAATTGTCAAGTTCTCCATAAAGGGATGCTTTGTGTGATAATTATTATTTATTGGCTGTCAGTCACTAGCTGAGCTTTTTTAGTGCAGCAGCCCAGCTGAAAAAGGTGTCAAATTTAGTGATATTTGAGAGCCTGTTCATAAACTTCAAATTCCCTTTGCAATCCCTTGAAAACCACCTTGAGGATTTTTCATGGTCTCTGTATGTTGCCAGACGTGTCACTGCAAGTTTTTGGCTTACATTAGTGGGAAAAGTATGTGAAAATGACTATTTCTTTGAAGCAAGCTCCATTTCTGGGGCTGACAGACCCCCTCTGTTCTGCGTGTTGGTGTTTGCATGGGTCGATGTTGTGTTGTGGGTGTTTGGGGAACTCCAGGTAGTTTTGCTGTTGTGTGGGACAAGGAAGCATCACAACCAAAGTGTGAGGTGTTCCATCCCAATGTTCTCTTTCCTGTGTGGAAAGGTGTGCAGGAAAAGGAAATTGTATTTAATGTGTGATCACAAGGTGAAAACTTGGGGTGTTTTGCTGGCACCACGTTTGGAGCTGCACAAAAACATGTGGCAGTGGGCTGGAATTAGATGGTCTTTCAGGTCCCTCCTAAGCCAAACCATTCTTTGTTCAGTCTGCTTGAGAAACCCAGGCCCTTGTGGAGAGCCAGGAATGCTGGCACCAACCTCCTGCTCTTCCCTGCAGGTCGTGAGGAACAAGCCCGTGGCCAGACAGGCGCCTGGCAAACGGAAATGCAACTGCCGGCAGGAGATGAGGACAACCCAGCTGGGGCCCGGGCGCTTCCAGATGACTCAGGAGGTCGTTTGTGATGAATGTCCCAACGTCAAGTGAGTTTGATGCTCTTCACTGCTCCTCAGAACCCCAAATCCCGCGATTCCCGATGATATTATAGAGAGGTTTATTCCCGAAGCGACCGCTAGGTGGGGGAAAGGGCCTGTATTCCCGTTGAGAACTGGGGGATTTGGGAAGTCCTAACACAGGTCTCTCGTGTCCCAGGAGCCACTCTTTGTTCTTCCAGCAGAGCTCTGTTAGATGTAGAGCTCCCCAGTTTGCTCTAACAGCACAGTCACACTGCAGTGGAAGTGCCACAGCTAAATCTGAATAAGCTGGGTAAGCACACAGCTTCCAGCTGGAAACAGCTGGACATGGAATGCCATGATGCAGTCACACATCCAGCTGCTGACTGTGCATTTGGGAGCTTAACTTTGCCTTCCCTACTAGCTGAGCACGTAAAAAAGGCGGCACTGACCCAGCTTTAGGTGTGAACAAGACAAGGGTACATGTGAGCCTGTGGGGGTGTTCCCATTATCCCACAACACAAGAGAAAGCTGGAATAGAGCTGAACCCTCAGTCCTGCCTGGCTCTTCCCCTTTTCAGGCTTGTGAACGAGGAGCGGACGCTGGAGGTGGAGATCGAGCCCGGGGTGAGGGATGGCATGGAGTATCCCTTTATTGGGGAAGGTATGTGTGTGCTCAGCTCTGGCCTGCTCCTGTGCCACGATGGAAGGCTGTTCTCCCTGCCACTGGCAGTGTCCAGGCCCCACTTTGGTGGGAGCTGGAAGTGCTGTGTTCTCTGCATGTGCTGAAATCCAGGAGCATCCCTTCCCTGGGGGTGGGGACTTGCACTAAAGCAGCACTGGATCTGCTGTTTCAGGTGACACTTGAGCAGCAGCATCTGCTCCAGGCTTGAGTATGTGAGGGAACCCCCTCTGTCCCAGGAGGTGAAGCCCTTCAGTGAGTGAAGGGCATCAGTGATGTGCAGACAGGCCTTGCAGAGCAGCAGAGAGGTGTGACCTCCCTGAGGCAACACCCCAGGAGTCCTAAGCTCTTTAAGATACATTTAAGCAGAGTTTTATTCACCTAAAGATTAACTAGTTTTTTTCTTTTAACATGTCTGTGTTTCAGAATCTTGTTTCTTTCCTTGTTCCTAACTACCCCCTTGAAATCTTTCCCCCTCACAGGTGAGCCCCACGTGGATGGGGAGCCAGGTGATTTGCGCTTCCGAATAAAAGTTCTTAAGTAAGTCCCTGGCCTAGTTAGGCTCTCCCTGGTGACCATAAAGGCAGCTTGCAAAGCTATTTCCTGGCCAGTGTTGCCCACTGTAGCATGGAATTTGCCCTGCAGCATGTTGGTGTAGCCCTGGCACTCAGGGCTGTGCAGGGTGTTCAGCCTTGATGGTGCTGGAATAGTTGGATTCGTTAGAAGTGGAATTATAAGCATCTTCATTTTTTTGGCTTGAATTCACTGTGTGTGATTCACATGAAATACCTCCCTTTTCCACAAATACACTCTCCCTGTTGTAAGGAAATTCACTACTAAGAAAATTGTTGTGTGAGTCACAACTTCTTGTCACACCTCAGCACTCACTGCCCTAGAAATAGAATGGGCACCGAGCAGTGCTTATCTTGCACAGGAAAATGAGGCTAAATTTAATTCATTCCTCACTTCCCCTCCTATTTGTGAATTCTCCAAACTCCCTAAGAGAAGGGAAGAGGCTAAAGGACCTGTTTCCCCTCTGGGAAAGGAGAAAAGTTCAATGTGTCTTATTTCCACAGGCACCCAGTGTTCGAAAGGAGAGGGGACGACTTGTACACAAACGTGACGATCTCGCTGGTCGAGGCACTTACAGGCTTTGAGATGGATATTGCCCACCTGGATGGGCACAAGGTGAGGCCCAAGGTGCTGTGGAACCCAAATCTACTTGCAGGTCTCCTGTGCTTGCTCAGGGTCTGGTTATGTCCGGTATTCCCTCTGCTAGAGCTTTCCAGACCAATTCTCAAGGAGCCAAAAGAAGCTCTCAAGTGTGTGGGTGTTGCTTCCAGCCTGTCCTAGCAGTGGGTGGTGTTAGTTCTGGCACAGGAAAACTGCCTGGACTCATTGATACCACAAGATTTGGCAAGGGATCAATATCAGCTGGAGCTTTCCAGTGGGTTGGAAAGGGCTTTGGAGTATTGGGGTACACACACACAGCATGGACTGCTCAGGAAAGTGGTGGAGTTCCCATCCTGGAGGTGTCCAAGGAATGACTGGACGTGGCACTCCGTGCTCTGGGCTGGGGGACAAGGTGGGGATCAATCACAGGATGGACTCGATGACTATGGAAGTCTTTTCCAACCTCCAATGATTCTGGGATTCCGATTCTGCAACACTGATAACGTTCTAAAATTCCTTTTGCCTCCAGGTTCACGTTGCTCGCGATAAAATCACAAAACCCGGCGCCAAGCTGTGGAAGAAGGGAGAAGGTCTTCCAAACTTTGATAACAACAACATCAAAGGCTCCCTAATAATAACCTTCGATGTGGAATTCCCCAAGGAGCAGCTGACACCGGAGCAGCGGGAAGGTGCGTGTCCAGAGCCCACCAAAGCTGATAAGGACCTGGCACAGCTGATCCAGGGGCTGGAGGGCTCATGATGGGCTCTCCTGTCCCTGTGGCCCTTGTACAACATAGCACAGTTGGCTGGTGCCCTGTGATGAACTGCCATTTCCCTTGGAAGCAAGGAAGTCTGGCTGCTGCAGCCATAGGGAGCCAGATGAGGTCGGGATGAGCTGCTGCTGGAATGTAGCACTTGGCAAGTTTGCAGGTGCCTTGTTTTGGAGCTGGCCATCTGTGTGGGCTTAGCCTCTGTCTGCCTTGCCTCTGCTGGGCTGGAATCACAGAAGGGTTTTCCAGCCCCTGCTCTTACTTTCTTAGAGGCAGGACTTGTGGAAATCCCTCTGCTGTCGAGGGTAAGGGTAAGGAATGTCACGCTGTGTCAGAAGGGTTGTTCCTCCCCACCCCTCCTTCTGCCCCACTCCCTCTGGGAGAGATCTGCTGCTCAGCTTCAAAGCTCCAATGGGAACTTAATGAAGCATGTAGAAATCCTACAACTGACAGGATTCCCTATACTCCTAGCTGGGAATTCTTTGCTCCAGCAGCCTCTGTGGTCAGTTCTGCTGCTCTGCATCAGAGCAGGAGTCCTCTGCCACAGGGCAAAGGTGTTCCTGGCATGTACCAGTGCAGCTCCTCAGGAAATCCCCATCCCCAGAACTCCTTCCAGGGCTTCTTCTGGAGGTGTTTTTTTCACTGGATTTCCTGAACTCCTGAGTTTACTAAGGGAAGCCAAGCCCTGAGTGGGCTCTTCCCAGCCCTGTGGCGTTTGCTTCTGCCTTGGCCACGCTGTGCCAGCTGCCACAGGCAGCCCAGTTGGTGGCTGCAGCTCCAGATGTTCTGTGGCTCTTCCTGCAGCTGTTTGGGCTGGGAGGGCTGTGCCCCTGGGCTGTGCTTTGGTTCATCCTGGTTTGGTTTTATCCATGTGTATTCCCACCTGCTCCAAGTGTCGTGCAGGGCACAGTGGCCACGTCACTGTGAAGTCTCATTCCAGGCTCTGCTGCCCTTCTAGAAGCTTCATCAGGGGAGCAGCACCTCTGAAACACATGTGAGGTTGTTCCAGCTGTTGCTCTTGGCACTTTGGAAGATTCTGGGCAAGGAGCAGTGACAGAAGCCTCAGTGCTTTTGACATTTGCTCCCACACCTTTACGGATATCCGGGAACAGGGAATGATGGCACTGCCATGACTGTGCTCCTAGAGCAATTCCACTTTTCCCAGGGGAAGGTGACTGGGTAGGCAGTCAGATGCTTTCCTGAGTGCTGGATGTCTCCAAACATCCAGTGACTGAAGGAGTTTTATGAGG
Organism: Xenops minutus; assembly: GCA_035221455.1. Lineage (NCBI taxonomy): Eukaryota > Metazoa > Chordata > Aves > Passeriformes > Furnariidae > Xenops > Xenops minutus. Next base: position 20,933,486 of record JAWWEE010000010.1, read on the forward strand.
GAATAGGTCAATTCCTGTTGTGTGGCAGTGGTTCAGTGTACACATTCCAAAGAAAACTGGGCTTCAGAGTTCAAAACATTCCTTTTTTCCTTATTGTTGGCTCTGGTCCTAATTTCTTATCTCCTAAGCACATGTCCAGCTCTTGGGGCTGTCAGAAGATACTCTGGCTCCAAGAGCTTTGGAATAAGAGAAGTAATCCTTTCTTTCCTGCCAGTAGGAATCGAGCAGAGCCAACTCTCTCTTTTGTAACCTGTAACTTCTTGCTGATATCAACAAAATTTCGAAGTAAAAATTGACTTCAGGCTCCAGTAAAAAATGCCTGAAGTGCAGTAGCAGCAATTGTCAGGATTCCTGGTTGGAATTCCTGATTGAACCTCGGGCATGTGTTGAAACACCCTGTGCACTACAGAGGGTGGCAGGAAACAAGGTGCAGGAATGGTGCTAATCCCACTTTATTCAGTGTTCCTGGAGTACACCTTTCTCCAGCTACATCCTTCCTTTCTAAGAACCACACATCCAGGAGCCACATCCTCTTTTCCACCAGCCAGGAAGTGACTTGGAGCCTCCTTTGGATGTGGAGGGGAAGTGAACTTGTCTTGCACTCCCCTGTCCCTAATGATGAGCAGCTCCTGGACAGGGGTTCTCTTTGTCCTGCTGTTTCTGGAAAGAGTTCAGGAGTCTCTGCCCATCAGCATGAATAGTTCTCACCTGGCAGGGAGCCCTCCTGATTCCAGTTACTACTTCCAAGTTTTCCAGTATTTTAGCAGGGCTACTGTGACACTTTTACATCAGATCACTGGTTTTAAAGGATGGTAGAATGCATAGCCCAAACCATTTAAGGATAGACAGGACAAGGTTTGCAGGGAGACAAACTGTCTTTAAGCAGAATTTCCTGAAGGATTTCCATGCCTGAAAGGTTGGAATTTTCTTCTGTACAAGTAAATTGGTTGGTTTAATTACTGATGTCCAACCTGCCCCTGCCCTGGCCCAGCCTGAGGCTGTTCCCTCTCCTCCTGTCCCTGTTCCCTGGGAGCAGAGCCCAACCCCCCCAGCTCCCCCCTCCTGGCAGGGACTTGCAGAGCCAGAAGGTCCCCGCTGAGCCTCCTTTTCTCCAAGCTGAGCCCCCCCAGCTCCCTCAGCCCCTCCTGCTGCTCCAGCCCCTTCCCCAGCTCCATTCCCTTCCCTGCACATGCTCTAGCCCCTTTAGTGAAGGTTATCTGGCAGTGACTCCAGGTATGGGGAGTTTCCCCCTGGTTTGGGTCCTGGCAGCCCCTCCTCAGGTCTGAGCCATGCCCTGAGGGAGCCCCAGGGCACTGAGTGACCAGGCTGACTTCATCAGAGGGGACTCCCTCCTTAAACCCTGGAAAAACAGTGTGACACATCCATTCTTCCCACTCTGCTTCCTCTGTGCTGGGTGGACTTGGCCTTTAAGCAGAAGTGGAGACCTGCCAGTCCTTCCCTGTCCTGCCAGCCCCAGGAGATGAGCTTTCATAGATTTAAGGGCTGACTCACTCCTTTAGCCTGTTCTGGTAAGAATTTGATCCTGCCAGGTTCTGGGACTGTCAGTTCCTTGAAATGTTTAATGAATGGGATTTCAGGAGTGAGGAAGGTGTATTTGGGGAGTCATCCCAACCAGTGTGCCCTGTGCAGTCACACTGTTCTTTCCCTTGCAGGTCTCAAACAGTTGTTGAAGCAAGGACCGGTGCAGAAGGTGTACAACGGATTGCAGGGATATTGATGTGTGGAAAAATTGGACTTCCCTGGAAATGCAAAGTCAGATTTTGTTTGTGGTCTTTTCTCCTGCCCACTGTAGAATGGAAAAAGGGGAGGGGGGGGGCAACGGTTGAGGTTTAGCTGATTTTTAATTTGTAAATGATGGAAGTGCTCAGAGGTGGGGGAAATACTTTTTCAGGACACAACTGGTGCTGCCTATCATGTTCCACGTCCTGGAACAACAGAGATTCCTTGAGCAGGAAAAGAATAGGTGGGGAAAGGAGTTTTAAAATTCCATGCAGTTTGGAATTTCTGGTTTTTAAATATATTTTGATGTGACTTTTCTTGACCATCTCAACATATTTTCAGAGCTGCTCCTGCTTTTTACATCCTTTGTGTCCATCTCTTGCAATATACTGTTCTTTCGGGGTGGTATTTTTAATCCCAGCCCTTCCTCCCTGAGTCTGGAGCGTGGTCTTGGTTTTTGGGGCAGGGATACTGGTGCTGTTGGGAGTGGATTGGGCTGTGTTACACCCCACAGATGGCTAGAAAAGGAGAGAAAAAAGTCTTTTAAGGCCTCCATGGACTCTCTTTAACTACGAAGTAGTCCTGTTGTCCCAAAAGTCAACGCTTGGTTTGAAATGGGAAGTTGCTCCAGCTTATCAAAGACTCCTGGGTCATGGTGGGATGTGGGAATGGCTCCCCCTGGCCCTGGTGATCCCTCCTGGACCCCCCCTGTAACCAGCAGTTGTCTGGAAAAGCTCCCCCCTCCTGCGCTCTGTCCTCCGTGAGGACGGGAGAGGCACAAAATAAAGTGTGTTGGAGTTGGAATGGCAAAACCTCCCTGGTGATGTGTTTCCACAGCCCTTCCCCGGGACAGCCAGGCCTGTGCTTCCCTCTTGAAGGCAGCAAGAGAAAGCCTGGAATCATTATAGGTTGGAAAAGCCCCCAGAGACCATGGAGTTCAACCCGTCCCCCAGCGCTGCCAAGGCCACCACTGACCCCATGTCCCCAAGTGCCACATCTTTTAAATCCCCCCAGGGGTGGTGACTCCATCTCTGCCCTGGACAGCCTGTTCCAATGTCTGGTCACTTTTTAGGGAAGGAATTTTCCCTCATATCCCATCTAAACCTCCCCTGGAGCAATTTGAGGCCATTTCCTCTTCTCCTGTCCCTTGTTATGCAGAGAAGAGCCTGACTTCCACCTGGCTCCACCCTCCTTCCAGTTCCCTCAGGACTCTTGGGGTTGTAAAGTGGGATCCTCCCAGCTGCTGCCTTGCTCCCCATTCCCATTTTTGGGAAGTGGATGGGATCTGGTTTCCCTGCAGGGAACCCTTTGCTGGGAAGCAGCAGGTGGAGACTCCAGGTTGTTCTCTTTTGGGTTTCTTGTTTGTTTTCCTTTGCTGGGAGCTGGAAGCAGTGTGGTGAGGTGGGGACAGCCCCTGTGTCCCTGCTGCCCTTGCTGCAGCCCTGCCCCATGTCCCACCCAGCCCTGGGCTCCAGCAGGAGCTGACGCAGCGGAAGCAGCAGCATCGGGAAGTTTTCCTGTTGGATCCTTTGTCCGTTTGCCTTGGCTCGGGGAACAGCTGAGAGAAACCTGGGATGCCAAACCCTGGGTCTCAGTGCCAGTCTTCCTCCAAATCCCAAAGGATGAGCTGTTAATCCCAGCTGAGGCTGCTCCCTCTGCCCACTGATGCCCAGCCTTTTCCAGGTGCTGCAGGCTGTTCTGGTCCTGCTCCCCCTTAGTTCAAATTTCTAGGAAATCTTGGATTCCAATGAAATTCCTTCCCACATGCCTGTGCACGGGGCTGATTCCCATTATTCCAGCCCCTTGCAACCCTGCTGCCAGTGCTCACCTGTAGCAACAAACCCAAAAAGCTGGGATTTCACTCCAAAGTCCCAGATTCCCCCAGGAGAAGGTGTAACCTTCCCTACCTACCTGCACCCCCTGCAGCAGCCAGCGGGTTTGCTTTGGGCCTGGCTCCTTGTTCCCACTGCTCTTTTCCTTTCCCTGCTAATCCCTTTCCTTCCTGTGGTTTGTTTTTTATGGCATTGTGGGGCTGGACTCCTCGGGGAGCACAACAATGGCTGCAGAGCCCTGAATTGTGCAGCAGCCAGGAGGAAAACAGGAAAGAAAGCCCCAAATTCCAACCAGGCAGCCCTGCTTCCTACCATCCTTTCCCTCCCGCTGTGTGGTGCGTGTGGAGCTGCCTTTCCCACCTCCAGACAAAGCTTCCAAGGCTTCCATGCTTCTTCCCAGCAGCAGGAGCAGTGCTTGCTCAAACAGTTCCACTGCTTTCTGGATCCTTTATCCATAAAAATGCTTCCCAGGGGGTTTAGATGTTCCCATCTTGGTTGGGGACCAAACAAGGATCCAGACAGTGTGAATCTCTGAGCTGGGAATTCTGTAATGCAGAGACTGAATTTCCAGCCCCTCCTAAGCAATGCTGTTGCCAAATTGGATCAAATAAACTCTAGTTTCCTGGTCCTCTTTTACCCTAAATCCCTGTAAAGGTGAGGATTGTGGGGATTCAGATATAGGCATGTTTTTCAGTTCTTCTAGGAAAACACTTGTCCTTGGAACATGTTCTGTGCTGCTTTGGGAAGGCCTGGCTGAAATGGGATCCTGGTTTATTCCTGAAGGGAATGGTTTTCATCACCTCCAGGGCCTCACCACAGGCTGGACTTTAGATGTCATCACCTCCATCAGCGCTGGCTTCCCACCCTTTGGGTGGATCCCTCCCATCCCAGGGGAGGAGAGGGAGCAAATGGGATGAGGATTCCATAGCAGGTTGGTGATGAGGGTGGAAACAGGGCTCAGATCCATTTTTCCTTCATTCCCTGCAGCCTCCTCTCCCTCCACGGCCTGGCTGGCTGCACCTCCAGCCAATTCCCCCATCCCAGACCAGGTGCTGAGGTTTTGGGGCTGCTCCAAGGAGCTCCAGCCCTCAGGATGGGGATCCTTAGGGCTGGGGGTTTGCTCCCATTGTCTTCAGCCATGCAGAGGCTTCCTGAGTCCGGGAAGGGGGTGAAAGTGTTCCCAAACAGCCATTTCCCTAAGGAATTTCTCTGGAAGTACAGCTCAGGCAGGCTTGAGTTCTTCCAAAGAAGAAAAAATCTGGTTATTTTTGAGTCCTTACCTCTATCTGAACCTTTCTACTCCGGAGCCAGGCAGGGAAGGAGGGAGAGGGGCTGGTGCCAGGAGAACATTGCTCTGAGGACACGTGGGGTTGGAGTGGGAGCCTCTGGCTGGGAAGGGAAGGTGAGGCAATGAATCCTCACTGGAATCCTCAACGTGATTCCCAGCTAGCAGCCCCCCATCCTAGCTGCCCTGCTGGGGACCAGACAGCCCCTGGGGACGGGGCAGAGGGATGGGATGGGATGGGATGGGATGGGATGGGATGGGATGGGATGGGATGGGATGGGATGGGATGGGATCCCACTGCCTTCATCCCAGCTACCACCCACAATCCCTGCTCCTGGCCAGCAGGCAGCTTTCCCCTGGTTCCTCCAGCTGACCTGGGAGCTGAGCAGGAAGGGAAGAGGGCAGAGATGGGCACCCATCTGCCCTGCCAGGAGGGAGTGGCCAGAAATACCTTTCCTCTGCTGGAAGGTATTTCCAGGGAACTGCTCACTTCCATGTGGGAGCAGGAGGCTGCCAGAAAGCAGATCCCAAGCAGGCTCCATCCCCAAACAGTAGCCCCCAAAAAAGTGAATTCCCTCAGCCCACTGCAGCCCCCGGGGTCAACAAGGGTGTCCTAAATCCAGGAATTCCAACATCTGGGCCCTCGACAGTGTGACCTACAGGAATTTGGAAGGATGTGGTTTGTTTAGTCCAGAAAAGCCACAATGACACCAGTGCAGGCTCTGAGTGCGTAAGAGGTGTTTACAGGGATAATCCATTCCTCCTTCCAGATGGATCCCATCAACCCACTGTCTTCCCCCTCCCCATCCCAGCAGGCACAGGAGCCATCCCTGTGGGTTTGGGCAGCTCCTGGAGCCATCCAGCCCTTTGTCCCTGGGGCACGGAGGCTCCTGAAGGACACGGGTGGAGATGCCAACTTTGCAGAAGGAGCTGATGTCCAAGAGGGAACAGGGGGGTTGAGGGGGACCTTCCCACTCCATCCAAGTCTCCTGTGGGATGGGGGCAAAGGGAAAAGCTGGTTCCTGGCACATGGGCATGGTCTCACTGGAGCAGGGATCAAGGATCGAGGCTTCAGCATCTTATCTGAGCCCTTACCCAAGGCAGCGATAGCGGAGTGATGGAAACCATGCGTGGAAAACAGAGCCTTGCCCCGTGATCCCTGTGGAAAACCGGGATGCTTCACTCCGGGGGCTGGTTAAAGCTGCCAGAGGTTTGTGTGCACAACAAACCAGGACCCAAAAACCCCCAGGGAGCAAATGGAAAAACACCCCTTTGGCTGGCAGGATCCTCTGTAACCCGGGGCGGAAGAACAACCAAATTTGGGAAAGGATGGGCCGTGCATGTGGCTGCCATGGAGCTGCTCCCTGTCGGAATCGTGACGGAATGGGAGCCCAGCTCCCTGCTCTGGGATGCCTGGGCCACGTGTCCCCAGCCTGCCACAACCTTGGCAGCCCTGCCATGAGGCAACTGGGGGTTTTTGGGGTGAGGAAGAGAAATGCTGGGGTTAGGAATTGAGGGGTGTGGGATGAGGAACAGAAATTGTGGAGCTACGATGCGCTGTCACCAAAACCCCTCTGCTGTTGGGCACCATGTCCCTGTCGGACACTGGTGCTGGTCATCACCAGGGATGGGATGGAAGGTTTGGGTGCACTGCCCATGGACACTGATCCAGAGGATGCTCTTTCCTGGGCTCCTGCAGTTTTGGGGTTCCCCCCATCCAGGTGCTGCCCCGTCCCCTTGTGGGAACTCAAGACCAGCTCCATTCTGGAGTGCTCTCCTGCTGTGACCGACACGCACGGGGGGCCTGGGAGCAGGAAAAAGGCTTTTCCAGAGCTGCTCCAAGTGGAGGCTTCCTCATGTGTCCAAAAGATGACGCATTTCAGAAGCAAAAAGCAAAACAAGACCTGCTGTTCCAGACCCCCCAGGTTTCTCCAGCCTGACCCTGTCCTGGGGCCCCTGTCTGATGGCTCCATCACAGCCATAAGGATCCCACAGGATCCATGCTCTGCCATCCCAGCCGGAGCAAGGAGCTGCAGCCCAGGGAAGGGGGACTGGGAATGAGAATCCCTCCGGCTCTTGGGGACCACGGTGCAGCACATGCAGGCAGCAGAGATGCTCCAAACCCCAAATGCAGCCATTTGTCCTGGCTGGAAGGGATTTTATCCCTTCGTGTGACCTGGGGGTGCCTGTGGCAGGGACAGGCAGTGCTGGTGCCCTGGCACAGCTCCCACCATCATCTCTCCGAGGACCGAGCGATGATGCTCACGTGCCTCAGCCCTGTTGTTTTGGATTCTCCAGCCTCTCAGAGCCGCCAAAGGGTGGGGAACACCCCGGCCCCTGCCCCGGGAGCCTGGGGGAGGCAGGGGCTGATCCAGGGTGGCCAAGAGCCAGGGTGATGAGATGTGGACTTTGGACACCTCCTCCTCCTCCTCCATCCCTGCTTGATGACAACCCCTAAGGTCATCTCCCCATCCCTTCTGTCCCACATCTCATTTCCTGTCTTCCCCCATCCCACCCTTTCACGCTCACAGGGTGTTTAGAAAGGGAAGTTAATCCAGGAAAGCTCCTCTCTTGTGCTGTCCCCTCTGTCAGTGTCCACAGCCAGCCCCTCTTGCCCTTGGAGAGGTGGAGATGAGCAGGAGAGCTCAAAATCATCCTTTGGGTGAAAGGGAAACGCGGCCAAGAATTTATTATCCATATAACCAAAGTTTAAACAGTCGAAGGGGAGTTTATAGCTGGGATTTGGATGGTGGAAAAGGAAAACTGTCCCCTCACAGCTGTCTGTGCTTGGCCTTGGCATCTCACACTGAGAGAGGGAATGAAAAACATTGGGAAAATGACTTGAGTCAAACCAAAGCTGGGGGAAGGTTGAAACCAGCTCAGGAGGTGCAAACCCCTCCAGCAAAGACCACCAGCCTGGAAAATTCAGTGCACAGCCCAGGGTCAGCCAGGGCTGGCACCGGCAGGCACAGCCAGTGATGGATCCCTGGTGGATCCACAGCCCCCCGTGGGTGCTGCTGGGGGGAATGGGAGCAGCCAAGGGTGGTGTGGGAGCTGATGGGTCCTTTTATTACACAAGGTGTGACATCCTCCCTCCAACCCCACGGCAGCAGGGACAGATGAGGGTTTAATGCCATCCTTTGAACCATTCCTTGGCTGTTTCTCCTGCTGTTGTCCCCACCACCATCCTCTTCCCCGTTTTTCCATCTGTGCCAAGCGTGTTTCCCTGTGGAGTCTCAGTACATTGTGCCAGCCCAGCGTGGGGACCGTCCCCAGGGCAGGGATGGCTGGAGGGGTCAGTCCAGCTGGGACTGGGCAGGGAACCCACCAGTGTCCTTTGGGAGCAAAGTCTGTGGCACTGGGGACATGAATCCCTTGTGGGGCACCAGCTTGGTCGATGGATTCACAGGGTGATGATGGGTCCATTCCCTGCCTCCCCAGGGTGGTGATGGATCCATGAGGAGGTGCTGGATCTATGGGAAGATCATGGATCCATCCCCTGCCTCCATGGTGAGGTGATGGGTCCATCCCCTGCCTCCACAGGGTGGTGATGGATCCACAGGGAGATCATGGGTCCATCCCCTGCCTCCACAGGGTGGTGATGGATCCAGGGGGAGATCATGGGTCCATCCCCTGCCTCCACAGGGTGGTGATGGATCCAGGGGGAGATGATGGGTCCATCCCCTGCCTCCACAGGGTGGTGATGGATCCACAGGGAGATCATGGGTCCATCCCCTGCCTCCACA
>JAWWEE010000010.1:20945371-20956002 GCA_035221455.1 Xenops minutus
CTGTGCTGGCCCCAGGGCTGGAGGCAGCTCTGCAGGTGGGGTCTCACCTGGGGGGCAGAGGGGCACAATCCCCCCTGCCTTTCCTTTATCCATGCATGGGACATCCCCGCTCCATCCCCCAGGCCGGGTGGGTCAGGCAGGACCTGCCCTCGGTGAATCCACCCGTGGCTGTCCCGACCCACGTCCCGGAGCTTCCAGGGAGGCTGTTCCGTGGGCTCCGAGGGGATGCACGGCCCCTCTCTCCACCCTTCCTAAAGGAAAGGATGTCCCCTTCAAAGGGGACAACTAAAGGGACTCTCTAAAGGGACAACTTTTCCCTCTCCGCAGCCACTGCCGGGGCTTTTCAAACGCTCCCTCCGGGCTCTGGGGATGCCCCGCACACAGAGTGCGGTGGCGGGGCTGTCCCCGCCGCACGACATGGCGCGCTATGTCGCGACAGGCTACGACGGGTCACACACAGCGCCTGCCGCGCCGCGTGGGCCGGGCGTGTCCTTCTGTCCGGGGCCTGTCCGTCTGTCCGGGGGGTGTCCTTGGATGTGTCCCGGGGAGGGGGGGGGGTCTGTCTGTCCGAGGGGTGTCCTGGGGTGTGTCCATCTGTCCGAGGGGTGTCCTGGGGTGTGTCCATCTGTTCGGGGCCTGTCCGTCTGTCCGGGGGGTGTCCTGGCGTGTGTCCTGGGGAGTGTGTGTCCATCTGTCCGTGGGGTGTCCCGGGGCGTGTCCCGGGAGGTGTCCATCTGTCCGGGGCTGTGTCCCCGGTCTGTCGGTGTCCCGGGAGGAGGCGTGTCCCGGGCGTGTCCTGGGGTGTGTCCTGGGGGGGTGTGTGTCCATCTGTCCGGGGGGTGTCCATCTGTCCGGGGGGTGTCTGGGGCGTGTCCATCTGTCCGGGAGGGTGTCCTTCTGTCCCGGGCGTGTCCCTGGGCGTGTCCCTCTGTCCGGGGCGTGTTCGGGGCCGTGTCCCTCTGCCGTGCGTGTCCCCCGACGGGGCGTGTCCATCTGTCCGGGGCGTGTCCTGAGGTGTGTCCATCTGTCTGGGGCGTGTCCCTGGGCGTGTCCATCTGCCCGGGGAGTGTCCGTCTGTCCGGGGCGTGTCCCGGGGGCGTGTCCCCGTTGCCGTGCGTGTCCCCCGACGGGGCGTGTCCCTCTGTCCGGGGTGTGTCCGTGTGTCCGGGGCGGGTCCCCGCGCCGTGCGTGTCCCGGGGCGTGTCGGGGCGCTCTGGGGTGCGGGGCTGGCAGCGATGGCGGCGGCGGAGCTGGAGCGGCTGCGGATGGCGGGGGCCGGCATGGCCATCGCCGTGCTCACCAGCGGCGGCGACGCGCAAGGTGCGCCCCGACGGGGCGGGGGGCTCGGCACGGGACCCCCGCGGGTCCGTGTGTCTGCGTGTCCGTGAGTCTGTGTGTCCGTGAGTCTGTGTGTCCGTGAGTCTGTGTGTCCGTGTGTCTGTGTGTCTGTGAGTCCGTGTGTCCGTGTGTCCGTGAGTCCGTGTGTCCGTGTGTCCCCATGTCCGTGTATCCGTGTGTCTGTGAGTCTGTGTGTCCGTGTGTCCGTGTGTCCGTGTGTCCGTGTGTCCGTGTGTCCGTGTGTCTGTGTGTCTGTGTGTCTGTGTGTCCGTGTGTCCGTGTGTCCGTGTGTCTGTGTGTCCGTGTGTCTGTGTGTCTGTGTGTCTGTGTGTCCGTGAGTCTGTGTGTCCGTGTGTCTGTGTGTATGTGAGTCCGTCTGTCCCCGTGTCCGTGTGTCCCCGTGTCCGTGAGTCCATGTGTCCGTGACCCTGTCTGTGTGTCTGTGTGTATGTGAGTCCGTGTGTCCCCGTGTCCGTGTGTCCCCATGTCCGTGTGTCCGTGACCGTGTCCGTGTGTCCATGAGTCTGTCTGTCCGTGTGTCCGTGACCGTGTCCGTGTGTCCATGAGCAGTCACAGCCCGTGGTGCCCCAGGGCTTGGGGATGGGGACATGGGGCCATGAGGACATGGGGACACCCCCCGTGCCGGGTGTCTCCTACAGGGGAGGGTCAGTTTGTCCCACCCGTGGCACGTCCCCGTCCCCATGGCCCCCGGGGCACGCCGTGGGAGGGCAGGGGGGTCACCCACGGGGGACACCCACGGGTAGGGGGGCTGTGTCCGTCCCCACCCAGATAAGCACTCGGTTGTGCATCCACAGCTCCCACCCATGTGTTGAGTTTCCCCGGGCTCAGCCCACGTGGGTCCCACACACTCGAGGGGACACCGCAGGGTCGCCTGTGGGATCTGGCCCTCTGTGGGTCTCGGGGTCCCGGGGGGTTCCCCCTGGTCGAGGGGGCGCCTCAGCATCGCCCATGGGGTCCTGGCCCCCGTGGGGCACAGGATCCCACGGGAGCATCCCTGCTCACCTCTCGCCTTTCCAGGGATGAACGCCGCCGTCCGCGCCGTCACCCGCATGGGCATATACGTGGGAGCCAAGGTGTTCCTCATCTACGAGGTGGGGGCGCCCCCCTTCTCCCTGCCACTCCTGGGGGGCATCCACCCCCATTCCCCCCATCCAGACACCCCTCACCTCCCCTCCCACCCTCCCCGCAGGGCTACGAGGGGCTGGTGGAGGGCGGCGACAACATCAAGCAAGCCAACTGGCTCAGCGTCTCCAACATCATCCAGCTGGTGAGGGCCCGCGGTGGGGCCGTGGGACCGGCGTGTTCCCTCTGCCCCACGGCGCGTGACGAGCCGTGTGCCCCCGCTGTGTGCCCAGGGCGGGACGGTGATCGGCAGTGCCCGCTGCAAGGCGTTCACCACGCGAGCGGGGCGGCTGCGGGCTGCCCGAAACCTGGTGGAGCGCGGCATCACCAACCTGTGCGTCATCGGCGGCGATGGCAGCCTGACCGGTGCCGACATCTTCCGCTCCGAGTGGGCAGGGCTGCTGGAAGAGCTGGTGCGAGACGGTGCGTGAAGCCCCTTCCCGAGCCCCCCCTTGGGTGGGCAGGCACAGCACCCAAGGGGTGTGGAGGTTTGGGTGGGCAGGCACAGGACCCAAGGGGTGTGGAGGTCACCCCAAGGTGTGACTCCCATTGACTGCTCTGCTGATGGGTGGTGTGGAGGTTTGGGTGGGCAGGCACAGGACCCAAGGGGTGTGGAGGTTTGAGTGGGCAGACACAGCACCCAAGGGGTGTGGAGGTTTGGGTGGGCAGGCACAGGACCCGGGGGGTGTGGAGGTTTGGGTGGGCAGGCACAGGACCCAAAGGGTCTGGAGGTTTGGGTGGGCAGGCACAGGACCCAAGGGGTCTGGAGGTTTGGGTGGGCAGGCACAGCACCCAAGGGGTCTGGAGGTCCAGGGGTTCACTCCAAGGTGTGATGCCCATTGACTGCTCCACTGATGGGCAGGCACAGGAGCCAAGGGGTGTGGAGGTCACCCCAAGGTGTGACCCCCATTGACTGCTCCACTGATGGGTGGTGTGGAGGTTTGGGTGGGCAGGCAGAGGACCCAAGGGGTGTGGAGGTTTGGGTGGGCAGGCACAGCACCCAAGGGGTGTGGAGGTCCAGGTGTTCACCCCAAGGTGTGATGCCCATTGACTGCTCTGCTGATGGGTGATGTGGAGGTTTGGGTGGGCTCCTTGCCAAACCCAACTGCTGGCCACACAGATCCCCCCACCCCACCAAGAGAGAAAGAAAAAAAGTACTAAAAAGATAATTGTAGTAAAATATATATATATGTATTCACATATATTACAATTATATACAATCAAACACTATGAATGTACAGAACAAATCCCAAAGCAATGCCAAAAGGGAAAAGGGGGGAAAGGGAAGTGGGACAAAAATGGGTAAAACCAAACAAAACAGATCCACACACACTGCTAAACTCAGGGAAAAGCTCAATAAGTAACTAATACAATAAAATCTCACCAACACTCCCCTTAAGAGAGAAGCAGGTCCTTCCCCTCCATATGGCCAGGACACCAGTTTCTCTGATAGGCCTCAGCTCATAGACATAAGAGCTGAGCCAACAGAGACCTGATGTCCTCCAAGCACACGAAAGGAAGAGAGGGAGGAAACCTTCCTCCTGTCTTTATATACCCCTGATTACGTGAAGGAACGGCGTGAAACACTTCCTTAGTTATCACCTTGTCACCTAAACCAAACCCAAGAAAACTGAACCACCACAGATGGGGGGGGGAGATGTGAGCACCCCAAAATAACCGGTTGCCTCCCCCACCGCAGGGCAGATCAGCGAGGAGCTGGCGCGGCAGAACTGCCGCCTCAACATCGTGGGGCTCGTGGGCTCCATCGACAACGACTTCTGCGGCACCGACATGACCATCGGCACCGACTCGGCGCTGCACCGCATCATGGAGGTCATCGATGCCATCACCACCACGGCGCAGAGGTGAGGGGGGTGGGCGCTCTGGGTGGCTGCTGGGCCAGCCCCGGGGGTCACACCCACTCATTCCTTGTCCTCCCCCCTTGTCCTTGTATCCCTCCTTGTCCTCCCTCCTTGTTCTTGTATCCCTCCTTGTCCTCCCACCTTGTTCTTGTATCCCTCCTTGTCCTCCCACCTTGTCCTTGTATCCCTCCTTGTCCTCCCACCTTGTTCTTGTATCTCTCCTTGTCCTTGCAGCCACCAGCGGACGTTCGTGCTGGAGGTGATGGGTCGCCACTGCGGGTAAGCCCCCCTGGGCAGGGAAGGGCCATTGGTGGGATGGGATATCATGTTTTTTGGGGCTGGTGCTGCCACCACCATGTCCCCCTCCCAGGTACCTGGCACTGGTGTCCGGCCTGGCCTCAGGTGCTGACTGGCTCTTCATCCCTGAATCCCCTCCAGAGGACGGCTGGGAGGACCTCATGTGCGAGAGGCTCGGGGAGGTGAGGGGGGTCTCCTCCAGCCCCGTGCCCTGCAGGGACCCCCACAGGCACCCAGGCTGAGCCCCAGAGCTGGTGCCCGGCCCCCGTGAAGCTTCTGGAGCTGCTGCCATTGTCCCTGTGAGCCGGGGCGCTCAGCCAAGCACAAATCCAGCCCTCGTGTGCCAGGGGCAGCGCTGGCGGGGCTCGGCTGCCCGTGACCTGAGCCACCCCAGGGGCAGGCAGTGAGGGGAGGGGTGTTGGGGCACGGCCCCCACCCTGAGTTCTGGCTGAGCCGTGGTGGGTGTTTCCTCCCCTGGCACCAGACACGCAGCCGAGGGTCGCGGCTCAACATCATCATCATCGCCGAGGGCGCCATCGACCGCAGCGGCAAACCCATCTCCTCCAACTACGTGAAGGATGTGAGTGTGGAGGGGACGGGTGTGAAGGGTACAGGTGCCCGCTGCGGTGCCCACGGACACCGGTGGGACCCCGGTGTGACATCCCCTCTTCTCTGCAGCTGGTGGTGCAACGCCTGGGCTTCGACACGCGCGTCACCGTGCTCGGCCACGTGCAGCGTGGAGGGACCCCCTCGGCCTTTGACCGTGTGCTGGTAGGTCCAGGGGGAGGCCATGGAGGGGAGAGCCCCCCTCTGCCACCCCTCTGCCCGATGGAAAGGACTTGCCAGGCAGGACGAGGCTCAGATGGGCTCGGCACTGCTGTGCCTGTTACCCCTCATTGACTGCAGATTTCCTGGATTTTTAAGTAAAACCATCCGCTCTCTGCTGTGAATCCGTGGTTTCCAAGCCTGTGGCAGCACCCCTGAGCATCCCATCTACCTGGGCTGGGTGGCCCCCCGTGTCACAGGTGCCCCTGTCCCTTTGCAGAGCAGCAAGATGGGGATGGAGGCGGTGATGGCGCTGCTGGAGGCCACGCCAGACACCCCGGCGTGCGTGGTGAGCCTCTCGGGGAACCAGTCGGTGAGGCTGCCGCTCATGGAGTGTGTCCAGGTGGTGAGTACTGGGGGATCGGCATGGGGGTCCCACTCCCCACCCCACAAGTGTCACTGTCACGGTGCTGCATCTCTTCCTTGCCCCTAAGACGAAGGATGTGCAGAAGGCCATGGATGAGAAGAGGTTTGAGGAGGCCATCCAGCTCCGTGGGAGGTGAGGGGCAGGGATTGGGATGGGGGAGAGACACCCTTATGGGATAGGGGCTTCTCCTTGTGGAAAACCATTGGCTCCTGCAGCCAGAAGGGTTTTACCCCCCACGCCCCGGGATCCAAACATGCCTTGGGGTCACATCACCGTGTCCTTGCAGGAGCTTTGAGAACAACTGGAATATCTACAAGCTGCTGGCGCACCAGAAGCCAGCACAGGAGAAGGTGAGGGGCGATGAGGGGCATCAGGGGACACCATCCCCGCCCTGGGGACACGTGTGGATGTGCTGTCCCCATCCCTGTCCCCACAGAGCCCCTTCAGCATGGCCATCCTGAACGTGGGAGCCCCTGCTGCTGGCATGAACGCTGCCGTGCGCTCGGCCGTGCGGATCGGCATCTGCCAGGGCCACACTGTCTACGTGGTGAGCGACGGCTTCGAGGGCCTGGCCAAGGGGCAGGTAAGGGGTATCCCAGGGAGGGGGTTTGGGCTTGGTGGGGGGAGTGCCAGGGTGCTCTTCCCACCCCTAATCCCACCTGCAGATCCGCGAGGTGGGCTGGCACGACGTGGCGGGATGGCTGGGACGTGGCGGGTCCATGCTGGGCACCAAGAGGTAAGTGCAGCCCTGGGGGATTGGGGGTGTAGGGGAGGGGACACCCCTGTCCTCACCCCCCACGGTCTCCCGTGCCCCTTGCCCACCACAGGACACTGCCCAAGACCTGCATGGAAAAGATCGTGGAGAACGTGCGGAAGTTCAACATCCAGGGGCTGCTGGTCATCGGCGGGTTCGAGGTGCGGGGGCACCCCCAGCCCTGCCTCGGGGGAGGCCAGGGTGGGCTGTGGGCATGCCAAAGGGATCCCTTTGGGATGTGGATCCAGCCATGGGGCCAGCACATCCCCAGCCCTGGGCTGCTTGCAGGCGTACGAGGGGGTGCTGCAGCTGGTGGAGGCGCGCGGGCAGTACGAGGAGCTCTGCATCGTCATGTGTGTCATCCCTGCCACCATCAGCAACAACGTGCCCGGCACAGACTTCAGCCTGGGCTCCGACACGGCCGTCAACGCAGCCATGGAGGTGTGGGGCACTCACCATCCATCGGGGCCTGGCGTGTCCAGCGTCCCATCCCGGGGAACCAGAGCGGGGATCTCCTGGTGTGACCCCCCATCCCAGGGAACCAGAGCGGGGATCTCCTGGTGTGACCCCCCACCCCTTCTCCCATCCTGGGGAACCAGAGAGGGGATTCCCTGGTGTGACCCCCCCACCCCTTCTCCCATCCCGGGGAACCAGAGTGGGGATCTCCTGGTGTGACCCCCCACCCCTTCTCCCTGTGCAGAGCTGTGACCGCATCAAGCAGTCAGCCTCGGGCACCAAGCGCCGTGTGTTCATCGTGGAGACCATGGGGGGCTACTGTGGGTACCTGTCGACCGTCACCGGCATCGCGGTGGGCGCCGACGCCGCCTACGTCTACGAAGACCCCTTCACCATCCATGACCTCAAGGTGAGCGGGGCAGGAGACACCTCCTGGCTAAAAGAAGAAGGAAAACCAGGGAAGGGAGGGCTGCAGGGCAGGGCAGCAGCTGGAGGAGCGTGGCCAGGGGTTGGTGGTGGTGGCACCTGGGTCTGGAGGTGGAGGGGAGCGGAGGGATGCGGGATGGCTGCCGGGCATCCCAGTGTTCTTCTTGCAGGCCAACGTGGAGCACTTGACTGACAAAATGAAGACGGATATCCAGAGGGGGCTGGTGCTGCGGTGAGTTGGGGACCCCTGGGGACAGTCACTGCGAACCCCAGCCCTGTGGAGGGGAGCAAGGGCAGAGCTGAGCCCTTTCCAGTGGCTGGAGAGGGTTCCTGGGCACTGTGGGGTTTGGCACTGGGAATGCCTGCTCGGCCATGGGGACAGTCCTACGCTGGATGCCTCCATGGCTGTCCCTACCCTGGTCCCAGGGCTCCCCCTGGGCACACAGGCTGGGGCTCTGGGCCAAAGGGAGAACAAAACAGCACAAAGAAGGTGGTATGGGGAGCACAGAGGGACCCCCGGGGGTGCCAGAGTAAGGGGCAGCCCCCTGACCCCCTCCCTGTGCCCCCAGCAATGAGAAATGCCACGAGCACTACACCACTGAGTTCCTCTACAACCTCTACTCCTCCGAGGGCAAAGGCATCTTCGACTGCAGGATTAACGTGCTGGGCCACCTCCAGCAGGTACAGGGGACAGGGTGACACGGGCCACCACTGCCCTCGAGAGCTGGGCAGGCGTGACAGCCCCATTTCTTTGTCCCCAGGGGGGAGCCCCGACCCCCTTCGACCGCAACTACGGGACCAAGCTGGGAGTGAAGGCGGTGCTGTGGATGTCGGAGAAGCTGCAGCAAGTCTACAGCAAGGGTGAGCCAAGGGCTGGGGGTCCCCTGGGGGGAGGTGGGGGAGGATGGTGGTGGCTGCTGTTCCGGGCTCAGCCCCCAGCAAGGTGGCCGAGGCCGGCTGTGTCCCCCTCCCAGGGCGCGTGTTTGCCAACTCGGGGGACACTGCCTGCGTGATTGGGCTGAGGAAGAAGGTGGTGGCCTTCAGCCCCGTGACAGAGCTCAAGAAAGTCACGGATTTTGAGTAAGTCCCTGTGCCCTGGCGGTTCGCCACCCCCGTGGGGGACAGTCCTGGGTTGTCCCCTCTAGAGCCCTGTCTGTCCCTGTGTGCAGGCACAGGCTGCCCCAGGAGCAGTGGTGGCTGAACCTGCGGCTGATGCTGAAGATGCTCGCCAACTACCAGATCAGCCTCACCGAGTACATCTCAGGCCAGATGGAGCACGTCACCCGCCGCACCCTCAGCATCGAGAAGGGCTTCTAGTGCCACCAGCCCGAACCACAGCCCTCACCGTGTCCTCTCCATCCCCACGTGCTGCTCGGGGAGCACTGCGGCCCCCCCTGTTCTCAGTAGCCCTGTAGCTTTGCCATCGACCCCCTAAAGCAGGCAGAGCCTGGTGCCAGCTCCCAGAAGGGCACAATCCTGCCCCAGATTGCTGGTGCAGTGTCTGGTCCCTGTGCAGATGCAGAAGGGAGGTGTTGCTTGAGCCCAGCTGCACAGCCCAGACCCTTAATCTTCCCTTAATAGTTTATTGTTATTTAATGATGGGGTATTTTAAGCCCTTATTTAGCGGCTTGACCGCCTGAGCCAACTGCTGCTGCTTGTAGTTGTGTGCGGGAGGGGGGGTGAGGAGGATGTGGTGCCATCCCAGAGCGGGTCAGAGCTGCCCTGAGGGGCTTTTCAGCAACCCCTGAGCCCCAGAAAAGCTCCAACCCCTGTGGGGTGTCTGGAGGGCTGAGCACGGGGGTCCTGGCGGGCCCCTCTCCCCCTTGCATGATGCTTGGCTGTGACCATCACCACGTGGCCCCGGGTGCCGTGTCCATCATGTCACTGCTGCTCCGTGACCCCAGACCCTGCACTGCTCGTGGTGCCGCTCTCCTCCTCTAGAGATAAAACCTGCTGGAGCCAAACCTGCCTCGCCAGAGTGGTCATTGCACAGGGAGGGCAGGGCAGGGCAGGGCAGAGCCGGGGGTAGGATGGGGGCAGGAAAGCCAGATGGTTTTCCCAAGCCGGATTAATGCCAGGCCAAGAGGTTTCCTGGCTCTGCGCAGCCTCCGAGCCTGGGAGGGTGGCACTGCAGGCAGCTTCTCACTGCTGGGGCCATGCAGGGTGCAAGGTCAGCACCCTCTGCAGCTCCACAGGAACATCTCCCCGTTCCCACCTTCACACCCGAAGTGATTTATGCTGGGTCTCTGCCCAGGCAGTTTCTCAGGGCTCTTGCCAAATGTGCCGGGCTGGCCGTGCTCAGCCCCTTGTCCAGAGGGCTCCATGGAGCTGCTTTCCCAGGACAATTTCCTCCTGGGGCTTTGGGTTGACAGCTCCAGCCCCCAGGACAGGCCTTTGAGGCAAACATGCTGTTATTTTGTCCTCCCCATGGAGCTGCCCCCAAGTGAAAGTTCCCCCTGATTTGCCCCCCTGGCCTCCTGTGGTGGAGTGACTCCATCAGTGCACAGGGGAAGGGCCACTGATGTCATTTATGTGGATTCCTGTAAAGCCTTGGACACAATCCCCCACAACATCCTTCTCTCTGCATGGGAGAGAGAAGGATTCAATGGATGGACTCTTAGATGGATAAGGAATGGGTTGGATGGTCACATCCACAAGGTCGTGGTCAATGGCTCAGGGTCCCAATGAACACCAGTGACCAGTGGTGCCCTCAGGGGTCCATACTGGGACCAGTGTTGTTTCATACCCTCATTAAGGACACAGACAAAGGGATCAGGGGCACCCTCAGCAGGTCTGCAGGTGACACTGAGCTGAGGGTGCAGTGACACACCTGCAGGATGGGGCCATCCAGAGGGACCTGGACAAGCCCCAGAAGGGGCCCTTGGAATCTCAGGAGGTTTAACAAGGCCAAGGGCTGGGGCTGCACCTGGGTCAGGACACCCCCTGGGATCAGTCCAGGCTGGGGATGAGCAGATGGAGCAGCCCTGGGAGAAGGACCTGGGGGGGCTGGTGGGGGACAGGCTGGACATGGCCCAGCCCAGAAACCCCCCATGCCCTGGGCTGGTCCCACAGCGTGGGCAGCAGGACAGGGGGGATTGTGCCCCTCTGCCCCCCAGGTGAGACCCCACCTGCAGAGCTGCCTCCAGCCCTGGGGCCAGCACAG
>JAWWEE010000010.1:20973962-20991681 GCA_035221455.1 Xenops minutus
CAGGGGGTGACTCTTGGGGCTGGTCCTGTGCAGGGCTGAGGGTTGGACTGGCTGATCCTTGTGGGTCCCTTCCAGCTGAGGATCAGTGTGTCACTAACTGTGCTGTCACACCCTGTAATGCTGTAAAACATTGAGGCAAAACCCTTAAAAAGTGACGCAAAAAGACCCCTGTGGTTTTAAAAACAGCAAAAGCTGCGAAAATACTTTTCACCTTCATCCTTAGCTGGGAAATTCACCTCTGTGGGCTGGGGCTGGGAGGGAGAGGGGAGGCAGCCAAGCAGCCTCTGGGCTGTCTCTTCCCAGGAGTGTCAAAGCTGATGGAAACGGGTGTGAAGTCCAAGACAGGTCAGGTTTAGGACACACCAGGTTGGACAGGGCTTGGAGCAGCCTGGGCAGGTGGAAGGTGTCCCTGCCCATGGCACTGGATGATCCTCATGGCTCCTTCCAACCCCGCTGGGATTCCCTGGGCCGGGCTGAGCGGGTGGGACGCCTCCCTCTGTGTCCAGACCACAACCCCAGTGCGCTGCTGAGGTTTGAAAAGCGCAGGCTGAGCGGGTGTTTTGGGCAAACCGGAGGCGCGTCCCGGGTTCCCCCCTGCGCAGACCTGGCCCTTTTTGGGTGGCAGCGCTTTCCTGCCGCCTGTGGCACAGAGCACCTGCGAGGGAGGGAGGGCAAAGAACCCCACGGGTTTTAGGGAGAAGTAATGCCGAGGGAAAACCGCCCCTTGAGCGATGCTCTGCTGCCCTCGAGTGGGCGCGCTGGGAACACCCCGCTCCTGCCTCCCCACCTGCGCCTGGAAAACCCCAAAAAACCCCTTTGTGGTCACGTTCTGAAAGGGTTTCCGCAGCCTGCGAAGGGACGTGGCAGAGACCTCACCTGCGGGGCTTGGGGGGGCGGGGCCTTCGCAGCAAGGTGAGCAACGAGGGCGTGGCCTTTACCTGCGGGGAAAGGGGCGGGGTCTCACCTGGGGGCGGGGCTTCATAGCAAGGTGAGCAACTAGGGCGTGGCCGGGGGCGTGGCCTCACCTGGGGGTGGGGCTTCGTAGCAAGGTGAGCTGCGGGGGCGTGGCCTTAATGGGGGCGTGGTCTCTTGGGCTCAAGGGGCGTGGTCTGTTTGGCGGGATATACGGGGGCGTGGTCTCAGATGATGGGCGTGGCCTCTCCGTCGCGGGCGGAGCGGGGTCAATTTGGGGGCGTGGTCAAAACACAGGGGGCGTGGCCATGGCCATGAGGGCGTGGCCTTCCACCTCAAGATCATTGGTTGGGGCGTGGTCTGTGCGATGGGCGTGGCCTTCTCACCAAGGGCATCCGTTCGGGGGCGTGGTCAACACCCGGGGGCGTGGTCAAGATATGGGGGCGTGCCATTCTCGCCACTGGTGTCGTTGGGGGCGTGGCCTGTACGGGGGGCGTGGCATGACCGCCACTGGTGTTCTTGGGGGCGTGGTCTGAGGGGCGTGGCCCCGCCTGGCGCGCGTTCCCGCGTGCGCGTCACTTCCCGCGCGGAGGGCGCTGTGGCCGGGGTCGGTCCGCTCCGCTCCGCTCCGGTGGGTCCTGTCCGGGGCTGTGCGGTCCTTTCGGGGCGGCGGCGGCGGCGGGAACGGTGGGAGCAGCGGGACGGGACGATGAGCGACAGCGGGGAGCAGAACTACGGCGAGCGGGTAATACACGGAGCCCGAGCGCGCTGCGCGGCCGGGCAACCCCTCAGTGCCCCCCTTCACCCGCGGGGCCATCCCCAGGGCTCTCCCCGTGGTGCCCCGTGGCGGGTGGCGGAGCCGCGGAGGGCGGCGATGGCGGCGGGGCCGCTCCCGCTGCCCGTGAGGGCGAGGCGAGGGCGCCATCTTGGGCCGGGCCCGCGCGCCCGGCAGGGACAAAATGGCGGCCCCGGCCCTGAGGGGCCCTCAGGGACCCCTCGCCCTCGTCTCCTCCACATCGCCCCTTCTGGGGGCATCCCCCAAATTATACACCCTTTGCTGCCTCTCTCGCCTGCACCGACAGCTTCTGCCTTTTGTCCAGGTGGCTCGGGGTCTTGTTTAACCCCACTTTAAACCCAGCCCTCGCTCTGTGGAACCTGCAGTAGGTATTCCTTCAGACCTCATAGTGGAAGATCTCGCT
Organism: Xenops minutus; assembly: GCA_035221455.1. Taxonomy (NCBI): domain Eukaryota; kingdom Metazoa; phylum Chordata; class Aves; order Passeriformes; family Furnariidae; genus Xenops; species Xenops minutus. The sequence goes on from JAWWEE010000010.1 coordinate 20,976,074, forward strand.
GTCCGGATGGTTTTTCTACTAATAACCAAGGGCATGAAGTTGCTGGGCCTCACGTCTCTGGGGCATATCTGCAGTGTTATTGGCCTGTGGTAGTTGCTTTTTATCTAGTGGGTCAGCTTTGTTTTCCTTTGAGGGATTTAATTGGGGTTCGTGTTGTGTTTTGGGCTTTTATTTTTTTAGCGCAATTCTAACTGCTTAGCGTGCCGCAGGAGGTGGTAAGTAGTTAAACTTTAAATGGGAGGTGGCAAAAAATCTTAAAGAATATAGTAATTCAGAGCAGTGACTTCCTTAGCCTATGGCTTTTTCTTATTAATTCATTTTAATAAGGTGTAGTATAAGTGTTTCTACTTTCAGGGCAGGTGTGGTTAGAAAAATTCGGTCTCCGGGAAGTTAAAAATGGGAATGAATGGTGAAAGGCAGGGATTAAGGAATAGCCTTGTGCCACCCCCAGTGTTCTCTTCCACTGATGTGTTTTCAGTCAGAATGAGTGGAAATCTTACAACTTTTATTGCCAAGTCTCTGTGTAGCATCATTGGGGCAGGAATTGCTGTCACGCTGCTTTTCTGTGTTTTTATTAAAAAAAAATTAAACCTTGTGCAGGCAGTTTTTGCCAGTGCTAAAAATCAGTTTTGTCTGAACTTTTTTGACTTCTAAATAGGTAAATTGTATGAACTAAACCTAAGAGTTCCAGACTGGAGCAGGGACTGACTTTCCTAACGGGGTTTTTTTGCTTATTTAAGGATTATATTTTACTGAGTCAGTGGCTTTTCTGCTGTTCCAAGGTGAAGTCTCTGCAGAGTAGGCTCAGTGTTTAGGTAAATAATCCAGGATGTGACTTTACAATTGTGAAGCTGTTCCAAGTCCAGGCTGCCAAGAGGAATTGTGCTCCTGAAAATGCATTCCTGATCTTTCCCTTGTCGTGGTGTTCCTGCAGGCAGTCAGAGCTGGGAATCCAGGCAGCTGGATCTTTTTTTCATCCCATTTCCAGCTGTGTTGGTTTGCAGGCCTGACCTGATTGAATCCTCATGGCAGCTTTGGGAATGAAGAAGACGTTCCAGGTGCTTTTTGCCACTAAAGGGATTTGGTATTTCAGCAGCAGCACAAACTTAAATTGGCTTTTATGTTACTTTTTAAAAGAAACTACAAAAGAAGAAAAAAAGACCCTGCTTGAATTCTCTTTTACAGCTTATGCTCCATAGTGGGGACTTTTTGATTGAAGAAACTATAAAGTATTAAATGCTACTGGTGCTTGAAATACTGGAATATCCTTCAGATCCTGTCACTGTATCTGCAACACTGAAGATTTTTCTCATGAAAGCTCATGGAATTCAGGCCTGGAGGGGTTGGGAAAAGTCTAGTTAAAGGGAAAAATGGAGTCTCATCCTGTGAATTAGTTAGTCCTGATAGTGATGGGCTGATATGTGATCAGAAAGTGTTCAGTATGAGTTGGGGGGTTGTATGTTTGTTGTTTTTTTTTTTTAATCAGGGTGACTTGAATGGTATAAATGCTCAATTTACAGATTATTTACAAAGTATTTAACACATTTTCAAAAATGGTGTGTTTTATTACTAAATTGTGGAAGAAGGAGATCTGAGGAGGCAGCTTGAGAAGGTTAGAGACAGGCTGATAGCTCCAAAAGGATGGATCCTTCATTCCCTGTGCTCCCCCTTTACCTGCTGGCACTTGATCTGACCTCTTGGGGGCTGGGGCAGTACCCAGAGCTGTCAGAAGAGAGTTTGGTGTCTGCTGTTGCATTAATTCCCTGCCAGCCTGGGGCACTGAAGGAACCCACAGGGTTGGTGCCAGAGGCAGAGGTGGCAGAGGAAGCAGGACCCTGATCTTCAAAGCACATTCTTTTTTTGTGGAGTTTGGAAACCTGTGGAAAGGGATGGTTCTGCTTTTCCCTGTGAGCTCCCTGCAGCAGAGAGCTGAGCTGGTGATCCTGTCCTTCAGGGGGAGGAGAGGCAAAAGCTGTTGGGTTTTGTTGGGTTTTTTTGTTGGATCAGTTGCTAATTTCCATAGTGGAGAGGTTAAGGAAATGTGAAGTCAGCACAGAGAGACCTTGAATAGATGGGCTGCAGATCTGATAATGTGTCATGTGAGACTGCACCTTCCTTTAGGAAAACAGGTGGAAATATATCAGTTTATAGGTATTTGCGATTATAAAAGCCCTAATACTTTTACTTCTCTATATTTTATACTGTTGATTGAAATCTGTAACTTGCATTCCTGTGAGGAAAAACTGGATGTCAAAACTGCAAAGAACTCGTTGCTATGACATACCTTCCAGGCTCTTCTGTCCATGGAAACCTTTCCTACCTACTGTCCCCCAAATAATCCTGTTGTGTGACATTCCCTGCTCCTAGAGGACTGTAACATTCTTTATGAATGTGCTTAGAGCTGCTCAAAATACCATCCTTGCAGTATGACACTTTGTTTTGAACATGCTCAAAGTCTGGAAAGAATCATTTGGAAAACCACAAGCCTGGAATTCAGGGTTTCCACCTTAATTCCAGTAATGCCTGATGAAGGGGAAGAGTTCTTGGTAAAGATCAATTTGGCAGTTTTTAAATAACTTAATATGCACACAGTGAAAGAGCAAAAAGTAGGAAAAGAAAATATGAAGGACAACCAAACCAAATAGGAGAAACTCCAGTTTTAGTGAGCTGTGTGAGTGACTTTTGTGAACTCTCAGGGGTAATGGGGTGTAAACCAAGTTTGGAATGCTGCAGACTCCTGGTTCATGGAATTTTGGGTAGGGAGGATTTCCTGGGATTCAGAGTGGTCAGGGTGACAGCTTGGGAAATTTTGGGGGGTTTTGCCAGTCCTAGTAATCCTTGGAGCAGGTGAGGTGCAATGAATTCCTTTGAGGCTGGAATAAAGGAGTGTCAGTCCTGTAAGGTGTGGTGGATTGCAGGATGACCTGGAAACAAAATGTGGATGTTTTAAAGCTGGAAAATGTTGTGAAGTCCAAAGGAGTTAAATAAAAATAAGCCAACAATTGAGTTTTCTGATTTGATAGACAGTCATCTTAAGGATTTTTCCTCCCAAGTTCCTGCTTGGCTCCCCTGTCCAGATTCCACATCAACTTTAACATAATACAGCAAAGATTGCCTGAAAAACGTACCCAATGGATGAAGACTCACCAGTTCTCTCCTAATTTCTTCAAAGCTTTTGACTTCTAAAAGCTCTGAAAAGGGGTTGGGGTGTGTTTGTGGGCGAGGTGCTCCCTGCTGCTTCCCTCCCTTCCTTCATTTTCCCTGTCCTTTCCAGCCTCAGACTACCTGTCTGTCTTGCCCAGATTATCTTTTACATGAAGAACTGCTTGGTTTGGGGTTTTAGTTCCTCTTTAGTCTTGCTTTGTCTAACTTTTTAGAAAGAATTACGGCTTCTCATGGCTAAATTAATACATTAACTCAGAACTTGTCTCTGTGTAGTGTTTCCTTTTGAAGGTAGTAATGGATTTAGGTTAAATTTGTTAATTGTAACTTTAATTACTTATCAGTATTGGCCCTGCCCTTTGCAGGTTAGTATATGTGGCAGCTGTAGTTTGGATCCAAACCTTAAACATTTGGAAAAAGAATATAATCTTGACAACTCTTGAGTTATTTTTGTTGCTCCTGGAATTAATTGAAAAATCTGCTTTCTCCTGTAAGTCATTCCCCCCACCCCCTGTGTTGGTAGGGAATTGTAAAGAGCTAATATTTGGTATAAGTTGTATGGAAGTGGTTTAAGCATGATTCATTTTGAGTTAGCAAATGAATTTCTCAATGTTCAGTCCAGGATTCCCATTAAGTGTTCAGGTTTCAGGGATGTTACACAGCTAAAACAAGGGTTTTTTGAGAAAAATCTGGTATTCTGGTGTACTAGTGATTGTTCTTCATCAGAATTTACACTAAATGTAGAACTGTTTTTAGGAAGAAGTAGAATTTTTGCTGGTTTTGAAATTTTCTCTAATACCTTGAAATAAAGAATTCCTTCTAGTGTGTTCAAGTGTTGAAGCCATGTGACTGAAGCTAAGCATTACACTGCTTGAAAGATAAAAATACATAAGTTGAAACTACTAATTAGGTTATATCACTACCAAAGAAGATTAGCAGTAAATAACAGAGCAGGTTGGGGTGTTATTCCAGAGCACTGTTGGAGTGTGGGGTGTTTTTGGTCGGTGGAGAATGCTGATTTCCATGGAAGCAGGAAGCCTGTGTGTGTAACCCCACTAGTGCAGGCAGCTGGGGGTGGGTGTGCTCAGAAACCTTCCCACCAGGGCTGCTGAACTGCAGAATGGCCCAAAATTAAGATAATTGTGGTTCACTGAAGGACCAAGCACGTTGTGCTTTCTGCATTCATAAGCACATCAGTCAGTGGCCACAGCAGGACCTTCCCAGAGTCACTTCTTGTTGATTTGGTCTCAGTATGTGGCTGATAGTGCAAATAATTTGGAGTTTCCTGATGCTACAATTCCTTAGTAGGTACTCAGCTGATCCAACTGCACTTGCTGTTAAATCCAGGCATAAATAGCAAATTCAGTTGCTTAGTGCTAAGTTAAACTGAGTTGACTGAACCTGTTGATAAAATAGTAGGGCTTTGGTAGATTCAATCCTTAAACTGCATTTATAGTAAAAGTCCACAACACATTTTTTTTCTAGTTTCAGTTTTGGCACTAGATTTTATCCTGGAGTTCTTAAATATTCTTCATCCTGTTCTTTTTCTATTAAGGTTAATGTTGAAGAAGGAAAATGCGGAAGTCGCCATTTGACAAGTTTTATAAATGAGAATTATTTGAAGCTCAGGAATAAGTGAAGCTGAAATTTGAAAAAAAAGAAAGTGAATGCATGCTAATTATCAGACCAGAAGTCCCACTTGTAGAATATTGAGCAATTTGTGTGAAGTGGGGAAGATGAAAGAAGTCAGAATTTGAAACGGAAGAATGAAGAAAAGGAATAAAAATGAAGTTAAGATAAGAAGTAATCTGGAATCTGAAAGCACTACGCTAAGTAATTACTAGTCTGTTTATGTGTCCCTGTATATTTTGCTAAACATGCATGCATTATCTGTTTAATAGCAAAAGTACATGCAGGGTAAAGAAGTGTCTACCAGGGAAAAAAAAAAAACAAACCTCCTTAACAATCTAGGCAGTGCTAATGCCGACTGCCCGGACACATAGCTATGAATATTTACCATTGATTTCACTGGAGCTTGTTTGCAGCCCGTAGGTAAAGGAGGAATTGTGTCCAAATTAGGCTTTCAATATCTGCGTGCAGGAATCCCGTTCTGCTTCCAGAAGCGGAAGTGCTCATGGGTCTGGCAAGTCGGGGAGGCACACCCCTGCAAGATCTCGCTCTAAGGAGGATTCCAGGCGCTCCAGGTCCAAATCTAGATCCAGGTCTGAATCCAGGTGAGTTGGCTTCTTTTACCTCTTCCTGCTCCTTCCTCACAAGTCATGTGGTTATTTATGTCAGAGGTGATGTCCAGCTTAGCCAGTTCTGTTCCCAGACTGAAGGGGTGGCCTGTGGACGTGGAATGCAGGGGGGCATCAGTGGTATCTTGGCAGCTTTTTCCAAGAGTCAGCTACCTAGGAAGTAGGCAGCTATGTAGGTTTGTATCCCTGCTGACCCACTTTAGAAGTGTTTGCCTTTTAACTCTTGGAATGTTGACTTGTTCCTGAGCAGGGAATAGTGGGAACTCTGGATCTTAGTTTTTCTGTGCATCCACAGGTTGGCCAGTTCAGGTCACAGTGGTTTATTATGTTTTCTCACTGGAAGCACTGGTGGTCTGGAGCAGTCAGTGAAAAAAAGCTGTAGAGATAAATGTGAGTTTCACACTCTGACCTTTTAAATGCATTAATTTAACTTGAAAATTAACAGGCTAGGGAGCTTTAAATAGACAGCTCTCCAAGCTCCCCAGAGGAGTTCTGGACAAAGGAACCTGCTTATTGTATTTGTTACATGACAGCACAAACATACACCACCCTGAATGTGCCTTTTGCACTGTATTCTTTCACCTACCAAACAAGCTGTGTGCAGGTCAGAGTTGCTCTTAAAAGAGTAGATAGTTGAGTGCTGACTGCAGAAACCAATGTTTCGATAGTGTCTTTACTCATCTGTAGACATTCAGGTGAAAAAAGTGGGGTTTAGCAGAGGGGGTTCCAGTTGAGCTGTTCACAGCATACCTTTTATGTTTTTAGGTGAAGCAATGAATTACCAAAGCTGGGGAGAAGGATGGTAACTGGGAGATTTTATGCTATTAGCAATCACAAATACTGTGTTAGAACTTGCAAGATCAAAGTGAAAGGATTTTGTGAGAAGGAAAATGGTTGGGAAGTTTTGACAGCAGAAGAACAAGGTTTATTGTCTAGTTCAGGCACAGTCACAAGTGTGAAATCATGCACTTGGCAGTCCCTGGAGTGCAGGAACAAATGTGTCAAATAAAATTAAATACTTGGTAGAGTAGCACTGTTACAGAGTATGAAATCAGAGGGACTGTGGAAGTGCCAGCAGTGAGAGAGGGAGGGATAGGGCAGCTCAGGAAGGGTCTAGTCCCAGATCCTGCCCGAGGCAGAGTCAGCCTTGGGATCAGAACATGCTCTCAGGGCTTTGTCCACTTGGGGTTTGAAGATCTCAGGGCATGGAGGCTACAAAACACCTCTGGGGAACCTTTCAATTTTAAAATAAAGTCAGGACCCTGCCTAGCATGTCCTCCTGCCCCTTAGTCCAAGATCCCAGGGAATCTATACTCCTTAAAGCACCTTAATTCCCACTTGGAGAGTAACCATAGTCCTGTGTAAGAGTGCAGTCACAAATTGTATAAAATTCTGAAGAAGCAAATACAAGATCTAGAGTTCACGAGAATCCTGGCAAATCATTTACCTTTACAAGAAATCACTCTTTAAATAATATCCTGACAACTGACTTTATAATTTTTTATGACCAGAAGTAGAAGTTTATTACTGCTGTGGCTTCCTGAGCATTTAACAGCTGTTTTGAAGTGCATGTGGCTGGAAATACTGGCACTGTAGAGCAGAGTTAGTGTTTTTCAGCAGGTTTGGGTGGAATTGTGTCGAGGCACATACTTGGAAACAAATGTTTTTTAGTGTCTCTTCAGTGCTGTCACACCTTGAGATGTGGTCACGGCCACATCATTTAAATATGGCTCTCCCCAGAGAAATAACCCTGTGAGAACTTTCATGGTTCTTGGTAGTTTCTCTTGCAAATGTATTTTTGAGTGGCCAGCTTCATAAATTAAACTTGGATTTGGGAACCAACCTGTGTCCTGGTGTTTTTATCAGTTGAGGTGTGGATATACTTGATTTAAAAATCTGCTTTTATTGACGTGTGCAGCTTGTTATCTCTGGCTGGTACCTTTCTGGAACATCAGCTCTGTGTTTGCCTTAATTTTTCTCCTGTATGTGGCTGAAACATAGCTCTGTGCGTGTGTGGAACTTCTTTTATTATTATTACTATTTTAGTCCTTTTTTACTGTATTCCCAACTTCGGGGAAGTTCTCTTTTTTTTTTTTTTAAACTTTCTGCTGCCAAAAATAATGTTTTCTTTCTAAACATGTAGTTAGAAGTGCTGTAATGGGATATGCTGAATTAATTTCTCCTCAGCATGGATATATATTTCAAGCTGAGCTTATCTGGCTCACTGCTGATGAGGTTAGAGGTGTTTTTTTCAGGAGATCTGTCGTGCAGTTTGGCTGTCTGGTGACAGCTGGGGAGAAATCCTGCCTGTGGAAGAAGCTGTGAAATGCTCAGGAGTAAAACCAGTTCAGGTTCAGAGCTTCATTCATGCCAGGGTAGTGGTGCTGCTATGGATCTGGAGGAATGACACCTAAGACAAAAGAGCCCGAAAATGAACAATTTATGACTTAGATCCATTGACTATTAAACTGTTAATTGCATTTTTTAGCCTTGCAGGGATTTTCCTTGGGAGTGCTGTGGAATGCAGGTGGTTATTCAGTGCACCATCAGCAGGCCAAGGGCAGGGGTGGCATCCCAGTGGAAGTGCCTGCCTGGCTTTTCCATTAGGATTGGCTGTGTTAGGAGGGCTGAGGGTTTGGGAGAAGCAATGGAAGTGTTCCAGAGCCTCATGTCCACAGAGCTTCTGCTGTCAGAAGACATTTCTGGGGGATAAAAACAAGTGAGCAGTTGCACCTTTGCCTAAATACACTTGGAGTGTGAACGTGTAAACACTGAACAACTAGTGTTAAATAACTGCTGAAATAGCAGCAGGTAAATGAGCTACTGCAGGTTCATTTCTGCAGACTCTGTTAAGCTCTGTTTCAGGGGTGTTTGCCAGACTTTACAGAGTGTATTTATTTTTCAGTGCTATTCAGAGTGCCCCCTCTGCAGTGGTGCAGGCTTTATGTTAAGTCATATTTACTCCTGTTCCCTTTGTCTGATAAGTTTTAGAAGAAAGCCCCCCCACCTATTTTCACCTAAACACTGGATATTTTAAGCAATACTGTGTCAAACCAAGAGAGCCTTGTTAAAGGAGGTTAAGAGCTGACTAAAATCAAGGGGAGGTTCCTGCTCTGCAGTGAAAAAGCTCTGGGAGCACCTGCAGGAATCTAATAGTAAAGATGTAGCACAGAGCCTTCTGAGGAGTGACTAGATTATAGTAAAGATGTAGCACAGAGCCCTCTGAGGAGAGACTGAATGGATTGTAGTAAAGATGTAGCACAGAGGCCTCTGAGGAGTGACAGTGGATTATAGGTGGAGCACGTGGGACTGCAGGACTCTGGAAACAGTTGCTTGAGCTCTTTCTGACTCTCTCATGTATTTTGGGGGGGGTTGAAGCCTCCAGCCAAACCCACCACTGTCCCTTTCTGTTCCCCCCACCCCCAGATCTAGGTCGAGGAGGAGCTCCCGCAGACACTACACGCGCTCGCGCTCCCGGTCCCGCTCCCACAGGAGGTCCCGGAGCAGGTCGTACAGCCGCGACTATCGGCGCCGCCACAGCCACAGCCACTCACCCATGTCGACCCGCAGACGTCACATTGGGAACAGGGTACGTCTGCTGGGGGTGACTCACAGGCCTGAGCACATCCTGCAGTCACTCAGGCTCTGCTCTGGGGCTTTGTATGCCCTGAGGAATACAAAGTGGGTTTGTGAAAGGAGGCTCGTGTTCTCTAGGTTTGATTGGAACGATGTCTGTCAGCAGGTGACCCAACCCAAATCTCTCAGATCTTTGTTGTTTTATCTTGGTGCTCTGACAGTCACACCTTGCACTGCAAATACAACAGTTTCATTCTAATACCTGCCTGTCTGTCCCTTCCTTTAGGCAAATCCCGACCCCAACTGTTGTCTTGGGGTGTTTGGGCTGAGTCTGTACACCACAGAAAGGGATCTGAGAGAAGTTTTCTCCAAGTATGGGCCAATTGCCGATGTCTCCATCGTGTACGATCAGCAGTCCCGGCGGTCCAGAGGCTTTGCCTTCGTGTACTTCGAAAACGTCGAGGATGCCAAGGAAGTAGGTTGGGCTGCACAGTGTGTGGAGTGTTCATGGGCTCTCAGTTGCACAGGTGTATCTTCTGTCTCACCTGGGGAAGCTCAGGGCCTGAAAAACAGTTGGCATCTCATTATCGTGCAGTGTGGGCTTATGAGGGCTACAGAATGAACAGGGAATTCTGTACTCACCCAGTACTGCCAGCCCTTGCAGAGCTGTGTGCTTATGGGCTTGTATTCTGCATAAATCCCACTGCTGACAGTCTCCAGTGTGTCCTGTTCTTCATCTGACATAAAGGCTTCCATGTGGGATTGCAGTTTTGGATGTACGTTCTGCTACTTGGTAGAAAAAGAGCCAAACCACAATTGTTTTAGGGGTTTTAATTCAGATTTACTTAGGACTCTGGTATTCAAGGTTATGGTAGGTTTGGAAGATGTATTTGAATACCTTTATGGAGTTCTAGCTTGTAAATGCTTTACTTTGTGTGGTCTTTTGGAGAAGTTACATCTCCCTCCATCAGCCTGTTCAGAGGTTCCTCTTAATCAGGTCAGGCACTGCAACAATTGTTGAATGATGTTTCCTCCAGGCTCTTAATACCATATAAGTCACATTTTCAGTGGTTACTGACGTTTCAGCCCAGCTGGTCTAAAATGTCTTGGAGTTTATGTTCAGTGTTCTTTGTAAAGTGTGATTTGGACTCAGATCTGCCTCCAGACCAAGCCACTTTAGGACTTAACACTTAAAGCAGTGCTTAGAAACTCGTGTTGGTACTGAAGTTGATGCCCACAGCTAAGGGTATTTCATCATTCCTTAGGCAAAGGAACGTGCCAATGGAATGGAGCTGGATGGAAGAAGGATCCGGGTAGACTTCTCCATAACAAAAAGACCTCACACACCTACCCCTGGAATCTACATGGGAAGACCCACTTAGTAAGTTACTTGTGTGGGGATGTTTTTTCCAAACCAGAATAGGATTAATTGCCCTGTGTTTTGTAAGAATTGTTCTGTTTCCCCTCTGACACCTGTTTATGTGCCCTTTGTCTCAGCCATCAGTAGTGCATCTGTTTCCAGCTCTTTGGAGTCAATAAGTCTACAGTAGAGTTTGGGGGTTTTTGACAGTTCCTAAATTATTTTGAGTAGTTTTTCCTGTCCTTTGCAAGTTCAGGTTGTGAAGAGTGAATGAACAACTGCTGATTTGAGCAGCTGTGTGGCTCCATTAATACTTGGCATTAGCAGTTTGCCCTGTCCACATGGTGCACTTTTGACTTCCAGTTGCCAGGAATGTAAATTGTTTTCCCGAGTCCTTCCCCAGCTGATTTCCCAACCCTTTCAGCTCACTGGTGGTTGTGTTGATGTTGTGTTGAGACTGCAGGTTATTTTTGTAACCAGAAAGTTCAAAAGGGGCTTGCTCAGAGTTGCAAGTGAATGAAGAGCAGTCACAGAATGGAATTCCTCGTGTGCCTGTGGTACTGAGAGGTGAAGAGGTTTCAGACCAGAGGGGAAGGGAGCTGGCTGAAAGGTTTTAATTGTTTTAAGTAGTTCTGCTCCCACCTGCATTGGTGGGAAAACAAATGCTCACAGTCTTTCAGCTGTGAGAATGGGAGGTAATAGCATAACCCAGTTTAAACAGTGTTAACATGACTGACTGCCCACCATGTTAATGTTTAATAAGTGATAAAAGAAACTCCTTTTCTCTCCTCAGTGGCAGCTCACGACGGCGAGATTACTATGACAGAGGCTATGACAGAGGCTACGACGACAGGGACTATTACAGCAGGTCGTACAGGTGAGCTGCCTGCAGTGTCTCACTGCTCTTTGAGCTGCTTTCTCATCTGCCTGTACATCCCTACAGGCATCAGGCATTTCATCCTGCACAGTGTCACAAAAGGGTTTTGCTCTCACTGTCATTCTGGAATCTTCCTGAGAAATCTTCCCCAGAATGACTGCTCAGTACAAACCAGACTGGTGAGACTGAGAAATTATTGATGATGTTTAACCTGTGGCATGACTTAGTCCGTAATGTTTTCTTAGTCTGCATTAAGAGTGTTTTGTGTATTCTGATTTTAGAAGAATCTTTGGTTGGTTCATTTGTTAGCACTGGAATGGTGCAGATCTGGTATTTGAGTTGGGGTCACAGTGCCAGCTTGGGCACTGAGCGTAGTGTAGCAGACAAAAAGTGGGAAATTTCAGTGGTCCCCAGAATCTCCCACTGATAATTAATGGCACCTCAGATGCTGCCAAAAATAAGGAATTGGGGCTTGTAGGATGACCTGTTTTGTATTGGGCATTTGCATTTAGAAAGCTTCTAACATACTTTGTCAAGTTGGGTATGAGTGTAATATGGTTGGAGTGGAATTGATTTTGGTGATAGTTTGTCTTCTCTGCAATAGGTGGATTTGGGATTGTTCCCTGATGGCAACCATAGATTTGTGGAAATTGTTAACTGTGTGCTAAAAGTAATTAACCAAAGTACTAAAGCAGCTCCCCAGGGTCTTGGGGAACAGGAAGGACTTACAGCATGGGCTGGTGCTACTCAAGTGGTTAAATGGTGCTTCCAGCTCACTTCTCCCATATTACTGTATGGAATTCTGATGTAAATACCAGAAAGACACCCAAGGCTTCGGTGCTGAAGTGGTACCTTTTCATTCCTGACAGTGACCAGTGGCTCAGGTGTTTGTGGGATGTGACCACAAGTTGTCACTGGGTCAGTAGTTGCAGCCTGGGACAGTGACCTGTCTGTGGAAGGTGTCCCTGCCCAGGGCAGGGGTGGAACAAAATGGGGTTTAAGGTCCCTCTCAACCCAAACCGTTCTGGGATTCCATGGATATGGAGTCACAAATGCCTTAAAAAATAGCAGGATCTGCTGCTTCCTCATGCAGGCATTGGTTGCTCAAGGAAGAGTGAGGGAGAGTGAAGTGTTGGGATGTCATGAGTGCTTCCATGAGGAAGGGAAGGTTGGAATTGTTGAAGATGCAGTGGAGCATAGCATACCCCACCCTAAAAATTCAATTAATAACAATTCCTTTGCCTTCCCTGCCCTTTGTGAAAGGAAAGCCTTAAGGGAAATGCAGTGTCAGATGGGAATTGTCATGTTAAAACTTCAGTTTCTCCTTGTTTCTGTGGGAGATTTAATTTTGCCTGGAAAAGTGTCTGTAAACCAAAGACTAACCTTAAAACCAATCACCAAACCACTACTAGAAAAGACTTTAAACTTGTTTTAGTCTCCTTCTTGGTAACACTTTGCTGATCTAAATCTGTGAAGGCACCAGTCCAACCACTTAATATTAAATGCTAGAATGTGTTGTTTCTGTTGTATGTAAGGGAAGTTTTCCCTCAGTTCTTGTTTAAATGTGAAGTGTAAAAATGTCAGGGTGTGGGGGTTTTTTCCTGCCTCCACCATGGAATCAACGTTTCTCCTTGGGGTAGTGAGTTGATCTTGCAACTTTAAAAAAATAACTAAAAAGGTCTGCCTTAAATGGGTAAAAATGAACATAATGAAGTAATTCAGCATCATCCAGTGGAGGAATCGATATTTTCTTGCCATGGCATCATTTTCTTACCCTTGATGATGCCTTTTGCTGGTTCATTTTTAGATTCTTTAAAGTTGTTCTGCTTTTGTTTTCACAGAGGAGGAGGCGGCGGTGGAGGAGGAGGCTGGAGAGCTGTTCAGGACAGGGATCAGTTTTACAGGTATTTACTGGATTAATGGAGCTAGGCAAGGAAACATGAACCTTGGGAGTGCCTGGATGGTGGGAGGGAGTTTGTTTGGGAGTGGGTTGGTGAGTCAGAGAAATCTTCATCTTGGATAAATAATGCAGGCTAAGTTAAGGTGGGTTTGTTTGTCTTGCCCTCATTGTTCAGGATGCTCCTGACTTGAAACTAAAATCACACATAGGCAAATGGTGAGTGCAGGAGCTTGTGTTGGTTGTGAGAGTCAAAAATAGTGTTAGACCTGGTGTTAAAAAAGAAAATTCACATCTTTGCTGTGTCACCCACTAGAAATGTTGATCAGCTCTCCTGTGCTCCTTAGCATTCCCAAGACCAGCATGGGGTTAGAGGTATCCCCATAAAGCTGGGTTTAACTGGGGGGTTGTTTGTGTCATCCCTTTGCCAGGAGGAGGTCACCGTCCCCGTACTACAGCCGAGGGGGCTACAGATCCCGGTCCAGATCCCGATCCTACTCACCTCGTAAGTACCTGGGGAACCATGCAATGCCTTGGCTTGGAAGCTCATCTCATTCCACCCCCTGCCATGGGCAGGGACACCTTCCACAGACCAGGGTGCTCCAAGCCCCATCCAACCTGGCCTGGCCTAATCTCAGAGTTCACATCTCAAAAGCAAATTTCCCCTTTTCCTGAACCTCTTTTGGGCTTTTGTGTCCATAAGGATTGACTTTGGTGTGGTTATTTCATTGAACCACAGTTCCCTTGAAGGTTTCAGGGAGCAACTGGCAACCTCAAGGACAGAGCAAATGCTTAGTTTGGAGAAAAGAAAGGAGATAACAGCACTTGTGTTACGAGTCTGAGGTCCTGTTCTTTCCTTCAAAACTGTTAAAACGGGAGTTTGGTTTCTTCTAGGACATGAGGCCCCCAAATTTGATACAGGTTTGAAGGGTGGCAATGAGTTAAATTACAAATCTCTCAATCCTTGAAAGTGACAGTGTATTTTTTTCTCTTCCAGGTCGCTATTGAAGCATGACAATGTAGAGGAATTTTTAGCTACAGCCTTTTGAGTTGAAATTGCAAGTTTGTGGACAATATTTTTATTGTCTCTTCTGTTTAACCAAGTGACAGTGCCTAGTGAATTAGGTGACTTTTACACCTTTGATGAAGATGACTTCTGTGGTGTTCAGTGCTGTTTCATTCTGCATATTTGTGTAGTTGGTGCTTTGTTTCCACTTGTGTTTTGAAAGGAGTATGTTTTGCATGTATTTTTTTAGTCTCCATTTTGATTCCTGAAGGGTTTCTATTGTAAAGACAAAAACTGTGCAGTTAGTTTTTTCTACTGATTCCAAGTTACTCCCAAGATCCAAACCTGTGTAAAATGCTTTCCAAAAGTGAAAAATAAAATAAAAACAAGTTTGTTTTTTTCTTTTCCTACTTATTTTTGCCAAGAAAACAAAAACCTGGAGGTAATCCAAGGGCAAGTGCTGTCCATTCCTTTCAGGATCAACCAGTCCTTTGGTGTCCCATAAAAAACTTACACTTAAGGTGCTTCTCAAGTCTATTTCTCACTTCTAAAATCAGCCCATAATAACCCTAATTTGGGAATCTGTGCCGTTGGATCTATGAGCTAATTACTTTGTAATCTTGTGTTGGGGCAGCTTTCCACATTGGTTTATGGTGAGAATGTGTGTGGGGTTTTTGTCTAGAAATAATGGAATACTGATTTCTGGCCTCAAAAAATGATGCTCTCTGTGGATGTAGGGAAGGAAATTCTTCCCCCTTTTTGCTCTCAGAAGGAGTTTGATAAATCACATGGAGCAGGGGACTGAAAGAATAGACCCTCCCTGCTGCTGCTGTCTGGAGAGGAGGTGGCCAACAACCTGACTACAGGTGTCAAGGGATTTACAAGTTATCCAGGTATTTGGTAAAACTTCCCTGCCTTTACTTGTCCTGAGTGGACATGGGGACCATGGCAGTGATTATTTTTAACTGTCTGAGCAATAACGGCCCTTTGAGGGTGAGTTGTTACTCCTGTTGACACATTCCAAGGAATGTGTCACATGGCTCCTCTGCTGAGAGTGTCCCAAATCCCTTGTGCCAGATCCCCACTCCATGTGAGCCCTGCAGGCCATGGTGCCTTATGGATCATGGAACCATTTGGGCTGGAAAAGCCCTGTAAGACCACGGAGTCCAACCATTCCCCAGCACTGCCAAGGCCACCACTGACCCCTGTCCCCAAGTGCCATCCACAGGGCTTTGGAATGTCTCCAGGGCTGGGGATCCACCACTGCCCTGGGCAGCCGTGCCAGGGCTGGACAATCCTTTCTGGGAAGGAATTTTCCCAATATCCATCCTCCCCCTGCCCTGTCCCAGCCTGAGCCCATTCCCTCTGCTCCTGTCCCTATTCCCTGGAGCAGATCCCGACCCCCCCCCAGCTCCCCCCTCCTGGCAGGGACTTGCAGAGCCAGAAGGTCCCCCCTGAGCCTCCTTTTCTCC
>JAWWEE010000010.1:21054526-21067570 GCA_035221455.1 Xenops minutus
AGGATCTGGGCTGTGGTGGGACTTGGTGAATCCAGGGGTCTCTGTGGGTCCTGTAGGACTGGCTGTGAGCAGGGATGGAGGATCTGGGCTGTGGTGGGGCTTGGTGAATCCAGGGGTCTTTGTGGGTCCTGTAGGACTGGCTGTGAGCAGGGATGGAGGATCTGGGCTGTGGTGGGACTTGGTGAATCCAGGGGTCTCTGTGGGTCCTGTAGGACTGGCTGTGAGCAGGGATGAGGGATCTGGGCTCAGGAGAGGATGGGGATGGTGGGGGTCAGCAGCACCAGGGGTGGCTGTGTGGGTTCCAAGGAGACAATGATAGGGGCCAAGCAGGACACAGGGGGTGGCTCAGGAGAGGATGGGTCATCTCAGGGATCTGCTTGGGGGAGCAGGGAGCCATGGGGAGAAGGGAGGCGTGGGAGGACTCAGGAAGGAGTCTCTGTGCTGCTCAGGGCTTCACCGTGATGGTGGGGAGCTCTCGGTTGGATCCACGGGGGATGGTGTCCCGTGGGAGCAGGGTGAGCCCTGGCAGAGGTGAGCTCAGACCCCTGATTTAATTAGCCAGGCAAGCGACATGAGGAGGGCAGAGAGGAGACCTGGCAATAATTGGGTGCGTGTGTGAAAGGAATCTTGATTTCTAGGCAGGCTGACAATTGCTGCGCAAGGACTTGGAGGCAGTTCCTGAAGTCCCCCATCTGGCCTGCTGTGGAAGGCTTTTGCAGGCGTTCTGTGCTTGGAGAGCCTGACTTAAACAAAGATTTGTTTTCTGTAGGCTTCGGCTTGCTTAGGCTCTTGTTTAGAGTTGGTGACTGGAGTCTCAAAACAAATCTGTTGGTGTCCCCAGTGATTTGTTTTTCCCAAGTGCCCTGTATCTCCGCAAGCTGGAAAGCCAACAGTGCAAGACTATTTGTGTCACATGGACAAAATCAAAATATCTCCAGTTAGTTTGCACTCTCTGAGCACGTAGCTGACCCAAGTTGGGGGTCTGGAGAGTGAACAGCACGTTTCCCCCATGGCTTGCCCTGGTGATCAGCGTCCTGCTGTCCTCATTTTTACAGGGCATGTGCTTGCTGCCAGATGCTCCGGTACAGATAGAGGATGAAAATGTCAGGCTTGCTCATTAGCTGGGATTTCAAACAAGTAGTCAATCTTGGAAGTACTGACTTGTAAGGTTTGAGCTATCCCAAGTGCCTGAGATCTGTGTTAGCTGGATTTGCTCAGACTCCCTTGGCCCACTCGAGTAATTATGCATCATGAAGTAGCAGCTGAGGAGGGAATATGTGCTGTTATTATTTTTTAAGTTAGATTTCATCCCGTCAGCTCCCTTATGGGTGTCTGTTGCTAACATGGCTGAAGGCACTTATTACTCAGCTGGTTTATGTCATTCTAAGTATCTGACACAAATGATCTGTTTTGCTTCTGTGACACCAGAGACTCGGATAAATTGGAGTCTAATGTGGACATAAACTGGCACTTCTTTCAGTTAGTGAGGTTCAGGTCACTAGAAATCTGTTGTAAACTAAAATTCCAGGAACTCACTGTGTTGTTGGCATGAGCAGATTCAATTTTAGGGGTGCCCTTTACACATACTCGCTGTTGTAGGTGAGGTGTAGTTTAGGGAGGCATCTAGACACCAAATCACATCAAATCACCAGTAGCTTTATGTATTCCCCTGGCAGAAGAAAAATCCAAGGGAATGGACAGTTTTGCTCCACTTCTTCACACTTCAGAAAACAAACCCAGCTGTTTGATCTCCTCCATTCTGTAGCATGTGATTGGCACTTACCTCAATCACATTCATGGTTTAAGGGCTTGTACTGATATGTGAACTTGGAAAGAGCATGGAGGGGGTTCGGCTTCTGGAACTTCCCTGAGAAAAGCTGTGGTTCAGCAGTGCTGGGAGAGACAGTCACGGGGATAGGAAAATGTGAAGTGGAGTGTTAAATTCAGTGAAGCTGTTAATAGAAACTGGATTCTTTCACCTTTTGTCTCTAAACAAACTCTGTCTCTGCTACTGTCTTGCTGTGGCTGAACAGAAACTCTCAGGACTCTCTGAAGTGCCCATAAACCCAAATGTTACACAGAGTTACTGCAGCCTGGAGTGTGTTCATGCTTTGTAATATCGTCCCTATAATATCTTCAGGGCCTTGCTGCAGATTATTTGTGCCTGCTGTTCTTTGTGGCGTGGAGGCAGGACAGATACTGTGATTTATAGTGAAAGCTGCCTGCTCCTTTCCTGTATGCTTAATGCCAGATTTCCACCGTTGGGCTGTGGGATTCTGGCCATGTGTCTGCCTTAGGAGGCATTGTTTTGAAATCTTCAGAACCTCGCGTAGGAAAAAAACTAGAGGAAACTGGCTTGTCTTGTTGTGTGAGGTGGATTTGGATTTCGAAACGCTGCAGAGTTCTCAGGGTCTGAAAGCAGGACTTGCTGTATGGCAGGCAGATGGTGTCTCAGACAGAAATATCTCTTGCCCTTCCCATGGAAAATGTTCCCAGCCATGCAGACTATAAGCCTTTGGGAAAAGTCATCTGTGGTTTTCACATAGTTGAACGTGTCAGATTCCACTCGCACCACGCAGGGTTCCACAGATGGGATAAAGGTAGAAGGAGAGAGGACTTAGTTGAGGGGACTTGGTTGAGACAACTCCAGTGGTGGCAGCAGGAGCCAGAGGTGTCTGGGTGAGAGCAAGGGTGGGGTACAGGGTGAGGGAGAGTTAGGGAGGAGGAAGAGAAGCGTTGCTTGCTGGCAGGGACATCCAGAGCACCACAAATTTTTAGGGGTGTCTGTGAACTTTTGGCACTGTGATCTGTAGCTTTTTGGTGCTGGTTCATATGGAGAATCTTTTTTGGGCCTGCACATAGAGCTGAAGTAAGTATTGTTAATCTTTTGGAGTAACTAACCACAGGTGTGACAGCACCACCTGATCCTACCCCCTTTTCCAGTGACTGCCCTGGGATGCTGAACACACAGAGCCAGTGGTGTGAAGTCGGTGATGAGTTACTCAGTAGAAAATCTCTACTTGATTTAGTGGCTTCCATTCCAATTTTCCCATGAAATCAGAATGTGGTGTTTGCCTCATGCTGAAGTGCTCCATTGTTCTGCTTTTCACAGGATCCTGGGATGTGAAGGCCTGTGTGTCCCTGCTTTGCAGGTAGTGAGCTAAGGTTTCAGGCATAAGGTAGAAAATATGCAGTATTATTATTAGGTAGCTAGCTTTCATAATTAAGGATTGGGTCTGGTCTGTTTATAGTACACAGTGTTATTTGGCCCTTTGTGCATTCCTGGTGTGTCTCTTAGACCTTCACTGTGAATTCCCAGCAGTTCTGCAGCTCAGCCTCACAGGAGACCTCGGGTTCTGCCCTCTGAATACGAGGACCAGAATTAATAGCTGCCTGTGAAAACTTGGCTTAAGCAGCTTTCCTGGCCTTACAGGCAGTTCTTTTGCAGCATTCATGGTAGGAACAAGGTGCTTAAGGAGCGAGGACAATCCTTTCTGTCCTTGCAGGGTTTTTTTTGGAGACTACATGCCTTTCAGCTGTGAACTTGGTCTTGTGGGTAGCCCTCCTTGTCACATGGCTCTGGGTCTTTTTGGAGCCAGGTCTGGCCTGAGTGTTAACTGAGACTTTAGTCCCATGGGGTGGAGGGGGAAAGCCACATTACATGTAACTAAGGGCTATCATAATGCATACTTCCAGGGGGGCTAAATTAGAATTGCAGGGGTCAGAAGTCCTACAATGTTTGCACTGAGTTTCCAAATTTAGTATTCTCTGGCCTAGTTTCCTCTGAGTAATCACTGAGTGCTGTCTGCTCTTGGTTTTGTATTTGCACTTGCTTAATTGCAGAGTTAGAGTAATTTAACACTGATGTGACTTATGTGTTCTAGAATTTCATTAGAAGCCAGTGTGCAGCTTACCAAAAGTTGTTGTCTGGGTGTAAGATGCAAAATTGGTGCAAGATCTGTTACAGCAGTGGGTTGGTTGTGTTTGAAATCATGCTGCTGACTCGCAGAGTGGTTGGGGTTGGCAGGAGGTCCTCTGGTCCCACCCCCTGCCCAAGCAGGGCCACCCAGAGCTGGTTGTTCAGCACCACATCCAGAAGCTTTTGAACATCTCTGAGTACAGAGACTCTACCACCTCTGTGGGCAGCCTGTGCCAGTGCTTTGTCACCCTCACAGACAGGAGTTTTTCCTGGTATTCACACAGAGCCTCCTGTATTTCAGTTTATGCCATTGCCACTGGCCCTGCCACTGGGCTCCACTGGGAAGTGCTGGTCTCTGACCTCTTTGCACATACCCTCTGATACTTACACATGTTGCTGAGATCCCCCTGAGCCAGCTGTTCTCCAGGCTGAACAGCTCTGGCTTTCTCAGCCTCTCCACACAGGAGAGGTGCTCCAGATGGTGCTCCTCTTATCAAAAAAACCTAGTCAGAGAAACCCACAACACAGCCCCTTTAATCCTCTTGGCTGGATCCCTCTCCAGTAGCTCCATGACTTTTGTGCTGGGGAGCCCAGTGTTCCAGGTGTGACTGAGCAGAGCCCTGGGAAATTATTGGCCAAATGCAGTTTTATATATTAGAAATGGACTCTAAGCATCATCTTATTGCAGCAGGTGGCCTTAATTAAAGATGTCTTCATTTTATACTGTGAAAGAGCTTTCTTGATGTCACTTTTTAGGGGAGTTGGCCACTGGAGTTCACATCAGAAGTGCTTTATGGTACTTGCACTGAGTTTACAGTGACTGGAAATCCTGTTGTTCCTTTGTTGCCAGGTTGTTCATGAAAGGGAGCTGAAAGTATATATTCCTTGTGATTCTTGAAAAGCTTCAGGGCCTTCTTAAAACCCTCCTCAGGCCTGTCTTGGGCACCAGTGCAACCTGCAGCACCAGTGAGCCAGTGCTGTGCACTGAGTGAGGGTTGTTAGCAGCACCCAAGATCATTTTCCATGGGAAATGGAGAACTCACAGGGACTGGAAGAAATACAGCAAAGAGCCTCTGGTTGCAGGAGGAAGGAGTTGCCCCCCAAGGAGCAGATGTTTGGGTACCCCAAGGAGTCAAAGCATGTGTCTGTGTGGTACATGACCTACAGCTCAGAACCTGTTTGTGCTCTGTATGTGTTCTTAAATCTTCATTTTCTGGCTTTTAAAGTGCTTGACTCTGAAGAACAGAAGCTTTTTGCATGCTGTGTTGCTGTGGTCCACAGGTCTGTCTTTGCAGGAGTACAAAGCCCTGCATGGTCATGCTTTGTGGTATTGTTCAAAAGGGACTTAAAAGGGAAGATTTATGTAGGTGCACACCTTGGTGGGAAGTGAACTGATCCCGACAGACATCATGCACTGAGACAAAACTGCACTGCTGAAAATCCTCTGCACTGTCCCAGTGAGCTGGAAGTGCCATTTTTGGGGTAGTGGTTCTTTCCTCTGCCAGTCAAGCCCTCTGTCCTGATGACAGGCTGTGAGGGGTGTGCAGTAGCCGGTGTTTTGGGTGCTGTGATCCCACCTGCTCTGGAGCAGTGGAGCTGGGCCAGGCAGATGTTCAGGGCTGCAGCAGCAGGTCAGGACAAGTTCCCTACAGAGCTGAGCAGCCTGTGTTCCTTCTGGAGCCTCTGGGTGCCTGTCTGCCTGATTTACAGAGTACCATGGCTCGTGTCTGTAGTGAGGCTCAGGAGAACAGACTCCATTTGGGGTTCCTCTACCCCTTTCCATTCTTTTACCTGCCCTTTAATTTGCAAGGTTTGGGAGAGCTGTTTCTTTGGAGATGTGTGCAGTCATCTGTACTCCCTGTGGTATTTGTAATGCTTGCAAACCTGCAGAGGAATACACTTTTGGAAGTTTGAAATAGCCTGTGGAAGACTACTGGGAGTGACTCCAATGGAGGCAACCCCTGGCCTGGTTTAGGATTGCTTTGGAATCATATTCTGTGTGATGCCCTAAGAGGGAAGTTCAGGAAATAAACTTCAGTCCTTGTGTGTGTTGATCTTCTCAGCCTTGCTGAGGTGGGTGGTGGTTGATTTCTGAATCCTGCTTTATCCCACCAGCTCATGTGCTGGGATTTGAGCTGCTGGAGGCTCCATGTGAATCCTGCCTGGAGAGGGTTATTGCCAGCTGGTGCTCAGGAGGGATTGCACGGCTGGCTTGGCTGCCTCGGGTGGCTCTGTCTGCTCTCAGCCCTGGGAGGGAACAGCCATTTCAGATCCCCAGAGGCCAAGGGCTGTCTGGTGATAAATGTTTGCGGCTCTTGCAACGTTTGTGTGTCAGGCACTTGGAAGAAACCTGACCTGTGAGACTGAAGGCTGGCCTGATGGGTGGGGGGAGAATTCCCAAAGCTGCATTCCTCACTGGTGTGACTTTACACCTGCGTTCTGTTTGGCAGCATCCTATTTATCACTGATGATTGTTTGGCCTCTTGGAATACCTGCTCTCTTTCTCCCTCCAGGGTGTGGACAGAACAGCAGCAAGAGAGAGGGAGTGGTGGCACAACTCCCTGCATGTGTGAGAAAAGCCAGCGAGAAGGGCTCAGGATACTGGGAGGAAGGCAGGGACTGAAACTGCTCCTCAACCCCACCTGGGCAGAGGGAAATCCGAGAGATAGGGATCATGTTCAAAGGCATGAGAGATCCCAGGGTGGTGATTTCCTGCGAGTGGGAGCTGTGGGGGCAGCTGTGCTGAACACTCTGGTACTTTAAAGGATGAAGCAGTTGGGGAAGCCTTGTGTTCCTCCTCCCCTTCTATTCAGAGTTATGTTTGGACACTGGAAGAGCTGAATTAACGAGACAAATTCCAAATGTGTTGATTCACAGTTGTGCTGAGCTCTAGTGAAGTGGCTCCGTGCCTAATTCCTACCTGAAACTATCCAGACTGAAATCTGGATCACGGGGGCTCCTGCTTTCCTCACGGTGGAAGGATGTTTAGTTCGAGTTCCTCCACTGTACCCCAGGGTTGCAGTACTCGAGTGCTCCTCGAGCTCTCAGCTCTGAGAGCTGAGTACAGGCTGAAGTGCCTTTAATGAGCTATGCCTGATGAATTGATTTCTTTCCCTTTTTTCCCCCCCCCTGGAATGGCAGCAGCACCAGCAGCTCCCGTGTGGGAATGAATGCTGACACTCTCTGCCAACGCCTCGTGGGGTACAAAGGGTGCTGTGGCAGAGGCCTCAAGCACATTATTCCTCTTCCATCGCTGCCTTTGTCCTTCTTCCAAGCGGATAACTCCCATATTTGCACTGACTGCTCCGGAGATGTGGGAGCAGAGGCAACAGCATGAAACTAATGGGATGCTTTAGAATTCCGCTGCCACTTACTGGGTGTTGAATAGCTGTAATTAAATGAACCAGGATATTGATTTCAGCACGCTGCTTGGGAAAGAGCAGAGCAGGAGCTCAGGCATGGGAGCTGCAGCTCCAGAGGCTTGAGAAGCTGCAGGATATGTCGTGGCAGCAGCACCAGTGGAGCTGAGCAGGCTGATAAATTAAAGATAGTGATCCTCTCCAAGCTCTTTGGGCCTTCAGGAAGTTAGTTGATGGCCTTGCAGAGCAATTCCTAATAAAAGAAAAAAGATAGCAAGCTCTGTGGGCGTAGAGGTGGCCACAGGAGCAAACAGACCTGGTCTAGTTTGTGCTGAGCTTGGTTTTGGGGTTAATCCCTGTCACTGTGATGGGAGTATCTCAGAAGAGGTGAAGGGTCCATTATCCCTTCAGCAGCACATAAGTTCCAAGGCTGAGAGGTCTGAAGCACTGAGAGAGTGTATTTTTTAATGAATTTAATTAATTTGTAATGGTTTTGTACTCAGTTGGGTGCTGGTTACTGAAAGAGCCCTGGCCACTGGCAGGGACATCACTCTGAAGGTGACTTACAGTCTTACCTACAGAGATAACTAAATCAACATGTGGGAGCATTACTGTAACTAAATGAAATAAAAATAAAATGGCACAACTTCTGTGGGTAGGTGGCACTAAAATCCCACCAGCACATGTTATTCACAAGCCCAAATGATGTCTGACATCCCTGTGTTAGGTGTTGGACTCTGGCTGGGAAGGTACAGCAGGTCCCTTCCAAAGCTTTTGATCCAGGGTTGTTTTATTTCGAGGTTTGTGCTCTTGGGCAGCTGCAGTTCATGAGGATGGAACCTTTTGGGTGTCTCTTCTCAGTGTTTGCTTTCATTCTAACTCTAAAGGAGCATCCAACTCCATGGTCCAGCAATGATGAGATTTATCATTACTGCTAAGTTAAATTTCTGTTTCATAAATACATCCAGCTGTTCTGTGTGCTAAGAATAAAACTCTTCTATTTTCTCATTAAAGTTAGATTTATTTTTTAATATTAGAGTTCCCTTTCAGTCTCCCCCAGCCCTGTACCTGTGCTGTTCCTATTCCCACCCCTCCCATTTCCCTTTGCCCTCTGTGTAGGTCACTGCCACTAATTTCCCTCTGCCTTCAAGACTCTCTTTTGTGCATCTTTCCTTTGGAATCAGCCCTTCAGGTAACTCATGTGCACCATCCTGGCTATTTCATAGCAAAGTGGCTGCTGCTTTTGGTGGCAGTTTATTAGTTTTTATTTTTTTCCTTGAGATGGGCATGTTTCCTTTAGAAGGGTGTTCTCAGGAGCAGAGTTCACTTGTATTCTGCTCTGAGATGAAGTGTGTGGTGTTGCTTTGGGGTTTTTTTCCCCATTAAGGAGTGTGCCATCTTTTAACTATTTCCACAGCAGTCTTTGTATCCCACCTAGGAGAAAAATGAAGTGTTTTTTTATTTTTCTGTAGGTAAAGGAGAAAAGAAAAAGCAGGCAGGTGGTTGAAATGTAATTGTTGCTGCTGTTCAGAGACAAAGAGTAAGCAGATGGGTCCTAGGAACAACAAATGCTCCTTTGTAGTATGGATTGAGTTAAATATTGCTTTTACTGCAGCAAGTGACATCTCCCGAGGGAGCTTCTTCCTGTGGAAGGGAAGAAGTCCTCTCTGTGACTTTCAAAAGGCCTTTCAGTGGGAAAAATCCCATTTGCCTGTGGTGTTGAACTTGCCAATTGTCTTTAACAGCATCAATAAGGTGAATGGGGGGAGATCTGTCTGTGATGATTCACAAGGACTTAATGAGAGTTTTTCTCTTGTTTGCTGGATGCTGGGAAGCTTTCCTGCTAAGATTTCCTGCTGGGGAGTCTTGGTTGGTTTTCAGGGATGCATTAATTGCCTTAAGTTCTGTTGAGTGGTTCTTCAAATGGAATGCCTCGAACTTTGTTTTGCCCCTCCAGCTCGGGGAAAGTTAACTCTGCCCAGGTAACAAATAACCACAGTCCATGTGCCCTCTGCTGCTGCTCTTGGGAGCTGTGGAGCTGGCAGAGCCCTGAGTGTTGCTGGGTTTGTGCTGCTGATTTGTCTTTCAGCTTGACACTGACCACCACCCTTTCACTGTCTCTAGCACCAGTGTGAGGGGAGTGAAAAGCTGTTTCTTCATCATTTTCGTGTTGCTAAAGGGCTTAACTTTTTTCCCCCCTGTGATATTTTTCATCAGTCATCTTTTCCACAGACTCCTGGCTGTAAGGTGTTTAAAAACAAGCATTTCAGCCCAAATTCCTGACCAACAGCTATAACTGGCAGACTGTAGCTTTGTGGAAAACCTAAGTAAAACTGCAAGTAGAAGGCTCTGATCTGTTGCTTGTTACATTAAAGCAAAGTTCACTTTGTTGTTAGGTACAAATAGGATGTGTAAAGCTCTTTGTGTGTCTGTATAGTCAGATGCTTAGCATTGCATTCCCAGTAGTTTGCTATTTTCTGAACCAAACTGATCCATGGGGATCAGTTTGCATTTGTTTTCCTCATTTCTTTTTAGCTCCCAGTTGTAGTTTCAGTTCTGTGTGAGCTGATTGTTGAAGTGAATTAATTAAGTACATTCAAACTAAGAAGGCTTGCTCTGGGAAAGTGCTCTCTACCCTGAAAAAAAAAAAGAAGTTTCAGTAGTCAAGAGCTGATTTTTAATTCTTCAGCCACATTTCCTCGTGTTTAGGCTGTATTTTCCAGGGGACACTTGCAGAACATGGTGCAAAAAAAGGAAAGCTTAGGATTTAAAGTCAGTGTTTCAGGCTTAGGGTGCACTTTAAATGAAAGGAAAATGGAAGTAAAAAGAAAATACCTGTCTTCAAGAAGGTAAATTATCCAGTGGTGGGAGAACCTGACGTGTTTATGGGGCAGAGCTTGGGAAGTAGGTGGTGGTGGAGGGATGTTGAGGTTCCTTCTCCTTCACATGGATGTTCATCCTGGAGTGGAACCTTCTGGTCTGGCAGAGGACTAACCCAGGAGCAGAGGCCTCACTCTGTGGAGCTCATAAGAGAAGAGAGAGGGCTCTTACACCAAGATAATGACTCCTTGAGCTGGAGAACTCTTCCCAGTTAATTAGGTTTGGTGGCTGGGAGTCAGGGGCAGGAGTGGCTTTGCTCTGTGAGGGCTGGGGTGATTTGGTGTCCCACTGCAGACACTGCTGGTGAAGAAACCCTTTCAGGTGACAGGCCAGGGCATTAGGGAAACAGGCCCTAATTTCTGTCCTTGCTGTGCTGGGGAGCCAGCTGAGCCAGGTAATTATGGCAGCTCTTTGTTACCAGACTGCTCTTAGTGAAATGCTGCTTTTTGCAAGGTTTTTGACCTGATCTAATAGCAATCTCATCCAACTCTTATATTGCACACTCATTTTTTTATCTCCCAGTTTGGGGCCAAATCTGCCAGAATTATGTTGGGATGATTTGAAGTGATTAAGTGTAACCCCAGGTAAGAGACTCCTGAAACTGTTGTGTATTACTAGTGCATGTTGCAGAATAGATTTGCTTCATAAGAATAAAATCCAATTTTCCCATGCTGATAGAGGCAAAAGTTTCTTTTGTATATTGTGCTTAAAAAGGAAAAAAAAAAAAGAGTTGAAGCTAAACTGCGTTTGCACAAGGATGTTTGAAAAGAAGTGTTTTGTTAGGCTGCTAGACTGTCCTGATTCAGTTTTGTCATGAACACAAGGGCTGCCCAGCATCTTTGGCATCTGGGAATGAAAGTTGGCCTCTCCCCTTCCTTTCTTAGCTCCTTCAGATGTTTTGTTATGTTAAACAGTGCAAAGAATGACAGACTTTCTCTGTGCTGCTGCTGCTTAAATTTACCTTTTTGTTTGCCTGCAACTTTAATTTATGCTTTCAAGGCTGTGCCCGAGGTCCAAAGACGGGGAAGTTCATAATGAGATTTCGGGGTTGCCTGGGTAAGAGGGTGGTGGTTTTGCCTGGAAATCCAGGCAGAACATTGCTGATTTCACGTGGGTTGCTGTGGGTTAGTCAAGCCCAAGTAATGAGAAACCAGATCCTGCAGCGTGTGCCTTGTCTGCATATGGACTTGTTTAGGGAGCTTTGCCAGAGCCAAACTGCAGCCCAGGTTTTCAAACTATTCCTCATCGATCACCAATATCCTGCTGAAACCAATGGGGGTTTTTTGTGGAAAAGCAGCTTTTCCTCCTCTGCAGCTTTTGCTATTTCTTTGTAAAGTCCTCCACCCCTTTCTTTATGTTCTCCTGCTCTGCCCAGAAAATGGTGATTGAAGAGCTGCCTGTTTCCTCCCGTTGTTTGTAATGCAGCTGTGTTTTCCTCCCAGACCTGCCTCTTTTCTCCTTTCAGCATTCCATACAGGACATGAAACATTGCATCCCACTTGGCTTGGGGCAGGGTGGGGAAAGCACCTTGGGAGGAACCTGCCTCATTGTGGAGTGACATTTTCCCTCCCCTGCCCTGTCAGTCTGGAGCTTTTGGTGTAGAAGTTTACATGTTTGAAATCTGAAAAGAAGCAGAGAAAACAAACCTGGTTGCTCTGCTTTCCTCAGCAACCTGCTGCCTCAGTGGTGCATCTCATGCTGCTGCTGTGTTTGGTTTTTCAAAAAAAGGGAAAAATTGAGTGTGCTGGTTTAGGCTCTGTATTAACAGACTTGCTTCATTTGATACCACCTTTCAAAGCTACCTGTGCTTTGGAGAAATACCTCAGACTATCTGGAGGAGGCACCAGGACTATTTTAATGTGAGCTCTGTCAAAATGCAGCTGAAGTCTCACTCTCTTTGTGGGCTGCTCCTGAGGATCCTCACTGATTCAGGGAGTTAACCAGTGGGGGAACACTCCTCAAGGAGTTTTTCTCTCCCTGCATGGTGCCAGCTTGGCTTCCCTGCACTTGGCAGGCTGAAGGCATCACTGAGGGACGTGGCCAGGCAGGTGTCAGTGTGCCAGGGGGAAGGGAAAAGGGGAAATGCAGAATTAAAGCAGGTCTGAGGGAGGCTTCAGCTGTCAGGATCCCACACCCCATGAGCAGCAAGCTCTGGCTTTCAGTGCTGTTCTCTGCAGAGCCCTGTGTGATTCCTGCCCTGTATGGACCTTGCCAGAGCCTTTTCCTGCAGCTGGGATGGGATGCAGCTCCTTTGTGGCAGGCAGAACACTCCTGCCTGTGCCTGCCTGGAGCACAGGGAAGGGACTGGGTGTCACTGGCAGGTTCAGCTGCAGTTTTTTGTGTGATTTGCTGGCCTGACTGAGATAAATTATACAGACAAAGTGCTTCAGGAATTCAGGATTGAGGTGGGGAGGCAGCAAGGGGATGGAAAGTGCTCTGGAAGCAGAGTTATCCTGTGGTGGGTTGGAGGTGGGGAGATGGGTTTGGTGAGGACTCTGGTTCTTAGCTGTGCATGGGAAATGGAATTTTATCTTTAGCTCACTGATAGGAAAAGATGTGCTAGAGAGGAAGTGTTTTAATTGTTCATAAACTTAAAAGGAAAAATTAGTGTACAGTGTTGAAAAATTGATATTTCCCAGGTACATAACTATCATTTTGCAGGCTTTGAGGAAGCATTTACCCAGATTCCTAGGAGAAAAAAAAATCTCATGACTAGCTATTGGAAGATACTGCCTGTGAGTTTAACACAGAGTCAGGGAATGGTTTGGGGTGGACCTTAAAGCTCACCCAGTGCCACCCCCTGCCATGAGCAGGGACACCTTCCACCAGCCCAGGTTGCTCCAAGCCCCGTCCAACCTGGCCTTGGACACTCCCAGGGATCCAGGG
>JAWWEE010000010.1:21070323-21083331 GCA_035221455.1 Xenops minutus
GCCAGGTTGGACGGGGCTTGGAGCACCCTGGGCTGGTGGGAGGTGTCCCTGCCCATGGCAGGGGTGGCACTGGGTGAGCTTTAAGGTCCCTTCCCCCCCAAACCATTCTGTGTTTCTGTGATCTAATTCCCTTGAAGGGGATTCTGTAGTGCTTGTGTGTCTTGGCCTTAAGAGTGAGCTCTTCCAGGAGAAATGGCCTGTGATTCCCCAGCTGACAACCCAGAGCAGTTTGGCTGGAGAGAACCCAATTGTAAATAAGAGCAAAACTGGAGCTCTGGTTCCCAGGAGCAGACAGGGGGGTGTTCAGGAGAGCCTGTAATGACTCTCCTGGAGGATTCTATGAGAAGTGTCATTTCCTTCCATTCCATTCCACCTTGTACCTGTTTCTTAGGCTGTGGCACCTCTCTGAAACTGGTGCTTTGTAAAGTGCTCTGTCAGTGCTGACGTGCACGAGATTGGTCTCCAAACCTGCCACTGCATTCGTGGACTTGAGGAATGATCTGCTTAAACATTCAGATGCAGGTGGAGCTGCTGATCCTGAGAGTGGTTAGTTCCAGTGTGTTTGGTCCTGTTCTTCCCTGTCTTACTCTTCTCTTTGTGCTTGCAGGCCTTGATGCAGAGCTGTCCTACGTGAGGAATGATGTGGTTAATCACTATGCCTTGTCCTTCAACCTCCTCATTCCCAGTGACACCAACAATCTCCACTTCACCTGGCATGCCAAATCCAAGGTGAGCAGTAACTTCTGCCTTTGGCTGCTTGAGACACGAGCTGTGCTGCTTAGGGAATGTTCTCATTAGTGTTATTAGTGCTGTTACCATTTCATGGCTCTTTGCTGTGCCAATATTAGCATGTGCTAGGTGCAAAATACTTCTTTATATGACTGCAGGCAGTAAGTTAAGATGATATCTTTGTTATTTTAGAAAGCTCAAGCACTTATTTTAAAGTATTTTATACTCCTTGCTCCTGGCAAGGTCCATGTATGTACACAAGCCACTGGCTGTGGGGCCTCTGCTGTTAGTGCACTGGACACCATGAAATGAAGCCTTGGAAATCCTGTGTAGAGCCATTGTTGTAGAGATTTCTAGAAACATGTGCCTGGAGACAAGGAGAAGCTATAAAGCCAGCATCTAGTCTGTTCTTCCTGAGCCCTGAGGAAATGGCAGGGGGTTTTATTTCACTTCATCAGCGTGGCTGGAGCGTGCAGCAGCTGGCAGGAGGGCTGCCTGTGCTCTCCCAGTCTGAAGCATTTCCACTTACTAACAATTTATTTTCATACATGAAATGATCTGTTTAGTCTCTGCCAGATGTTCATTCTGCTTTTTTTTTCTTTTTTTTTTTTTTTGTCAAATTGAGTGGTGGTTGTTCTTCTGTCCTTAAGTAGGAAAGGCTGCAGCAGGAGCAGTATCACCAATTTCCTCACTGCAGCTCCAGCCATGGGTTACCTGCATCCCTGTCCCTGCCCTGAGCTTCCTTGGGCCTGGCTGGGAATTCCAAGCAGGAATTTTTGAGTCTGTGTAGCCCTGCTGCCAGTCCTGTGATTCCACCCCTTGGCACCTTCTGTTCTAGCCTGGTGGGGTGGGTGCAGAGCAGTTTGTAGGAGCTCAGAGACTGGGCTGTGTCTCTACACTTGGCATCTTGACTGGAGAGTAAATTGATAACAGAAATGAACAGTATTGAGTTTTAGAAAGGGGGAGAAAAATAAACTATTGGGCCAAACAAAGTCAGACAAATTCATTCAACTGACTGTGAAGGGTTGGGATGAATTTCCAGCAGGATCTTGGGACTTACAGTAGGTCCTGTACTTTTTTTGAATGAATGTTTGCAGACTCAGCTTCTTAAGTGGAAACAAAATCTTGGTTGTAGATGAATAAATTATTTCTAAGCAACTCTGTTTGGAAAACTGACTAGAAGAGGGGGAATTTTTGGGATTCCTATGGCTTTAACAAACCAACTTTTAACAAGTAAGTTTAAAATTATTGACAGGTGAGGTTTTGGGGGGATTTTTTTTTTTAATACAGCACTCTGATATCTGCCTCAAATTTCAAAGAATGATTTCTGTTTCACCTTTCTTAATTTCCACTGCTACTGAAGCCTGCTATTGAAACATCACATAAGAACCTTGGAATGTGGACACCTAAAATCGCCAGCACTCTAAGAAAATAATGTATATACTTTTATTTTCCAGAGGAGTTGTGAAAAGGTATGTTGCTTTTCTTTTTGCTGCTGGAGAGACCCCTGATGTGTCTTGTGTCTCCCCCTGCTTGTTGCAGGTGGAGTATAAGCTGGGATTCCAGGTCCATGACCCCGTGGCTATGGCTCTGCCCCAGGCCAACGTGTCTCTCCAAGGAGAAGTTCCTCGCACCCTCTCAGGTACAATTCCCACTCCCACCCACACAGTGGGTCAATAATGGTCATTTAGCCACGAATCCACTTTTAGCAATCAGTGAACATTTATTATAATGGACAGAAATTAATTTAAAACCCGTTTCCTTTCGTGCTCTGAATAGTTGTCTGAAGTGACGAGGCACGAAGGCTGAAATTACATTTCTTAATAGCAAGTTCTTTAACAATGTGCATTATAAACACCATTTCAAAAGACCCTTACCATGGAAAAGTTCCATCCCAGTGTGTGGGAAGAGCTCCCAGCCCCCTGTAATCCCTGTTTTTGCTTGCAGTGTTCCGGGTGGAACTCTCCTGCACCGGCAGGCTCGACTCCGACGTCACGATCCTGATGCAGCTCAACTTAACAGTCAACTCCTCCAAAAACATCACAGTCTTAAATTTCAAACGAAGGAAAATGTGCTACAAAAGTAAGAGATGGAGTTGCAAAGGTTTCAAAGCTTTTCCTGTTAAAGTGTGATAGGAAGAGGGAGTGGGGTGGTGTGTGATCCAGGACAGAAATAAGAGAGAGAGTGTTGGAGAGGGTTGGAGAAACCAGGTAAAATTTTGCCTTTTAGACATCAGTGGGACTTTGGATAGAAGCAGAAGCTGGTAAATGAGTATTGATTGACCTTTATTATATATATATATATCTAAATGTATTTTCTCTATGCTTGGAAGGAAAAAAGGTGTTTCTTCAAAACTACAACACTCTGAGAATTGAAATTGTTCTAAGAATTACCTAGAAAATCTACTCAGTTTACATATTGTGATAAAATAGCTACTTAGTGAACATAAGGAGGTGTTACTCTGTCAGATGTGAAGAACAAAATGAGCTTGGGATGTAAACCAGAGGCTGGGAATCCCAGATGGGCTCTTTGGTGTTTCCACTTGGGAATCTGCAAGCAGAATTTATTCTTGGATTGTTGGTGCTTCCTAGAATTTTCAAAGTATTGTTATTATGATGATTTTCATAGGCATCAGAAGAAAATAATTCAGGAGAACCCCAAGAGCTGTGCCATCCTTGGAAGTTCTTGTGGTGTCTCATTCCCAGGCAGTGTTTGGGGGTGGTCACCTCTCTCTTTACATGCTCCTCCTGTCTCTGTTCATTTTCCTTGGGGAACAGGGCAGTAGTTGGCTTTGCAGAGGGAAGTGTGTCACTTTTCTGGAGTGAAAGTGTCCAGGGATGAGCGTGGGGAAGGTGTGGGTGGAAGAGCTGGTGTGGCTTTGTAGGACATAATGCTGGGATTCTTGTGTTCCTTGCACTGATTCTCCAGGAAGATCATTCTTAATTCAAACTGCATCTGTATTTATAGGAAAAATGGAGATGTGGGTGGCAATGGTGCCGTTTTCACCTTTATTTCATGGTTTCCTGGCTGCTTTTTCAGGTATTCTAGGGGAGGGAAGTCAGCCCTGCTGATCCATTCCCAAGTGGAAGTGTGACACAGGTTTCCATAGGCCCCACCCAGTTCCCTGGGCTTTGAGACAGCCACTCCTACATCACACAGAAATGGTTCTTACAAAGATCCCGTTTCTGTGAGCTCATCAAACCACCAGTGACTTTTGATGTGTCTTGGTTGGTGTGCATCACCCAGGGACTTCTCATTTAATTTGGTGCAGAAGTTACAAGTGCACAAGATCTTGCTGTTGCTTTTGCTCAGGGCGTTCCTGATAGCTCCTCCTCAGGTTTAAAAAAGGAAGAAGCAAAGAGAAGGAGGAAAAACTCTGATTTTTCCCTGCCCTGGCTTAATTTTTCCCAAGTTGATCAAGGCTGAACTGGCTTCCTGAGATGAGTAGCACTGGACTGGAGCCAGAATGTCCTCCACAAGACTGGGACAGTCTTGACTGGACATTCCAGGTCTCATTTTCTGTCCTGTAGGAAGTGATTCTGGGAGGTCTTTGTTTAGTGCCTTCCAAACACTGCCATGCTCTGCAGCTCCTCCACTGCCTTGGCCAGAGGGTTTCCAGAGGGAAGGGGGTTCAGGGGCTTCAGTGTTGCCTCAGTGGGCAATGCTGAAATATCTGAGTGTTCCAGAGTGATTTGAATTCTGCCATGGCTAGGTATTTAAATGGAAATCTAGGGATAACTGTAGCCCCTGGAGTCAGCTCACCTTTTTGGAAAAGCACATCTGGTTTTCCCTAAAGGAGACAATTGGCTTCCTGTGAAGGGCTGCAATAAGAAATATACACCAAACCTCATGGCTTTGTCTCATCTCTTTAGAGCTCGAACCAGAAGTCAAATCTCCAACAGCTGATAAAAACAGCAGCAAGGCTATCTGTAAGTAATGCTGAATGTAGAGCTTTGGGGGTGAAAACTGAAAAACTGGGGATGTTCTTTGATTGCACAGCTTTCC
Source organism: Xenops minutus (assembly GCA_035221455.1). Classification (NCBI taxonomy): domain Eukaryota; kingdom Metazoa; phylum Chordata; class Aves; order Passeriformes; family Furnariidae; genus Xenops; species Xenops minutus. The sequence goes on from JAWWEE010000010.1 coordinate 21,075,058, forward strand.
CCATGGAAACACTCCCCTGGTAATCTGTACTATACCCAATCTTTCAGTGGGGTTTTTGGTAATTAATTATTTTAACTAGTGAAGAGGAGAAAGACCTATTCCAAGTCTCCTAATAACTTTTGTGTCCCATCCTGGGGGCTCTGGTTTCCACACATGGCTCTGGTCTGTTTTCTTCAGGACTTTAAGACCTGTCTGCTTTGCTGTTTTAACTTGTCACTAGTGAGTGTATAGAATGAGGTTGTTTTCTTTTCCTCACTCCTGCCTGTGCTCAGCCTCCTTAGGACCCCAAATGGAAATGTTTGGCCAAAAATGCTGTTGGGAGGCAGAGTTTGCTCAGTGTTCTCTTTACCCTCACCCCACAGTCTCTTCCAGGGCAGTTGTTCTCCAGGATGCCTTATTTAAGACTGGGAACGGCTGGGGCTGCTGCCTCTCCCTTCCTCCAGCCCTTGTGCCCACATTGCTGTAACAAACTCAAAAATTGGCATTTCCAGTGGGTTTGTTTGGGTTTTTGTTTGGGTTTTGTTGTGTTTGGGCTGAGTTTGGTAACTCTCCACCTTTCTCTTTCAGTCGATCCAGTGAACGCAGCTCCCACCACCTCCACCCGGGTGTTCTATATCAGTGTGGGAGTGTGCTGTGCTGTGATCTTCCTGGTGGCAATAATCCTGGCTGTCCTGCACCTCCACAGCATGAAAAGGATAGAGCTGGATGACAGGTATGGATCCCAGCTTTCCCACTGCATTCCTGGGACACATTTGCTCACCTTTGGGGGAGTTTGGTGTCAGAGCGAGCCCTCTGTAGCAGCCTGGGATTTCTGCTCTCAGTGGCAAGCTGCAGTGGGTGCTACCTGTGCAGGGCTGTGGTAGGTGCTGTGCTGCAGAAAGGCTGCTTTTGCAGGTGCTCTGCTGTTTTAAGGGGTGGGAGGGGTGTGGCTGTTCAGGGTTTGTTGGAATAGTTGTGAGGAGTGGGGAAATTTGGACAGAATCAGATCTACAGGGATTGTCAGGGTTGAAGGAAAGATTGAGAGATACTTGGGCACACTGCAAAGGCAGGCTGGGAGAGCTGGGATTGTCCAGCCTGGAGAGACATTAGAGCCCCTTGCAGTGCCTAAAGGGGCTCCAGGAGAGCTGGAGAGGGACTTGGGACAAGGGGTGGAGGGACAGGACAAGGGGGAATGGTTTCCCACTGCCAGATGGCAGGGATAGATGGGATATTGGGAAGGAATTCCTGATTATGAGGATGATGAAGCCCTGGCACAGGTTGGGCAGAGAAGCTGTGGCTGTCCCATCCCTGGAAGTGTCCAAGGCCAGGTTCGATGGGGCTTGGAGCAGCCTGGGCTGGTGGAAGGTGTCCCTGCCCATGACAGGGGGTGGAACTGGGTGAGCTTAAATGTTCCTTCCAACCCAAACATTCTGGGATCCAGGATTCTGTGAAAACATTTGGTTTTTACTGACATCTACAGGAGACTGAATTTGAGTTTTCCCTATTTGGATGGGTTTTCCAGTATTCCCTCTGCCCTTAAGGTGCAGTGTGGGGGTTGCAATTGCTTGGTTATAAAGCTGGAAACGTTCTGCTCTCCTGACTGTCTTTTCAATCCAGAAAAACTGTGGCACGTGCATATGGACTTGTAATGTGAAGCCAAGGGCAGTGCAGTGGGGATTAAACACCCAGGGGGAAGGAAGGCTGGAAAAGCAGCTGGGCTGGGATGTGTGAACAGGCTGCATCACATACAACTGTTCAGGACCTGGCAGTTTGAAACTGGATCCTTTGGAAAACAGTCAGACCCGTGGGTGGTCACCCCTGGTGAAAGTGTATCTTGAACTAATGGGTGTCTTGAACTGTTTCTGCTCTGCCTCTCAGAGTAGCTTTATCTGTTCATCCTCCTCTTCATCCTCTCACCTGTTCCTTTTTCTTTCTGCTCTTCCCTCCCCTGGTGTCCCCAGCCCCCCACGTGGGTTTGGGGCAGTCACTGCATTCAGCAGTTGTGGTTTCTCAAGGCTTGATTGACTCGTCAGCTTCCCTCCATTCCTTTGTGCCTCACTGTCTTCTGAGGGGTTTTATTCAGCTGGAGGAGTTAAAGGATGTGCAGCTTTAATTCAGAAAGGGAAACCATTGCATTTGTGGTGTGTGAGCAGTGTCATCTGTGAGGTTTTGAGGCTGTCCAGCCCAGCAGCGGGATCAGGTGTCCCTCCACCTGCTGCACTGCACTGGATTTGTCTGGAGATACAAGCTAAAAATCCATCTAATGTTGGTCCTCTGTGGTTTGCAAGTGTTAATAATTTGCTTAAATCAATACATGCCCTACTGATAAACTCTGATGATTTCAGGGAGGTGTCCCTGCCCATGGCAGTGAGTTGGAATGAGATGTTCTTTAAGGTCCCTTCCAACCCACCTGATTTTACAAAGCTTGCAGCTCCTGGGGTTTAGCTCTTCAGAGCACCTTGGGATGATTTTTTGAGCCCAAAGGTGCCTGACCTGGCAGAACTTTGGATATGCTGCCAGGTAAGAGCTGTGCTCAGCTGGTGCCAGAGCAAAGGTGTGTCTGAGGCAAAGTGTGCCTGAAAATCAGGATCTGTGGGGTTTTGTTCTCAACAAACTCACTGAGAGAAGAAACAACTTGTGATTTGGCTTTGAATAAGAAGCTGTTGCTGTAAAGGGGTTCTGCAAGGAAGGTGATAATGTCATTGGGGTTAATGACCTCCCAGGAGCAACAGAACCTGGAAAACCCTCTCTTGCTGTTCATTTCAAAGCCCAGAACTAAATAAAACCGAGGAGGGTTGTTAACCAGAAGCTCAGGGCAGGCAGCTGAGTTTACAGGGTGCACACAGGTTATTTAAGAACATTGTGTTGGAAGTGCAGTGCCAATGCTGCAAACCCCTTAGCAAAGGCACTGGAAAAAGTGCCAGGGAAAGCTGGCATGGCTGAACAGCAGGATAATGGGAAAGCTGACAGAGTGTGCAAGTGGGGCAGCTCAGAAAGCGAGTTAAACCTAAAAACCAGAATGAAGCCAACCCAAAAGGGAGCTTTTCAAACTTGCAGCAGGCAGTAAAAGTCCTTTCTCAAACTTTCCTCCAGCCAAAGGAATCCTTAGGGCTGGTGGGTGATCAGGTTACAAAAGGAGTTTCCAGCTGGAGCAGGGAAAGGAAATGCAGGTTGTGTATCCGTGTTTAATTCAGGGGCCATGCCAGGACACTTGTTTCCAGGGAACTCACTGGAGAGTGGGTCATGTTGGAGCAGCCTGTGGATGCAGGAGTGGGAACAGTTGAAATCAGCAGGAATGAGTTATCAGCACCAGAGAAGATTCCTTCAAAAACTCCAAAGGAGGTTAAAGGGATGCAGCTACACCAGCAAGTGTGCTAAAAGCTGTGCTGGAAGCCTGCACCTGGAAAACAGGGAATGTGGGAATAGATGTAAAGAAAAGTTCCCAGGGAGAGGTTGAGGTCAGCTGTAAATCAGTAAGTTTGTGTTGTGAGAACCAGCAGATTCTGCTCTAAAGAAAAAATGCAGAGGTGCCTCTGAGATGGTGGTACAGTGGGGAGAGTTGGTTTGGATTTGGCAAGGCAGAGGTTGTGTCCCCAAACAATCTCCTCTGTGTCCTCCCAATGCAGTCAGCTGGAGTGGAGAAGATTGAAGTTGGTTAAAAGGGGGAGATCTTTCTGTGTGTTTGGGGAGGAGATCAGGAAAGTTTCCTCTGGCCCTGCCATCTGAGCCTGTGACAGGTCCTGCCTTTGCCTCTTCACCTGTTCTTGGGCCAGCAGAGCTACAACAACTCTTTGGCAGGGGTAAGACAGAAGATGTTCTGCTGTGGTTCACTTGTCTCTTGAATGCTCAGGCAGCTCTGGTCTTTCTGCCCAAAGAAAGTATCTCAAAAGCACATTGTAGGTGGTCCTGGAAGGGACAACAGGTACCCTTAGAGAGGGAGTGACAAGCCAGGGTAGAGCCCTTTGGGCTGCAAAGGAGAGTCTCAGGGGGACATTGGAAAGTCTCAGGGGGACACTGGAACCATGGAAGAAATGTGTGCAAGTCTTCTCTGCAATACAATAGTTGCTTTTGGTATGAAAGGGTGGTTCTTGCAATGAATGTTTTGTCACAGTGATTATTCAAAAGTGGGGGAAAAGTACTGGAAAATAGAGCAAATTCAACAAAAGAAATGGGAGGGAAATGATCATGCCCAAAGAACAGAAGCGCTGAGGTTTTTGAGTTCCCTGAAATACATTTGAATGCGTGAGCAAATTCCAAACTCAGCTCTTTCAAAGCCTTGCCTGGAAAATCTCCTGGTTTGATGTGGATAAGTTAACTTTGGATGTGTCATGATATTCCTGTCCATCTTTGTTCTGAACCAGCCTCAGTGACAGCAGCAGCTCCCAAGGCCTGTCCCAGCCCTCCACGCAGACGACGCAGTACCTGCGAGCTGACACCCCCAACAACGCCACGCCAGTAACCAGTAAGTGTTAGTCTAACAACACACCTGGCCAGCCATGCCACAGCCAACAGGGGGTTCTGGGGCTCAGGAGACATCCCATCTCCTTGGGTTCCTCATGGCTGTGTTATTCTTTTCATCTCTTTTTGCTTACAGCTTTGCTTGAAAGGATGTGATGTAGCTAAAATGAGCAGTGAATGAAAAGGAAAGGTGGCAGTGATTTGTATTCTCAGTGGGAGACTGGTCTGGCAACTGATATGGAATCTCCTGAGCTGGAAGGACCCCCAAGGATCAACCAGTCCAACCCCTGACCCTGCAGAGACACCCCAGCATCCCTTAGAGGATCATCCAACCCCTCCTGCAGCTCTGGCAGCCTTGGGGCTGTGCCCACTGCCCTGGGGAGCCTGGGCAGTGCCCACCACCCTCTGGGGAAAGAACCTTTTGCTGAGATCCAACCTCAGCCTGCCCTGAAATGGCTACAGCTGGTGGGGAGGATTGATTTACTGAAAGACCAGCCCTGCACTCTCACAGTGTCCTGTCTGTGCAGTCAGTCCCATCCCAGCACCACTCCCCAGAGACTCCAGGATTATCCTTGATACTCAAGTGGTTTTGCTGCTGGGTATTCAAACACCCTCCTCCTGTGTGTTCCCTTCTCTCACTCCAGCAGGGAACAGCTTCTAACAGAAGCAAGACAGTGGGAGACATTTCAAGGCCAGATTGGACAGGGCTTGGAGCAACCTGGTCTAGTGGAAGGTGTCCCTGCCCATGGCAGGAAGTGGAACAAAATGAGCTTTAAGGTCTCTTCCAGCCCAAACCATTCTGTGGTTCTCTGATTTGCCCATCAGTCATGGTGCAATGCATCTCGAACCAGAGGAGGAGGGCCAAGTGTTTCTGCTGGCAGAGGGGCACAGGCTGTAAATTTGGCTCTAGGAACAGAGCTCAGTGCCTGAACAGCTTGTCCAGGAGCCCTGCAGGGTGCTGGCCACATCTGGGCTGGCTCTGTTCCCAAAAAAGCTCTGCTCATTCACTACAACCATTTGTATGCACTCAGGGACACCCTGTCTTTGTAAGGCACAGCTTTGTAAAGAGCCCATTTTGCCTTCCCTTTGGACAGCACAAGCTGGGAGTGACCTTCATCCATGTCCCTGGCCCTGGGCTCCTCTGTCACTTTGCCAAGAAGCGTCCAAGGCCAGGTTGGACGGGGCTTGGAGCAACCTGGTCTAGTGGAAGGTGTCCCTGCCCATGGCAGGGGGTGGGATGAGATGAGCTTTGAGGTCCCTTCCAACCCAAACCAATCCATGATTCCATAATTCTATGAAATTCACTCACCATTTACTCACTGTGTGTGTGCATGAGGAATCCTCACACTGAAGACTTGGAGATTCGGGTGTCCCCTGGAGCTGGCTGGGACATGGCACTGCTGGGTGACCTTCAGAAGTAGCAACCATTCCCCCTCCCTGAGCCAGGCCAGGCTGTATCAGACGTGCCATCCCCTTCCTGGCCCACCTGTGAGCACTGGGGTGCTGAGCTGTGATTTTCCCCCCATCCCTGTTATGTTTGAAGGTGTTTTCCCAAGGCAGCCTGGTAGCAGGGAGTTGGACAGATCAAAGAGTTCAAGAAACGGATTTAGTCAAATGTTGAATTATCTGATTAATTGCCTTCCACTTCACGTATTTTTCCCAAGGTAAATTCAAATTAGCACCTGTTGAAGAGCCTATTAGTCAATGTCTGGGCTCTGGTGCATTGGAATTCAAAGGCTCTCCAGCTTGGAACTCAAAGGCTCTCTGTGCAAGCCCACACAATTTCTCATTGTCCCTGAAGCCGACAGCCCCTGCCTGGTTTGCAGTTAACAAAACACTGCACGGCCACAACACATGGCCAGCACTCCCACCTGTGTCCCCAGCCTGCCCTTCCACCTGTGTCCCCAGCCTGCCCAGCCTGCTGTGCCCTCCAGGACATGATGGATTCCCATCAGCCACATATGTGGTCCACAAAACTGGGTCTCAGGGTAGGCATTGCCCTTACAGAAGGGCTGTGTTGAACAGAGCAGCCCTAAACTAAATGATGAAGGATTTTGGCACAGAGATGTGGGGGATACACAAGGAATGGTGATGGTTTTGGGTATGATCCTATCACCCTGATGCTTAAAATTCCCAGAAAAAGGCTCAAAACAACATTAGTGGAGAGATAGCTAGAGAAGCACCTTTATTTAGAAGCCTCCAGGCGCACACCAGAAGTATGTGCACACGTGGTTCAGTGATGTTACAGTTTTTGTAACTTCCATTAATTATCATGTGTGATACCTAAACCCAACCCACAGTACCCATTTCCCCTGGTGCTCCCCCTCAGAAAGCTCAGAACTGCCCCTTGGAGCCTCTCCAAGGGCTCTGGGCCTTCTCTTCTGTTTTGTCTTGAAGATATCTTGCAGGTGTTTCATCCAAACAGTGTGTCCTTGAGAGGACACTCAGCAACGTGTGCAAAAACGTTTTAGTAACTTCTAACACCACCTAATAATGTGAGCAATTTAGGAGAATTCATGCAATCTATGTACCTCTAAAAATCTAAGAAATATACACTAAAATCCTTAGGCATCAACCCCGTGGAAGCTCAGGCTTGTAATGAACTCCTGCTGCCACTGGCTGGGCACGTTCCCAAGCCCAGACACAGCTGGGCACAACTGGATCAGGCACTGCAGGTTCCCCCCAGGTGCCGTGGATGGAGACAGGTTTCTCATGCTGGCTGATTTGTCCCAGGCTGTGACTCAGGTTTCCAGGAACACTCCAAATCCTGCCTGTTCTGAAGCTCTTCACAAAGGGAAGTTCATCAGCCCACATAATGTGTTCATCATCCCAGGCAAGCAGTGACAGGGCAAGATGAACTGGGCCCAAATTGCACCTAGGGAGATTGAGGTTGGACATCAGGAAGAATTTTGTCACAGAAAAGGTGGTCAGTCATTGGAAGTGGCTGAACAAGGAGGTGGTGGAGTCCCCATCCCTGGAGGTGTCCAAGAAATCACTGGATGTTCTCTGGGCTGGGTGACAAGGTGGGGATCAGGCACAGGATGGACTCAGTGGGCTGGGAGGGCTTTTGCAACCTGAATGATTCTGGCATTATGTGTGGAAAGCCCTGGAGGGACATCACTGTCAGGCTGCAGGACAGACCCTCCTCTGAGTTCCTGTGTGGGGAGGTGGGACCCAGTGCTGAGAACGCCCCAGGAGATGTGGGGTGACCTCAAGGACACAGACCGTGTCCTGCCAGGCTGGCCAAGAGCCCCACAGCTGAGCAGACTGGTGTCTCACAGCCCAGGGCAGCACACACAGAGCTGGGCTCTTCTCCCTCAGGAACAGAAAGCTCTCCAGGTCTGTGATCATGGAATCTTCAGCATCCCTGTGATGTGTTTAGAGCAGTTGTTTGAGGGATAGGCCTTGCCAGCACAGCCCTCACCTGGCAGTACAGAAAGAGTTCTGGATACGGTGCTTTCACTGTAGTCAGATGTGTCTTTGGAGTGTTTGGTCTTCCTTGTTTCCTGCCAAGCAAACCTCCTAATTACCCTGCTGATCAGTGGCATGCCCATGTCTGTGTGTCTGTGCACAAAGCCTGCAGGAGAGCAGCAGGGCAGGTGTTCTGCAGGATCAGCTGGGGCTATTGAAGGGCATGGTGAGAACCACCTGGGAGGAAACCATGGGAAAGGCGCCTTCTTTCCTTCTCCCAGCCTGCATCCCTCCCTCCCTGCTCTCCTTGGAGAGCCAGCTGCACATTCACCTGGTGTGTTCAGCTGGAGGAGACCTCATTGCAGGGACAACTCCCTGGGCAGGGGCAGAGGAGGGGCAGGCACTGATCTCTGCTCTGGGGGGACC
>JAWWEE010000010.1:21088441-21099236 GCA_035221455.1 Xenops minutus
CAACCTGGCCTTGGACACTTCCAGGGATGGGACAGCCACAGCTTCTCTGGGATTCAACCTGTGCCAGGGCCTGCCCAACCTCCCAGGGAACAATTCCATCCCAATATCCCATCCAGCCCTGCCCTCTGGCATTGGGAAGCCATTCCCTGTGTCCCATCCCTCCAGACCCTTGTCCCAGGTCCCTGTCCAGCTCTCCTGGAGCTCCTTTAGGCACTGGAAGGGACTCTGAGGTCTCCCTGGATCCTTTTCTTTTGCCTTCTTCTGTTCCCCCTCCTGCCAAACAGTTCTGACTGTCATTTTGCTCTTATTTAATAAGTTTCCAATATACTTGGCCTCTGGCATGTGAGGTGCTTTTTATAGCACTGGATTCAACAGCACAACAACATCTGTCAGAAGAGATCTTAATTTATCTGCCTCCCATCACCATTTATTGAAGTGCTTTCCCAAAATAGGGGAAATTTAGGGGCTTCCATCCACTCCTAAATCCATATTTCTCCCTTAGATCTGTGACACAGATCCTTATTCCTTTTGCCCTTCCCTTTGCAGGGAAGGATTTGCTGGAGTGTGGCCTTAAGGGAGTGATGACATTCATGGGATCAGTCTGTAAGGAATTTCCCAGCTTTGGAAAGGATCTGTATGGAAAACATTTAGAGCAAATTTGGGTGACACTTGTCTGGTTTAGGCAGCAGGGAAAACAACTGCAACCATCCCCTCTCCTCCCAGCAGCTCCCTGGCAGTGCTGATGTTGGGCAGCTCCATGTTCCTGCCCTGGCTGGGATGTGTGTGTGCAATTGGGATGTGTAAGAAGTTGGGAATTTGATCTGTTTGGAAAAAGAAAACCAACCCTACTGTCTCGTAACAAGAGTTTTTCCTTGATCTCATCCCCCCCTGGCCACACACACTGCTGTTCTGGCACGAGCAGGGCAGGGCCATCAAAGTGTGATGGATATGAGAACTATTAAACTCACTTAAGTACCTCTTTGCTGAAGGCAGGAAAGGAGCCTGAGGGTCATGGAAAAGAGACAAGGAAAAAAAGGCTTTGTCTGTGGAGCGAAATTATCCCTTCCCAAAAGCGTGAGCTGCTCCAGAACTGTCTGGTTTTACCCAGAGGTGCACTCTGAAAGGGAAAATAAAGCCCAGTGGTGCCCCAGATGTCAGCAGGCAGTGGAGAGGGATGCTTCAGATCTGTGGAAAATGAGGACTGTGAACTGAAGTGCTCTCAGCAGGTGCTGTGAGGAAAAACAACCTGCTAGAGAGGAAAAACGTCTTTCTTCTCACCAGGCTCAGAGCTTGAGAAACTGAAGCCATTGTTTTGGCTGTTCTGGCATTAAAGGAGTTGTTATGGCTTTAAACCTGGAATTCCTTGTAAAATCGAGGAATCATAGATCAGTTTGGGTTGGAAAAGACCTTAAAGACCATCTTGTTCCACCCCCTGCCATGGGCAGGGTCATCTTCCACTAGCCCAGGTTGCTCCAAGCCCCACCCAACCTGGCCTTGGACACTTCCAGGGATGGGGCAGCCACAGCTTCTCTGGGATTCAACCTGTGCCAGTGTCTGACCTCACAGTAAAGAACTAATAAATAGAATTTTCTTCCTTTTGTCCAATGTAAATCTACCCTTTTCCAGTTTAAAAGTGTTGCCCTTTGTCCTATCACTGCAGGCTGTGATCAAAACTCTCTGTCTGTCTGTTTTATAACCCCCTCTTTTAGTAAGAAAGGTCTTCCTGGAGCATTGTCTTCTCCAGGCTGCCCCACCTCGGCCCAGCAAGAGTTAGAGATGGCACTGGGAAGCTTCCCTGGGCCATGAGCTTGGCTCTGGTGGGTTTTAGGAGCAGAGCTCTGCTCTCCTAGGAGAGGTGTCATGGAAGGGTTGTTGAGCCATTCAAGGAATGGTTTCTGAATGCTGCCTGTTAGGAAAATATGTGAGGAAAGGTCATGCCCTCAGTGCCTGCCATCATGGATCTCTTCTCCTGTGTCCCCCCTTTGGCTGTGAGTGCATTACAATGTCCATCACTTTCTAGAGGGCTTCTTCCCAACAATGTAGACAGTTTTCTCATTCTCTGTGCCAGGAAGGAGACTTTGTGGCCCTGGTGCTCCTCAGGCTGTAGTTACATCTCTATTTCCTGCTCTGAGGGGAGTGTTTGCAGCCTTGCCAGTTTGCCTCTTCCCTATCTTTTATCTCTCCCCGGGGTTGATTCTTTTCCCCAAAGGATCAAAAAGCACAGAGAGTTGGCTGGTTCTGGCAGTAGCTGCAGCAGCCCTTCCCTCTTTCCTTCCCTGATGTTTTTCAGCCCTGCAGGAAGATGTTGAGCATTACTATAAACCAGAAGAATGTCAGGGAAACCAGGAAAACTTGATTTCTCTGAACTTAGTGCTTGTTCCTCTCTTAAAGTGACCTGTTAAAGGAACAGTAACATAAAACTGAGAGAGCCTGGACCTGCCAAGTGTCCTGAGAGGATCTTGAAGTGGAAGAGCCCATCCAGAGAGTTTCTAGGAATATATTCCATTCCCTGTTTTCCCAAGCTGGGGTTGACCTATTAAGTCAGCCTCCCAAAGAGCAAGTTTGAGACTAATAAGGCACCATCAGTAGATTGGTGTGTGCTTGTTTGGCAGCCTTGGACTGGTTTCTCCTCCCCCACAGAATTTGGGACTTTGATTTGAACCAGTCATTAAGTTGATGGAGTAGTTTTCACCTAATTCAGTGATCACTTGTTCTGTAGCTCAAAAGTTGATAGGACTGAAAAGCTGTAGACACTTCCCCTGCAGTCTCAACACCACATCTTTTATGAAGATACAAGCTGAAGGAGGATTCATCCCTGAGTTTCACTCCAGATTCTCTAGAAGAGTTTTTTCTTCCACCTCTAACTCTTCCTCTTTAACCCTGGTTCTCTGCAGGGAGAAAGTTGTAACATGCCCTGGGAGTGACAAAGTTTCTACCTGCACATTCATGAAATACATCAGTTCCTAATGTTTTTTTAGTGCCATCCCAACACCTCTGAGTGTGTCTGGGTACCTGAGCCTTCCATTATGTGCAGGGCTCTGTGCCAAGGACAGGTTTGGCAAAATTGGACTTTCTGGAAGTCATAATAATTTTGGGAACACAGAGATCTCGGGAATCTCTGGGGAAAAGGTGTCACTTGTTCCTGCTTCCCCTGGATCCTTGGTGTTGGCCATCCAGTTGTTCTGTCCTCTTAGCAGTTTACAGTTTCACTGTGTTTATTTGCTAGTCCTCACTGTAAAAATTTGAATCACTTTCATATTTAGACTTTTCTATGGAAAACTTGCCTTATTCCTGTCTTTAAATAGACATCCACAAAGATTAGGGATGTGTGTCTCATTGCCAGGAAGAACAAGGGTACGTTATCTGCTGTACTTGGGGTTTTGGAATCCACAGATCAACACAACCTGAATAAGTTCTTTGTTGGAAGGTGAGAGACGTAGCTGGTGTTTGTTCCCTTCAGTGTGGTTCTTGTTCTACAGCAGAATTGTGTTCCAAGCTTGGAATGCCTCCCTTTCCAACAGGAGGCTTCCAGTCCCTCTCAGCTTTGGGAAGCGTCTCGGCTGGCACGTTTCTCCAAGCTGGCATTGCATCCCTTGCAGTGATTAACAGATCTCTTCTGCCTTTCTTGGGAGTCTTGGAAAGTCAGAGGGGGGAAAAAAACACACCTTTCATTTAAAGAACACATTGTTTAATGGTGCTTTTCCTGTGAAGGAGCAAATTGGTAGCAGAACAAATGGAATTGTGTTATTCCAGGAACATGCCCAGGGAGAGTGAGCTGTGCAGAGCCCTGACTCACTCAGGATGTTCTGGCCAAGGTACACTTTTGGTAAAAACAACCCATCGTGCTGTTCAAGATAACCTGGCTGCTCCCATTTCATGTTCTAACCACTTAACATTTTTCTGATGTACAAGGAAGGAGTGCTTGAAAACAAACCACCCATGGAAAGCACTGGAAACAAAGTCAGTGTGTGACAAAGGGCAGCTCTTAAAACTTCATCGTTTTACCAACTTTAACAAAGCTCTGGTTTGTCATCTGAGGTCATGGAAAGTCCTTTGGGGCTCTTTCAGCATTCTTGGCCACCTCTGACATTATACTTCAGATTTTTGTTATTCATTGCTGATCTAGTGAAGAGGAGATGCCCCATCCCTGGAGGTGTTCAGACCAGGTTGGAGCAACCTGGTCTAGTGGGAGCTGTCCCTGCCCATGACAGGAGGTGAAACAGGATGAGCTTTAAGGTTCTGTCCAACCCAAACCATTCTGGAATCCTGTGATTCAGACCATCTCCATGCAGTGAGGAGATGCAAGGATGGAGATCCTGAGAATTCAGGCTGTGCAGAGCAGGGAAAGCAGTAGGACCATTAAGGGACTTCAGTGTGTAGGAGCAGCTTGGTGTTAAGGTGAAAGGGTTTGTTGTTCATACTAAACAAGTACCACAGCCTGGAGCATCCACAGCTGATTCTGAGGCATCATTTTCTTTTAAGTGCATCCTTAAAAGCCCAGCCTGGTGAAAATGTTCCTAAGTTTTAAATGTACAGCATTTGAATTAATTGTTGAAGGTATTTAACCTCCCAAAATCAGAGTACAGGATCTTGTTTCTGTAGAATATAATTTGTGTTAAAAACCCCAAAAATCACAAAAAGAGCTACTTCTTATCTGACCTAAATTCTTTTGTGTCTACATAAGGGAAGATAACTTGAATTTAGAATTGGGAATAAGCAGCAAATTTCCGAATATTGGCCTAAAAATAATCTGTATGTGTCATTCAATCCTACTTCTTTAGGAAAATATCCTGAGATTTAAAACAGTACAAGATAAATTAAAAACAACACTGAGTAGCAGCTCCCAGGGGTTGATGTCCAAAGTACTGTACTGATTAATTAAAACATTTGTTATTTCATATGTTAAAAAATAATCCCCTGCAGCCCTCTTTGATTTACATGCAGTTAAAATCACTACTTGTATTTCAGTTTTATTTGCTGCTGCCCTTTGGACCGTGACATCAGTCAGGTCTCTCTTCCCCAGTTTCACTTTTACATTTACTTACACTTTCAGCTTCATTTAAGTGGATTATTTAACGGTTCATTTAACGGGTTATTGAGCAAAGGGCTTTTACTTGTTGCTCTTTGTTGCTGCTCCTTGGATTTTGGTGTTCCTGTTCTGCAGGGACGTAAGACCATCCCCAAATCCTGCTTCTCTCTGCCCTTTTCTGTGCCTTAGAAACGTGTGAGTGTTTCTAATGTGGGGAAAACAGAGCAACATTCCCTATTTTAGCAGGGAATCTTCACTCCAGAGGTGGGCAGCAAGCCAGGGATGTGCCACAGGCTGCCACGTTCACTTGTCCCTCTCTGAACTCCTGGGGCCTCTGGGAATTTCAGAGCAGAAATATTTTTATATCTGTACTCTCCCCTTCTTGCCTGTGCAAAAGGAGGTTGGAGCATGACTCCTCTCATCCCTTTAGCACCACATCCTTGTAGTGAAGGAAAGTGTCTGGGAGCAGCCCTAAAAATGTCATGTGCCACAGATGTGAGCAAAGGATGGTCTTGAAGCACTGAATCCCTTCCAGAGACTCCTTAAAGCCATGCCCAGGCACGTGTTCTCTTTGAAATGGGGCTGAATTCAGCCTTGGGAGCACTTGTGCCTAATTAAGAAGCAGCAGTAATTAGGCAGGCTGTGTTGATCCTGGCAGTGGGTATCACCTGGAGCTGTTCTGGTCCTGCACTCTCACCTCCCTTTGGACACCCTCTGTGCCTGTCACCCTTCAACAACTGGAGCTGGTGGGCTTTTGGCACAGGAAAGGTGGCAAAGCCCCCAGGGCTGAAGGACAAAAGGGGAACAGAAGCAGCTCTGGGGCAAATGGGCTGTACAGGTGGTGTGATTTGGGGGAGTATAAGCTTTTAGTGTGAGACACAGGGAAGTATTCATGGGAACAAACCATTACTAATGGCTCAGAGATGAGAAAAGTTGCAGGTGAAACATCTTTTCAAATATTGCTGTCAGGAATTGTTTGTCAGAAGCCTTGTCAGGAGTTCTGAGAGGATCTGCTGTTCCTGCCTTCAGCAGGCTGTGAAAGGGCTCTGGCTTGACTTAGTTCAGTTTTGGTGAATTTTTAACATTCTACTTTGTCTTCTGTCTGAAGAAACAGGTTTCTGTGCCACAATCTGAAGTCTTTAGTGCTGCCTGAAGGGGGTTGTAGTGAGGTGGGTGTTTGTTCTCCCACCAAACAACAAGAGGAAATAGCCTCAAGCTGTGCCAGGTTGGATATTCAGGAACATTTCTTCACAGAAAGGGCTGTCCAGCCCTGGCACAGCTGCCCAGGGCAGGGGTGCAGTCCCCATCCCTGGAGGGGTTTAAAGCTGTGTGGATGTGGCACTTGGGGACAGGGGTCAGTGGTGGCCTGGGCAGTGCTTGGTGGGACTCATGATCTGAGATGGCTTTTCCTCCCTAAATGATTCTGTGTTTCTAAGTGCTCTGCTTTGCCATTTGGAGATTCTGGGAGGTCTGACTCAAAAAGTTTCTCTCAAAAGCATCCAGCTAATCAGTTCCCCCCCTCAATATCCAGCTTTTCCTCCCTGCTGAGTCCTTTGGGGTGTGCAGTGACTCCTTGCCTGGTGCCCTGCAGCTGATGAGTGTCCCAACTCCTTCCACCCCAGTGTCATCACAGATCTTCCCCCAGACCTTTCCACCTGATCAGTCATGTCACTGATGAGTGATGATGAGCAGAGATTTTAAAAATGCAGTTCTGTAGGTGGGTTTTGAGAAGCTGGTAAAAATCAGAAAGGTGTTCTTTCTCCCCATGAGCTGGGCAGGGCCCCAGCACATCCCAGCACTGACAAATTGGCCTCTTCTCTAAAAATAGCAGTGCCAAGAGTCCCACTGGGCCTGGCTGCATCCAAGTACTGTGATATCATGAGATAAACTTGGAGCTCTATCAAAGCTGCTTGAAACCCTGCCTTATTCTTGCTCTGGGCCTTGGGGAAGGGTAAAACCGGGCTCAAAAAGGGTAAAACCAGGGCTTGGAGAGGATGTCCCTCTTTGGGGTGCATTTGTATCTGTCTCAAATAGCCTTGGTTTTAAGCACCTTCAAAAAGTTGGAGCTTTTTGGTCCTAATTGAACTTCTAGAATTGCCACTGGCTGTTAAATCTTCCTCTTAACTCACCTGAAGCCTCTGCTCCTCAGTTGCTCAGCTGCTGGGGTGTGATCTCCTTGTGAAAACCTGGCTGCACCTCCTGATCATCCCCTGCAACTGCATGGATTGCTGAGCTCTGGCATGTTCTTAGTGACAAATCATGGTGACATCTCACCCTTCAGCTCTTTGCAGACCTTTGAGGAAGCTGGGCACCAACCCTGGAACATTCAGCTTCAGGTCAGGGCTGCTTCCTGATGCCCACATTCAGTGCCTGGGAGACTCTGACCTCCTCAGTTGTGTCTTTAAGGAGGTGTTGGAATGTCAGAGGTTTGTGGCTCTGTGAGAGGCTTTTCCCCTGCTCCCCCTCTGGTGCTGCCAAAGCATTCCCTGTGCTTGACATGATCCTTGCCCAGCTCTGTGGCTGCATGAGCAGTTCTGAGAAGAAAGTGCCCACAAGTGTGTGTTACATGTGTTGCTCAGAGCTTTGATACCTGGTTTGAGTGCAGGGTTATACCTTGGGCTGGGCAGGAGGATGAAACCTGGAGGATTCACCTCAGGATGGGCTCCTAAAAACACCCCTCTGAGCTGGAGTTGCTGGGCATGGCTGTCACTGGTCTTGTTCTGGCACTCTTATTTCTCATATCCAAGCCAGAAGTGCTGTGGGTTTCCTGGGCTGATTTCAAAGGGTTTTCAGTACATGATGGGCAGATTGACCAGGTCCTCACAACAAAATGTATTGCTGCCAAAATCACCTTCATCCTAAGAAGGAGCTGTCTGTTGGATGCTCAGCTGTGGATATAGTCCACTCAATGTTGGGGGCAAATGAGCTTATTTCCTGTGTAACTGATGAAAATGGCCTTCAAAGGAAGTCTGACTGCAATGGGCATTATTGCAGGAGCAGTATTTTGGTGCTATTTTCCTCCCTTTTGACTCGAATCACTCAAAGAAGCGATTTATATTCTGTTTTGAATTATATTAGTGCAAACCCACAACAGTCAAGCTGTGTGGTGGTACTTCATTGGCACTGATCTCAGCTGAGGGAGGATTAACCTTGTACTGCTATTGTTTGTTCTGACTGTGTTGAATTTGTTGGTGTTGGGTAAGTCTTTTTTCCATGCAGAAAACAAGGAAATAATATTGATAAGCAAACACAATATGGATGCTGGGACTGTTTCACGAGATAAGATTTCCATTTCTG
This sequence comes from Xenops minutus, assembly GCA_035221455.1. Lineage (NCBI taxonomy): Eukaryota > Metazoa > Chordata > Aves > Passeriformes > Furnariidae > Xenops > Xenops minutus. Next base: position 21,096,768 of record JAWWEE010000010.1, read on the forward strand.
AATACACTTGAGTGGGAGTCAGTCGTCCCTTTGGGTGCTCAACCACTAGAACGTGGAAAGAAAACACCAGAATGTCCCAGTGACCTCTCTGAGTGCTGGAAAGGGAAAGGCAGTGGCAGGAGAGTGTCATCCCTTACACAGTTACCATGAAGAGATGAATAGGTGCATTGTCCAAACCAGCTCGACTTGTTCTGGGGATGTTAAATCCACTCTTAAATAATCTCTGATTTAAAGCTTCAAATTATTACTTGGTGGCCCTTATAATTAAAAGCCAACCAGTTCAGCAAGCACAGGGCCAAGGAGTGCATGAGTGAGTTAATCAGCTTAAACTCACACCCAGGAATTGCTTTCTTCCCTTGTCATGTGCTGGGTTGAAGAGGTTGAGGTCTTTGAGTCTGTAATTAATGCATTTACACCTGGAGCTCTGTGCTGGTAACCTGCTCCTCTGACCTCTCACAGTCTGCTTGTACAGCTCCATTTTTAATACAACAGTGGGCTGATTCAGCATTCAGGCCTGTGTGATTTAATGTACTATCCTGGTTTTCCTCACTTGTGTGCACACCCTTTGCAGTCTGTGTGCTGCACATCAAATCCATCCTACAGGGACCCTGTGCTGCCTCTGTGCTGGAGTGCAAAGCAGAGGCTTCAGCTGGCCAGGCCTTGAATTGTCTCCTGCACTGCAAGAACCTGTTCCTACCATCCCCCCATATGGACTTCTTGTCAAATACTAGGGAATCATGGAGTGATTTAGTTTGGAAAAGCCCTCCATGACCATGGAGTCCAACCATTCCCCAGCACTGCCAATCCACCATTGACCCCTGTCCCCAAGTGCCACATCCACATGCCTTCAAACCCCTCCAGGGTTGGAGACTCCACCCCTGCCCTGGGCAGCTGTGCACAACCCTTTCAGGGAAGAAAAATTTCCCCTGATGTCCAATGTAATCTTCCCTTATCCCAGCCTGAGCCCGTTCCCTCTCCTGTCCCTGTTCCCTGGGAGCAGAGCCCGACCCTCCCCTGGATCCATCAGGGACTTGCAGAGCCAGAAGGTCCCCCCTGAGCCTCCTTTTCTCCAGGCTGAGCCCCTCCTGCTGCTCCAGCCCCTTCCCCAGCCCCATTCCCTTCCCTGCACACCCTCCAGCCCCTCCATGTGCTGTTGTGAGGGGTCCAAATCCACTGGTTGATGCATCCCATAATACACTGCAGCCAGAATTGTCATGCATTCTGTGGCCTCTCCAGAGCTCCCACATCACTCCTAACTCAGCCAAAGCCCTGTTTCCTTTGCAGGCTTCAGGCTCAGCTAGGAAGGGCTGTCAGGGCTGCACAGGGAGCCAGCTCAGGCCATGGAGAAGGGAAAAGAGCAGAGAGTTCTTGCCTCTTCTTCCTCCCAGGGCAGTAAAACCGTGCTTTGACTCATGGGCAGTGTGTAAATCCCCCTAATGCAGCAGGGAAAGCTGCTGGGGCTGTGCTGGCCTCTCCTGTGCCAGCCTCCTGCCAGGGCACACCAGGACAAGTCCCAGCACGAGGGAGGGGCAGAAAATACACCCAGGAATGAGGAGGGTGGGATTGGGAGAGCTCTCATTTACGTCACCTCGAGCTTCCCTGTAGGTCCTTGCTACTGGAGAGGGGAAAAAAACCCCAAATCCACAAATCTTGGTGGGGAGGGGGTTACTTCTGCTTCTGCCCACTGGTGCCCTCACTGCTGTGGGTCACTGGAGCTACCAAAGCTGCCTCAATTGTAGGTGGCACCAGGGCTTTTATATATTTATTTTTAGAGGTGGCAAAAAGAACAGCAAACAGCTCCAAGGTTACCAAGGGTCAAGCAGAGAGCAAGGAAATAAGTAAATCCAGTGCTCAGAGTTCTCCAGCAGTGTGGCAGCACCACTGTCCTGGTGGGTGAGCAGCAGAGCAGTGTCCTCAGAGCACTTGGGGAGCCTTTGACATGGGCCCTGTTTCCTTGCTGGGCTTCACCCCACTTGTTTAATCAGAAATAACCCTCAGAACTTGGCTTGCTCTTGTGAGGTTTGTTACATCCCAGTTTAAAAAAGGAGGCAAACAAGTTGTGTTTGTGCTCCAGTGACCTCGAGTGACTTGAAAAGCTGGACTGGGCTTTGATGAATATGTTGGTTTGATTCCAAGGTCGTGTGTGTGGTTCCTTTTTCCCCTCAGATCAAGCCTCGGAGGTGCAGGTGACAATGATGCTGACTGAGAGCTGTAAACTCCGAGGGCTTCACCACAGGTAAGGCAGGCAGGGCTGGTCCCAGGGCTGTGGCACTGGGAGCTGGGAATGCTGGGGCTGAATTCCCTGGGGGAGAGGCAGCAGTTTGTTCAGAATTCAGCAACACTTCTGTAGGATCATGGTAGGGTGGGAAGGGACCATGAAGATCATCCAGTGCCACCCTCTGCCATGGGCAGGGACACCTTCCACCAGCCCAGGGTGCTCCAAGCCCCGTCCAACCTGGCCTTGGACAC
>JAWWEE010000010.1:21108352-21118401 GCA_035221455.1 Xenops minutus
TGGACACTCCCAGGGATCCAGGGGCAGCCACAGCTTCTCTGCCCAACCTGTGCCAGGGCCTGCCCACCCTCCCAGGAGAGAATTCCTTCCCAATATCCCTCTGGCAGTGGGAAGCCATTCCCCTTGTCCTGTCACTGCATACCCTTGTCTAAAGTCTCTCTCCAGCCTTCTTGTAGGGAACTTTAGGAAGTGATCCACAGACACTGGAAGCACAGAGGATTTGCTGGTAAAGTATCCCTGTGTCCTTGGCTTTGATCCTTCCCTTGGGGATCTGTTCTCCCTGATAGGAACAGGACACTGAGCCAGACAATCTTCTGCTTTTTTTAGGAATTAAGAGCCATAGTACAAAACCTCTGAAATCGTTTTTCCCTGCCAGTCTCAAAGCATAATTTTTTGGGCACTAAAACATGATGTCCATTCTCATGTGTCTGTTACATGGTGCTGTTGAAATTCATGTTATTGGGGTCACCTGTTAGGGTGGAGCCTTTTTTGGCAGCACAGGCATTAAAACATGAGTGGGGCTCTAGGATTGAATTACTCAGTGGTGTACCAGCATTAAAGCTTAGAGGTTTGATTGCTTTTCTGTAGGGTAATTTGGTTTTGGGCCCCTTTAGATGATGCTGCCCCTCAAGGTATTTCTGCTTGACAGCTTTAATTAGGATTGCTTTTTATATTATTTTTATAAAGGCAGTTTTATTGCCATGTGCCCACTGGATTTCTATGGCCAGTTTCTCTACCAAGTTCATATTAAGGTTTATCACCCTGTGGTGTTTTTGTGAACCTCTGGTTGCTGGTGGGACCATTTATCAGCAAGAGAAGGTTTTCTTTCTTCCAGTTTCATTGTTTCCCCTGCTAATGAATACTTTGTTTAGTGAGTTTATGCCCATAAAACTTCCCATCCTGTTTGGAATAGCAAGTGTCTGATAGTTGTGAGCTCTTCTCCATGCTCCTTCCATGGCTGCTAAATCTGAGGTAGATTTCATGTCTAAACATGTCAAAATTATCTGAGCAAGGATTTGGGAAGTTTGCTGTTGCTTTCATGTGTTTTCAAAGTTTTATTTCATTTCAAGGAGGGGTGTGTGCTTCCCCTCCTTCCTCTTGTACTGCTGGATATGCTTTTGCATTTCCCATTTATTTTTGAGTGGGAATATGGACTAAATGGACAAGAAATACTGAACTTTTTTTGTATTTCTCTCAAGCTGATGCTCCCTTTCTTCAAATACAGCTGGTCTATACAGTTCAGTGGTTAGCTTTGATTTATTTTTTCCTTAATTTCTTAAGAAAACCCAGCCTTTCATAATTCCCTGGATTCTTGGAATAACTTCAGGATGCCTTAAATGCTGTCCTTGGAGTCACAGCCTCTCCAATATTCTTGACTTTCTAGCCATAATAATAAGTCCTGGTATCATAGAATGGTTTGGGTTGGGAAAAAGCCCAACAGGGTCCTGCCCTGTGTTCAGGGTGACCTTGCAATGTGTGTAACCCCAGAAAACAGCAGCAGCTGCAGCATTTTGAGTATCAGAATGCGTGTTTTATTTAAGGAAATGCACCTTGGTCCTCTGTAATGAATAGTTTTGTGGGTCTTTCAGTTCTCTAGGTGTATTAAGATGTTCAGAGTGCCTAGGGTAGACATAAAATGTCAGTATTACTGGGTGTACAAATGGCACTTCTCCCTGTGAGGGAGCAGGCAGTGACAGAACAAGGGGGAATGGTTTGGAACACTAAAAGAGGTGAGATTTATGTTAGAGATCAGGAGTAAATTGTTCCCTGGGAGGGTGGGCAGGCCCTGGCACAGGTTGAATCCCAGAGAAGCTGTGGCTGTCCCATCCCTGGAAGTGTCCAAGGCCAGGTTGGACGGGGCTTGGAGCACTCTGGGCTGGTGGAAGGTGTCCCTGGCCATGGCAGGGGTGGAACTGGGTGAGCTTTAATGTCTCTTCCACCCCAAACCATTCCATGATTCCATGCTTTCAAGCAGTTGAGCAATTTCTAATGACTGTCTGCTGCACCCTCCTGGGTTGCCTCAGGCTCATATCCTAAATCAGCCCATCATTCCAGGTGTCTTGTCCTCTTCAGGAGCTGTTCACTGTCATGTGCTGTACCATGTGCTCTACCATCAGTGCTCCTTGTCTCCCTCTGGTTGATCAGCAGGTTTCCCAGTGACAAAAGCTGTTTGTCCCCTTGGGTTGGTGCTGTGGTCACCCGGCTGACGTGCTCCTGTGTTCCCTGTGCCTCTGTCTTGCAGGTTTGCAGTGATGGCCTGCTGTTGGGCCCTAGATCCTGAAGAAAGACCCAAGTTTCAGCAGCTGGTGCAATGTCTAACTGAGTTTCACGCAGCATTGGGAGCCTATGTGTGAAACTGCAGCAGAAGATGGAATTCCCTGCCTGGGAGAAGGCATGGCATCCACCTGCAGCTCCGTGCAGCCCTCGGACTCGCACACGTGATGTGTATAAAGCAACACCAAAGGGAGAAAGCACTTCTTCCCAAACACTGTGCCTTAGATTGCCTTAGTAGTCTCAAGTTTTTTTTGTAAGACCTCTTGGTGTTGGAATATTTTCTAGATATCACTTTTGCTGAGTGAAATCGAGACCTTTTTGGTTTGCCATCAGGATTTGTAAAGTGTAGTGCTAGCGAACTGAAACACGGGATTTGGATGGACTTTGCACTCTGACAACAGACACGTGATTTTTTTTGGGAGGGTTTATGGAACTGATAGAAAAGTGAGGAGAGGGGAAATGAAAAGCCACACTGCAGAAAATTTTCCCTGCTTTTTTAAAAAAAAAAATTGTTGAAAGTGAATCTTTCTGACCAGCTCTAGTGTTTGTACTTGTATGTATCTGGAATAGCTTTTTAGTATCAACTTCTTCTATTTTGAGACAACAGCACATTGTGGTTGGATCCACACGCGGCATCTGAACCTTCTTAACCCATTCCCAAATGTTCCTTGGAAAAGCTGGTCTGCAGGATACAACATCTCCTTCTTAAAGTGATGATGTAAAAGTGATTCCAGTTTACCTCATACAGAGAGTGGTGAAGGTGGGGCTAAGAATGGTGTCCCCCCCTTTCAGATCAAAGGATTTTTGAGATGGTTTTATGTGCTAACTAAAGGCCTTCAGAGAAGCGCCAGAGCGGCCCTTGGGTGGGAGTCTGTCCCCTCAGACTTCTGCCTCGCAGTTTCTCTTGTTCAAAAAGGTACTGGTTGTTTTTTTTATGGGCTTTTTATGGCCTGAAACGGGATTAAATATATAAATATATATTTGTAAAGACAACTTGCAGAGTAAAAGAATGTTTTTCTATTACATCTCACGTGAAAGCTTGGTCCCTCACCGTGCCCCGTGTGTGAGACGTGTGGCTTGGTGGTGGTTGGGCTGGAGCTGGCAGGAAGGGAAGGTGGATTACCTGCCTCCCTCCCTGTGGAACTGGTCCCTGAGGCTTCAGGTATTGTCCTGCTGCCTTCCTTAACCCAAAGATCCCGTTCCACCCCAGCTTGTTTTGAGGTGAACGTTGCTTAAGAGGGCTGAACGTGGTTTTTCAGGAAAATGTGTGCTAGGTTCAGTCTTGGTAGCGTTCACAGTCTTGCTTTCAGAACAGCTCCCAGCTCTCAGCTGTGTGTTGCACCCTCTCCCTGGTGGCACCACGAGGTGGGTTGTGCTTCAGCATGATGATGAGGCATGAAGAATTGCCTTTTGTCTTTCACCACCTGCAGAGCTGAGCGCCCACAGCCTCGAGTGTTTGTGCAACTGCAGCACTGGGGGCATTGCCCTGACAGGCTCCACAGCATTTCAGGATGCCATGCAAGTCCAAGCAGCTGGATTTGGCTATGTCATACAGATGTGCTGCCTTTGTTCTTCCCAGAGTTCTGACCCTTGCTGAAGGAAATCAACCCTCTCTGATCAGTGTTACATGAGGCAGAGCTTTGTGTGGTCTGTGTCCCTCAGAACACCAGAGCTTTCCCGTCTGCACTTGGGTGTCACTTCCCTGTGGCCACTGAACCAAGTCTTGCTTGATCCTGAAGGGAGATTTTCCTGCTGGCTCAAGTTTGGGCATGTTGTGATGGGCTGTGCTTGCCTGACTGAGCTCAAACTGGTTTTGTTTGCTTGAGTTTGGAGTCGTGTGGGGAAGCAGCAGGACTTTGGCTGGGGGGGGCACCTGTGGTCTCATTCCTTTCAGAGCTGGGGAGCTGCCCAGTGGCAGGACTTAGTGAGAATGATGTGGCTGTTGGAGCTGCCAGTGGCAAGGTTACTGACATCCAGTAACCATCCAGTACTGGATCTGCTGCTCCAGGAGTTCCTTGGGGCTGGCAAACAGCCCAGGGTGAAAACCATACACCCATTGTGCGTGCTCCACGGGGCAGAGTCACGGGCACCCAAGATGTGTATCTGGCAAGATCTGCTCACATCCCAGAGGTATCAGAAGTGACACCTGACCACTGTGGTTGGGAGGTGGGTTAGGGATGTGCTGCACCTGGACCTGCTCCACATGAGCTGTGGGGATGGGAAACTGCGTCAGCTTTCCCTTCATGGGCTGCTCCTCATCTGCTCCCACCAGCAGAGACTGGGAAGTGCTTTGCTGTGGGTTCAGGTACAGAGAGAACCATTCATTTTGGGAACTTATTTTCCTTCAAAGAGGCTCCACCTGCAGGGATCAGGCTGCCCAGGGATGTGGTGGAGTCACCATCCCTGGAAGTGTTGGATAAACCAGTAGATGTGGCACTGGGGGCTCTGTTTCAGTGGTGTTTGGTCAAAGGTTGGATGGTCTTGGAGGTCTTTTCCAACCTGAATGATACTGTGATGGGCATTCTGCTGATAGCAGAGCTACCCTGAGTAGATTCCTGGCAGGAATTCATTGTACCTGAGATTGCAAATAGCTTTTTATCTTCAGTGCTGTGTGTGTTGTATCTTAGCTCCATGGCCTTCCAGGGAAGCTCCTGAGGAGCAGGTCACTTGGGTGTAGAAGACTGGAAAGGCAGACTTCCTGGGAGGAGAACATCATCAGTAACTCCCAGCCTTAAAGTACACAGAAAAGTCTCAGGGTGACCCTGGGGAGAGCTGGGTAGAGCATGGCTGGTGTGTGAGCCAAGAGGAAAGAACAGAGAGTTGTGGATACAGGAAAGAAGAAATGGGGAAGCTTGTGGCTTCCAGGTGTTTTTTTCTCAGGAAGGTGATGCCAGAAGTAAAAACCAGACAAGAGGAGGTAAAAGGCAAGAGGTGTCGAGCACTCAGTTGGGTGGCTTAGCTGGGAAGACCCCTGAAGGGCATGGTGAGATGGGATTCCCTCTGGGGGCAGAGGGCAGAGCTGTTGGGAGGAATTCGGGTGGAGAAGGGCTCTGGAGTGAGAAGGAGGATCAAATCATGGAGAGAGGAGAAAGCTGAGAGCAGACAGTGCTTCCTCAGGGATGGGTTGAGAGCTGTGGAGGTGTGACATCAGGGATGTGAAGGGCACCTGGAGTGCAGCCCTTGGAGAGTGGCTGCTCCAGGGTATTTCTGTGTAACTCAAGAGCCACCTTGGAGGATCAAAGTGCTCGTCTTGCCCATTCCAAAGTTCAGGTTGTCCTTTGTTTCCCAGTCATTGTCTCCAGGTTTTCAGCCAGGGTTAAAGCCCCCACTAGGCATATGAAGGGAGGGTGTCCCCACAGCCCATGGTGTGTTTGTGCCTCACACCAGGTGTATTTTTTCAGCATATGTGGCCTGTGGTGCAGGTGATTCTGACCCACGGATTCTGAGTGTCCAGGACATCCCTGGCTGGCAGGTGAACTCCTGGTGCTGCTGGTTATCCCAGGTGAGTCCAGCCATTGCCTTTGATCCCAGCACAGGGACTTGAGTGAGAAACCATTGGAAGAAATTAAAGAAATTGTTTAAAACAAGAAAAGTGACTCTTGAGAACTGGTGTGAGGGATCCAAATAGCCCCTCCAGGGCCATGGAGTGCCCGAGAAGGAGCCAGCCTGGCAGCTGGGGGAGTGAGGAGCTCACACCCTGGCACATCCAGGTTCTTCCAGCCAGATAAGGATGAGAACCTATCCCTGCTCTGGGATGGACCTTGCAAATACCACATGGAAATGGCATTGCAGGGAGGTGGAGGGAACATGCTTTGTTCCCCATGGCTCATCTGGTTCCTGTAGGGAGTGCTCTGTGCCTGTGCTGACCTCGAGCCTTGGAGCAACCTCCAAGTGCTGCTGAGAAGGGGCTTGCATTGCTGTGCAGCAGCTCTGCAGCAGGAGGCAAGGTTTGCCTGTAGGGTTTGGGGTCAGTTGTTGGCCTGACTGGGGCCAAGTGTTGGCTCAGGACTGGGCAGAGCTTGGCATGTTCTCACATGATGTCCTGCAGCCAGACATGGTGGCTTTGCAAAAGCTTCCAGTGAGAACGTTTTTCCACTGAGAAACCCGAGGATTAGGCAGAGTTAAACAAAATAATTACCCCAAGAGTGTTTCCAATTCATCATCTGGTTTCTGTGCATTCCGAGGGTGGGAGAGGCTGGATGCACCAACCCCAGCTCCTCCTCTCCATCCCCCCAGCCCCTTCTGCAGCTCAGGCTCATCCATAGTCTCAGTTTCCACCTTGGTTCCTCAAACAAGATGTCTTAGTTCAGTTTATTCCAGCTTTTTATTTTTTCCCCAGAAAGTTTTAGCCCAGTCCCTTTTGTTGTGTAACAATCCCATAGCTTTGGACTTGACAAGCTGGGTTATCTCTGGGAGAGACCCTCCAGCATCCAAGAACTCTTTCCTTGCTTTGTATCCATGTGGAGCCAAAACAGTAACCAAAAACACCCCTGGCTTCAAGTGATCCTCCAGCCTTGGGAGAACTTGGGCTGGGGAGAGGAATTCTCCTTGCTGAAACCAGCTGGTAAGAGAAGGATCTATGTGGTGCCCTTCATGTCACCCTGGAGGTGACAATGGAGATGGCTGAGACGTGTCCTGACATGGGAGAGACCTGGAGCCTCTGCCCTTGGAGCTGTCCAACACCCTCCAAACAAGCATTGTCACTGTTTGAATGGTTTCTAAGACCCAGTTCTGTGCAGGCCCTGGGCTTGCTGGCCCCACAAAACCCAGTTGCTCTAAGGGTGGAGCTTAGGGGGGATGGCTCCAGGATGTTCATGATGCTTCAGCCTCTGGAACAGATTTGTGGAAGGCTGGAAGCAAAGCTTGGGGGAAAGCAAGCAGGAATCTCCTCTGGATGTGCCTAGATGCAAATCAGGGGCTGCAGCCAACATGTAAAAGCTGCTCTCCAGCTCAGCTGGCTCTGGGGCTGCTCAGCCACCTGCCAGCCCCTCTGTGTCCCACCTGTCCAGGTAGCCTTGGGCCAGCACTGCAGGGAGCACCTCTTGCTTCTCAAGCCCCTTGCCCTCAGAAAAACCAGCTGTCCCCAGTCCTTCCTCTCCATCCAAACAGAGCAGAGCTGGTGGGACTTGAAATAATTTAAACTGCCCTCCAAGCCTTGTCTTTGAGCCAGGAGAAACCCAGAGGGAGACACAGCCCTGGTTAAACCTTCCCTGTGGAGACAGGTTGAGAAAGTTGGGGCTGTTCAACCTGGAGAAGAGAAGGTTATGTGGAGCACTTTCCAGGAGCTACAAGGAATCCAGAGAGGGACTTCATCAGGAACTGGAGTGACAGGACAAGGAGGAATGGGTACAAATTGAAAGAGGAGGAATTTAGGCTGGATATTGGGAAGAAATTCTCCCCTGGGAGGGTGGGCAGGCCCTGGCACAGGTTGAATCCCAGAGAAGCTGTGGCTGCCCCATCCCTGGAAGTGTCCAAGGCCAGGTTTGAGGGGGCTTGGAGCACCCTGGGCTAGTGGAAGATGTCCCTGCCCATGGCAGGGGGTGGCACTGGATGAGCTTTAAGGTCCCTTCCAACCAAAGCTTTCTAGGAAATGCTGAAGGACAGAGCAAGTAATATGGTTTGAGGGAAAGGGCTTGAAGGAATAGGGAGGTGGAGTGGCTAAACTTGACTTTGCAGACATGCCAGAAGTCTTGGGGAGAAAGGAAGCTGGCATGGAAAGAGGATATTGATGCCATGGGCATGAGGAAAGGGTGGCACCAGCAAGGAGATATCCAGTAGAGAATGGGGAGGTTTGCTGACAGGAGGCTTCAGACACTGTGTTGGGGAAATGTCATGTTTGGAGCTTCTCTTTTTGATGTTTGATGGAGCAGCTGGACAGGACAGACCTCAGAGGGAGCCCAGGCTCAGTCCTGGGTGATGCACAGAACCACGTGTGGAATCAGTGGAGAGCTGCTCTATGTCAGTCACCAGGCTGAGTTTGGATCTGCAGTCCTGATGGGCAGGAAAAGAAAAAGAGCAAAGAGGGGGAAGACCAGGAAAAATAGAGCAACCAAAACCCAAAGCACACCAAAAAATCCCACAACTTTATTAGGATTTAATCCTGAAAAAGGAACTGTGGAAATAAGAGCAGTTTAAGGAAAAAAAGCAAAGGGGCAGCAGGTGATGGACAAGCTGTTCCTGGTGCTGTGATATTTGGGCTCCTCAGAAGCAGCAACCACGAGGGGCAAAGTTGTGTAAAAATGCTGCATATATTTTAAATTTTACATAGTAAGAGAAAGAAATGGTGGCTGAGGCTGCCTTGCTGAAGGAATGAATGGTGGGGGAGAGAGGCCACTTGGAAACTGGTGGTCAGGGATTGGAACAGGCTGCCCAGGAAAAGTGGTGGAGTCCCCAGCCCTGGAGGGGTTTAAAGCCTTGTGAATGTGTCACCTGGGCACTTGTGGTGGCCTTGGCAGTGCTGGGGAATGGCTGGACTCGATGGTCTTGGAGGCCTTTCCCAATCTGTTGGTTGCCAAGCTGGTCAGTCCCAGCACAGGGAATGTGAGGAGGGAGTTGCTGACACCTTCCCTGGGGTTTGTGGGAGTGGGAAACCTGTGCTGGATCCCCAGGGACCCTTCCATGGGTGCCATTCGAGATTAATGATGGGATTTTGCCTCTGAAACAAAGGACTGAGGAGACAACTGGCCTTGACCTGTTACAAAACCCATTGAAAAACAGTGAAATGATTTTCAGCCAAGTTCATCCTCTCTCCGGGCAGGATGGTGCTGGCAGCTGACTTATGGGTCCAGCTGGTCTACAAAATGCCACTTGTAGCCTGGGTGGTGGCAGCAGCTTGGGTGGGAACCATGAAAAGTGGTTCCCACCCAACCTCCATGAAAAAGGTGCTTTGGGTGCCAGTGTGCCCAGCAGAATGCCCAGCTGCTCACAGCTCTTGATCTTGGAGGACCAAAGAAGCTTCAGGTGACTTCAGGCCAGTCCTCCCTCCTTGTCTGATGTCATTTTGCCCCGGGGTGTCTTGGTGGTGTCTGCAGAGCCTGTTCCTTGCTTTGTTTTGGCACTGTTGGAGTAAAACAAAAGCCTGTGGCTTCTGGGAATAGCTGTTGAGTTCCAGCCCTGCTCAGCGCTGGGGAAAACACTCTGCTCCTACGTCAGAGCCGCGTTTGGGTGTCTGCAGGAGCTGTTGTGCCCGGGGGCATCAGTGCCTGGGTGCCCACGATGTGTTGGCTGCTGCCCAGTCTCCCCACGGTGCCAACTGCGTGCGCCACCCGAGCCTTGGCTTTGGGGCTGTGCCCTCCGAGGGCTCTCAGCCAGAAAGCTGCACCTGAGAGCAGCATCTGAGAAACAGGAGGTCTTCCTGGGGCAGAATGAAGTGCCCTCAACGCTGGTGCAGCACATCTTAAGGTCACTCAGGCTGGGAGCATCTCTGGGGATGACTCTGGGCATGGTCCTGTGCAGGGTTAAGAGTTGGACTCGATCCTTGTGGGTCCCTCCCAACTCAGCCTGTTCTGTGATCTCTGGGGATCACTTCCCCTCCTTCCAGTGGTGCCAGTGGACCCCCAGTGTGGCTCCTGGACCCACAGACTGGATGCTCTTGTTCTGCTCCTTGTTCTAAATGAGCTTCACAAATACAACCCCCTTCCCTCCCATGTTAAACATTGGGGTGCAAGTCGTTTTTGGAGCACAACTCTGGTGAGGAGCAGGGGGCTCAGCCTGGAGAAAAGGAGGCTCAGGGGGGACCTTCTGGCTCTGCAAGTCCCTGCCAGGAGGGGGGAGCC
>JAWWEE010000010.1:21123227-21137076 GCA_035221455.1 Xenops minutus
GTCCCCAGACACACCGTGCCCCTGTCCCCAATGGCAGGACCTGGAGACTGGGCATGTCCCCAGACACACCGTGCCCCTGTCCCCAAGGGCAGGACCTAGAGACTGGCCATGTCCACAGGCACACCGTGCCCCTGTCCCCAAGCAGTGATGTCTCCCCTGGGTGAGCCAGGTGCTTTCCCCCTGTACCTGGCGAGACACGGCTCGCCAGCAGGACCTGGAGCAGGAGGCACACCAAGCTGGGAGATCTTCCCAGCAGGCAGGGCAGGAGCCCAGCAGGCTTTGGAGCTCCTGCTGGAGCTGTCACATCCTTGTGTGTTCGTATCTCTGGGCGTTGCAGATCGTGTTTCTTTAACCTCAGGTGCCCTCCTGGCTCTGCTTGTTTGGTGACCAGGGAAGGTGCCCTGCTCGTGCCCTGCTGGTGGGTTTGGCTCAGCTCTGCTCAGGAGGATGTTTCTGCCTCTCCTCTGTCCCTGAGGCTCCCAGGTCCGTGTCGAGCCCAGCCTGGGAGCCGAGTGGTGAGGAAAAGAGTTGCCACCAGCAGTGCTGGGTGATCTTGGTGTTTGCAGTTCTCCCAGCTTTACTCTGGCAGAAGACAGGTCCTGGTGGTCCTGCTGGCAGGGGGGCACCTGGTCTTGCAGCAGGAATGGGAAGGGTTTTGTGCAGAGCCAGGGCTGTGGGATGGTCAAGCACAATGACCAGAAGCAGCTCCCTTCCCATTTTCCAGGAGTCCTTCCAGCTGCTCCCCCAAGCTGTGTCTCAGCCATTCCTGATGCCCAGGCTCTTGTTGTGGGTCAGGACTGAATGTCCTGCAGACATTTCTCTACCCCAGGAGCCCAACCCCAAGGCTGAACCCCCCAAAAAGCCCTAGCTTGGGCTGTGCCACAGCTCTCCAGAAGGCAGCACATCACACCTTCTTGTCCCTGTGCTGGGCAGAGCAGGGAGGGATGTGCCCCAGGCCTGTTCCTGGCACTGTACATCCCCTGGCACGCCGGGCAGGGACGGAGTGCCCTCACCATGGCAGGGATGATGTTGGTCTCATGCCCAGGTGCAGCAGCAGGGTTGCTGCAATGTGCCTGTTCCTGCTTGGCAGGGAATGTTGCTCACCTGCCCGGGGAGGCACACGTGCTCACCTGGCTTGGCAGGCAGTGCCAAGCCTTAATCTCCCATTGTTTGACGGCTGGCACGCTGCTGACGTCAATGCCATGGCTCAGGGGGCTTTTGGGGAGGAATGGGCAAGTCTCTGCACACGTGGGCCCGTGGGCTGGGCAGGAAAACATCCCACTGGAACCACAGCGGGAGGAGGAGAAGGAAGGATGAGGGAGTGTGGCACTGGGGGATGGCACTCCAGTGGGAGTGTGGCACTGGGGGATGGCACTCCAGTGGGAGTGTGGCACTGGGGGATGGCACTCCAGTGGGAGTGTGGTGCTGGGGGATGGCACTCCAGTGGGAGTGTGGCAATGGGGGATGGCACTCCAGTGGGAGTGTAGCACTGGGGGATGGCACTCCAGTGGGACTGTGGCAATGGGGGATGGCACTCCAGTGGGAGTGTGGCTCTGGGGGATGGCACTCCAGTGTGGCCTCAGGAGCTGCTCATGGATTGGTGGGGGGAAATTGTCACCCTGTGTGTGCAGCCTGCTGGGAATCCCTGCCGGATTCCCTGCCCCTGCCCATGCTGAGGGTCCCTATGTGCCATCCTGCCCCCTCTCCTGCCCCCATGGCACCGGCTGGCTGTGCTGGTGGGGGCAGCTGGATGTTGTCTGCACAGCTGGAGGCTGCTGCTCTCCTCTCAGGCTCCTCTCAGGGCCAAGGGAAGAGGTGTGGTTCTGTCCCTCCCTTCATTATGTGTCATTAAAGAAGCTGCTCATCCCTGCCCGGATTGCTCCAGCTTTGGGCATCCCTGTCCTGCCTCAAGGGGCCACTTCAGGATGCTCCCTGGATGCTCCCACGTCACTTTGGCATTGGCCAACTTATGCTCAGCTCTGGGGCCGTCCTCCTGGAGAGCAGGTTTTGGGAACAACACCCTGTGCCTCCTGTGGGCTGATCCCTCCTCCAGGCACCCACAGGTGCCAAGGGTGGCACTCGCTGCTCCAGGGAAGGCTGAGAGTCCTTGCAGGAGTGGTCCAGGTCCAGCTCCTCTGTGTCTGCCTTGCAAAGCCTCCTTTCTCTTTGGAGCCTGGATATTGCACTCCAGGGAGTCCTGGCATGGAGATCACGCCTTCCAGGCTGAGCCTCTGGCGCTTCTGCTTCCACTCATGACCTGAACAACACATCCTGGTGGCAATTGTTCTCCAAGATGGGCATCCTGCCCGCCGTGCCACAGCACTCGTGCTCCCCAAGCAGTCTGAGGACTTCAGGCAGGGCAGTCAAACCCTTCCTGCAAGGGAAATCACTCTCACCCTGGGGTGCAGGGGCAGCCCCCCCTGGCAAGGGCTCTGATGTCCTTAAAGATTTGTCATCACAAGAAAAGAAATGAAATCAGCAACCCAGGGAGTGAGGACAAAAGAAGACGAAGTCAGGAGTTCCCACAAGTAGCTTCGAAGGGGTTCTTTCTCCTGGGTTAGAAAGCAAATCGTTGGAAACTGTGCTGAAGCTCAACCTGGGTCTTACCTGGGAAGTGGGAAACCCTCAAAGCCAGCCCAGGTGCTGAGCTGAAAGGCAGGAAGGTCAAAGGACTCTGTAAATCTGCTGCTTGCACTCCTCGAATGTAAGTTGTTTTCCCTTGCCCTGAACATCGGGAAGGAACGTGAATAGCCTTGGAGTAAATGACTCTGTGTCTTGATGAGGTTGCCTTTGGTTCTGTTTGCACCACTGGCATGGGGCTGTGTTCCTTCCTGAGCACATATTTTTGAGGCCTTGGAAACTGAAAGTTGGAAAATCTCCACCAGGCAAGAGTTGGAGCAAAGTGTTTGAGTTTTCAGCTCTCCGGGGAAACATTTTGCCTTTTTCTTGGTCCAGAGGAGGGGAAACAACAGAAGTTGTGCCACGGTGAGTTTTTCTGGAGAAAGCTGGATTTCTTGGTGTGATTAGTCAAACTCTGTGATTCAGCCCTCCCCCAGCAAATGAGGCATCCAGAAGTATGCAGGGAGTTTCTTTTCCTTGAAATTCCGCTCCAGAGGGTACATGTGGGCTGGAAAACTGCAGTTTTCCTCTGTAGAGATAAAAACTGCACTTGATCACCCTAAAAACTCTGAATCACTTCTCTTAATCCACCATCCTCCTGTGTATCACCTTCTCTTCTTGCCCAAGCCTTGTCCATCATTACCCCAAGGGGAAGTGGCAAACCCCAGTATTTTCTAGCCAGTATTCCAATAATATTTTCTGGCAAATATTCCAGCAGAGGTTTCATGTTTCTGTAGCTGGGGGTGTTGGACATACTCCAGCTGCCCAGCCCAGGCTTTGGAGACCTATGGCCAGTTCAGACCATCCAGAAAACAGTTTTAGTACCTCGGAATAATTAACAAATTGGGGGCAGTCACTAGAAACACTCCAGAATCTTCCCTAGAATTCAACTGGGAAGCCTTATGGGTTCTGTGCACGCCTTCAGCGAGATGAGGCTGTGATGTTGGGGTTAGAAATGTCAATAAAAGGTGTTGCTTTCTCTTCCACCGACCTGACCCCAGTGGTGCTACAGGCTGTGAGTTTATCCATGCCTTCCAAAATCTGTGCCTGCCCGAAGCATCAGGGAAGCTGATCCAGGGAAAGGATGTTTTGAACCCCCCATGAACGATGTGGGGGTAAATTGGTGCTGGTGCAGCCAGGTTTGCAGAGGCTGAAGGGATCCTGGACTGTTCCTTCTCCAAGACACTCCTGAGCCTGGGTTTGGGCCAAGCCTAAACCTCCCCCAGGAGGACAGCCAGCCTTGGCTTCGTCTTCACACCAGAGGGAGAGTCACTTAATCACTTCCAGTGCTAAATAGCAGCATCTCCTTAGGATCTGGCTGGCTCTCCAAGTCACTGTGGCATCTGCCATCTCCCTGGTGGCCAAGACCCAGTGGTCCCCAACCCCTCTTTGAAATGCTGGCTGCCCAAAATCACTGATGCACCCCCAGCTCTTCTCACTGAGGAGTTCCCATCCCTTTGGTGGCCCCCAGAGCCAGGGATTGTCTGTCCAAGAGAGGATTCCTTTGGGGTCCTTTCCATTAAAAATGGCATGTTTTCCATGGAAGGGAGATTGTGAAAAGCTGACAGCTGAGAATCCACAGGTTTGGGCTCTTTGTGGGCAAAGCCTGTCCCAGGTTGGTGACTCTGCCCTGTTCTGCTTGTGTGTTCCAGCAGTTTTGCAACACACAATTGCCCTTTGCTGGTGCCCAGACAGGGCACAGGAAAGCAGAGGCAGGGCAGTGGGATGGCAGAGGTGGAAAATAACATATGTAAGCATGGATTTACTGGAACACAGGCCTCCTAGTCCTAATAATGAAAGCTCAGCTTGGTGCTCACCCGTTTCTCCAAAGCAGGGACTGGCAGTTCCCTGGCCCTTCACTTCTGAGAAACAGCCTTTCCTGTGCACTGAAGTCATCAGTCAGAATGTACTGGTTAAGTCCAAATTACTCCACTTGTGGCTTGTTGTGTGGTTTTTGAAGTTTTTATCCTAGCAGAGGAACTGACTTACTCTATAAAACTCTCCTCTTCACCCTCAAACTCAGCAGCATTCAGAGAAAGAGCAGAAAGTGGGGGCAAAGGTGCTGCCTCTCTCTCTCTCTCTCTCCCCACCTCCCCTTGGAACTCCTGAGCCCATGAAATGGGGTGGGAAAGGCAGTTCCTCAGAAATTCAAGGACCACTTTTGTGCAGACCTGTTTTCTGGGAGTGGATGGTGCATGAAAAGCCTCGAGGAGAAGTTGGACCCACCACAACACCCAGCATGAGAACCTGCTGCTGGAAAAAGCACTTTTCTTCCTGCCTTTTACCAGCCAGCTGCAGAGCCTTCCTCGTGGAATCCAAATATTTTTCGACCAGCGAAATAATGAGGTTTAATTAGTTTTTGTTAAGGTGGTGCCAATCCACCCTTCTCTTTGGAAACTCGCTGAGCTTCTGAAAGGGCTCGAAAACAATGAAGCAGGGAAAATATCCTGCTTGGACCTCACTCCTTTCCATCTGTCATGGAAAAGGAAAGGACCACCAGCCTCCTGAAGTCCCTGGGGAAAAGAATTTCCAGCCTCTCTGGGCTTGCAGAGACTTTCCAGAATTGCCAAGAGCCTGGAGTGAGGTTTCATAGTTTGTCTCCATCATAAGTTTTCATTTTTCTTCTTAAAGATAAAAAGAAATAATCATGCTGGGATTCCTTCTAGTCCCCAAGTCCTTGGGGGATGTTTTCTCCTGGGCTGGATTCCCGTGGTGGGCAGTGCCTGGTGGGGTCACCACCAGTGGTGGAAGGCAAGGCTGGAGCAGCAGCAGTGGATTTTCACCTCCACCCCTGCTAAGGCCATGCAGGAGTTTCTTGTCACATCCCTGCACACCCTCCTGGCCCCAACCTCCCCAGGGAGCAGGGGGAGCATGGGGAGATGCTTCTCCCATGGTCTGTGGTGGTGCCAGCAAGGACAACCACCTGGAATCCTGCAATGAGAGGGTTTGCTGCTCTGGCTGAGCATCCCCAGCCAGGGTCCCAGCCCTGTGGCTCCATCTCTGCATCAGCCTCCTGTGCCCTCCCACGTGCCCTGCGTGTGCCAGGGTTGGGATAAGGCAGAATTGGGCTGAACCAGGTCCAGGATCATTGGATGGAGCCCCTGCTGGCCCATGTGGGGAGGCAGGACCAGAAAGAGCTGGAGCTCCATGGCATCTAAGTGAGGAAGGTGCCCTCCCTGGCCATGGGAAGCCATTGGGTGTCCCACTGGGGGCCAGAGGGATTTGCCCTCTCTGAGTTATGTTGTCTGCACAGTCGAGCTGGCACAAACCCAGCTGTGGCAGCACATCTCAGTCCTGGTTTGCTCTACCACTGGGTCACTGGTTTCCATTTCATATAGCCATAGAACAGTTTGGGTTGGAAAGGAGCTGAAAGTCCATCCTGTTCCACTCCCTGCCACAGCCAGGGACACCTTCCACTAGCCCAGGTTGGTCAGGGACACATCCAACCTGGCCTTGGACACTTCCAGGGATGGAGCAGCCACAGCTTCTCTAGAGAACCATCCTCGTGCTCGAATCTATGGTGTTTGGGCCAAAATGATGTGTGTTTGCACCGGTTTCCTCAAGTTCTGCCTTTAATTGGTCTCATTCCTGCTCTTTTCCCTTGAGCTGGAGTGAGAGACATTCCTCATTTAACTGAGGGACTAAATCTGGGGGCTAAACCTCTTTGGACCTGCTTTTCCCTGGGTGCACACTTGGTTTGGGTATTTCTCTGCTGTGATCACCACGTTTCATCCCACGTGCTGAATCCTTCTCAAAGAGAACCCTTCCCACAGGAGTTTATTGTGCACGTGGCATGGTGGCAGAAAATGAGAGCTTGGATAAAGGTGCCTACACACCAGCCTGGCAGTGCTCAGCCACCTCTTCACCTGGTCCTGATCCAAGCCCTATCAGCAACAGGAAAAATTCCCCAGTCCAGAGGAAGCCATACCAGCATTCCAGTCAGCCTCTCCAAAATATTTTTTGAGGAAGAGCACACGCCCTCTGGTTGAGGCCACCGAGTGTCCTGTTTACCTTTCTTCTTGGATGCTGCAGGAGAAAGTGGGAGATGTCCCAGTATCACCTTTCCCAAGAAACAGAATTATTGATGAAGGCTCAAGTGAGCCCCTGTCCTGGCACTTTGCTGAGCTGAGGAGGTGCCAGCAGCTCAGGTGAGGCTTCCTGGGATGGGGATTGGGAAAGAGGATAAGGAACATCTGAGACTTGGCACGGTGTGGTGGGGCTGGCTCTCCTTCTTTGCACCCTGAGTGTGTCAGGTTTGCTCTGCACCATCAGGTTCTGCTTCTGTGAGCAGCAGTGTTGTCCAGGGAGTGGGGAGGGACTCAGTGATGCAGAGGGAAATGGGAACCCATCAGAGATACCTTGTGCTCCTGGACAGTGTGACAGGAGCAGGAGAGGGGCTGGATTTCCCAGGTTCTTGTGGCCCAAAGAATGAGAAGCTGTTCATAAAAGGACCTCACCATGTAAATGCTGAGCACATTAAATCAACCCCCATGTCAGACTCGGGGTCTGTCCCTGTGTATTCCCAGCAGTGCTCCCAAAACTGAGCTGGCAGCCAAAGCACAGCATGCTGTGCTCTCCTTCGTCTGGATGGGCCTTGGACCAACCTGCTCTAGTGGAAGGTGTCTCTTCCCAGAGCAGGGCAATGAGATGATCTTTGAGGTCCCTTCTAACCCAAACCATTCTGGGATTCAATGGGGTTTTTACCCACCAGCTGCACCAAACTCTCTGGATGGAGCATCTTCAGTGTCCCAAAGACGGCTGGGACACCCCACGCTCCTGTGTGACCCCAACCCAGCACTATTTCCCCAGTAAGGGGAAATGTCCCTTCCCTGTGGGAGAACTCTGCCATGCCTGGAGCACCCCGTGGCGTGGCCACAGGCTCCTGGAGGAGACCCTTCCATATGGGTGCAGGTGGAGAAGCACAGCCCCCTCTCACCCTGGCACCAAGAGGTGCCCCCCTCGCAACCAGGGGCACGACCCTCTGCAACCCACCCGAGTTTGGGTGCTGGAGGTGAAACTCCCAAGGCTGGTCCCTCCAGGAGAGATGTTGGCTGTGGCTGTGCCTCTTATCTCTGGTGGTGGAGGGCTGCAGAACAAGGAGTCCCGGGCGGGATTCCAGGCGGGGATGCAAACACGGGGCTGTTTACAGAACGGTTCCTCCCGTTTCGGTGCTGCCGGGCTCTTGTGAAATGTCCTGGCTGCACCAGACCTGTGCTGACAGGAGGAGGGCTGGCTCAGGGGTGCAGGCTGGAGGAGGCAGGGCACGCCTGGGGGCTGCTTGGCTGGGGAGCAAGAAGGGGAAGGCAGTCCCAACCCCTGCCCTGCCAACCCCTGTGGTGCTGAAGACCTGGGAGGAAGATGCACAATGTCTCATATCAATAGTTATTTCCCCAAAGATCTGTCCCCGGGCCATGGCAAGCCACTGCTCCATGAAATCCCAGAAATTGTGCCCATTTGGGTGGCACCAGCTGCATCCAAGTGCCAGGGAATCTGCTGCCTGTGTCCACCACCAATGCTTATTCCATGGGTCGTGTCCTCACCGGGCTCTGACCTACCACTTTCTTCCAGTTTCTCCAGTCTCTACTTCTCCCCAGCTTTGCACTGCACCCTTGGCATCTCAGAAGAGTTTTCCTGGCTGACAGAACAGCTTGGTGTGCCTGTCCTTGGGTCTTCCCCCACCTTTTGGAGGGGCAGCAGCATTCAGCCAGCTGCTGCCAGTGCCAGCAGCCTCTGCAGGAGTTAGTATTCCTCACTTTAGTTGAGCTAGGAACCTGCTTCCTGATGCATGGATGGACTGAGCAAGATCTGCACTGCTGTTTGGGGAAGGACAGGAGAACTGGCTTCGTCTTAATTCCTTGTGGCATCTTCCCATGCCACCACTGCTGCTCTGTTGGTGCTGAGACTGGTTTTGAGTCGGTGTCATTCATCTGAGAGCAAATCTGGAGGCACCAGGGAATCAGGTGGGCCACCAAGTGCCTTTGGCCTTCCATTGGCATTGGGGGCTGCCAAAGAGGGCAGCTGGGGTCCCTGGAAGCCCCTAAATGCAAGGCCCTCTGGGGGTGGGAGGAGGTGCAGCCTGAGTCATGCAAGAGAGGAATTGTTCCTGGGCTCCACCTATTCCAGTTCTGTTCCATCCCCTGCCTCGCTGGGTCCGGCAGGGCACAAGGCAATAAGGGATGAGTCAGGCATTGTCCAAATAGTCTCCAAGGGACAAACATCAGGCCATCATCTCTCCTTGGCTATCTCCTCCACAACTGCATCCTACAGCTGTCCTGGCAGCCTCTTCTCCTCCTGCTTTGTTTGCTTCCTCCTGGCCTCGGTCACTGGAAGTGCCGACGGTGCCTCTCAGTCTACTCTCCCTAAATTTAAACCGCTATTTTTGGCTTTGCAGACTCATTGTGTTTTAAATTTGGAATAAAGGGTCACGTGGGCGAAGCTGTTGCCTGAGGTTTGGTGTCGTGGTGGTGGTGAAGAGTCGACCAGCTCAGCCCCATCCCACTGCTGGTCATCCTTCCTGCAGGGACAGGGCTTTGTCTCCTGGCATGATTCCCTGATAGAGCAGAGAGGAGGCAGGATTGGGATGGGATGTCCCACTTCTCTTCCCAGTTGTTTCCAGTCAAGAGGCTCCTCCAGCAGTGCAGGCACAGAGATAACACACGGGCGGACACGTCTCAGGAAGCAGTTCCCAGAAACAGCTTGGCATTTCTCACTGGAGCGACCTGGGGCTCAGGGGTGACCTTGCAAAAGAAAGAAGAGCAAAGCCAGGGGTCAAACAACAGGAAGAGGCAATGAGGAAATGTTCTCCTCGCTGAAATGAAGGGACTCACGAGGATAACACAGTGCTGGCTGTGAGTCAGAGCTTTTCCCTTCGTGGTGCTGAGGGTGTGGGGTTCCTGACATCTCCTGGGTGTCATGGATGAAGGAATCTGGGCTCAATGGGATGGGGTCTTCAGCTTCTCACTGGGAGAAGGGCAGCACTCACAGGAATGGCTGGGCAGCCCCCACTGACATCATCCCAAGGGCTGTTTGCAAAGAGCTCAACAAGTTGCCCCAAAAGGGCTCTGGTGTCCAAAGAGGACATCCATCCTCCATCATCCTAGCCAGGCATTGACCCCCCCGGCCAGAGGAAGCCAATCCTCCTTCAGCCAGCTCATGAGGAGGTCTGAAGAAGGGAGGGAACTGCAGGAGGACTGTGCAAAAATTCCAAGTGCTGGCCAACCCCCCCAGCAGAGGTGTTGGCCTCTGCCATCCCACCCATCCAGCAGTGGTGCCTGGTCCTCCTTCAGGTGAGTAGAACAGCATCTCCTGTGCCTCTCCTTTTCCTCAAGGTGCAGGGAAAGTCTTTAAAATGCCACTTCCAAGGGAAAACAGGCAGCTCGCTCCCTGAGCTCTCTTGAAATGATTGATTTTGGGTGATCTCCAGTGGACCACCACTGACCACATCCTTTGTGTGCTGGAGAACAGCTCTCCTTACAGCTCCTCAAGCTTTGTGTTGGGATGTCAGAGAGCTGGGGTGGGGTCTTCGTGCCAGCCAATATGGATCCAATTAGTGGGATTTCAACCATGCCCTTTGCTTTGGGGTGCAAACCTGATGACAGCTCATTGATCCAACTTTCAGCTGTCAGATATAGAGGAGGAACACAATGCTCTTGATCCAAACCAATTAAATCCTAAGTTAAGAAGAGTCAGCCCCACCAGGAAGGCGGCTGGTCCAAGGAATTCTTTGAGGTGGGAGTGCTCCATCGTGGCTGTCAGCACAATTTACTGATCCCCCAGGAAAAATAAATATTTGCCTCAATTTTCAGGGCAAGGTCAAGGCAGAGGCACACCTGGCTGAGAGGTCAGTCAGCCCTTCACCTGGAGAGCAGGAGCATCGTCTCAGTCAGGGTGTTCTTGAAGGATCATGGAGTTATGGAATGGGTTGGGTTGGAAGGGACCTTAAAACCCATCTCATTCCACCCCGTGCCACAGGCAGGGACACCTTCCACCAGCCCAGGGTGCTCCAAGCCCTGTCCAACCTGGCTTTGGGCACTTCCAGGGATGGGGCAGCCACAGCTTCTCTGGGATTCAGCCTGTGCCAGGGCCTGCCCACCCTCCCAGGGTACAATTCCTTCCCCATATCCCATCTAACCCTGCCCTCCATCAGTCTGAAGCCATTCCCCCTTGTCCTGTCTCCTAAAGGAAAAGAGGAACGAAAGGATCCTCATTCCAATGTGTTTATTAAAGTTTTTCTTCCCTTTTATGTTAAAAATTTAAGGAAAAAAAAAAAAAAGGAAGGAAAAGGGGCACATTTTGTTTCAAACCCAAAACTTTTCACATTGATTTAGAATGTGGGAAAAGAAAGGGAAATAAAAAACCAAACCAAAAACAAAAAAACCCAATACAACCAAGAAGAGGTTTCAGAGTCCTCAGCCCATTTTTTGCAAGGAAACAGCAGGGGATTATTTTGACCTGAAATGATTATTTAGGAATGTGAGCTAATCCCATAGTGGCCAAAAAGCCATGATCTGAAGGAAATGTTTTAAAATCGTGAAAGTTGTTGCAGCTGACCTGAGATAACAACTTTCCTCAGTTCATGGAGCTTTTCAAGAACAGGGTTTGTCAGGCTTGGAGGTGGGAAAGCTCTGAGGTTTCTGAAGCCTCACAGACACAATAAATCTGAGACTACAACAAAGCAGGGCTCAGATTTCTCAATTATTATCTTTTCCTGGTTTCTTCAGTGGTTCCTTCCATTTCTTTATGGAAAACTGAGGGGGTTTTGGCTTCTCTCCAGTGCTCCTCTACCCTGGACACGGGTCCATAAGGACTTGCTCCCAACCTCATGTCCTCCCACAGCCCATGGAGGAGATGCAAAGAGTCCTCCTCCTGTCAGGTAGAAACCAAGAGCTTAAAGACTATCCCCTGTTTACCTATTTTACATTTCATGAGGTCTTGTCACATTTTAGTGCCTTTTTATTCCTAATTTTTTTGCCTTCCCCAAGCTCTTACAGCTCCTCAGTTCAGAACTGATCCCACTGGATGTCTTGCACCTCCGTTTCCCCCATTAAAAGAGGTGTTTTCGTGGGCTGTGCCCATCCTTGGATGGCTCTCCATGCCCCTGGATGTGATGGTTGGATGGTTCTCCATCCCTCTTGCACGTGTCTCCAGGGATCCCTCCTGCTGAAGTGGGAAAGGGCCAGAGGAGGATGGAAAGTGTGATGGGATGATTCCCCTGTGCATCAGCAGAAACGAAATGGCATTTCCATTGGAAAATATTTCAAGGTGTTTCAGCCTTTCAAGATGAAACAAAATCTCTCCTTGCAAAATGTCAGTTCCAGCCATTGTTCCAGTTGGACCTGCCTGTTCCAAGGAAAACAATTTCCCCTTGCAATGGCTAATGGCAATAGCAGCTCCAAATCAGCCCTTCCCTGCTGCGTGCTCAGAGTTTGGAGAGGCTCTTGTCATCCAAAACCCTCTTGCTGTTTTGATTCCAGCTTCTCCAAACAGAAAGTTTCCAGGACTTTTTGTACGATGGAGGGACATCGTGGCTTTTCATCCTGCCCTGGGTGATGTCCCTTGTGCTCTGCTGGGGTTGAAGCCAGAGCTGCCAGCAGCAAAGTGTGGCCAAGTCTTCACCCCAAAATTGGGCTTCCAGCTGCTAACTATCAGTGCAGCTGGAAGAGACACCTGCAGAGGTGCTTGGTGTGTGGATATGAGGAGAAGGTGGCCGTGGTACCTCCTGGGAAAGCCTGTGCAGAGGAGGAATGAAGAGTTCCAAGTGCTTTGGCCATGCAGAAATGGGGCTGTCAGACCCAGTTTCCAGTGGAGCTCCTCAGAACGTGTGTCAGCAGGGGCTGGGGGCTGCCAAATCTCAGTGTCTTACTCAGAGCCTGGGGAGAACAGGTTTTATGGGCTTGTTTTGGGTTTGCTGCTGATTGAAATTCAGGCCGGTTTATGGAGCGGGTCGACCCTCCTGCAGTGGCTGCCAAAGCACTCTCGCAGCAGCAGCAGAATCTGGAGGATTTCAAACCAAACAAGGAGCTTTTATGAAAGTCCTGAGTAGCTGGAATAGAAAACAGAAAAAAAAAATCCGATTATTATGCAACTTTGTTGGCACTCCTGGTGCCATCATCATTAAAGAAGTCAATATACAGTATAACAAAAGTATTTTGCTGCCCATTAGTGGAGACTGCAGCGTTTTCCTTGCAAACACATAACTCTCATTCCAGATTTAACAATGCCCAGAGCTGCAGGACTTGCAGCAATGTGAGCACGGTCTACAGCCAGATATATTAGGAATGGGATGTGCTGCATTCACTCTTGTTTATCCTCTTTTTATTGAATTTACCCTCTCTTCCAGAGGGGAGCAGACAAACATCCCGAGTGTGTGGTTTAACTGTCCTTAGCACGGCTTCAGGAGGGATCAGATCAGAGCTGTGATCACTGCACAGCATCCTGTCAGGGGGGAAGAATCATGAGAGCTTTGGGGTATTTAATGTTTTTTTTCATTTGATTTCCATTCCATGGTGGCTGCCAGAGATCTCCAAGATCTTTTGGAATGGCAGAACAGCTAAAGAAAATAATTTCCAAGTTTAAAGGTCATAAAAGTGTTGGCTACTCCATCCCTTGAGGTGTCCAAGGCCAGGTTGGATGGGGCTTGGAGCAACCTGGGCTAGCAGAAGGTGGCAGAGGAGGAATGAGATAGTCTATAAGGTCCCTTCCAACCCAAAACATCCTGGGATTCCATGATCTATCTGACCAGCAGCAGCTCTTGGAGAAGGTGCAGATTTCCAGTGGGATGTGACCGAAGTGGGCACCAAACCATCTCTGAACCCACACAGACCATGCCAGCCCCTCTGCCCCTTCCTGTTGTGTCTGTGGGCACTCTGTGGGCACGTCCAGCCCTTGCCTGTCAGAGAGCAGAGACTCCTCACCCAGAGTGGGTCACATCTCACACTGTCACCTGAAACCTGAGCTCTCCACTGGCTCTTTTGCTGGGGAGGCCAGTGCAGCTGCTGGGGCAGGTGAGGCTGAGATGTCACCAACCTCCTTCCCTGAGCTGGCATGTGCCACCAGCCAGGGTGTCCTTCTGGACTGGACCCTCCTTGAGCTGCTCAAGGGGCTGAACCAGTCCCAGCTCCCCTCCTGTAGAACTGCTCCAAGGGATTTAGGACCTCCTTACAAGCAGCAGCAGGTTTTGGTGCTGCTGGATGCAGCTTTTTGGGTGTGAAATGACAGATTGCACCTGAAA
>JAWWEE010000010.1:21163663-21175387 GCA_035221455.1 Xenops minutus
TGGTTCACCTTGGCGGGGCTGGGGACTTTCCTGGCCTGAGGTTGGATAATGGTCTGGGATCCCTAAATTCCTGCAGGCGAAGCCACTGGAAGCTCATTTTGGAATGAGACTCATGGTTCACCTTGGCGGGGCTGGGGACTTTCCTGGCCTGAGGTTGGATAATGGTCTGGGATCCCTAAATTCCTGCAGGCGAAGCCACTGGAAGCTCATTTTGGAATGAGACTCATGGTTCACCTTGGCGGGGCTGGGGACTTTCCTGGCCTGAGGTTGGATAATGGTCTGGGATCCCTAAATTCCTGCAGGAGAAGCCACTGGAAGCTCCTTTTGGAATGAGACTTGGGGTTCACTTTGGCGGGGCTGGGGACTTTCCTGGCCTGAGGTTGGATAATGGTCTGGGGGTTCTCCCAGCTCCCACGAGGTGCACAGGATGGTTTTGGGCAGGCAGGACCCCCCTGATGGCTCCTTTTTCCCTGCAGGAGCCGTGAACCTGCCGGCAGCAGCGCTGGGGATGCTCCTGGGAGGGGTGATCATGAAACGCTTCTCCTTCTCCCTTCGAGCCATCCCTCGCTTCGCCGTCGTGGTGCTCGTCTTCTCCATCCTCATCTGCCTGCCCATCTTCTTCATGGGCTGCTCCACGGGGCGCATCGAGGGCATCCACCCCCCCTCCAGGTGACACAGCTCCTTGGGCTGCTCCCGGCTCCTTGGGGCTCCAGCTCTTGTCCTACTGATCCGTGGGGAGGGATGGAAGCAAGGGAGGAGGCAGCAGACACCCCCATGCTCCTTGATCCCACTGCCTGGGGGAGATCTGAGCATCTCCCAGCACTGAGAGCTCGGGAGGTCACTTATCCCCCATTTTCTGTGCCATTTTCACTCTGGATTTTTAGGGGGAAATCAGTAATATCGGTGCCTGTGTCCATATCACCTCACATGCTCCCCGTGTTCCAGCTGCACATCACCTTTCTCCTCACCTCTGGGGATATTTTTGACCCTTACCACGACTATTTGAAGATAAAAATGACATTTAGATAGCACCAAGGCTTGATGTGACACACGTTGTGCTCCTTTCCCAGTGGAAATGCCAGCAAGGAAAAGGTTCCCAGTGCCATTTTTCTGCAGGAACAGAGCAGCCCCATCCCACCCTGCCCAGGGGCAGCTCCCTGGTGCCACATTCCTGCAGGATTCAGGCTGTGCCACTCAGCAGATGCACTCCCTGGGGTGGGGAGGCGAGGCAGGACACATCCCTGGGTTTGTCCTCCCGACTGTCATCAGGCTTGTTTGGGAATGTGCCTGTCTTCCAGTGTGTGTCTGCGTGGTGTTCCCAGCTGGGGCTGCTCACACAGCTGTCTGTGCACCTCTGGATGGAGCCCAGCTTTGTTTCTCCAGGCATTTGGCCCATGAGTTTTCAGCTGGGGAGGGGTGGGGAGGGGAAAACCAGAAGTGTGTGAGCACTTGTTTGCAGACATAACACAATTCCTCTGACATTCCCTGTACGCTTCCAGAGGTACCTGCAGGGATCAGGGGCTGGCAGGAGGCCAGGCTGCTGCTGGCAATGTCCCAGTCCAAACAGGAACAGGGAAACCGGTCAACCAGTACGAGGGATTGGGGTTTTTTTTTTTCCTTCCTTCTGTCTTATTTCTTAATTTCCCCCCCCCATTTTCCCCTCCTCCTCTTTTCTGGCAGTACACTGAGTTCCCAGCAGCAGGTTAAGGCACCGAGTGGGTGCCACTGCTCCGAGCACATCTTCCACCCGGTGTGTGGGGACAACAGGGTGGAGTACATCTCACCCTGCTTCGCTGGCTGCACCCACAGCACCACCAACTTATCCAACCCCAAAGATGTGGTGAGTAAAAGCCAGTGGTTTGCAAAGCAGCCTGGAGCTTTGCTCAGGGGATAGGGGAGGTGATGGGTAGGAACCTGACCAAGGCAACAAAGAGGGGGGAACCTTTTCCACACAGCGTGCTGGGAGGGTCTGCCAGGGAACTGGAGTCCTGGAGAGGTGCTGTGGAGAATTCCTGGGAGTCTGCTGGGAGAAACAGGGATGGTGGCACATCCCCTTGCTGGGTGTCATGGCCATGCCTTGAAATTGAAGCTCTTGTGGGTGTCCTGCAAAGGGTTGTGGTCTGAAGCATCACTAAAAACCTTGGCTTTGGGAGTCTGACGTCTGCATTGTTCCAAACGTTTCCAACAGACCTACAAGAACTGTTCCCTGATCTCTGCTGGGAACACGCTGTCCTCGGCCAAGACAGGCTCCTGTCCACTCAGATGCTCCCACATGCTCCTTCCTGCCATATTCCTCATCTCCTTCGCTGCCCTGGTTGCCTGCCTGTCCCACAACCCCCTCTACATGATGGTGTTACGGTGAGCCTGGGGGGACACAGGAGTCACAGGGAGGGGGTGTGATGGGATGGTTCCATGTTGGAATCAATGGGAAATCATAAATGTACAACCAGCCTGAGTCTTGACTAAATCCAGAGCTGGCACCATCAGCTCTGACCTGCCTTGGCTTCTCTCTCCCCTGCAGGGTGGTGAACCAGGACGAGAAGTCATTCGCCATCGGCGTCCAGTTCTTACTAATGAGGCTGCTGGGTGAGTGTCCATCTCCTGACGAGCCTGAGGGGACAGCAGAGGTTTGCTGGAGCCCAGGGGGGTGCTGCACTCCATCCCCTGACTCCATCCCCTCTTGTCCCAAGCCTGGCTGCCAGCCCCAGCCATGTTTGGAGCCCTCATTGACTCCTCCTGCATCTACTGGCGGCAGCACCAGTGCACCCAGCGCCGCTTCTGCGCCTACTACAACAACGACTCCCTCCGAAACAGGTACCCCTGGCACCTCTGCCCCTGCCAGGGATGGCCGTGGGGATGGTGCCCAGCCCCGTGGAGGTGCCACCTCCACACGTGGCATCTCCCGTGCCCTTCTCCCCGCAGATACCTGGGGCTGCAGGTGGGCTACAAGGTGGTGGGCACCGTCCTGCTCGCCCTCATCAGCTGGAAGGTGAAGAGGAGCAAGGAGTACAACGTGCAGGAGAAGGCAGCAGGGTTGGTGTAGCCCCCCCCAGGGACTGACTCCACACCCCCACCACCCACTGCCAGTCCTTTTGTCTTGTTTGGGTTTGTTTGACCTCCTCCTGGAGCCACCTCAGCAGCTCCGAGCTCCTCTCCTGCAGCCCAGGGCACCAGAGGGATGCTCCGTGCCAGCCCCATCCTGGCAAAGGCTTCTCCCAGGCTCTCCAGCTTGCCTGGCACCTTGGGGAGGGGACAGCCCCCCCCAACAGCTGGATCAGGAGGTAGACAGGGCTGGAACTCAGGGACCCACCTGGGTGGCCGATGGTCCCTGCTCCGGTGTGACATTTCCAGCCAGGTAGTGCCTTCCCAGCTGGGACAGGAGCAGGGATGTGGCTGCCAGCCCTGAGGGGCTGCCTGCTGTCCCCCCACCCCTCACAGAGGGCAGTGTGGGCGACAAGTTATCACACAGGGTTTAGTGCAGAACATTTGGGGTTTGTTGCTCTTTTTATTTTTTAAATAAAGGTCACTTTTCCAACTGTGGCGCTTTCCTGGTCTCCCCCAACAGCCCCAGAGATGTCCCCAGCAGCCAGGCAAGGCAGGGGGGGATGCTGTGCTGAATCACAGAATATTCTGAGGTGGAAGGGACCCACAGGGATCATCGAGCCCAGCTCTGAAGGGAATGGCCCATCCAGGGATCAAACACATGATCTGGGTGTTACCAGCACCACACTCCACCCAACTGAGCTCACCTCAGTGGGCTACAGGGAGGGAGCAGGGGGCTGCAGGCAGTGGGTTGGGGGGAGCAGGGGGCTCCAGGGGGCTACAGGCAGGGTATGGTGGGCTGTAGGCACAGCACAGGCATGTGCAGGCAAGGTTTGAGAGGAGGGGGCTGGAGAAGGGGGTCAGAGGGTGGCAGGCAGGATCTGTGGGCAGGGGGCTGCAGGCAGGATGGAGGGGGACAGAGCAACAGGGCTGCAAGCAGCAATTTTGGACCTGAGGCTCTCCCCCACTCGGTACCTTTATTGGTACAGATCAATCCTGGTATCTGGTTGCTCAAGCTGATGGCTCAAGAGGAACCATGACCAAAGAAACCCCTGGGCAATTATCCTCTCACAACCTGCATTCCCCCTCCCTCCCTCCCACCACAGCCCTGCCCAAGGGCCACATCAGGGTCTGGGCTCCTGCCCACCCCTCTTGGCTTTGCTGCTCCAGTACCAAAGTGGGTTTGGGGGAAGGTTCAGTGGGTTCTGTGAATCCACACTGTGACAGGGCTGCTGCAGCTCACACACCACAACCCACGGGCTGTCTGCTCCAGCTCTCAATTTTTAAGTAGTATTTAAGCTGCAGCTTGCTCTATTCTGTTATTAATGGTCAGTGTCAGCTCCAGGTTCCCCTTTGATCCATCTCTCAGTGACACAGCACAGTTCAAAGCTCAAACCTGTGGCCTAACAATTCCAGCTCCTTATGTCAAGCACTGACCTACTTTTAAATCACATAAATTGTTCAGTGCAGAGGGCTCTGGGCAGGGCAAGGTGGGCTTTGGGCTTTCTTTCAGGGATTTCCTTGGGTAAATTCATTCAGCTCCTGCCCTTATTCCATTGCTGTGTGGGTGCTGCTCTTTCTTTCCCCTGTGCTCTTGGCTCTGCTGTGTCTGTGCTCAGAGGGAGTCAAGGGAAAGGAGAGGTGGATTTGCTCTGGATCAGCAAGCCTTT
Organism: Xenops minutus; assembly: GCA_035221455.1. Classification (NCBI taxonomy): domain Eukaryota; kingdom Metazoa; phylum Chordata; class Aves; order Passeriformes; family Furnariidae; genus Xenops; species Xenops minutus. Next base: position 21,168,376 of record JAWWEE010000010.1, read on the forward strand.
ATGAAACTGAGGCCTGTCCATGCTATTGTTCCCCCTCCACCTGTCAGATTTTCCCTAAACACCCTTGGTAACCACAACCCCCAGGGTGCTGATGTCCAGGCATTCTTAATTTTGCTTTTCTTTGCCTTTCAGTAAGCTCTCCTTCACTTTCGGGTCATTTTTGCTATCCCAGATCTCACTGTGCTCATGGATCTCCTCCAAAAACGTCTGCCTTTTCCAGAGGGACAATTTGGAGCACAACCCATAGCAAAACACACTGACCAAAAGAGCTTTAAAGCACAGTGAGAGTCTCAGCCCCTGCAGATGTGTGAATGCAGCAGGTGCCTGGCTCTGGGTCAGGCAGCTGGAGCAGAAGGGACTGAGTTTATCACATCCCACTGCCCTGCCAAAGCCATCCCAACCCTGTCTGTGATTATCAATTCTCAATTCTCTCACATTCACACGAAGGCATAAACACACCCCCCCCAAAAACAACCCAAGCCCAAAGTACTGTGTGTGCAGGAAAGGATGTTTATTATTGACAACACAGACCTGGCAGGGTCCTGAGCAAGGAGGCTGAGCCCCAGCCATGTGGATCTGACACCAATGGGAAGGGCCAAAGACTAAAGCAAGACTTGAGAACAAACACTGAAGCAAAAAAAGAAGAAAAATTTATTTCAGGAATCCTTTTAAAAAAAGAATAACTTAAACCCAGCTGTGGCCTCGTGGTACCTTTCCATGCCCCTTACCCAGAGGCTGGGGCTTGGCCCCTGCTTTTCAAGGACATGTGTGTCTTCACAAGAACAAGCACACAAAGAAAGAGCCATTTTTTGCCCCAAAACCACCTTGGATCTCCAGCTAAGCGAGTTCAAAGCATGACAAACATGTTCCAACAAGAGTGTGGCTGCAGGAAATCCTTGGTAAATATAACCCTCCCCACCTCCTGCATGGAGACTGGAGGAGCCACTGGATTTCCAAGACTAGAAAGGCAAGGATCAGCCACAGGGCTCTACTGAAGGCTGTTCCTGCTCTTCCCAACACTTGGTAATGCTACAGGGAAACAGGGAGAGTCCCAGAGAAAGAAAAGAACACAACAGATGAGCTGAGCGATGGAGGAAGCACCAAACCAGAGAGGAGAGGGGTCTGCAATGGACAAAAAGGGTCTGCCAGGAGCCAGCCATTCCCTCCACCCTAAAACAACATGGGAAGCCACAAAAATAAAGGAAAAATGTCCCTGCAGTTGGACTCTGCAACGTGCAATGAGACACAAATTGGGAAAATCTCCCATTTCTTTCCCCTCTTCCTCGAGCACCTCCCTCAGGAAGAGGAAGCAAATCCTTTTCTTTCCCTTGGCCACAATCTCTGATTAATTATACAAAAAAACTCACCCTTTCTGCAGCCACTGGAGCAGGAGGCAGCAGGGCACATGCCTGGCACACAGGTAGGGATCCAAAATTCTGCCCAGCCCAGAGTTTCCTGCCAAGACCCTCCTGTAACTCTGCCACTCAGGCAAGTGTGTGCCCAGGGCTATGGGAGGAGAGCCTGAAGGAGCAGCAGGGTGCAAAGCTTCCAGGACACAGCCCTCAGCTGAAGGACAGCTCCCAGGAGCTGAGCAAGAGTGGAAAGCACCAAACACAAGCCCAGGGACTAAGGTAGAGCAGCCAGCCTGGGCTGGGCATTTCACACCCCCCTCCAGCCCCACAGAAACAAGGCTGCACTGGTTTGGAAGAATGGGAAGGTAGAGATATTGAGGAAAACAGCTTTTTAGACTCTCCTCAATGCTTGCCCACCTGAGGGAGCCTGTGCATCAGCAGAGGTGATGTGCACAGCTCCCCACAGCAAGGCTGGGGGCAGCAGTCCCAGCCAGGAGGTGTCAGTGGCTCGGAGAGGCAGTTGGGGTTGCAATGCTAAATCAAGGCAGAGGAAAGCACAGGCTTCAAATCTCTACAACTCACCCAGCAGCACACTCCTTCCTAATCTGCTTGGCAGCTATCAAAGGAAAAGGCTAAAGATTAAGGAAAAACACAAGTCCAGAGGGTCAGCTGCCCAGAGAAGGAGAAAGGAAGAGGGGAGAGGATAAAAACATTGCAGCATGAAGGGACATTCAGAGGAAATCACACCAGCCATTGTCGTGTCGCTCCCAAGCCCAAGAGCAGTAGAGGGAGACACCACAGTGCTGCCTTCCAGCTTAAGTTCCTTCTTTCTACAGCAAGATGAGATTTGAGTGCTTCAGACCATCTTCTTCCCTCCTGCCCCCAGCCCTGCCCTTCTCTCTTCAGGCGACTTTCGCCAGCCACTTCTCCAGGCCCTCCAGGTCAGCATCTCCCTCCTCTCCCTTGCTGCCCCGAGCACTGCACTCCACAAATTCCACTTTCATGGGCAGCTGGGAGAAGTCAAAGTCCTTGCCCTTCTTGCCCAGCTGGGCAGGACCCCCCGAGGTGTCCAGAGTGGTGGGGGCTGCCGAGCGGGTCACCCGTAAGGTGTTGCTGCAGAGAGAGAAGGGAGAGGGTCAGGAGCTGGGAACTCCAGCCAGGGATGCTCCATGGCTGCTGTTTGGGATGCAGCTCTGCCAGCAGGATGCCAGGCACACCAAGGACACAAGGCCCAGGGCTCTGCCCTCTGAGGCACAGGCAGGAGCCTTGGCCACCACTGGAAGGCACTGGAAGTGCAGAAACTCAAGAGAGCAGGACAGGCAGGAGGGCAGTCCAAGAGAGGTTTTGTAAGAAGAGCAACACGAGTCAGGTGATGATTCCTCAGCTCCACTGCCCCATGGCAGACACCCATCACAGCAATTACACACCCCTCAGCCTACAGTGCTCAGGGTCTGTGCCAGCTGTGAACAGGTTAACTGGGAAGGGAGAGGCACCCGTGATACCAGGGATCAGCAGGATCCCTGGCACTGCCTGGGTGTGCCAATCTGGGCACTGAGAGGGGGACCAAGCCCCCCAGTGCTCCCACAAGGAAGGCCTGCCCAAGGACCAGGCTGCAGTGTCCTGCACTGCTGCAGCATCTGCCACGTGGGAGAGGGAGGATGGATCTCCCTGCCCACACTCACTGCCAAGGCTGAGGCAGCACAGGGAGATGGAACAGCTGGAACAGCCCAACAGAGGCAGTCTCTGTGAGCTGACTGCCCCTCAGATCCCAAAAAAGGAAGGCTGGGGAAGCCAAGGGGCTGCAACAGGCACAGATGCAAACAGCAACCTCTCCCCCAGGGCTCCAGCTGCCCAGCAGAGCCTCAGGGATGGAGTCCTGCACCTCTTCCAGAGCCAGAGCAGCCTGGCAATGTCTGCCCTCAGGCAAACCCAGACACTCTTTATTCACAGAATGGAGCTAAACTGAAGGGGCACAGGGAAAGAACAGACCCAGAGCTCAGGACTAAGAGAGCAGGCACCTCCTTGGGTTCTCTGCTCACGCCCATCCAAGGATGGCAGTGCCAGGAGAAGGATGGCAGCAATGTGCCAGCCTGCAGGAATAACTGTGGCAACAGGGCACCTGTCACCTGCCTAGGAACCCTACACCTACACACAGGTAACTGGCAAGTGCTCAACACCAGGACCAAGCAGTGCTTATTTCCCTGGAGAATGTGAATATATGGCAACTGATTCCTCCCCTAAAAAGAGGCAGGTCGGGTATCCAGGCTGGGAGAGGCCCCAGCACACAGAACCCTGCTGCCATCTGCTGGCCAAAGGGATTATGGAACCACGGAGCCAATCTAGCTTGGAAAAGCCCTCTAAAGGTCACTGAATCCAAGTGTAAACCCTGTTCTGCCAAGCCCCCAGACAAACACTGTTCTTTTGCCAAGTGAACTCAGCCATGGCTCAAGGGATCTCACCAAGCACTGAGAGAAAGGACAAGAGGAGAAGCTCAGAGGGACTGAGAGCCCATCCCATACTTACAGCTCTTTCTCCAGCTGCTGTTGAATAAGTTTGGCTGATTTTGCCATGGTGACATCTAGAGAGAAAAGAAAAGGGAATCAGCTCTTTGGTTTTCTGTCAGAACTCAGAACCTGGCTCCTCCTCCTAAAGCAAGGCCAGCTCATGCTGTGCAGTCACCAGGACAAGGACAGAGGTGCCTGCACTGGGGAAGGGATGCTTTGGGATCACAGGTGTCATTGGGAACAACCCAACAATGCAGGGCTTTAATTCCTTCTTGCTGGGCAGGAAGTTGTTGAACAGAGGACAGAGTTTGATGCCCCAGCACTCCCACCTGTCCTGGCACTACAGAGCTCCACACAGTGCTCTTCACCCATGGCATGTGGAGCCACAAAGGCCTCAGGCACCTCCTGAGTTAGCCCACAAAACCACCACAAAAACCAGACCTGACACTGCCCAAAAACTTCACATTGCTACAGGGGGATCCACACTTCCACTGTACAAACTGCAGGGATCTGAAAACAAGTCTTTTCCCGAAACTGGATGTTCCTGCTAGTGCAAACCAGAGAAAACACAGAATCTTGGCAGCTAAACAACTGCTTTTAACATTGAAGCTGCTGAGTGTGTAGGAACAGCTCACTGTGCTCAAGCTGACCTTATTTCCTGCTGCCTGGAGACTGAAGAACAGCCCTGCTCCAGCAGAAAGCACTTGTCTTACTCCAGCCCGTGCAAAGAGCCGTGGCATTTTTAAGGGGTGCCAAAAACATTCCCGCTGTCTGCTCCAAGTTTAAGCTCAAACTCCAGCCTTCCCTTTGCCAAAAGCCCAGCTCCTGCCCCCCTGGCTGCAGGCTGGGTGCCAGGGGGCAGCACAGGGCACACCTTGCTTGTTGCAGGCGATGAGCAGCGCGGGCGCGTTCCTGAGCACGGTGCCATCGACCAGGACCTGGTACAGGAACTCGGCCACGTCCTTCACCTCCCGCTGGAAGGCCACGCTGTCCACCACGAACACGATGGCCCTGGGGGGGAGAAAGGGGGGGATAAGTGTTGGGGATGAAGCTCTGCAATCATTTCCTCCAAGTATGAGCCTGGGCTTGTATTTGTTTCCATAGCTGATCTTGTGCAGCCCAAGAGCAGGTCAGTAGAAGGTGGTGGCTGAAACACAGCCCGTGTCCAGGTCTGGCAGGAATTTCTCCCCTCTCTGCCACCCCAAGGATATCCCACATGCCAACCCACCCTGCTTGCAGCTGCTTTGCCACCTGGTGCACTATAAGCACAGCAAAGTAAGGAATTCATGGTGTGATTTTTGGGATTGTCCTGTGCAGGGTCAGGAGCTGGACTTGATCCTTTTATGTCCCTCCAAATTCTTTCCAAAATATTTTATGAAAGCAAAAATCACCCTCCAGTACCCCATAGCAGAGCTCTGACCCTCAGGGCACCACCAACCCACCTCACAGCATTGGTTTATCCCCTTCCCAAAGATGCCCTGGCCTCTCCTCCTCTGCCAATCTCCTCCACATACCTGGCTGCAGCTTTGAACCTCTCCAAGAACTGGAGCCTCAAACTCTCATGGCCTGGGAGGTCGATCAAGGTCACATTAGTGCTCTGGGAACAGGAACAAGAAGGTGTTACCAGCACCTGATCTGGGGGTACCTCTTGACCACAGACTGGGGAAACCCAAGTGTGACACTGGACTCATGTCCCACGAGCCCCTAACAGAGCACAAACCTCTGACCCAAGTTATTCACACACTGCAAATCTCCCTAAATACACCAAACTCCGCTGGGAATAACATAAAAGTGCCTTTGCAAGAGACTTTTTTCCTGTGAAAGCTGCAGATGTTTCCCTCCCCACAGCCTGGCAGCCAAAGCCAGGCCATGAAGAGAAGGAATGGCTGAGCCAGGGCCACATCACTGCTCTCCAGATAAGGCTCCCTGCTCTCCAGGGTGGAGGGAACACTACAGGACACCCTTCCTGCCCACTGCCCTTGGATTTTAATGGAAACCTTGTCTATGGTTAAAAAACAAAGTGCCTTGCAGCATTCCACTGTCTCTCCCTCTTCAAATCCTTGTCTGCTCAATCTTAGAGACACAAGAATTAAGGAAAAAAGCCCTTTACCAAGTTTTTAATCTTATTATCACCACTCTTTTGGCAGAGTGACACAGAGAAGCCACACAAACACCCCCTACTTCCACAATTCCCCAGCAGTTCAGGCACCCCCAGCACCACAAAGAGACATTTCCACAATGAAAGAATTGCTGAAAATCACCAGCCCTGTGGCAGCCCAGGACCTAAAGCTATCAAAATCCCTTCTGAGCCCACATAAAGCACAGCTGGAGATTCTGCTGAAACCCGAAAAAGCTTTTTATTTCAGGTTTTTGTGGGTGAAACACAAATGACTGCCAAGTCAAACCAACCAAACAACGAGCCCCACAAACCTCCACCCTCCACGGGTCTGGGGGTCACTCAGAGAGGCTCCACCCTGTGACAAGCAAAGATAAAAAGCACCTACATTCAATCCTAGTATTTTTTCTGTGTGCATTGCCTGGAATCCCCCCAGGTTCAGCAGAGGCAGCAGCAGCCCAGGCTGGGCACTCACCTTGTCACGGCTGAGCCGGTAGGTGGCTGAGCTGTCGGTGATGGAGGTCTGGGTGTCCCGGTACCGGCCTGACAGCAGCTGTGGGGAACAGGCATTCTCACAAAAAAACAGCTCAGGGCCTTAAAAAACCACTAAAAGAAGAGGCCAGGCTGGGAATCACTGGCATCACCCTTCATCTGCCCAGAAACCACGATGGTCTGCGAGGGTTTCAGGGATCTGATCTTTATTTGCTGCAAGGGTTGTTCTCCCCCCTTAATTAAAAATGGTCATTTGGGGGAAAAATTATCTGCTTAGAGCCTGAGTCTCCATTAAAAGAAGGGAGTGGGGCTGTAGGTCCTTTGCAGGGATTTCTCCAGCTGGGACAGAGGTAACCACAGCTGTGCTCCTTCCATTTTCAGCCTAAGGGAGCACAATATGCTGAGCTGGAAGGACCCCCAAGGATCAGCCAGTCCAACCCCTGACCCTGCAGAGACACCCCAGCATCCCTTAGAGCATCATCCAAACCCTCCTGCAGCTCTGGCAGCCTTGGGGCTGTGCCCACTGCCCTGGGGAGCCTGGGCAGTGC
>JAWWEE010000010.1:21175487-21193916 GCA_035221455.1 Xenops minutus
TCCTGGCAGGGACTTGCAGAGCCAGAAGGTCCCCCCTGAGCCTCCTTTTCTCCAGGCTGAGCCCCCCCAGCCCCTCCATGTCCCTCCTGCCTGAGGGTCCCAGCACTGGGCACGGCACTCCCGAGGCCTCAGCCGTGCCCAGCACAGGGACTGGCACTGCCCTGGGGCTGTGACACCCCATGGCTGGGACAGCCCAGGGGCCATCGGGGCCTCCTGCACACCTGGGCACACCTGGGCAGCTCTGGACACACCTGGGCTCACCTGGGCACCCCTGGGCTCACCTGGGCACACCCCTCACTCCTGGGCACCCTTGGGCACACCTGAACTCACCTGGGCAGTCCTGGGCTCACCTGAGCACACCTGGGAAGTTCTGGGCACATCTGGGCACTCCTGGACACACCTGGGCACACCTGGTCACCCCATGGCTCACCTGGGCACACCTGAATTCACCTGAGCACACCTGGGTACACTTGGGCTCGCCTGGCCAGCCCTGGACACACCTGGGCACCCCATGTCTCACCTGAGCACTTCTGGGCTCCCCTGGCACATCTGGGCACATCTGGACACACCTGGGCACTCCTGGGCACTCCATGGCTCACCTGGGCACACGTGGACACCCCTTGGCTCACCTGGGCTCACCTGGGCACCCCATGGCATTCCTGAGCACACCTGGGCACCCCATGGCTCACCTGGGCACACCTGGGCACCCCATGGCTCACCTGGGCACCCCATGGCATTCCTGAGCACACCTGGGCACCCCATGGCTCACCTGGGCATCCTGTGGCTCACCTGGGCACACCTGGGCTCGTGTCCAGCCGCTGTCACCAGCACCCCCAGGGCTTTTCCCACCTTCCCAAGCCTGGAACATTCCATGGGTTCATCGTGCCCCAACAAGATCCAACCCATTTCTACCAGGCAGCAGAGCCAGGCTTTGCACAGCGGGGCAGGGTGAGGAGCAGGGGGAACCCACAGGAACTGGGGGGGCTCAGAGGGCTCCCAGGGAACCTCCTCCCTCCCAGGCTGCCCAGGGCTTGTTTGTCCCCATCCTTGGAGGTCACACCCTGGGCAGCCTCATCGACCCCTTTCTTGGAGCAGGAGGTGGGACTGGAGACCTTGAGAGGTCTCTTCCCATGGGATTGATCTCCTGGTGATGTCCCTTTTATCCATGCCTGCTACTTATGGGACAAGGACACCTGACTTGGAATGGAGGTGATGCAGCTTTCCCAGAGAGCTGCAGAAACAGCCTCTTCCAGGCACTTTCTTTGCTAGTTTTGAAGAACAGGTTGAAAAGTCCCCACATCCCACAGTAAGGTGAAGTTTCATCCCTTCCCACCACACCCTGCACCTCTGTCATCCCAGGGGCTCTCCACTCAGGCTGGTTGACTTCCCCTCCCACGTACCAAATGCATCCAAAAAGCATCCAAATGCTCATCCCTTCAAAGGCAGGAGCTCTCAGCACCTCTGTGCCCTCAGCAGCTCCTCTCCTTCTTCCTGCCCCCCCAGCCACACCAGGGACCTGCTGGGGAGACAGTGGGATAACCCAGGCAAAGCCAAAGCACAGAGAGTACAAAACATCTGTTTCTCGGGTTCCAACACGTATTTAATCCATTTTACTCTGGCAAACGGTGACAGAAATCCCTCTGATGGGCAGCAAGAGATGGAAGTGACAATAACCACGTTGGTGTCTGTTGCTGCCCTACAGTGGGAGGTGCTGAGGAAGGAACAGGCTTAAGGACCCTTGGGAAAAATCTCAGGACGCCCATTTAGCTTAGAGATTTTATTATTTTTTTTTGCTGTGATGGCAGCAGAGCACTGTGGAGTCTCCAAGAGCCACCTTCAGAGAAAGCAGTGAAGGCAGAGAGAGCCCCCCACGGGTCCGTGCTCGGTGCTGAGGGCACAAGAGGAGTCATGGCTTGAGGTTTTGTCCCCTTCCAGCAAGGCTTCATCCCACCTCACTACTTGTCCTCAAGGAAGGTGCACACCTGGAGAAGATCTGGAAAGGGAAAGGGCAGGGAGGAGTTCAGCTCCTGCCTTTAAACACTCCTGTCCACCAGCACACACCCAGCCACGCCAACATGGGAAATCCATGATGTGGATTATTAATCACATTAACCACAGATTATTAACCACATTAACCCCAGATTATTAATCACATTAACCACAGATCCCTCTGAGCCCACACCAATGGGCCCAGGTGGGTTCTGTGTGCCAGTTCTCCCAGTGCATATTTTCTAAAGGCGAGGAAAAATCTTTTATTCCTCTTGCTGCCAGAGCAGCAGATTTTAAACCTGTTCTCAGTTCACCTTTGAGAAAAGGATGTTGGCACGGGCCAATGAGTTGTCCTCGTTGTGCTTAAAAGGCATTAAATGGGCAATTCCAGAAGAAACTGCAATTCAGGGACTTCAGGGGCCGTCCCAGTTACCTGATGGGTTGCAGGTGTTGAGGCTGGCAAGTGAAGCGTGGTATTGATCTCCCAGGAATTCCTTGTATGTTATTCCATCACGGAGCTTGACCAGGCACTTGGTCAAGTCTTTAAACAGAAGATCCTTGGTTTCATAGGCAAACATATTGAAATCCTTGTTCTTGACTCCTTTCGGTCCAAAGAGCCTCTGAAAGAAAGGCGTGGAGAGAAGTAGAAAGCTGGGCAGGATTCAGCTTGTGCAAGCCTAGCTCTTGGTCCTGGTTCTTCACCATCATCCCGAGGAGCCCCAAGCCAGGCTCCAGAAATTTAGGAGTGAATTTTCCATCCGTGTGCTTAGAGAAGGGATCTCCTCCTGGTGGGCACATTTTCCTCTCCATTTTAACATGGGCAGATTCTGCCAGCAGGTCCTGTGCCTCAAGCCAGGAGCTGGAAGCAAAAGGAACTGACTTCCTAAGGGTTTCTCATCACACCCTGGTGGTGGAGCAAATATTAAAGTTTGCAGTGAGAAACAGAGGGGGTTTAACCCAATTATGTTGCCCCCAGTAGCTGCCTGACCTGCTGTGGAGTTTCTAAAACACCCCAGCAAGAGCAGAGCCCATAAAGGGGGTGATATAAATCCATGTCAGCTGCTGGCATCCAGCTGTTCCCTAAAGGTGTGTTTGCTCAGGTGGCAGAGGAGAAAGAGCACTTTGGAAGAGATGGAGGAAGGGCCAGGATAAGGGACAAGGCTGTCACCATGTACCAGTAAAGGAAAATCAGAGCACAAAGGCAAGCCCAAGGCATTTCTTCCACCCTCAGCACTACAAACCTCCTGTTTCTCCAGCATCTCACGGACTTCTCTTGCTTTCTCAGGCCGTGTCATCACAGCGTGGGTGGGGACTTTGGCCAGGTGGCACGTCCTGTAATCCATGACATTCGCCCGTCGCCCATCAGTGCAAAGCAGCTCGAACTGGTCCAGCTTCAGATCTTTGGCCCAGCTTTCTTTACTTTTGCCTTTAAAGGGGATGGGTTTGGGGATTCAGAGATCATGTGTAGCAGGGGAACGGCAGCCCCACGACACCCAAGAAGGGGAAGGCAGCCCTGACACTGCAATAGCCACGTACCATCAGTGTTCTCCTCAACGATGGAATGCTTAATAAAGGCCACATCCCCCTGCTCCACCAGACACCTGGGGAATAGAAAGAGAGGCCACTGATGGGGGGGCTTGAATCCTGGCCATTTCCCACAGATTTCATCTAGACTCGTGTCTTACTTTGCACAATGAATCTCTGAGGACACTGAGGTCTAGCAGCCCTGCCACCAATATTTTCAAGCTCTCTGAAACACTTTACTCTCCTTATTCATCTTAAAAGTGGAGCTTGCCATTGTAGGAGGTCTCGTGTCTCCCCAGGCTTGCCTGGAGGCAGCAGGACATCAGATTCTACCTCATTCTTCAGCAAGCAAAGACAAAACCACATAGCACGTGTCTAATACCACACACATACGAACCTTCAGGGGTGCAGGGGAGAAAGGGAGGAGGGCAATGAGTTAACATCAGCATGGGGTTGTCCTGCAACTGGGAGCTGCCCAGGAGCTCTGGGATCAGCCCCAGTGGTCCCAGTACCCACCGTAAAGCTCCGGTGTATCCGTAGTACTGCTCGTGGCTGCTGGCAACGCACTTCTCTGGTGGGACACCCCCAGAGCCCTTGCAGAGTTGGCAGAGGCGAGAGGTGGGAGGAGATCCTGGAGCACAGCCCTGGCTGAAGTATTCATCTGAAGGCAGGAATAAGGAAAATTCACTTGCCCTGCCCTGGAAAGTGAGGTGTGGTTTTAACAAGCCCCAGTGAAATGCCCTCGAGTTTGTGTTATTGGGCACTGGGGAGCTGGGAAGAGGCTGGGAGAAGGAGAAGGATTCAGTGGACAGCAAATCACACGCACTGGGGAACTTGTGTCTTGGTATTATTGATAATTATTGTTGCCCAGAGAAGCTGTGGAGCTCCTTATCCCTGGAAGGGTCCAAGGTTGGACAGGGCTTGGAGCAACCTGGGCTGGTGGAAGGTGTCCCTGCCCATGGCAGGGGGTGGAATGGGATGAGCTTTAAGTTCCCTTCCCATCCAAACCATTCAGTGATTCTGGGATTCTGTAATGAAGCAGGACCCAAGGATGAAGTGCAGCAGGCAGTGTCTTGGTGTAAAAAGAAGAATGTTTTTCCTGCAAACCATTCCCAGCCCACAGAGAGCCAGCCCAAGCCCCACAGCCTTTATGGGTCAGCAGAGTTGCATTTGGCAGCAATGCCAGAGCTCTGGGGGGAGAGGGGACACTGGGAAAGGCAGGCAGGAGGATGGAGAGGCTAAGAATAAAACCTACCAACACCAGTGTCTTCTTTTGGTTAGAGGTTTCCATTTGATAATTATATTTGCTTTGCCTTGGTCGATAACATTTCCACATTCTTTTTGTTGGACTGGAATTCTCAGGGAATTCTCAGGCACTCAGATCAGTCCCTCCAAGTTTCTCAGATGAAGATCAGCCCCCTGTTCTCTGCCCTTCCCCTCCCTCCTGAGTTTCATCCCTTACCCCCATTCCACACCCTGCACAGGCACCAGACCCTCTATGGGGCAGCCAACATTCCCTTTTTGGGGCAGCCAATATTCCCTTTTTGGGGCAGCCAACATTCCCTTTTTGGGAATACCTCCTGGGCAAAGGGAAGGGCAGCTGATGTGCTGTATCTTACTCGAAAAACTCGGCTCAGTGAGACCTTAAATAGCAGAGTCTCCTCCACTTCCCTCCTCCAGGTGGGAATCTTTGAGGCAAGAGAAGACCAGCTGAAGGCTGGGAAAACTCTCCTGGCTGGAAGGAATGGATGCAGAAAGTCCACTCACCAAAGTTGCAGTTGCCTGTCCTGTTGTGGATCAGCCCCATGGGGATGTTCCAGCCTGCAGTCCTCCCCACGGCCGTGTGACACGACTTCTTGCCCTGCAGGTTGTTCCAGGTGATATCTCTGTCAGACTTCTTCACAACAGCCACAGCAAAGTAGGTCGCTTTGGGAAGAGAAAATAGAAGAGAATGAAGGACTGACCAAGGATCCTGCACTTGGGAAAGGCATCTGTGAGCAGCACAGCAGAAACACTTTGCACTTATAAATTCCTTTCCAGGCAGCAGCAGTGGAAGTGTTTGTAGATGTGATGCATCTACTTCCATTGTGCTCCTGGGAAATTCTTATCCCTGACCTTTCCCTGCCTCCAAAACTCTGACACTTGGGTGTGCAAGAAGGCTGCAGCAAGATATACATGAGGATTTCTAGTCCCTCCAGTTTTCTTACCCCCTTCTGATTTCTTATTCTCTCCTTAGCAGAGGACAAAACCCTTCCCTCCTCTCCCCCTTCCCATTCCTAGAAAGAACAATTTCCTCATGCAGCCCCAGTGCTGTTGTGGTGTGACCACACAAATCTCTGCTGTTACTGCTTGTTTTGGTATCTCCTTTCAGGCCCAGACTCTCCATCTGACTGCTCTCCCAAAATTTTAATATCCACATTGGACACTGTGACTTGAGGGAGACTGGCCAGTTATTCTCCACTCATGACTGCATGTCTTTTTCCACTTATATCCCTCAGGACTGTTTTGTGTCCCTCTGCTGGCAGGAATTACCTGGTTCTTCTTCTGAGTCGCTGCAGTGACTGTCTGTGGGAGGGAAAAAAAGGAGATATTAAATAAAAGAGATCTCAAACCCAAGAGAAGGATCGAGCTCCCTGATTTCTGGGCAAACTCCCTTCTAGAAGTGAGCATTTCGGGTCCCACCTTGGGCATGAAGAGAAGAAAGCACAGCATCCAGCTGCTCCCCTGAACTAAAACAGCTGGCTTTGCTGAGGCCAGGGCTAAAGGATGGGCACAGGGGTGTGAACAGGATTAAAACAGAGGGGAGCTGGGGGATTGTCATGTTCTACCTACCCATGCCTGCTCTCCCAGGGCTGTCCCACCCCCAGGGAAAGGCAAAGCACTGAGTGGAGCAGCCTTATGTGTTCCCTGCATTCCAGAATAAACCCAGCACTTTGGCAGCAGCCCCTTCCCCACCCCCCCAGACCCCGAGGGGCAGGACAGGCTGTGCTCACCCTCGTAGCTCTCTGCCATCACGGGCACCAAGCCACACATGCCAGCAGTGTAGACAAAGCCTCCATCCAAGGTGATGGCATCTGCTTCCCCTTTCTGCAACGGCAACCAAACGCTCTGTGTCCCCAGCCCAGCGCCTTGCAGACATCACAAGAAACATCTGGAGACTTCACAGAGCCATGGAAAAAGGCAAGGGGGAAAAGCCATACCATGATCTTCGTGATGCACTCCTTGGTGTTTTCTGCCACGACACACTCCACCTCCCCGTTGCTCATCACGCTCCACACGTCGCACTTCTTCTTCTCGTCCCTGCCCACAGCACACCACTGGGTTTTGTTCCCTCTGCGCCTGGGGCTCAGGCGGTCTGCAAGGCAGGGAGGGAGTAGGGTGAGCCCAGAGCCCTGCACGGGGTGTGGGACCCAGCCACAAAGCCATCTGCACGCAGGAACCTTGCTCAGGGCAAGGTGGTCCTCTTCAGTGAGCTGGCAAGGACAGAAAGGGGGGTTCTTAAACAGAAGGATGCCCTAAACCAAGTCACAGGGTGGTTCTGAAGCTGAAGGATGCCCTAAACCAACTCACAGGGTGGTTCTTAAGCTGAAGGGTGCCCTAAACCAACTCACAGGCTGGTTCTTAAGCTGAAGGATGCCCAAAAACCAACTCACAGGGTGGTTCTGAAGCTGAAAGATGCCCTAAACCAACTCACAGGGTGGTTCTTAAGCTGATAGATGCCCTAAACCAACTCACAGGGTGGTTCTTAAGCTGAAGGATGCCCAAAACTGACTCATAGGGTGGTTCTTAAGCTGAAAGATGCCCTAAACCAACTCATGGGGTGGTTCTTAAGCTGAAGGGTGCCCAAAAACCAACTGCCAGGTGAGAAAGGTGAATTTCTGCACCACACAGGCCATTCAGACACATCTCTGTGAGCTAAAACAGCAGGACCACTAAACTCCCTGTGTTAACAGTACTTGGTACTGCTCCCTGTGATATATCCCACATTTCTGAACTCCTCACAGCCCAAACAACCAGGAGAAGAAGACCAGACTGAGCCAGAAAATTACAACCTGGTTATGTTTCTGTGCAACAGCATTTCAATAGCAAGGTCTGATGGAATGGGGAGTCCATTTAAACCCCTTCAACAAACACAGAAGCGAAGGACTTTAGGTTGTAAGTGGGTTTCAGGGATCATTTGTGGGGTGTTTGACTCTCAGAAAGCCATCAGTCAATGTTTGGATGGGAATAAAGGACAGTGTTTCCCCTCAAGTGGCCAATACTGCACCTGATGTCCTGGGATGTTCCTTCATGTCACACCCAGAAATGGCTTTCCTAAGCAGCAGTTTTCACAGTGCCCAATCCCTACCAGCTGCTGGCGTGGAGTGTGTGCAAATGTTCCTTCTTTGCCACGTGGTGGGGATGTTATTTTGGGTTTGGACTCAACGAGCTCCTTTTGTAAAGTGACGTTTGTGAGGATCGTGTTGGTTTCACGGGAAATATTTTGCAGGCAATAAATAAATCTGTGTCTACAAAAATGGGTGTTCCTCTTGCCCAGACTTATTTGCTGATGTGACTTGGGTGTTTCTGCCCTGCCTACCTTTCTGAAGGCTCTGGATGGCACTGTAATAGTCAAAGCCCAGGTAGAGTTGGGCATCCATCAGCGATGGGATCCTCTTCAGCTCTACTGCAGAGTCTTTGAAAAGCAGGTCTTTGAGGCCTGGCTCCTTCTTGCCAGGTGGCCCAAAGAGGTGGAAGGTGCTGCTTGTGCCCACGCCAAACTTTTCCTGCCACAAGAGGAATTTAATCAACAAATGAGCATAACCAGGACTCTTGGAAAGCTGGAGAGAGCAGCCAAGGAGAGAAGAGGGGATGCTGCGGGAAGCAAAGGAGAGCTCGGTGCTACCTGAGCTTTGGAGAGGAAGTTCCAGATGTCATTGACCTTGTTGTCATCTCGAGCCACCACGGCATGAGCAGGAACCCTGGCCCAGTGACAGGCTTTGTAGTTGTCCACGGGCTGACGGGTCCCATCCAGACACAGGAGCTCGTACTCCTCCTTCTCATTCGGGGCATTTTCTGGGGGAAGGGAGGAACCAGGAGTTGCAGCACCACGAAAACAGACCAAAATTAAAAAAAAAAAAGCCCATCTGGAGAGCTTTGTCATGAATTTATTTCTGCTGGAGCTCGGAGAAGAACTCTTTGCAGGAGATGGGTTGGAGTGGGACTGGGGTCACAGGACAAAGGGGAGACCTGGGAAAGAGAGATCCTCTCTGCCTCTGTCACGACTAACCCAGCAGGAGGAGGGACACAAGCAGGTTTACAGACACCATACACATGGACTGAAGAGGTCAGGTAACTAATGGCAAGGCTGGAAATAAAAGCCCAGCACTGAGATCACAAGGGCACAGGGGAATTCAGGAATTCAGGGGGGAAGGGACCTTTGAAGATCCCTGGTCCAAGCCCCTGCTCAAGGTGGGGGCAGAGCAGGTTGCTCCAGGTGGGTCTGGAAACCCTTCAAGGATGGAGAGTGCACAGCAGTCCTGGGAAACCTGTCCCACTTCTTCCTTGTCCTCAAGGGGCAAAGAACTCCCCTTGTATCTGCTCCTCCAGCTGATCAATCCCACCCCATGGAGCATCTCCTGCAGGACAGTTGTCCCTGCCCCATGACAGCCTTGGTGACCCTCCACTGAGCCCACTTCAGGTCCTGGACATGCCAGGTGCCATCCCCTGGCTCTGAGAGGTGCAGAGTCCATGAACTCTGGCTGTGGGCTGAATCCCCTCCAAAATCCCTCCCAGGGGAATGGGTGACCTGCTCAATTGACACATCACAGCTGGCTCTGAGATAGGGCACCAAGCAGGTTTTCCTTCTACCAAGAAGAACCTCAGAGATGAAAAAGTGGCCCCACCATAATCCTATTGCTCAATAACGAGTTAATCCCCAGCATGCAAGCCACGTTCCAAGAGATGGAAGAAGAAGAGGTTTTGGGCCAAGCTGGAGAGGAAGGAAAGCTGCACAGTGCAGAGAAATGGCAGGATGGAGTGGAAGGAGGAGAAACAAAAGCTCTTGCAGGCTTACCTTGAACAGTCGTGTGTTTCACAAAAGCCACGTCTCCTTTTCCTTCTTTCAGACAGCTGGGGGAGGGGAGGACCAGAAGAGAAGTTAGAAAACTGGACATCGTGGCTCTCTATCTCTTGTTTCAACAAATTCATTTGGGCACAAAGTGCAGCCATAGAGAAGTGATCTCCCCAAAAAAAAGGCTATGCTGGCAGGGAAGAAACTGCAATGGCAGTTTCAGGACCCCTGATGACAGCCCAGCCCTCCCTGGTTTAATAAAAACATGCACATGTCAAGGCTAGAGTATTTCCCCAAAGGAAAAATAACTTTCACTCACTGGAAAGCTCCAGAATATCCAGAATAGGGCCCCGTGCGGGACATCTTGGTTTTGGCATCCCCCTTGCACTGCCGGTACAGTTTGGGCTCAGTGGTGACCCCGGGAACGCAGCTGGCAGAGAAGAAATTGGCCACGGCTGAGGGTGAGAAAGGAGCAGCAGTTAGTCAAGAATTCCCTTTTAAAAGGACCAGGAAGGTGGGAGGGGAAGCCCAAGGAATGGCAGCACCCTGTGAGCCACCTCTGGATCTCCACAGGACATGGGGTGACATTTCACTGTGCCACCACCACCCCCTGGTTTAAGTCTCAAGGCCACCTTGCTCGATGGAGCCCGAGTCTTTGCCATCCCACTCAATGTCTCCACGGTGGGTGAGGATTCCAATGGGGATGTTCCAGCCAGCAGACCTGCCCAGCCCCGTGTGACAGGATCTCTTGCCCTTCAAGTCATTTATTGTGAAGTCTGTGCCCTTCTTCACGACAGCCACGGCGTAGTAGCTGGTAGTGGAGCCTGCAGGGGAAAGCAATGAGACAACAGGACTTGGGGACATTGCAAATCCTGCTGAACCTCCTGTTTCAGGGGGGAAAAAGTGCAGCTAATTCCAAATAATTAGCAATTTGCCTGAACACTCGTGGGTTTCTCATTTCCTCAGGGGTGAGCTACGTTGCCAATACTGACCCAATGCTGCCCATTACCACTCACAGCGAGTGACCTGAAAATGCTCCCAACACTCAAAGTGCTTTGGCACGGGACAGACATCAGATGTGCCATAGTTTTGGAAGGAGCTTCAGCAAGTCTTTTTGGCAAAGCTCCTCTGGCAAGTCTCTTCTCAAATGCTGTTGCCCACTGAAGCCTGTACACAAGCCTTGTGAGACTGAAACTCTGTGTTTAGCCCTTAAAATTACACTTAGTCCATCACATGTTGTGTATGGATACAATGATTGAGTTTTAGGGCTGGGAGAGACCTCAGCCTTCCACTTAATAGCTGTTCTTCTTAGCCAGCATGCTGAGAATGACTCTGAATATCGTGTACAAACAGGCTGAACTCCAGGGCAGAGGTCAGAAGAGATTGGGAGCTCTGCATGGGGTTGGGAAATAGCATCTCTTTGGCTCCCAGGAGAACGATGGGAGAGGGGAAGGATGGTACAGTGAGCCAAGGATGTAACTCCTATCAGAAGGGATTGCTGCAGAGCACTTTTTATGCTTCTCTGCTTTTTTCCTGGGCGTTGCCTGCACTTCTCACCTCAGTGATCTCAGCAGGCTGTTGCCTCTGCAATCCCTTTTTCTGTCTTGCTGACTGTACAGGAAGGGCACACAGCTTATCTGGGCCATCTAGCTGCCTGTTTGACCCCCACAGCACAAGGCCACCAGAAGCAGAAACCCTCTGGGACTGGCACAGGTTTTCTGTGACTTCAGGAGGGCTGTGATTTCTGCTCACAGTGCTCTCCATCCCACCACGGCATCAGAGACTTTCACTGCAGCCAAGGACAGAAACGGGGTGCTGGCTCTGCCCCAGGGGTGCTGATTCACATTTTGCTGAACTGCCCCCCAACCCTTTCCTTTTGGGAGCCAGGGGCAATATCTTGGACCCCCCCAAATGAAATAAAGTGGGACCTCTGCGTGGAAAGGATTGGCCTTTGTACACTCAGCTTGTCATCAGCACTTGGCTTAAAACCCCTGCAGGAAAATGTACCTTCACTGTGCTCGTAGACCTCAGCAGCAATGGGCTTCAGCTTGTAGGGGGCAAGGCCTGCCTCAAACACTTGACCTCCATCCAAGCTAATGGCATCTGCTTCGTTGTTCTAAACAGCAAAGACATTTCATCAATGAACAAAGAGCAGGAAAAAAAAACGCTTCCCATCCTTGTGGGTGACTCCCTCTCTGCAGGGGGATCCCAGGCAACAAGCAGGGACTGAAAGGACACTCCATCTCCAGGTGTAAGAGGCTGAGAAACATCCTCAGTGCCCAGCTCAGGGATTTGCAGCCCACTCACCGAAATGGCCTTTATGCAGTCGAGGTACGTTGCTTTCTGCAGGCAACTCAGTGCGAAGTTGTCTTCTTGCATGTGGTCCCTCAGGCTGTTGCATTTGTTCTCTTCTGCTGAGGATATTGTGCACCACTTGATGTTGGTCTTTGGGGGAGCAGCAAGACACAGAGCTGCAGGTAGAACCAGAAACAAACAGTCTGAGAGAGCTAGAAAGGCATTGATTGGAGAGAAACAGCACCAGGTCTGTGAGCACAAGGTCTGTGCTTGGCTGCAGTCACAGCCTTGGGTGCTGGCCAGGGGCAGATCTCCCTTGCACATCTCCTAAGCCATGCAGGAAGGTCCTTTCCATGTTGCCTGGTGTGTGCCCCATCAGGAATATTTGGGAGGATCATTGCTGTCCCTGGACAATCGTGACCCAAGCAGCCTGAGCTCCCAGCAGCGTGCACAGGAGGAGAGCAAATCCATACCCTTCCACAAGAATGAAGCCTTTGCAGAAACAGAGAGCAAAGGCAGCCCCCTGACACAGCACCTTTGCAAATAACCCAGAGGGAGAGCAGCTCTGACCCAGCCAGGCTGTGTGCAGGACACTGCCACTCTCACCCCCTTGGCAGCTGGGTGATCTGATGTATTTGACTGTCTCTTTATACCTCACCTCCTCCACCATACCCCGTGACAGAGGTGCCACAGCATCACCACGGGCCTTCCACGAGTGCCCCAGCCACTAAAAGCAGCTGAGTGGCTGCTCTGGGAGACCAGAGCACAGCAAAGAGCTCAGGTGGACACAGATTCACACTTTCTCCAGCAACCTGAAGGCCAGAAATGCTGGCAACTTGCAGTTCAAGGACGTGGGCAGGCTGTGCTGGCCCTGAGCTCTGCCCCTTCCCAGCAGGGCTGTGCAGACCGAGGGGTCTGAAATTCCCTCTTTGCATTTGATTTTTGAGCCATAACCCTGCCAGCAGGCGCCTCCCCTCCTCCCAGTGGAATTTGGCCACAGGGAGAGCCCTTAGCCTTAATTTCTTCTTCCATCATTCCCATTTTTCAAATCCTGGCTGCACAAAGCCATGATCACCTTAATCTCGTCCTGGCAAAAATCCTGCCCTCTCCTGAGGGAGCCAGCCCAGCTGAACTGGTGACACTGAGAGGGTGATGGGAGCCTGGGTGCCTTGGCCACTGTCCCCGAGCTTTTGGGTGACCTCTTGGCTCCTTGTTCAGGGCAGAAAGAGGGACCCTAAAAGACCATCCTTGTGTGCTCGAGGGCTTTCCCATGCCAGTGGCATAGGCAGCCATTCCCACCAGAGGACATTAATCCCCCCCACTCTTTATAGGGGAGCAGAAGAGACCTGCTGCCTATTCCAAGAGGGGGATCCCTCTCCCCCTTTCCAGCTCAGGCGTGGACAGCAGCAATCCCCTTGCCCTGGCTACCTGCCCCTTGCCTGCCAGAGCTGTGAGCAGGGCGAGAGGAAAGGACCCCTCGAAGCAGAGTCAGCCCCGCAGCAGCCCAATTTTGGCATAAACCCCACGGGAGCCCGAGCAAAGCGCAGCTGGGGCAGCAGGACAGAGGGGATGCCGGAGCACAGGGGGGGCGAACAGGGGGGTGTTTCATTATTCAGGCTCTATTTTAGTGTCACCTCCTTCAGGTTTAATTAACCCAGCCCACGTCGCAGCCTCGGCAGGCAGGGGATGCTGCTGTGGTTTCTCCTCTCCCGGCACCGCAGCCGTCGGGAGGGTGGGTGGGTTTCCCCTTCTCCCTCCGTGCTGGGCGCTGACCATCCCTCCTCCTCCTCCTTTCGGGAGCTGCTGCCCCAGGGGAAAGCTGCTGGCATTTCCACTCGAGACACCCCCCTCGGGGACAGATCCACGGCGGGCAAAGCGAGCGCCGCTGGATGTGCGCTTTAACTTCACATCTGGCTGCAGCTGGCGAGTGTCGCGGCTCCGAACCGGCCTCGTCACCCGTGCCTTTGCCTTCCTTTCCCCAAAACCTGCTCTCGGCACACACTTACCCACTATCCCGAAGGACAGCACGGTGCAGAGCACGGGGTTCATGGCCGAGCAGGGAGTCGGTGCCGAGGAAGGGGTGGAAGCAGCTTTGGTCACAGACTGTCCCCTCCGAGTCTGTGATGGCTCTGGAACCGCTTTCTGCCTCTTTTTATAGAGGAACAGCCTGGGCTGTGTTTGCAGAAGCAATGACCTAACGCTGTTTGTCCTTCCTTGTTTCTCAATAGCTCCTAAATCACCCCCCTCCCGTCGATCAGCCCATTTTTAGGAAGCCTTTCGCTTTGGCACCGAACCCTTCCGCTGGCAGGGCAAGGCGCTTTGCCTTTTCCAAGGGGCTTCAGATGGAAAATTCCCAAGCTGTGGCATTTGGATTCCCTTCAGGGCTGAAGCGCCGCAGGAGGGGTTGTTTTCTTGGTCTTGCCCACCCCCTGCCTTGGCCAGGACTAATCTCAGAAAGTCCCTGCTGGACGCAGCGCTGGGTTTTGTGTGTTTGCCAGTAAGTGTTGCTGTGCCTTCCTATTCCCTTGCACGCTCCTGGCCATGGCAGGGGGGTTGAGAGGTAGGAAAGGATTCCTACACATGATCTGCCTCCTTGTACAGGCAAAGAAAACCGAGGGCAGGGATCAGACAGCTCGCTAAATGCCCTGCAGCCAGAAGGAAGCATGTCACTGCACCTTTGGTAAGGTTAGGGGATGAACCTGGGAAGGAACACTGAGATTAGCAGTCACCACTCCTCCCAGTTCCTCTGCAAAGCCTCTCCATCCCACTGTGTCACTCCTGCAGGCAGAACCAGCGGGCATGGCTGGGTTGATGGAGGTCAGCCTTTGTGATGCTGCTGCCCCAGCTCCAACAGCCCATCTTTGCTGCCAGGGGCAGCACCAGCTTCAGGCTGACTTTGGCACCCAATTCAAGAGTCCCTGGACCACCCCAACCCCCTAGACAACTGGTAGGGCTGGGCCACCTACGGTGTCACCCAACAAGAGCTACAAGAGTGCTCTCAGAAGCCCAGCAGGGAGGTCCAGATCCCAGGCTTGCCCTCCCTTGGAGGGAGGATCTCCTGAATCCCCTACACAGGTCCTTCCTCTCCCATGGAAGAGGTTTTTCCTCTCTTACATGGCTGGAGGTTGGCTGGAAGCACCTGGCTCTTCTCCCTCCTCCCAACAAGCTCAGGGCAAAGTGGCCTTTGGGTGGGTGGTGGTGGCCAGAGTGGCTCCAGTGCAGGTGGGAGCCCAGTGTCAGGTCAAGGACACAGCTCTACAAGGTGACCCAGGGCAGGGGGCTGCTGGAGACCCTCAGGCAGTGACCACCTCCACTGTGGCACGGGGAGCACTCATGGGCACTGGTTACTCCAGTATCACCTGTAGCAGTTCCCCATCATGGATGGTTCCTGTTTCTCATCCCTTCATCCCCTGCTCTCTCAGAGGAGCAGCACATCTTGTGCCCCAAGCATCTCCAAACACACTGCAGCTCTGGGGATATTGATTTTCTCCCACCTCAAACCTGCCTTCCCTTTTAAAATATCTCCTATTTACTCCAGCAAGCTGTGGCCTTGCAAGGTCATCCTCCACTGGGACAGGCAGATGCCACTGAACTCCATCCCCACTTTCCTGTGGGTCTCACCAATCCTTTCCTCACTCAGGATAGGGTTAGCAGCATCTCTCTCTGTGGGAAGAGGCACAAGGGACCTGCTGAAAGCTGCCCCAGGTAGTTCTTCCATAGTTTTTTATTGATTTGTTCCAAAATGCCTCATCTAACAGGTATCCTGAGAGAGCCTAGGAACTGCAGTGCCTCTGAACCATCCAAGATACCTGGGCACATCATGGTGACAATATCTGGACATTGTGACTCCACAAGCTGAGCACTTACAGCACTATCCAGGCAGGATAAAGGTATTTTTGCCACATGACAGATGAAGGGGAAAGACACAGAAGCAAGCTGGGAAATACAAAGGATCCATTCAAACAACAGAAGAGCAGTTGCTGGAACTCTCCTGCTTTCTGCACATGGTTCCTAGACCTTTTTAAACAGAACACCCAGTGCTCCTGTGCCCCTTCTCAAAGCTCACCCGTGTCCCAGTGCACACTGTGCTGAGAGGGGGTTGGGTTTCACTCCACATCTCTTCCCTTTGCTCCCCCAGATGGCACCAGGGAGAAGGAAAAGGCTTAGACTGCAATGCTTACCCCTTGTGTTCCAGTAACCTCCTAGATTTCCAGGTGTCACTAGTCACCTGGAATGTCACTAATCACCTGGAATGTCACCAGCCACATACAGAGCCACCTCTACACCTCCTTTTGGTGCTGCCAAATCCTACCTTTCTCCAGGATGGGTTTCCTTCTCCTCCTGGTTATCACCCATCTTGTGGCTGCTCCTTTGGTAGCTTTGCTTCCTGTGGCCAAGATGTGCTGCTCCAGCCTGCAGAGAAGAAACTCTTCCAACACACAGCTTGCTTTGGAAATACCTCATGGCAGAAGCACAACAGGCTGGTGATGTGTCCTTTAGGCCACCTGGGCTCAGACCTTGATCTCCAAAGGACCCACCAGGTCTCCAAGGTGCTCCTTTCTGAGTACATCACACCAGGGGATGGAAAAGGCAAAGTATTCTGTGTGGCTTCCAGCTGCAAAAGACCTTCCTTTTGGAGGCCAGGAGGGACAAACTTCATGGTGTTACCAGCTTCCCCCCCTGACCATCCATCAGACAGATGCTTTGCCATATGTTGGGTTGGAAAATAGATGTTTATTCACACAGTGGGTCCTCTCTCTCACTAAATACACACACACTCCCCTCTACAGGTTCTGGTCAGATCTGTGCCTTGCTGAGAAGAGCTCCCCTCCCATACCCAAATCCCTGTGCCTGGCTGGCTTAGCTGAGCCTGATCAGCAAGGGTCAGTTCCTAATAACAATGGCAATTCTTTACCAGAAAGGACAGAGTAAGTCTGTGCCTCTGGGACTTTATCCCTGTTATCCAGAAAGCATCAACCCCTCTGCAGTGCCCATCTTCATGAAACCACCCGAATTTATTGTTGCACATCCCAAGTCCGTTGCATTGCAACACCACACAGCCCAGCTGCTCTGCTTTCCAAAAGGGGATGCTGCTAAAAATTACATGCCTGATGAAGAAACACAAATTAACACACCCTCTGCCCAGCCACGGGTCACTGGTGAGGCACAAACCCAGGGAGAGGAAAGGACGAGGCCAAGGAAAACAGAAGGTAAAATAATCCTGTTTCTTTCCACATCTCCCTCAATTACTGCAAAGCCCCGTGTGTGCTCTTGTGGTTTTGTGGTCGAGCCCAGGCTGGGCTGGAGTTTTGGTTGTGTCTCAAGGCAAGGGGTGTTTGTTGTAGCTGGGCTGGGATAAGGCTGGAGCTGGCACGGCTGCCTGGGACAGGGTTTGGCTTTGTCACAGCGCTGGTGGCTGCCAGGGCTCATCCTGGAGCCAATGCAGCTCCTGGGGTGTGGAGCTGAGCTCTGGCTCTGGGTGTGCACGTGGAAAACATCACCCAGGCAGAGGAGAAGCTCAAATCAAGGCACCAAAGCAGCACAAGGCATCTCACCTGACACTTTGGAGCAGTAATTTCCATAAAAGTGGAGACACTGGGAGTTGATGTTGCTATTCCCAAGGGTCACCAGGTGTGTGACCTGCTATTCCCAGGCTGGTAGGTGTGTGATGAAAAGCCAGCTCAACCTTGGGAGACTGGGGAGGAAAAGCACTGAAAACAGCATGGATTAAAAATAAAGGAAACAACTGAACCCAGGGTGAGGGCAGGGGGCAATAAACACCCACCAGCAGCTTGGGCTTCTCTAGAGAGTTGACTTTTTTCCTTCTAGGAATGGGAATTTCTGGTTTGTGTCTCGGAGAAGGCTGGAGCCTGGCCACAACAAGGATGTCAGCGTGGTCACCAACAAAAGCTGGGCTCAAGTTCTTGTCCTGTCCTGGCCCTGCGTGTCAGGTCACAGCAGGGGAAGGCAGGAAGAGCAGCCTGAACCCATTTTTCCCCATTAATAGGCCAGGCTGGGACACAAGACTGAGACTGGCATTCAGCTGGCAAGGGTGCTCATCTCAAGAGATGGGAGATGGGTGATGAATGGATGGAGAGCAGCCCTCTGGAGGAGGTCTTGGGGCACTGGGGGGGTGACAAATCAGACATGAGCTGTCACCATGAACCTGCAGCTCAGAAAGGCAGGTGTGTCCTGGGCTGCACCCAGGGCAGGGTGGGCAGCAGGTCAGGGGAGGTGATGCTGCTCTGGTGGGACCTGACCTGCAGGTTGGGACTCTGGGGTCCCCAGTGCAGGACAGACATGGGTCTGTTCCAGCCAGGCCAGAGGAGAACCTCAAACTTGGTCAGAGGGCTCAACATCTCTGCTATGGAGAAAAGCTGTGAGCCTGGAGAGCAGAAAGCTCCAGAGAGACCTTCCAGTGCCTAAAGGAGCTCCAAGAGAGCTGGAGAGGGACTTTGGACAAGGGTCTGGGGTGACAGGACAAGGGGGAATGGCTTCCCACTGCCAGAGGGCAGGGTTAGATGGGATATTGGGAAGAAATTCCTCCCTGTGAGGGTGGGCAGGCCCTG
>JAWWEE010000010.1:21241070-21258791 GCA_035221455.1 Xenops minutus
ATTAAGGGCCACCATTAAGGGCCACCATTAAGGGCCACCATTAAGGGCCACCATTAAGGGCCACCATTAAGGGCCACACTTTCAGCCCCCTCTGCCAGTGCCACAGCCTTTGTTTGGGTGAAACAAGAGCACCTACGTAGTTTCTCCATGATGTCCTCATCTGACATCTTGCTCTTCTTCTTCTGCTTGTCCCCGGCCTTGGCGGCGCTGTCGGCGCAGGAGTCGCCGGCTGGGGCGGGCAGGGGGTCGATGACAGAGCGGGTGTAAATCTGGGAAGGAGAGAGCCCTGGCCTCAGTATTTGCTTTTTACAGTCACTGACCCTCTGCTAAAAGTCATCACAGTTCTGCAGAGACCCCCCCCACCCAAGTGTCATTTTAGAACAGGCAGGAATTAAAGCTGAGAAAGTCAAATTTCCCAATCACCTCCTGAGCCATGAGGTTTTTACCTGCTTATTCTTGCTAAACCATGCTGGTTAACAGAGAATAAATCACTATTTCATAGGGAGATCAACTAAAATCTAAAGGAAGGATTCCTGATTGTCATGAAAGAAGCAAGAGGTTCTCAAAAATTTCCCAGCTACCCCCAGTCTGAAGGGTTTTTAAAGGGATTTAATTTCCTCCTGACATACCCAGCTACTCTAGAAACATCCAAGTGCAGACCTCTCACATTTTCTATGCCAACATCCCAAGAGGGGGCAATTATAAAGCAGTGTCTCCTGACAAATTAAGGCAATTCACATTTGCCCTCCTGGGAGGAGAAAAAGTGGGCAAGAGAGAGGCAAAATGTACAGTCACAAGAGGCAAAGGAGGGAGTTGGGCTAAGTGGGATCCCTGGGGTGTTATCACCAGGCTGGGTAGTTCAGGACTACAATAAAACTTAATCAACAACCTGAACTGCTTCAGTGTAAGTGAAAGAAGCTTTCACATCTCGAATGGGACTTGGTTTGGGTTCAGGGTGTATTTGGTAGGGCTGTCACCAAAAGTCAAATACACTGCACTTGCACCACTGTGCTGTGCCAAGGGGCAGAAGCTACCTGTGGTTTTTTAGGACTCTTCACATGCTGGGTTGAAGGAGAAGCTTAACTGGATACCTTCAACACAAAGCTCAATGATTTCAGAGGTCTTTTCCAGCCTAAATGGTTCTATGATTCCACTTACTCCAGGATTTCTGACCCGACTGACATGCAGAAATGAGGTGTTTTCTTGGCAAAAGTCAAAGACCAGAATTTTTCCCTAAAAATCTTACAACAGCTCATTTCACCAATAAAACATTTTTTCTAGCAAACAGGTACAGAAGTTCTGCAACAGCAAGAATTCCAGGGCTTGTTGGAAAATTGTCAGTTTTCCAGCTGCTCACCGATTTTGTGTGATCCGGCCGTGGAGCAATCACAGGAGGAGGAGCTTCTTCATCATCCTCCTCATCATCTGCCACAGCTGTTGATGGTTCTGAACCTTTGGCATTGGTCTACATTTTTACCAAAATTTAAAAAAAATAAATAAAATAATAAAACAAATTGTCTCCCCATAGTAATAATGACTTCATTTTTTTCTGCTTCACATTAAGATAAAGCAATTCTTACTGACGTTAAAAGATAATAACAAACCACTCAACCTACCCTTAATTATTATGAAACTCAAATACTGTTGCTCCAATGAAATATGCCTTGTTATCCCCCACAATTTATGTTTTTATTCCACAAAAAAATTCTCATTTTCATACTTTTAAACTTCATGCAGTTGAACACTTGGAGATAGAACAAATACAGAACACCTGAACTTGTCTGCACCCAAGGACATCCAAATAATAATAAACACACTCACCATTGGTGTTCCTGAAGGGAAACCATCTTTTTCTAAATGGGACAAAGAGCAGAACACACAAAACCATCAGAAAAACTAATCCAAAGGGAACTTCACAGAATAAAGAATGAAAACACTACAAAACCTTCTTATGAAGCTACAATTTGGAAGAAAAGGAGGCCAAACTGCACCTGGTTGTGGGACAATCCTTCTCTCACCCTCCCACGTGGCTCCCAAGCCAGAATCACAAATTATTTTGCCTCTCTGATGTCACCAGCTGGTGACATCGAGTTCCCAGACAGCTGTCAGGAGCAAAGGCTCAAGCATGAAAGCAGTTCATGCCAGGCTCAGAGCCTTCATCAACACCCTTCAAGCCCATTCTGGCTGCTATTTTGAATTATCCACTTCTTCCTTCCACTCCCCACTTAAACCAGGAAATCCACTGGACAACAGCAGTTTCCAGGAACTTTTCAATCCATCTTCAAGTATTTGTTCCTCATTAAATCAGCATTTTGACCTGATTTATTATTCTGACAGGAAGCCTGTGCTTCAAACACTCATGTCCAATGGATCTTGCCCAGCCCTGGCTCTCACCTGGAGCAGAGAAACTCAGATATTTCTGTTTGGCTGTGTCTTTGGAGTCATAGAATTTCAGCACGTCTAGTACCGCCTGGGGGTTTTTCTTTTGTTCTAGCTTGGTGATATTTGAGGTCTGAAGCAGCCGAGCCCATTGTTCTGGCATTCCCTGAAAAAAAGAGGGCATTATAAGCATCCTGCTGAGATTTTAAAAAGCAAAACTAACTCCTTCCCTCTCTAAAAACCATAACATGCAGAGCCTTAAGCACATGAGCGAGTAGAAGGGGGTTTTACTGGGGAGCCACAACACAAACCACAGGGCCAACACAACAGCAGCTCTTCCAGGTACACTGAGCCAGATGTGAGGAATGGGAATATGGGAATAGAGCAACACTTAACACAACCAGTTGTACCCACCACTGAAGGTGGTTTGCCAGGGAGGGCTCTCCCAGGTCACATAAAACCATCAGATGTGACACTGACACTGCAGAAGCTCTAAGAGGTCACAGAGTCCTTACCCTGAGTGCTGCACAAACACCCAGGGGAAGCAGTTCTTTGGTACAAAGCAAGGCTAACTCACACTTTGCCCTAAAGCACTGACCCACAGGTCCTTCCCAGCCAGGAATACTCACAGTGAACTCTCCAGTAACAGCATCAAAGCCAACATGGATGGTGTGTTCAAAGTCTGATGGAGGGGAGATTTCGGGCCGTTCCTTTTCTTTCTTCTTGCTTCCTGAAAAAGATATTTAAAGGTCTAGATGTTAGGAGGAAATTCTTCCCTGGGAGGGTGGGCAGGCCCTGGCACAGGTTGAATCCCAGAGAAGCTGTGGCTGTCCCTGGATCCCTGGAAGTGTCCAAGGCCAGGTTGGGCAGGGCTTGGAACAATCTGGGCTGGTGGGAGGTGTCCCTGCCCATGGCAGGGGGTGGCACTGGGTGGTCTTTCCACCCCAAAACCATCCTGTGATTCTAAGAATCAACACCTTGTTCCATTCAAATCATTTCTATTATGGCAGCAAGCAAAGAAGTGATGAAGAGCACCAGAGTGCTCTGCAGAGCACACGAGATCTAAACATATTAAATGTTTCCAATGCAAAAAAGGACATTTTAATATGGATTAAGAACAGCAGTAAAGACAACTTCAGTTCAACCTCAAGTTCACCCTAAAGACACCTAAAACTCAGTTGCCTCACTGCTTCAATTTAAGGTAATTAATGCAAACTAGGACTTCCTGTGGGGAAGATAAGCCTTTATAGCCTCAGAGCAATTACCTAATTCAAATTAGAAGGGGGAAATAAAAAAAAGCCATAATAAGTAGCAGAAGCAGGAACAGACAATTATAAGGACCACGTGCACAATCCAACTCAGATACAATGAAATTTCTGACATGTTTTCCAACACTCAGGGCTTTGGCTTTTTGTTCATTTGGGGGGGTTTGGGAGGGGTTTGGGAGAGGGCTGAGGGGTTTTTATAATTAAAAGTCAGTTTAAAAATGCTGTTGTTTCAGTGGAGAAGCAGCAGGTAAAGCAGCAGCATGGAAGATGGTGCTGCTGTGAACCCCCCTGTGCTGGTGGGAAGGGAAGGGGAGGGAAAGGAAGGGAAGGGGAGGGGAGGGAAGGGAAGGGAAGGACAGGCAGGCAGGACAATACTCCCAACGAAAAGCCACGTGGGCTGCCTGCAGCTGAACAATGCAGTGGAGAGCCAGGGCTCCTATAAACAGGATATCTTTAATGTGGCTGCACAGGGCAGAGCCAAAAGGGGCTGTGAGACCTTCCCGTGACAGCGCTGGAGAAACTGCTCCTGTGACAACTGAGCAGAGCACCTTTTCCTCCCCCAGGGCTTCCTCATTTCTTGATGTGAAAGGAAGGGGAAGGGGGAAAGAGATGGATAATAAAGAGTTCTATTCCTCAGGAAGGTTCCTGCTCAGGAGCACTTGACATGTAGGGACCAGAGGTTGGTGCTCAACCCCTCCAGCAGGCGATGCATAAATAAACCCATCCCTTCCAAAAATACACAGATCCCGTGAGTAGGGCCAGGCAAGGAGGCTCCAAATCCTTCCTCTGCCCACAGGAACAGCAGAGCAGAGCATTTCAAACAACCAGCCCCAGCCAGAGGCAAGCCCACTGAGTCATGTGCTGGCAGGACATCCTCAGGCCATGGGCAGGCCATGCTGCTTCCCAGCCTGCCTGGGGTTGGCACAGCTGGGCATGGCAGCAGGAATCCCCTCCAGGAA
Organism: Xenops minutus; assembly: GCA_035221455.1. Classification (NCBI taxonomy): domain Eukaryota; kingdom Metazoa; phylum Chordata; class Aves; order Passeriformes; family Furnariidae; genus Xenops; species Xenops minutus. The sequence continues at coordinate 21,245,677 of JAWWEE010000010.1, forward strand.
GGGCAAGTGCCAAGCAGCAGGTCAGAGCAGGCAGTGGTGGTCTTCTACTGACAGGGGTGGGAGTGGAGGAGGGAAGTCTGTAAAGAGAATATAAGGAGATACTACAGGGTGGTGGCAGCACCCCAAGGGAGACTCCAGACCTCTGAGGGTGGTGAATTTGGGTGCTGAGGATGGCAAAGCTGGGTGCTGCCAGCTTGGGGTAGTGCCACATGTCAGGAGCAGGTCCTGCCTTAGCCCCCCAGTCCTGCAGCAACTGGTGTTTTACCATTATATAGCTGGTTGTGGGAGGACATGCTGGGAATTTGCCCTGGGCCCTGCAGAGACAGCAGCACAGTCTCCCATTCCCAGGTCCTTAGGAAGGATTTTGGGAGCTGGAGAAATGTTTGGCTAAGAAAGTACCCCAAAAACACAACCCAACCCAAATAGGACTGGGCTCTTCTTTTCCCCCAGTGAAACCTTCCCAGGGCAAACCCATGGACACACATCCCTCCCTTCCCACCAGCCCAATGCCATAGCCAAGGCAACAATCAGCTGTTTCCCAACAGCAGGAACTCCAGAGGGACATCTGGAATTCCTGAGCCCCAAGCTCAAACCAGGCATGATCCTGGCTGGTGCCCTCCTTTAGCACATTCTGCTCAAAGACAAACATTTCCTCTTTTAGGGGGCTTTGGAAAGCCTCCCAAAAACACAGAGGTTCCTCTGACTGCAGAGGTCAAGCCAAGGAAATGCATGGAAATGAAGGACTCTAGTATAAAAAATGGTTATTGCTTCATTTAGCCCAGACAGGGGAACCAGGGGGAACAAACCCTCCGTGACTAAGGGATTAAATAATGCCTTCACACTCTCATGGTTATTTCAGCAGAGACCTAAGCTGAGACTGGGGGCAGAAACTGTGTAATTGTTACATCTCATCATCTGCATCAGTCCCCCAAACCTCCCAAAGAGAGGGCCTTGCAAAAGCCAAGGGACAGAGAAGTGCAGACAGAGCCAAACAATAATGGATAATGGCAAGGGCATCCCTCTTCAGAAAAGGAGAATTTACCATTTCTGTAGTGATTTAATAATTTCTGCACCACCCAGAGAAACTTTTCCCCTTGAAAACATTTTTCCCCCCATGGTAAAATTTCTACCCCAAGCTGGCAGATGATTTTGCATCCAGTCTCAGTGTCTTTTTGAAAAGCAAGCAGGCAGGTAGTACTTCTGTAAAGCTTCCCAGCAGCTGAATTTCGAGGCAAAAAAGGGACTGAACTGGACATTTGTGGGGATGGTGCATCCCAGCCATGCTAATGAACAAAACAACTACCATCTGACTGTTGTGTTGGTGCCAGGAAGACACTGTGTCCACTTCTGTTCTGCTTCCATTTGACAGGCACTTTTGCAGGCTTGAGGGCCAAAATGCTTCCTTTTGGGTGTTTGTATGAGCCTTGCTGCAGGTCACCCACTCCACAAGCTTCTTCCCAATTAAAAAACTGCACCCTTCAGAAAGTTTCTTTCATTAGGTAATTCGATTTTCATTCTTCCTAACCACATTATGTTATCACACAGCAAAACTTTGACTTTTTTTCAGAAGGACATTACCTGAATTCCTCTTTCACATCTAGAAAAACACAAACTGGCACCGTTTTCCCAGAAATGTTCTTTCCTCAGTGGAATTATTTCTTCCATTTTTACTTTGCACCAGTAAATAGCAGTAGGTAGACACACATGCTAAGCAAGCATGCAGATTAATTTACCTACATTTGGTGCACAGCAGGATTTAGAGTGGGCTGAAAAAACTTAATTGGACTCCAAAGCAAGTTGAGATGAGCCAATACAACTTTAGATAATTCCTCAACCACTTCCCCAGCCATTTCAGCAACCAGCAAGATGGGAAGAGAAACCATCCATGGAGAAGGAAAGGTGCTATGGAATGTCACAAAGCTCTCCAGCTGTACTGCACCCACTTGCATTCCTAATTCATTTGTGTTATTCAATGCAATTTGAATTCAGAGCAAGGCAAACCTTCCTTCAGGTGGGGTTTATTGTTCTACTTCATTATAGCCCTGCCTGCAAAAAGGGCTCAAAAATGCCCTGTCAAACCATCAGTGCAACATGAGAAGTGCCATCCCAGCTCCCAAACCATTCCTGCCTGAAGAGGGACAGGTCTGATTCTTCCCTGAGCTTTCCTTGCAGCACTCACCGTGACGAATTCCAGGCATTTCCTCCCACGACCAGCAATATATTGGGAAAACACCAGTTGCTGCAGGACTGGGGGGCTAAGGCAGGACCTGCTCCTGACATGTGGCACTACCCCAAGCTGGCAGCACCCAGCTTTGCCATCCTCAGCACCCAAATTCACCACCCTCAGAGGTCTGGGGTCTCTCTTGGGGTGCTGCCACCACCCTGCAGTATCTTCCCACGTTCTGCTCACAGACTTACCTCTTCCAGGCTCCCCCATGGGAATAGAAAGGGCACCACTGCCACTGCCTGACCCAGCCATGGGCAGCTATTTCACAGCAAAAGGCCTTGTGAAGTAACTGTGCAGCTGCCAAAAGCTACACTGGCCAAATCCTCCCATCCTCCCAAAAGGAAATCACTCCTGCTGGTGAGAGCAGAAAGCCAGACCCCTGAATTAAAGGGCAACCTGCCTGCAAGTTTTATCTCCAGGGTGAGCCCTGGCTGCACTGGGACTGCTCACACAGCTAAGTGAGAGGGAAAACCAGCCCTGGGGAGAACACTCAGCCAAGGGAATACCCAACCAGGGGTGCAAAATCTCTTGAAACAACCAAACCTGTGTCAGCATGACCAAAACAGCCCTGCCCAGCACAGCAGCAGCGAGGCACAGGACACAAGGGAACAGCTGGAAGGCACCAAGAGCAGCAGGGTCTTCTCCAAGGTGCATATTAACAGTGATCAGCCAAATGTTGATTGGTAGATTAATCAAATCCTTAGCAGATTCAGGGCAGGCTTAAGTCCCTGTGCAGTATTTCCACTCCAGATGTTAGCAGGTATTTCCATCAATGCACTGACTTGGTGTGCATGGGTACAGACATCCTGGAGAGCCAGCCTGAGAGCTCCAGTGCTGCACACACATTCCCCACACACAAAAGAGGACAGAAACAACACACAAGCACAGTCTGGTTTCATTTTAGCAACTTTTTCCCAGAATTAATCCTGATTACAGGATTAATGTAATCAGGAAAACCCAGGGAAAACCCAGGTTTCCCCCACTAGTAATCAATCCTAACACTGCAGTTCCACAGGAAAAACAATGTCATTTCTCTCAGTTTTCCCCCATGCACACTGCACTTTTACTACTATTTCTTTACTACCTTTTTTCCCCCCCTCAAGGTGCCACACGAGTGACCATCAGCAGGATGAAGTAACTTCCAAACCAGCTGGATGCTCAGTTTTAACCAGAAATCTGCATTTAAGTAACACAAACCCCAGGAATGCCAAACACGGGTTAGGGATGTTTGGAAATGCATTTCTTCAAACTGGGCACCAAACAGGAGGAGCAAGAGGTGGTGGTTTTCCAGCTCCCTGTGCTTGGACAGGCTCAGCTGCCTAAAGCACTACCAAAACTTCCAAGGAGAGAAGAGGAATCCAAGGAGAAAGCTTGGAAAAGAGAAGCACCTTACCTTTTTCATTGCTATAGAAGATGGAGATGATTTTATGCCGGGGTTTTCTCTCTTCTGGGACAGAGGGCAGGGGTTTCAAGCTGTGGTTGGCAGCCAAGGGGTCTTTGCCCCCTGAACTGAAGATGACACTGCTCATCCGGACAGGAGGAGCTGGGGGCTTGTCTTCCAGTTCTCCGTTGTCAGACATGGTTCTCAATAGTTAGTGAGAGCCCTGGAAGAGAAGGAACTGTGTGAGCAAAGCAGGAGAGCACAGCAATGTAGCCTTTCCTCTGCTGGCCAAGGGCAAGGAGGTGGGAATTCGACAGCAAGCACTGCCACTTCCACCAAAGGAAGCAAATCCCTTCCTCATCCTCACTGCTGGGACACCCATTGATTTGTGGCAGCGGCAGCCTTTGTGGGATGGAGCAACAAATGTTCCCAGTGAGAAAATGAGCCCAAGAAAAATGAACAGCTCCCAGATCTGGTTCTCTGTTCATACACACAAAGGGCAGTCCACCTAAGGGCTACATCCTTTAAGGGCAGCTCTAGCCCAGAAAGCTTCATGCTTTAGTAACCAAACAGCTTTAATAGCCTTACAAGCTTTCCTTCTTGTCATTTATTAGACAACATCTTGGGGACAAAAGAACAGCTCATGTTTCTAAGCCATAATTCAGCACACTGTCCACGTTAAGGATCTCTCTACCCAAATTACACAGCCTACATTAAAGAGCATGGCACTGGGATCCACAGGGTGCCCTCCACTTCTCAATGGGGCCTGGCATTGCTTCCCCACTTTGTGCCACACTTTCTCCTTTCCTAAAAAAGCATATATAGTATCACCACAACTCTCTCTGAATCCTTAACAAAAACAAGAGCAGGAACACGGACAAACAGCTGCTAAAGCTGAAACCACAGCACAATAAAACATCGACATGACACATCCCCTATTCAAAAAAATCCGTGCTGGCATTTCCTCCCTCCTCATAATATTTTGGAGATTTTCCTCTGATCACCAGGAAACAGGCAGCCTCTCTGCTACAGAGTAAATGGCCCAAAGACAGATTTACAGAAATCACCTCTCAGTGACAGCTGAGTAACAAACATTGCTCCCTTCACTCAAAGGACAAGATACCTTTTTGGACCAGGAGCCAAGACATCTCCTCCTCCTTCTCCTCTCACAATTTGGGGAATGAATGACCTCCTGGTGCCTACTAACTTCCCATGGCAGTGCCAAGGCATGACTCAGCCCCAGCCACATGTTCTGAGTGCCATTCACAGGAGCCAGGACAAGACAGTGCAATCCCCTCTGGGTTATTGTGCTACCCAACAGGGCACCTGCATCCTGCCCAGGGAGCCTGAGCAGCACAACAAAAAGCACATGGACTGTCATTCCCTGTCACTGCAGTGGCTGCAGGCTGCCAAATCCCTACAGAGGGACACAAAGCAGGCCAGGAGCCCGGGCTGGGGCAGCACAAGAGCTGGTTTGTGTCGTGATGCTCCAGGGAGATTGAAATTCTCACCATAAGCAGCCAGGACAGCACATCATTTCTGTCCAAACACCTTCACCTTGGCAGTGCAGCACAAAGTGGACACTTGCTGGGGGCTCCACTGCCTTGGAGCCCTCTGCTCATGGGGTGACAAACACACCTGCCACACCTGTATTCACCTTATATATATATATATATATATACACACACCATGTATCTACCAAATCAAATTGATATATTCATATATATATTCCTGTATATATATTCAAGAGTTCTACTGAAGTTGGGTTTGGAGTGATGGCAGTAAAGGGGACCACAACCTATGTCCCTTCTGCTAATCAAACCCCCCTAGGATAGGGGGTCCTTAGCTATCCAAGTGGGAACAGGTAAAGAATTCCTCCTTTTGAACCAGTGCTATCAGACAGTTAAATAAATTATAGTGGGTAAGAAAGCATATCACATTGTTTGAACACCAAAATGACACAGTGTGTGAAGAAAGCAATATTGTGAGTAGCCTTTGGTATTTCAGTAAAACAAACCTGATTATTTCCTCCACCTTGACAGGTTTTTTTGAGCTGTCTGAGAATAGCAAGAGCAGGATCTAAGGCTCAACAACTCACCTGTATCTGAAAGTGGACAAGAACAGACTTGGCTCTCCCAACCCACAGTAATTCCCCACATGTTCTCTTGGAGAGCCCAGATTAATGACACTGCAATGTAGTATTCAGGTTACAAATTAAAAATAAAAATTAACTGCATTTCTGGCAACTTCTTTTTAAAATAAAATTCTCCACCTAGTAAAAATTCTTCATTTTCAGTGACACAGGCAGTTCAGCACAGACCCAGAGACCCTTGATCCAAAATGAATTATTCCTTAGCATCCTGTGTGCCCAAGAGAAGAAACTGTGGAACAAGTTGGAGGCAAGTCTATGGCCATGCAAACCTCTCCCAGGAGAACAGCAGGCACTTCAAGACAGTGGTGAAACAGCACCTGAGCAGCTCCCTTTGCAGTTAAACAGGATCCCTCCAGCTCATTGAATAGGTGGTTTAGGAAAGCCTCAGCTTTAAGGAAAAGCTTCAACTGGGATTTATTTAATAACACGAAGTAGTGATGTTTCTGAGCAGCTGTTTCAAAGATCATTGTGAACACCAAGGGTTAAATTCAAACTTACACAAAGGCCAATTTCAATGCAAGGCACCTTTGAATTCACGAGTCAAATAAGCCCCACTCACTCCAAGCACTCCAGGATGCAGAATTCCCACCCTTCAGCCACCAGAGGTGAAAAACCCATCATTTTTGTCCAGGTTTAAATCCAAACAGCTCTTTTCCCTCCTGCATTCATTGAAGAGAAGAGCAGTTCCCCTCTCCTCACCCTGACTTCATCATGCAAGGCGAGTTCCCACTGTCAGGAAGCACTTGGGAAATTGGAGGTTTGGCATTATGGGCAAGGACTGGAGGAAGGACTTCAAAAAAGGGGAAGAAGTGAAAAAGAAGAGTGTAAATACACCCTGAGGCTCTGTCTCTGCTCCCCAGGAGAAGAAGGAGCCAGACCTAATCCCTCCTGCACCACCAGCCACGTGCCTGCCCTGCTGATTCATGCCTTGTGCAGGGAATTGCAAGGACATGGGGAATTGTTTTCCAGTGCCTGCCAGGAGTCTGGAACCCAGCAAAGGGGATGCCAGGTTTGGATTTCTTTGACAGAATCAATCAGCACGATTAATGGTGGGGGTTTGGCTGAAAGACATTCACCAGAATAGCTAACCTGAGTTTGAGCAAGCTCACAGAAGTGTGTGAAAGGTAAGAGGTGGAAGAGGGATTAACTTTCATCTTTGCCAGTGAAGGAAATACCAGTAATAATAATGTATTCAACACATCAGCAACTCCCCCCCAGTCCCCATTCACACCACATTTAATACAGGAACTAGAAAGCAAGGGGTTGAATCACAGACATGAGCTGTGAACTGCAAATAAATAACACTTTAACTACAGCCTTCAGACAGATTCAGTCTGAATTACACTCCCCCCCCCAAAAAAAACCAAGAAGCTAAAAGCTTTTCCCCCCCAGTTCTACTACTTAACCCACAAAACACATGCACAGGTGGCAGTGCTGGTGACCACAGGGCCCTCTGACTCTCAACCTTCATGCCCAGCTCATTGCACTCCTCCCTCCTTCTCACCAAGGTTTCTTGCTCTGCACTGGGGCAGAAGAAATGAAAAGTGCTCCCTCCACCCTCAGCAGCCTCAGACACCTTCTCAACACACCCTGCAGAAGGTGAAAAGCAAGAGTGCTCCTGTCCTGTGCTGCAGAGTGTCCAGCCAGGGTCTGTGCTGCCTGAGTCACCCACCACCAACCCTGGGGACCAGGAGGAGGCTGCTCACCCCAGCAACTCCTCTCTCTTGAACCATTTAGGCTGGAAGAGACCTCTCAGATCCAACAGTTGGCTCAGCACCATGAACCTTGCCATGGCTGAGGTGAGACACACACAGGGTGTGCAGCTCAACTCACCCTCCTCTTCCTCCCAGCCCCTGCAGAGACTTCCCTGACTGACCTGCTCGTGGGCTGAGTTTCATTTTTACAACCTCCACCCTTTCTTCCTTTTGGGGATGAGAAGGGGCTGGTAACTCAGGGCAGACAGCAGTTCCTGTCACTGCTATGGGTGGGGAAACACCCAACACAGCCCTGAGAGTGAGTAAAAGCTGGAAAGCAAAGTGAGAACGGGGCAGTGCTTTCACAAAGCCACAAACACACATTGCTGCTGCAGCACCTGAGTGCTCTGACTTGCCTTGGTGTTGTTTCCCCTCCAGTTGCCCCTTGGGTGAGTGTAAAGCTGAGCTGCTTCCTGAAGAACTTCCTAAGCCTGGCTCTTGTGTCAGCTCTGGCTCCCCAGGCTCACTGGGGATGGAGCTGCCACGCACTCCCAGCCCAGCCAAACAAACCCCTGTGCTGCTGGTTGGCTCCTCTGGCTTCTAGGAAAGGATAAACTTCTTTGCAGAATCACTAAAAGGAAATAAAATTAACTTGAAGTCGATCATTTTCCTATCTGCTGCAGTGCACACTCACATTTCCCCTGGAGCACTTTATTCCAGCAGATTTAGGGGTTTTAATGTGCATTTTGGTCACACACAGCAGCCCTGGGTAGGTGGTACCTGTAGAAAGTTCCCACATGGTGATGACCTGAAATTGTCTTCTTCAGATGTTCAAATTCATGTGTTTGAGGAGTGCAGGCTGCACCTGTATGGCACTGCCTGGGGTGTGATGCAAAACTAAACCAGAGCCTTGCTTGGAAAAAGAAAGCAAAACAGATCCCATCAAGCTCAGAGCTGTTTGATAACATGCACATCAAATTGCTCCTCCTGGCAGGCACAGAGCACTGTGCTTTACACTGCCCTCTGAGGAGCCAGAACTAAACCAGTGAAAGAAATCAAATCAATCTGTCACAGGAGAACCACAGAGCTGCAAACTGAACTCAGGAAGAATTACTGAGCTCATCTACTATCAGCAGCACAACACAGAAGGGGAGGCACAAACAGCAAATTTTAAGTTCATTTTGCATGGCTGACCAAAAAGGAGAAGTAATGCATTTCAGGCTAACAGTGCATTGAGAAACAGAACCATTTGGCTCTTGAAATCCTAATCCTTGATATAGCACCACAGGACTATTTTTGGGACAACACCTGAACTGCAGAACACTCGGGCACAGCTTGAAAGCAACACAGCCAAACTGGTTGTGGATGGAAGAAGAAAAGAGGGCAGGTGAGAAGTGAAGGAAGGGCTGATGGTTGGGATTTGTCCCTGCTCCTGCTTCACCCCTTCCTGCAGGGCATTTTGGGGGTGTCACTGACAACACTTGTCACAACCCCATCCAGAGCACAGGAGGAGAGCAAAGGAGATGCCTGGGAAGCAAATCTCCAAGGCAGAAGGTTGTCAAGTGAAAAAGGGCCCAGAGTAATGAGTGATGCTCCAAGGAAAGACTGGGGTGAGAAGGCAGAGATGACATAGCCACGTCTCACTCTTGCTTTGTGTTAGAAAAATCCTCCTTGAAAACATCTGCAGGTTCATCCCCACTGCCCCCAGCACCAAAGTACTGCTGTTCTGCTTATACACAGCCCCCTCTAAACCCCTGAAAACCACCTCAGAGGAGGAGAGGAGACTCAAAGCTTCATTATTCTGGCAAAGAGGTGCAGTTTTTAAGTGCAGATTGGAGGGCTGCTCCTTTCATCAGTCATCCCATTTTCTTCGATCAAACACATTTTGGAGTCCAAAAGCAGAAAGAGAAGTCTCCATGGGTATTCTTCTTTTCTCCCCACCCCCCTCCCTCTCTTTTTTTTTTTTTAAAAGCTCCTGTTGAGCAATAGATTTCCTGTGATTAGCTCACTTGGTGCTGATTATAGCTCACTTCCTCCCAGGGATTAGCAGAAAGCAGCTTTCTGACAAGTTTTTATTCAGATGGTGCTACCTAGCCACAGCTTCCTGCCCCATCACCAACAGCCTCGTAGCTCAGCAGCTCAAACAGCTTGAAATTATTTCACTGCTGCAGAAAAATTCACAAAACCAGCAAGTCTGAGGTCCAACTTCTCCATGAAAAACAAAACAAGCCTTTTGGGATGTTTAGCTTTCCAACTTGAAGCACTTGGATCCACGAGATTTATTTCATCAGATCCAAAAAGGAGGTTTTTTTGGGAACAGAACGAGACTACCTTCAGGGACTGAAAATACTTATCATTTTGACTCAGAAAACTGAACAAAATAAAAAAAAAACACCCAAAAAAAACCCCAGCAGTGGCAGACAAAGAATGACTTTCTTGCAGACTTGGCAAAGGCACTTGCAGATCTTCTGCCTGCCAAGAGAGGACTGGTGCAAAAGCACGGAGCAGAGAAACAGGGAGAGCAGCCAGGAGGAGCCAGAGGGACAATCCTCTCCACCTGCAGTCATTGGAAACACATGGGGATGCTCCAGGGATGCTCCAGCCCTGGAAAGACAGGCACCAACCTCCCCAGGACCTGCTGGAACACGTCCTTCCAGCTATACAAGGTCTGGGAGAAAAGGGTTTGGTCAATGCCAAACCTGTCACTTAAGTTATTTTTATTTAGCTTTCCTTAGTGGGGAGGAAACTACACTGACTTGAAATACAAAAGCTCAGATTTTCCTAATTTAGAACACAAACGAGATAGTTGCCCTTCAAATACAGTTGGGAAAACATTCAAAACCAGAAATAAAAAAATATCCTAATCCAAGACATTTTTCATTCAGATTTACAAAGGGACACACAGCAACCAAACCAACCACCATGAAGTTTATGAACAGGTCAGGTTCTTCCTTACCATCTTCCCTTTACTGCTACCTGTGGCAGAGAAAAGAAATGAGAGTCCCACTCCAAGGACAGTATAGGAGAAACTCAGTGTGATTTGGCAAAACCAGGCTAGATGACACATAGAACATATCCAGCTGAATTCTTTCCAGTTTGTCTTTTTCTGACTCATTAATTTCTCCACGATTTTTGCTTAGTCACAGAAGGGAAAACACAGCACAAACAACTGCTCTTGGATTGGCAAATGATAATGGGAGGGGGAAGGAGGATAAAAACAATGGTTAAGCAGAAGAAATAAAAGGCAGAAAAGAAACTATCTTTAATGCAGAAGAATGAATAGCCTCTCCAAGACTGTAATAGATGTGCTTCCCATGGACCAAGTTACACAAGACAAATATCCTGCTCAGGAGATATTTCAAAGTGCTACTAAAGCTTCCTGAAAAGAAATACTCTTCAAACCCACGGCCAAAGTCCATTACAACCTGAAGCAATTACTGACTCCTTAAGGCACTGAGCAGATGTGCAGAGTCCTGCACTGAAAGGCAGCAATCAGGCTGCAAAAATATCCTTTTTGACATTAAAACAGAGCCCAGCCTTCTGAGGGAGGCTGTGAATGACACAGACACCAACAGGAAAACCCTGAATAGGCCCAGACCAGAGACAAGAGGATCAAAAATCATGGTGAAAGCCCTTTAGGGCACAGAAAATTGAAGCAAATGAAGTGTTGTGATCCATCCCCACCCTGTCCTTGGAACCTGCAGAGTGAGGAGCCTGAGCCATCACTTCTGCTGCATAAAACCAACTGGTCCTGCTCCACTGTGGGGGCATTTCACCACCAGGGAACCAAGACCATCTCTGCCTTATCCCCTCTGAAACAGCTCCAACATCACTTCCCAGCTGCCTTTATTTCCCATTTCCAGCAATTCTGGCAGGAAAACTCACTTGGCAAGGCAGCTGATGAGAGCAGGAGGCAGCAATGAGCCAGAGGGATGAGCTGATGGACATGGATGCTCATTCCCACCTTGCTCTGAGCCCTGGCAGGTCCAGGGAGGTCTGCAGAGTGTGCTGGAGCAGGAATTAAAGCAGGAGGGATCCAAGAGATCCATTCCCAGCCTCTCCTGCAGGGCTGGGGAGTTGTCTCCTACCAGCTGAGCTCAGTTCCATTTTCCACAGCCCACAGCCAGAGTTTTCCTTCAAGGAACCCTTGTGCAAAGATGCACGATGATAACACACCCCTCTGAGGTGTCTGAACCAGCCTGCTCAGTGCTCAACAAGGAAATCAGCCCTGCTCTGCCCTCCTGAAAATCCTGAGTCAACTCGAGGCAGGCACAGCACATGCAAATCCTGCACTCGGGGTGTTTGTGCTTACTCACATTTCACCACCCAGCAGGCACTTTGCAGCCTTTCCTTTCGTGGGCTGAGGTTTTCTGAAGATCAAAAGGGAATGGGGAAAAGGGCAAGCAGGGAAAGTTTACAAGAAAATCTTTTTTTTTTTTAAAAAAAATGTCTGCATCTCCTTGCTGAGATTGGCTCTTAATTAAAGCTGAGATTTCCAGGCAGGGAGGGACCACACATTCCAGAGGGAAATTTAGGTGAATAAAGGGTGCCCTGCACAAGGTACCTGCACAGCCTGGTGCCCTTGGTATTAACAACAGCATGCACAGCTCTGTAACCTGGGCATCCAGCACAAGGACACAACTCTGAAAAGCTCAGGCAGCTGATGGGGTGAAGAAGAATGACCCTAAGAGGGAATAAAAGCTCTTTTTTAACTTTTTTTATAACCTCTGGAAATCTTACAGGGCAATGTAAGACAAGGCTGTGGCTTCCCCATCCAGATTAGAAGCAACTGGAAAGAGAAGAGGTAACAAAGTGAGTATGAGGATGGCAAAATCCAAGGTTAAGGCATCTGTCACACCCTCATCACACTGCTAGAGCTGTCAGCTCTGGGGAAAAAGGAATAATAAGGGGAAAGATGAAATGTCTCCCTCCAGAAGAGCTCTCTTCTTCACAGGCATTCAGAATAGAGCTCTTTGTTTCTCTCTAGTGGCTGCCCAAGGCTTGCTTCCACTGCAGCCAACCCAGCTCAGCAGCACAGCCCTGGGGGCAAACCCTCAGCCCTTCCTACACTGCCAGCCTGCCACCAAAAGCCACAGGGGGAAATCCTGCCTCTCTCCAGGCAGTTTCTGCAGCTGCAGTGCCCACCAGGGCACCACCCAGGTGATCACAGCCACTTGGAAAGGTTTGCCAAAATCCCCACCTGACCCAAGCCCAAGACAGGTCCTTCTGCACACCCAACCTGGACACAAATTCAGCCAGAAAGAGGGAAGGCTGCAAGACATCAAAGGCAGGACTTGGTAAATGCCAAAATCACTTTAGCATGACAAGAGGTCTTTCAAAAACCAACCCCCTCCCCAGAGATGGTTTGGGTGGGCATGGCTCATTCTCCAATTCTAACAGCACCACACAGAAACCAGAGATCATTTTTCCTGGGAGATTTACATTCCATTTGTGCCTTGAGAGCTACACTGACTTCTTCAAACACTCAGACCCCTAACAAGAGAAGGGTTCCCTGCAGCATCCCACTCCTGCACTGGGCAAGTTCACTCCCAGCTGGGAAAGGTGCCCATGGAAGGGACCACAAAGATCATCCAGTGCCACCCCCTGCCATGGGCAGGGACACCTTCCACCAGCCCAGGGTGCTCCAAGCCCCATCCAACC
>JAWWEE010000010.1:21258891-21285374 GCA_035221455.1 Xenops minutus
CTGGATCCCTGGAAGTGTCCAAGGCCAGGTTGGATGGGGCTTGGAGCACCCTGGACTGGTGGAAGGTGTCCCTGCCCGTGGAACTCCAACCCAAACCACTCTGGGATTCCCTAACTTCTGAAACCATTGGCCAACTCCAATCCAACCTCAGAAAAGCCCAGAAAAAAAATCGTGTTTCGTGAAGAAAAAAAAGAAAGAGTCTGGGGTGGAACAAAGAAGCAGGAAGAGTCTCCTGGAGCAACCTCTTGTGACTAAGAGAAGGGAATCGGTGTCGGCTCCCTCGCAGTCCCCGGCTGACTCACACGGGTGGGGGATGAAAGGGCACCCTTTGTCTTAAAAAAGCTCTCCACAGAAATGTGGGAGAAGATTGTGTTGTGGCTGGAATGACCTGAAGCTCAAACCCAGCCCTGCCAATGGAAGCCTGATGGGACAGGAGGATGATCTCAGCGTGTTCTTTATATCCCTTCTAACATCCCCATGCCTCTTCTGCCCTGGGGAAACTCCACATTAATTCCACTTGTGCCTCAAAAGGAGGCAAACCAGGGAAAATATTGTTGGGAACTCCTGGGATGGAATGCTGCTGGCAGAGCCTGAGTCATGAGGCTCCACTCAGAACCTCTCCTGGTCCTTTACAAACACCTGGGGGGGTTCTCTGTCAATGCCTGGAATGGGACATGGCTCAGGAATTCAGCAATTCCCAAGAGCTCTCTCCATGAGATCTGTGCCCAGGCACCAGCCCGAGGCAGCACAGGCAATTTGTGAGGTTCCAAACCTCATCTCTCTGGCAGGATTTTCCCTTCCCTTCGGCCACAGTTCCCATCTCAGGGTGTGAGGCAGCACTGGGGCTGCTGCAGCAATCGGGGGTCGACTCCCAGAGTCCCCATTCCAAAGGCAAGAGAGGCACTCCAGGGAAAGCCAAGAGAACATTCCCGTGGCTCCAAGAACACCCTGGGAAGGGTCTGGATGGAGGGTTTGGTTCAGTGACAGAGCCAGGAGTGCACTGATCACTCAGTTCCCCTCCCATCCTCATCCAGGTTGTTTCCATGGTGTCACCATCCTCTGGATGGGAGGCTCTGAGGCTGGCTGTGCCTCCAGGGTGTCTTAGCATGGAATCAGGGAATGGTTTGGCTTGGAAGGATCTTAAAACCCATCTCATTTCCCCTCTGCCATGGGCAGGGACACCTTCCACCAGCCCAGGGTGCTCCAAGCCCCATCCAACCTGGCCTTGGACACTTCTAGGGATGGGACAGCCACAGCTTCTCTGCCCAACCTGTGCCAGGGCCTGCCCACCCTCCCAGGGCAGAATTACTTCCTAACATCTTATCTAAATCTTAGTTTAAACCCATTCCCCCTTGTCCTCTCACTATCTGCCCATGTAAAAAGTTGCTCTCCCTTTTGTATAAACCCCTTTAGGCTCTGGAAGGGGCTCTCAGGTTTCTCTGGATCCTTCTCTTCTCCAGGTGAACACCCCCAGCTCTCCCAGCCTGGCTCCAGAACAGAGGAGCTCCAGCCCTTGGAGCATCTCCAGCCTCACTCCAACAGGTCCACAAGTTCCTTCTGCTCAGGACTCCAGAGCTGGATTCCCAGTGGGGTCTTTTCATTCCTTAAGGAGAAAGCAACAGGCTCAGGATAGGTTAGCCCAACATCTCCCTCCCAGCAGCAGCAGCTCAGGCTTGTGGGATGAACTCAGATCTTTAGGGAAACACTCCCAGAGCTCAGTGACAAACCCTTGTATGTCTTTGAGGGAGCCAGAGCACTCATTTGGATACCGGAAAGAGCAATTTGCATTCAAAACACTGACTGCCAGAACGAGGTTTTAAGCTAATTTTTTAATCTAGGAGGTTTTGAAGTTATTCCTACTGAAACTACTTCCCTCACTCTTCTACTCAAACAGCTTTTTATCTAAAACACTGTTAAAACAACTCCAAAGGAACCAGAAACAGCAGACAGGCTACAAACCAAAATATACTAAACACCCAAAAAACATGGAATTGTATCATAATTCAAAATATATCCATCATTTGTTATGCTGGTGTGGGAATTATTTTCTGCCAAGCCTTCAGGAGAACTACAGGAACCAGTAAGTAGGGAAAAAACATGAAAAACCCCAACTTTTTCTGTGTTCTTACTACCCCATATGATTCTTACAATTCATAAATCATAATTACAGTCCATAATTCATAAATTCATAAGTCTGATAAGAATACCTGAAACATTTGGATGTAAATAAATGTACAATGGCTCAAACACCAAGTGTGAGCCAATACTAACACACTTTGAGGGGGTTCCTATCCATGACTGTTTATATGGGATGCTGCAGCACCAGGGCCACAAAAATGGATTTTACAGCTTCAGAGTGAAATGCTTTTTAAAACATAAAAATGCAGAATGAAGGACACTCTTACCTATTGGATAGACAAGAGGCCTGTGAAAATTACAGCCTCACAGGATAACCAGCACCCTGGGAAGCTGAAGAGCTTCCAAAGGAAGCTGTCAAGTTAAAATAACATTGGAACAAGTTGAGAAAACAGAATATCGAACTCACAAAGCTACAAAAACCTTTAAAACCCCTACTTCTACTGTTGTCCCCATTCTGAGTGTACCACAGAAGCTTGTCCCTGTTCAATGAACAATGAGTGCCATTCCCATGGGCACCAGGGTAAGAGTGCAGTGAAATCTTACAGGGCAGGAGCAAAGCTTCAGAAAATGCCTTTTTGTGAGGCTCAGGCATTTGCACATGAAAAGGATGCAGTTCTCAGCCCCAGTGCCACCTCACCACCTTGCCTCAGGAACATTTGGGCCATCCTAAAGCAGCTGAAGATGCTTCTGAGGATGAGACTGAACTCACTCAAGAGAGATTTCAAAGACCTTGACACACTTTGACAGCCTGGCTCAGTACAACACTTTGATGCTTTCCAAATCTTCCTCCTCTTCATTCACACCACTACTGGCTGCCACCAGCAAAAGTGAACATAGAAAACAATTTTTGGTGCAACAAATCAGCAAGGAAGACTTATAAATTCTATGCTTATGAAAACTCAAGCGGGTTTTTTAATAATGAAAAGAGTTCTCCTCTCATAAAATGCATTTCAGCACTGGAAGGAGCTAAGCTTAAAATGATACCTTTAGAAGTGGTCAGCTTTCCAAGAGTTTGTCATCTAAGGGCAAATTTTCTCAGGTCCTTTCAATTGTCAGGAAAACAGGAAGCAAATTTCAGTGAGCCATTTCACCAGAGCAAAAGAGAGATAAAGATCTCTATGAAACCTGGCAACAAAGAGAGCCCACAGAACATCTTGCCACCAGTCTCTGTGGTCCCCACACCACTCACTGCTGCAATTTCCACCTTCCCAGAGAAGCTGTGGCTGCCCCAGCCCTGGAAGTGCCCAAGGCCAGGTTGGACAGGGCTTGGAGCACCCTGGGCTGGTGGAATGGAACTGGAGGAGCTTTAAGGTCCCTTCCAACCCAAAGCATTCCAGGGTTCTATGACCAGGTGAGTGCAGGCACAGAGGCAGCAAGGGAGAAACCAGAAAGAAAGCACTGATGATACCCACACCTTGCTTAGCAAAGGGACAATAAAGAGGAATATTGACAAGTTATTTGACAAAACCTTTCAGGGTCAGGCAGAGAAAGAGGATTCAGCAGCACAGGAAACACCTTCACTCTTGTTAATCAGAGCAACACGCAATGAAAAATCACATCTAGTTCCAATCTCGACCAAGGTCCTCGAAACCAAAAGGTTTCTCCAGCTCAGATGGAGCTTTAAAATCAGCCAGCTGCCCCTCACTTCAGGGCATGGGCTTGGGAAGGGCTGAGGAGGCAAATTACAACCACCACCAGTCCCTCTGCCAACTCAGACCTGGTGCAAAATGCTGCCAAAGACTTCCTGCCAAAGGTTTGGAATCCATGGCAAGGAAGATCTCCAAGGAGCCATGCTTGAAGTGTTACAAGATAAAATCCATGTGTCTTGACAAGGAGATCTGAGCAGCAATGAGGGAAGAGGGGAAAAAAAAAATCACTGAAATCCTGATAGTGTGAATAAAAACATTTGGTTTGCTGGACAAAGTCATCGCTACCACCAATTAAAAATCGTTTCATCTTGGTATTTGCACTTCATTCTTTGCATTTATTCCCCAAGCCTTCTTCCTAGTTTTTTCTAAGACACTCAAACTTTATTATGAGATGCTCCAAGCTTGACTGTGAATGGATAGATTTACCAGGTGTCTCTGATTTCTTCCACAGTACAGCTCCATCCAGGTTTACTAAGCCTGAGTCCCTTTCCTTGTGCTCCAAAAAAGACTTTCCAGCCTGCACAAAACAAGCCAAGGAGAACAAGGAAAAATACCTCTCAGAAGTGAAACACTGTGCAGTGATTACTAATAAATGAGACAAAAAAAGACATCACAGCACGTGCTGAACCATCCTGAACTTTTCTTCTGCATTTCCAGCAGCTACCTGGAAAAATAATCCTCACTGAAAAACCTCAACACTGGTTGGCTCCAAAAAAAATCAAGACATAAAAATATATATAAAATATGGGTCCAGAAGGGCTGGAAACAAAAAGCAGCAGTCACAAAAATCCCCAGCACCACCAACACACAGTTCAGTTCCTGCAAAACAGCCTCATCCCAAAAATCAGGAGGGACTTGCCTGAATTCCCTGGCTCCTTTACCACAAGGAATCATTTCCTAAGCTTGGACACTGGTGTCAAAGAGCCTTGGCAGGCTGGCATCAAATGAAAATGAACAGTTCTTGCTGCTAAATAGCTTTGAAAATCCCAGCTCTCACTCCACCCCGAGCAGAAAACATTTCACACTCGGTGATAACGCCCCAGCTTGGACAAATCAAAGGCTTCCCTTAGTTTCTGTCTGGGAGAGTGACAGCTGGCATTTCACACGTTGAAAAGAAAAGGCTTTTTCAGACTAAAATGATCATTTCACAGCATTAGGAACCTATTTGCTGTGCCAATAGGAAAATGAATGAATCAGGCATTACTTGGGGAGGAGATCCTGTTCACTCTTGTGTTTGATCCCAAGTCACATTCCATGACAAACACAGAAGGAGCAGAAAACCAGCCAAGGAACTCTCTGGCTATTCCAGACCATCAGGGTCAGATCACTCAGCAAAATCCCCAAGCCAAGTTTAACCTCAGGGATTCCTCTTCCAGCAATTTAGCTCCTGCCACAGATCCCACACAGAGGGATGGCACAGATTGGGGTGGGCAGGGATCCAAAACCCCTGGTTTGGGGCCAGGGCAGAGCCAGACCCTCTCCTGTGGCTCTGCACCCCAAACTGGGGCTGGTGCCCCTGACCCAGATGGCAAAACCTGCAATTATGGTGTTTCTGTCTTAATTAATGGCAGCAGGTGCATTTAACATCCTGGTAAAATACTTCACACTAATATCAAACAGCAAGTTTACCTTTCAGTAATGTTTTTTGAGTTTTAAAAGTGGCTCACTTCCAAAAGCCAACATAAGGTATTAACCAATTAGCAGATAATTCACAAGTTGAAGTGCACTTTCAGTTCAGCCCCTTCCAATGAGAATCTGCCCAGCCAGCTCCTGCCTGAAGCCCAAATCCCCAAATCCCTCTCAAACAGGATGGCCTTTTGCTGAAGACAGGCTTAGGGGAAAGATATTTTCATTCCTCCAGGCTCTCCATTTTCTGGAGAGGAAATGGGTTAAATATTCAAAGGTGATTTTAAAAAGCATCTTCCAGGAACAGCTTTTCCTTGCTCTTTTCCAAGAGATACCTCTGCTAGTTAAAGCAGTTCCAAAATGACTGTGAATGAAAAACAAATGCAACAAAGAGTAGAAAGTATCACATGAGCTTCTAAAATAAGCCTAATGCCATCAGATAACTCTAATTTCAGTCATTAGAGGAGCTCTGGGAAAGCCTCTGTGTGCTGACAGTTAACCTTCCGTGGGCACACACTGAGTCAAACACCCAGCACCTAAAGAGGAAGCAGAAAACTTCAGAACAAGAAAGTAGAAGTTGAATTGGAGAGACTTTTCAGTGCATTTCCACTCGTGAACACACCTGCCAGCTGCCCTCGCTGCTCTGCATGATGTTAAATCCTTTCTCAGCTCTGGACACCACTTAAATCACACTCCCTGCTGCCTCAACGTGCTGGCTCCTTCCCCCAGCTGCTTGTGTTTCACCTGAAACTACAGAACTGGAAATAATGAAACTGCCTCAGCAAAAGAACTCCTTTCAAGACAATTTCTGCTCATTGGCAGACAGGAAAACCCTGCCCAAAGAGTCAAATAACACTCAACTTCTTGCCAGAGCTACCCCAACACTGAGCTCTTGGGAAACCACGACCCATCAATTATGCAAAGCCCCCAATATTTTCTAGGAGCCTTAAAAACATTTCCTTAGCAAGGTGTGCTCATTCAAACAATCCTAAGCAGCAGCTGAAGCAGAGACTTTTAAAAGCACCTGGAGCTTCACAAACAGAAATCAGACACAGCAATTGGAGAATTTCAAAACCCACTTGCTTTGCCTGCAGAGCTCCCTCACCAGTTTCTGAAGCCTTTCAATGTACTGGAACCTTTGGAAAAGCACGAGGAATTCCTGTTGTGAATTCACAGTATGTCCAATCAAAATTACATCAACAGAAAAACCAAAACTCCTCAAAATTTTAAGGTATTTCCCTAGCACTTATAACCCTGGCTACCAGGTGAGACATTTTCAAAGCCTGGTTAATCCCCATTCCCAGCTGAGAAAATAAAAAGAAGCTGAGAAAACAGAAAGAATGATCCACTTATAAAATAAAACCCGCCAAGTCTGAGAATCAGGACAAACCCATCATTTCCAGCTCTCAGTGACAGACACTAATCACTGCATCACTCAAAACACAAACACTGCAGTGTGTACTTTCACATTAAAAGAAGGTTTTACCTAAAGCTGGTAAAATTCTATGCTCTGAGCTCCCACAAACCTTGAGAGGTGCAGCAAGGCTTGAGCATACACACAGCTCCATCTGCACCTCACCTCCCCAGCTGGTCACCAGGAGACCTCTTCTTCTCACCTGAAAACATCTACTACCCCTCACCTGCTGTATTTAAATGCAAATAAGGGCTTTCTTTAAAGTCTTAACAAGCTCAAGACACCTTAATTCCAAACAGGAAAGCCCCATAAGAGCCCTTAGGCTAAAATGAAACTGCCTTCAAGACCTGCCCTGCCCAAGGGCTTCTTGTCCTTCCTCCCCAGGTGAGTGCCCTGCACTCCCTCCCTCCTCCCCAGGCTGGCAGGAGATGTAGCCTCCTCTGTGGCCTCCTCCTGGTCAAACTGACCTTGCCAAGAGGCAGAACCAGCCCAAGTGGACTTTATCACTCCAAGAGCCAACCTGGCACCCCAGGGACTGGTTATCTCTGGCAGCGTCACCCTTGGGAGGGTGAGTGGGCACCTCGGCGCTGGCAGCTGGCAAGGTTCAGTCCCTGGCACTGCCAGGTGGGCACAGAAACCCCCCAGGAGGGCACTGTGCAACTACAAAGCACCTTTGGAGAGTTTGGGGCCAGACAGTCACACCTGATTTAGGTTTAGGTGCCTGCTTGGGAAACTGAAAGTGGGGCTGGTACAGCCTGCCTTGAATCAATCCCAGCCCAAAGCAGAGCCAAGACAGAGCAATCAGAGCCACTGCATTCCTAGGAGGAGAAGGGAAAGCTCCACAATCACCTTACTCTGCCCTTGCCCCAAGTGCCAGCAGCAGCATGTTCCTTAGGGGGAATGCTAATCCAAGGGGCTTGGCTGCTCAAGTCCTCTCTTTCCTCTTGCTCTCCTCCTGGATGCTTTGGAGACTCAGCTCCCCTTCCAAAGCCATGTCCCAGGCCTTGGAATTCTGCTGGGGCCATCCCTGGGCCCAGCCACCCAAAGCAGTGCCTCTCTCACTCGGGCTTGTTTGCAGAACAAAGAGCTACTTCTCTGCTGGGGCGGCCACGTCAGAAAATGTGTGTGTTGTGAGGAAGGAGAAAACACTGGCACAAACCTCCTAAAGCAAAGAGCAGATAAAAAGGGGGGGAAAACCCAAACAAAACCAACCCAAGACAGATGCAGGAGCGCTGAAGCAGAATTATCTCATTAATAACACACAGAGTGGAGTCCCCATGGCTTTCCTGATGAGCACAAGAGCAAAATCCGCAGCATCAATCAATGAATCCCCACTAATTCTAAAGTTATTATGAAACCAAAGGTGCTTGGATGATTTTTCCCTTTTAAACACAGCCAAAATGCTGACAAAACAACGCAAGCACACGTGGGATTTTACAGGGGTGTTATTTCCAAAGAACCCCCAGGTTGGAGCTGCCCTACGTGGTCCAACATCCAGCCCAGAGAGGGAGCACCAGCAGGTGCCTCCAGGAGGAAACTCCCCCAAGTTGGCCAAGGGTCCAAGTCATATCCCAGGCCAAATTTCATCCCAATAAATCAAGCTGGGATAAGCAGAGCACAGGCCTTGGCTGCACTGCACGCTGTGCATGGTGTTAAAGACTGAAGCACATCCAGACAGAGCCTGGGATTTTTAACAGAGGTGTCTGCACCAAGAAGAGCCAAACTGCTCACCCCACTCACACAACACAGAGGATCTTCCTCAAGCATTTCTGCCCTGGCCTCAAGAACTGCACTATCCACCCAGTGACCTTTGGAGTGAGGCCTTTCCTGCCTCCACAGCATTACCCAGTGCACTTTGTTTAAAGGGCTCCTACGGGCTCAAAGATTCTACTCAAAAGCTCATAATGCAAAGGCTTTGGGCTTCTCTAACTCCACTTGGCTTCTATTTTATTTCAGGCTGTAGCAATGAACATTTTTTTAATGCCTGTCTCCACAATATCCCTGAGTTTAAACTACCTTCATCTCCAAAATGAAGAAAGTGAAGCACTGAGTAGTAAATCCCTAATTTTTAGGGAGATGCCACTCCAGGACTCACAACGTGAGGACACTCCAGCTGCAAAGCAAATCCCACACTCTCTAGAACAGGCCCTGGGGTTTTTTGGAGGGTTTTTTTCAGGTCTAAAACCCACCAAAAAACAGGCAAAACTCAACGAAATACAGAGTTATGATATCCCATGTCTGGCTTGCCCTAACAGTGCCATTGCCTCCAAAATAATGAATAATGAGTGTATTATGCTGGCAGGCAGCACGTGAGCGGGGCTGCTCTGGCTGCAGGCACAGCACAGCTCCTCGAAAGCAGCTGAGGAACCCTCTGCTCCCAAAGCAGCCTTGGGGGAGCAGGTTAAACCCGACCTCTCCCTGCCAAAACCAAGGGGACGGGGGAGATTGGGAAGGAATTGGTGGCTGGGAGGGTGGGCAGAGAAGCTGTGGCTGCCCCTGGATCCCTGGAAGTGTCCAAGGCCAGGCTGGATGAACTTGGAGCAGCCTGGGCTGGTGGGAGGTGTCCCTGGCCAGGGCAGGGGGTGGGACTGGATCTTTAATGTCCCTTTTAACCCGAAGCACCCCGGGATTCCGCGATCCTAAGCCTGCCCTGCCGGGATAAACCCCAAAAGCAGAAGCAGGAAGGCGGAGGGGGGCACAGGGAGGGGCTGGGGGGGCTCTCCGGGCCCTCCCGCAGGCTCTGCCCAAGGCCGGGAACGGGAACGGGAATGGGAACTGGAACGGGAACAGGGTCGGGAATGGGAACAGGAACGGGATTGAGGCCGGGAATGGGAAGGGGAATGGGAACGGGAATAGGAACGGGAACAGGAACAGGGCCGGGAATGGGAATGGGGCCGGGCATGGGAACAGGAGTGGGAATAGGAACGGGGCCGGGAACAGGAACGGGAATGGGAATAAGAACGGGAACGGGGCCGGGAATAGGAACAGGAACGGGATTGGGGCCGGGAATAGGAACAGGAACGGGATTGGGGCCGGGAATGGGAAGGGGAATGGGAAGGGGAATGGGAACGGGGCCGGGAATAGGAACAGGAATGGGAAGGGGAACAGGAACAGGGCCGGGAACGGGAGCAGGGCCGGGAACAGGAACGGGAATGGGAACAGGGCCGGGAATAGGAACGGGAACAGGAATGTGAGCAGGGCCGGGAAGGGGTCCGGGGTCCGAAGCCGCGCCCAGAGCGAGCCCCGCGCGGCCCGGCCCGGCCCGGGCGCACAAAGCGCGGGGGGCGCGGCCGGCAGGTGCGAGCGGACTCACCGTGTGGGGCGGCGCCGCCGCCGGGGCGGACGGGCGGACAGACGGGCGGGCAGACACACGGACAGACACACGGACGGACGGACGGGGCGCTGGGCCGGGCGCGGCGGGGCCGGGACCGGGACCGGGACCCGGCGGGGCGGCGGCGGCGGGGCCCGAGGGGAAGCGGAACCGCCGCGCGTGGCCACAGCCCGCGGGGGCGGGCAGGGGAGGGGCACCGCCCGCGGCACCGCCCGCCGGAAGTGGGGGGCGCGGGGCAGCATGGGAGATGGAGTCCGCGCCTCCATGGGGGGGCAGCGCCTTCTATAGAAGTATGTTTATTTGTATATTAATATATAAATTATATATTAATGTATATAATATAAATATAGATTATATATACATTATATATTAATATATTTATAGTTTATATATTATATATTATTTATATATATAATATATATTAATATGTAATTTATATGTTAATATATATTATAATTGTCTGGGCCACAGCCAGAGAAAAATAAAAGAGCCCAACAGCCCTAGAAATATGTATATATATGTAATGTATTTATATCCATATAACATATATATTTATAGAGATTTTATATAGTATGTATTATATATACATTATATATGTTATCCATGATATATCCATATCCAATATAATATATATACATAACTTTAATACACATTTATATACATATAACATTTACAGAGATTTATATAGACTTCTATATATTTATATATTTATATATATGTGTATATATCCTTTTTCCAGGAGCTTTGCCCCCTGAAGCTAGATATCACACACATCCAGAGGAAAATAAAAGAGCATAAGAACCCTAAAAAAATTTGTAAATATATATATATCACATATTTATATCTACATATATATTTATATGTTTTTATATATAACATATATATCTATATATATATTTATATATAGCATATATTACATACATATAACATATATATATTATAGAATATATATAGATTTTATATATTTGATATAGTATATCTTATATAATACATACATTATGTTATCCATGATATTAAATATCATATATATTTTATATATAGTAAATGTTTTCTATATCACATATTTATATACATAACATTTATATAGATTTATATAGACTTTTATATATATATATATACATATATAGAGATAGAGATAGAAATAGAGATAACATTTACCTTTCCTCTAGGGGCTTTGCCCCCTGGATATTGCCCACAGCCAGAGGGAAATAAAGGAGCCTAACAGCCTAGGAACTGAATAGATGTTTTATATATATACAAAGCTATAAATGTCCCCATCTAACATTTATTCTATATAATATAAAGGCTAGCTAACATGCATTATTGGTCCATATGAAGTACACTGTGCATCCCATGTTATGTGACATATCCCATATTCCCAGCTCCCAGGGGCCAGTCCTGGGAGGCCACTTTGGTGGGCACCAAACCCCCCAGTGCCCACCCTGCCCTGGGCACTGCCAGGGACCCAGGGGCAGCCACTGCCTCTCCCTCCTCCTGCCACCCTCCAAGGGTCTCCTTTTGCATCCCACCCTTCCTGCCCCCACCGCTTTCTCAGCTCAGGGTGCTGAGTTCCAGGGCCAGCAGAGCAGCTCTCCATGGTGCCCCTTCCCACCAGGAGCGACCCAAGCCCTGCTCAGATGTGCAGCTGCCCAAAAAGCCAGCAGTGACACAGCTGAGGAAGCAGTCCCCCCAAAATTCCTGTGAGCCATTGCACCTTCTGCAGCCTGGGCTTCCCTTCCCCTGGCAGTCCTGCTTTTCCTTGCAGGAGGAGCAGGACACACACCAGGCAGCTCCTCCTCACACGGGATTTGGGGGAAAGACCCACGAACCTCTCACAGGTCTGGGCACCTCACACCTCCCTGCTGGTTTTCTGCTCCCTCCCCCTGCACAGGATTCCTGCTCTGGTGGTCAGAGAACCCTTGTCCCTACACTCCTGCTGTATTCCAGCCCATTTGCCAGGAGCAGTATTCCAAAGGGACCCCACTCTCAGTGGCTCTGAGACTTCTCCCAGCAGCCAGGGCCATCACCTTGGCTCCTCTTTCCTGACTGACTCAGCTCCATGTGGGATCCTCCCAGGATCAATCAGCTTTTGCTGTCTCACCTCTGCATCATCCCAGGACAAAGTACAGCAGGTTTGTGGCTTTGCCCTTCCCTCTGTTTCCCATCCCATCCCATTCCCAGGAGGGCCCAGACCCTCTCAGCTCCAGCTCCATTTGCAGAATGCAGACCCCTCTCCCATCCTTGTCTCACTTTTTAAACAAATTAGGAGAGGTTTTTGCAGGTTTTCTTGTTATACCCATTAATCTGTGTTCAGAAAGCCTTCACTCCCAACACAGCCTTTAACACCCCATCCCCTTTTCCTTTCCTGCTGTGTTTTGGTCCTTACACACATTAATGATGGATGTGTTTGTGTCTGACCCTTGTATTGACGTTTTCTTGCCAGGGACATCTAAACACCTCATTTTTGTCTCCAACACTGCCAGAATTTCTGCACAGTCTTTACAGATCATCCTCTGATGTCCTGGTGATCCCTGTGGGGCTGGCACCTGCATCCTCCTGCATGGCACCCCTGGGCACACCTGCTGAGACACCTGCAGTCTCTGCTCTGAGAGAGGTCAACTGGCAAATTCCTTTGTGCTTACCACTACTATGGTTATCAGACCTATCTACAGCTTTTAAAGAAAAACTTGTCTGTTATATTTATTAGGCAAATGCTGTGGATTTAAAACCAGCAAACATTTGCCATGACAAAAAGCATTCCCTGAGAAGCTCTGCCATTCCTCTCATGTTTTACATTAATCAGAATGTGTCACTCATGTTCAGCTGCAAAGCTGATTGATGGGAATCTTGATATGTATTTTACTTATGTATTTTTGCCACTTGCAGTATTTTTTCTCATTTGTTCAAAAGACAAGAGAGTAGATGTAGATTTGATATTAGGAGGAAATCCTTCCCTGGGAGGGTGGGCAGGCCCTGGCACAGGTTGAACCCCAGAGAAGCTGTGGCTGCCCCATCCCTGGAAGTGTCCAAGGTCAGGTTGGATGGGGCTTGGAGCACCCTGGGCTAGTGGAAGGTGTCCCTGCCCATTGGATGAGCTTCCAGGTCCTTTCCAAGCCATCCTGTGATTCAGATTTCCTTTCTCCAGGCTCTGACATCAGGGATTTCAACCTGTGATTCACAACTGGTATTATCTGGTGTTAAAAAGCCCCAGACATTGAGCTTTCAGGAGACTGACCTGGCATTGAACTCTGGCAGTCTGGGATGTTGCCATTCCAAGGGTCAGCCTGCCACATGGAATTCCCTGTGCCAGCCAGAGGGAGCCCAGGAACAAATACAACTCTGGGAATGAAGAACCCCACTTAGGAGACAAGTGCTGCTCCCAGCACTGATGGGGTTAAAGAGCCCAGACCTGCCCCCAGCAGATGCAGAGCCGACCCCTGTGAGGTGGTGGATGAAGTCCTGGCACTGCCACCCAGGGCAAACAAGAGCCCAGTGTGCCAACCTGCGGTGGGCGAAGTCACAAGACGAGCTCTCTGCTGGATTGTGGCAGGAGAAAGATGCCCGAGGGATCCTGAGGCTACAGCTGGACAGCCAGGAAAGGCCAATTCTGCTGCTGGGAAGTCTCAGCCACACACTGAGCCCACAAAAGGAGTTTTCCTCCAGCCCCCTCGCACACAGCACTCCCCCAAATCACCTGCTTTTCCTGGCGTGCTCGCAGGTCATGGGGGAGGAAATCAGTGTTCTCCACCGTGGGCTCCCAGTGCCACCTGCTGACAAGTGGAGGTACCACCCGAGCTGTCTCTGCCGCTCCGCAGCCACTCAGCTTTTCCATGAGACAATTTCCTCTCCATTTCCTTGTGTTTACCAACTGTGCTGGCGACTGAATACAAGGCTTCTAAATATTTGCTTCCACTCACTATCTTTTCGCTGGCTCTCATCTTCCACGGGTCTCTTTCTGCTCCTGAAATAGGGGGAAGTCGCTTTCAAATTTCTAAACTTTAACTCTGACCAATTGTTCAGCCTGGAGAAAAGGAGGTTCAGGGGGGACCTTCTCTATCCCTACAACTCCCTCCCTGGGGGGGGTCGGGCTCTGCTCCCAGGGAACAAGGGACAGGAGAAGAGGAAACAGCCTCAAGTTGTGCCAGGGGAGGTTTAGATTGGATATTGGGAAGGGTTCTTCATGGAAAGGGTTGTGCAGCCCTGGCACAGCTGCCCAGAGCAGTGGTGGATCCCTATCCCTGGAGGGGTTTAAAAGCCATGTGGATGTGGCACTTGGGGACACTTGGAGTTAATGGTGACCCTGGCAGTGCTGGGTTGATGGTTGGACTTGATGATCTTAGAGGGTTTTTCCAACCTAAATGATTCCATGATTCTAATTTGACCAGGAACAGTCAATCCCTCCCATTTATGAGAAGAGGAGAGATTATTTAAGTCTTCTCCTGTCCCAAGTATTCACAGAATGTCTCTTCACAAATTCATACATAACCCACCTGCACAACAAGCTTAAAATTCAGACACTTTAATGACTCCATACTGTTTTTCATACCCTTAATAACCAATCCCTGAGTCAAGAAGTACAAACAGCTCTACAAGAGGCAGCACTGCAGTGGAAACAGGCTCTGGGTCAGGAGGAGGGAATAAGAGCCCCAAAATTCACTGCTGAATGTTGTCCCAC
The DNA here is from genome assembly GCA_035221455.1 of Xenops minutus. Lineage (NCBI taxonomy): Eukaryota > Metazoa > Chordata > Aves > Passeriformes > Furnariidae > Xenops > Xenops minutus. The sequence goes on from JAWWEE010000010.1 coordinate 21,273,726, forward strand.
TGGCCACAGCAGTACTTTCAGCTTTCTGAGGCTTTTCCTGCCCTCCATCTGCTTTGACAATGGATAACACATCCAAACTGTCTTCTGTGCTGTGGAAGGTGACTGCAAGTGTTAAGACAAAGGAACTTTAACCCATTATGGGACCCTCACACCCTCTAGGATATAAGTAACAGTAGAAGCAGGATCCCTTTAGGAAGCTGGTGTAATATCCAGCTTAGTTTTGCTGGATGAGGTCAGTCATTCCATATTTCCTCACTCTGAGCAGGTCCCAGGGGAGAAGTGTCCATGCCTGCAGGTGGCAGCGAGGATGAGGCTGGCACAGAGCAGGGTGGTGAGCAGGGTCACAGCACACACCAGGGAACTGTGTTCCCTGAGCCCCACAGGAACCTCCAGCACCAATTCCTCCTGTGCCTACATGGAAAAACAAAAGGATTGTACTCATTCAACAAGCTGTTTCTTTCTGACTGCAACTGAGAGGATTAATAATCAGATCCCGATTTAATCAGCCCTCGGCTAAGGCTTCTTCTGGGGTTCAGAATCAAAACCAAGATGGGACAGCCCCTTTGAATTCTCAGCAAACACAGTGCCAGCTACTGCTGCACTGCAAAGCTCAGCAAATGGATCTGCTGCCTCTTGTATCCCTGGATCTCTGCTCCTACACCAGCTTTGCCACTGGGGATATGCAGGGAATGCCACACGGAGGAGAGCAGCTCTCACAGTGAGGTGATGTCCCTGAGAAGACAGATTTCCCCAAGGTGAACAACTATTTGGTTTTTTTGTGGGTGCAGGAAGCTCCAAAGTGTTTTTGGACAAGAGCTGCAGATAGTTCAAACATCTCCAGGAACCTTAAATATAGGAAGGCACGTGTGTTACAAAAACAACGGATTTTTTATGATATAAATTAGTGTTACTTCTGAATTTCTAGGCTACTGTGACTCTTGAGCATCAAAGGCAGTTGTTGACCACCCTAAAGATCCAACCTTCCTTGGTTTGAACACAGGATAAGAAATTTCACCTTTTCCTAAATACTTACCCAGTCAGGTAACAGCGAACAAATAAAAGTGGCAGGTTTTTTTAAGGATGCTAATCCTTAAAACTTTGTGGTTTTACCCCTCCTTTAGTTAGGTCATTGAGTAGTTTTTCACTTTGCTACTCCTCTGAAGGACCAACATTGTACAGAACTTTAATTAGACCCGTGCCAATTATATCCTAGAATTCCAAGGAAACTAGTAAGAAAAGAAAAAACAAAAAAAGGTGAGGAGAGCAGCCATCCTGAAGGGCCAGAAGTGACTGTCAGTACAGCAGAAGGGCAGGATGAGCCCCACCAAGAGCCAGTCAGAAGGGAAGAAAGAAGCCTCCCAAAGGGGGAACCACCCAGCTAGTCTTCCCCTGATTAATTCCTGCCCTATGGAAGCTGCTAATCACAGAAAAAAAGGAAAGAAAAGAGGCAGCAAATGATAAAAAGAACCAGAAAGGAGAACTCACAGGTCTGTGTGTTGTGCTGTGCCACTGACAGGGAACATTTCCTTCGGCCAAGCAGGGAGCTCCCACTTCCACAGGCTCCCAACACTCTGCTGCCAGGTGACCTAGGGAAGGCATTGATGCATCAGCAGGAGCCAGGGGGATGAAGCAACCTGGCCTGCAAAACTTTGCCAGATAAGGGATCTGTCCCCCACAACAGCTTGGGAGAATCAGCTCCCTGGAAGCCAAGTGGTGAAAGAGCACTGACAGAGACATGCCAGCTCCCCTGCACGGTCACAGGGATGCTGGGCAGTCCCTCCTGGGAACTTTACAACAATTCCCTTCCTCATACAGCAGGTACCCAAGAAGAATCTCACCTGTGTGGTGTCTCAGCCCTTTTTTTATCTTTAACAGGGCAAAGAATTCCTGGTTGGCCTACAGGTCCCTCAACTTTAGCCACGCAGTTACAATTTTCCCCAAAACAAGTTAAATCATTCCTCCATTTCTCCTTCTTGGCTTTCAGTCAGCACATGCAAGAACTCCCTTTCAATACTTTAAACTTTTTCATATTAATAATAAATGTTTTCCTGCTCATAAGCAGTAAATGGAGCAGGAAACCTGGCAGATTTCACACCCCTTTTTTAAGTGACCAGGCAGTCTTGCTTGGCCCTGTATTTATCCCAGAAAATCATTGCTCAAATGATGCACAAGTGAAGGTAAAGGAGTTGAAAACCATTAGTGTGTTTGACTTGGCAGCTGGCAAGAATGATTTTGTGAAGGGACACAAAATTTGTAGCAAAAACGTAGGATTTAATTGTTCACATCACTTGAAATATTGGCAATGGGTTTCAGGTTCCTGTTACCTTGGAGTTTGAGGCTCTGACCATTCTAAGCTTCAGGCAGTTTCCTACACTGCCCCCTTGTATACAGGGAATGCAGAAACAAAGTGTGAGAAGCCATAAGAATGCTTTGATTGCTCTAAGTGGGTGACAGTGGATATGAAATACACCCTGCACAGCTTCAGCTGCCAAGGGAAACACCAACAAAAACGTGGTTGGAGCAGCAGGCCTTTGGCAAGCAGGGCCTGCCAGGACCCTGACAAACACATGGATTGTGGGAACACCAACACTTCCAGCTGGAAGAGCCCCAGCAGCACAGGGCTACAGTGGCAGCAGCATGCTAACAACCCTTCTGCCTTTGGCCAGGCAGCAGCACCCAGCCAGGAAGACAATGTGGTCTTTACCAGAGCCACACCTTCCCCTTGTGTTCACACAAGCCCCAGCAGCTCCATGTCCAGCAGACAAACACAGAGCCCCATTCCAAGCTCTGCACTGTGCACGGTTATCCCTCTCTCCCCAGGGGAACACCACTGAGAATCTCACCGTGGCAGCAGCACCCAGCCAGGAAGACAATGTGGTCTTTACCAGAGCCACACCTTCCCCTCGTGTTCACACAAGCCCCAGCAGACAAACACAGAGCCCCATTCCAAGCTCTGCACTGTGCACTGTTATCCCTCTCTCCCCAGGGGAACACCACTGAGAATCTCACCGTGGCAGCAGCACAGCAGCACCTCTGGGCTCTCCAGACGGACCGAGGCTTCCAGGCTCCCTCGGGCGGGCCGGTGGTACCGAGCATGGACGGGCACGGCCGCTCGGAAGCAGCGGGAGCAGCGCGGCTCTGCCTCCAGGGGCAGCACCAGCAGCACACCCGTGGCTGAATACTCGGGAGCCTCCACGTCAACCACATCAGGGATCAGCACCGCCTGCCAGTGGGGAAGGGTACAGGTGTGGCTTTGGTCGGAATCCACAGCAGGGGGGAGTGATTTCTCTCATTCTATTTCCTAACGCTCGGGCTTGCTTTTGTGGTCAGGAAGATCAAGTTGGAAATCGTGGCCTTAAGCTGTGCCAAAATGCCTTTTCAAGTCCCTCTGCAGTGAGAAGTTTAGTGTCGCTGTGCCTTCAGCCAAACCTGTGAGGCATCAGCTCAACGACGTGTGTAAGCAAGGCCAGGCCTGCAGCAATGGCAGAAGGTGCCCACAGCCTTTGCACCCGTGTTTTAACCAAATAAAGCACCTAAGAAGATTAAAGCCACAGCCTTTGCACATCTCTCTACCTAAAATGTGAAGCAAAGGCAACACAGAAGGCTGGGATGAAAAGAAAGCTGGGAAGCTACTCCATCCAAATACAGAGCATGCTGCTTACAGCCCCCCACCACATTTTGGGGGTTACCCCTTCTCAACCCAAGTGCTTCTCCCACAGCTGCTCCCCTGGGGCTCAGCAGAGGAGCAGCAGCTCCCCAAGACAGGGGGTAGGAACATCAGCAGCACACAATACTAAACTGATGCTGATCAATCCAAGGGATAGTGAGATGTCACCAAGATGGTACTGTGCACCATCTCCTTCCAGGGATTAATCCCCTCAGTGCAACGAGCCAGGTAATGACCAAAGATTACAACCCTCTGAGTCCTTGTGCAAACCTCCTGGTAGGGGGGCTGTACCTTTGTTAAATTGTGCTGCTGCAGCATGGCCAGCTCGTAGGGATCCACGTAGATTCCCGGTGGAAGACGAGTTCTAGCTGCCACTGCACAGCCTCCTGCATCCTCCCCAAGCTCCACCTTCACCAGCAGGTCCCTCCAAACAAGAACAGGAGCAAAACATTTATATCTGCACCTCAGAAGTCAGCACAAAACCCCTGTGGGACATTTCTCAGATGTGCAGGGGCAGCTCTCACACTGTGCAACTAATTCAGAACACAGTTCCCTGCGAGGCCGTGCCCTCCTTCACCACAACTCCACACCCATGGCCAAAAGGAAGTTTCACTTCTTTGTTAACTTCTCAGAAGTACCAACGGCCCCCTACACAGGTCTTAGAAAGGGGCCTCCTGTTCTCCCTCCCCTAGAGCTTGTTAATCACTTAATGATGTTAATCAATTCCTGAGACATGCTCAGGGATCATGGTTCAAGTTCAAACAGCTGTGCCTGAAAAGAGGAGCTTCTTCACAGGTAAAATCACCCAGCATGTCATGCTGATGGAGGGCTGGGGGAACACTCACCTGTGAAACCCCTCCTGGAGGAGCTCCTGTGTGACTGTGGTGTCCTGACAGGCTGCCTGTACATCTGAGGTGACACAGATACAACAGGTAAGTGTGTGTGCACAGAACACACATAGAGAAACAACAGGTAAGTGTGTGTGCACAGAGCACACACAGAGAAACAACAGGTAAGTGTGTGTGCACAGAGCACACAGACACAACAGGTAAGTGTGTGTGCACAGAACACACAGAGATCACAGAACAGGGACCACAGCACAGAGATCACAGCACAGAGATCCCAGCACACACACACAGATCCCAGCACACACACACAGATCCCAGCACACACACACAGATCCCAGCACACACACACAGAGATCACAGCACACACACACACAGATCCCAGCACACACACACTCACAGATCCCAGCACACACACACTCACAGATCCCAGCACACACACACACAGATCACAGCACACACACACAGAACACAGCACACACACACAGAGATCACAGCACAGAGATCCCAGCACACACACACACAGATCACAGTACACACACAGATCCCAGCACACACACACACAGATCACAGCACACACGCACACAGATCCCAGCACACACACACAGATCACAGCACAGAGATCCCAACACACACACACACAGATCCCAGCGCACACACAGATCCCAGGACACAGATCACAGCACACACACACAGATCCCAGCACACACACACAGATCACAGCACACACACACACACACAGATCTCAGCACACAGATCACACAGGATCTTTGACAAGTGAAGCTCTATAACCCAAGAACATTTCATCCGCAAAACCTCTCACAGCAGAAGGGAGACAGTATTTGACTGTGACCAACAGCAGGAGAGGTTCCTCGGGTCACTGCCCGAGCTGCTTCCCAGATCCCAGAATGGGTTGGGTTGGGAGGGACTTTAAAGCCCACTTGGTTCCATCCCCTGCCATGGGCAGGGACACCTTCCACCAGCCCAGACTGCTCCAAGCTCATCCAACCTGGCCTTGGACACTTCCAGAGATGGAGCAGCCACAGCTTCTCTGGGATTCAACCTGTGCCAGGGCCTGCCCACCCTCACAGGGAGGAATCCCTTCCCACTACCCCATCCAGCCCTGCCCTCTGGCACTGGGAGGCCATTCCCCGTGTCCTGTCCCTCCATCCCTTGTCCCAGGTCCCTCTCCAGCCCCCTCGGATCCCCTCTGGCTGCTGCCGGGGGCTCTGAGGTGTCCCTGCCCCGCTGTCCCCCCGGCACTCACGGAGGGCGCACAGCAGCGCTCCCAGCCCGGCCCGCACCCAGCGCCGCCCGCCCGCCATGGCGCCCTCTCCGCGCGGGCTGCCCGACGCACCGCCTGACCGCGCAGGGTCCGCCTGCCCCGCGCTCCGCCGCGCCGCCGCCCGCAGGCGTGGCTAAGGGCAGCCCGAGAGGGCCTTCGGGGCAGGGGGCCTTTGGATCCCGGGTCGCTGTAGCCATGGCAACCGTGTGGGAGCGGCCTGAGGAGGAGGAGGAGAAGGAGGAAGAAGAGGGAGAAGGAGCGCAAGAAGCGCCGTCCTGCCCGGCCCTGCGGCCGCCCTAGGTGAGCGGAGGGGCCGGGAGTACAGGAGAGACACGGAGCGCCTGGAGCGGGCCCGGCTGCGGAGATGCCGAAGGGATGGAGCGTCTCTGTGAGCAGGACGGGCCGAGGGAGCTGGGGCTGCTCAGCCCCCTGAGGGGACACTGAGAGGGGACTGCCCATGTCGCTCAGTGCCTGCAGGGAGGGGGCAGAGCAGGGACCAGGCTCTGGGACAGGAGGGATGGGCAGGAACTGATGCCCAGCAAGTTCCACCTGGACAGGAGGAAGAACTTCCCTGTGCAGTGACCAAACACTGAACAGAGACCAGAGAGGGTGTGGAGTCTCCTCATTGGGGATATTCCAGACCCATCTGGACACAATCCTGTGCCCTGTGCTCTGGGATGGCCCTGCTGGGGCAGGAGGTGGGACCAGGTGACCCTCTGGGGTCCTTCCCTGACCCTTTCTGTGGTCTGGGGGGGGCGGGAGGGCCCGGCCCGGCAGCGCAAAAGCGGCTTTTTAATGTTAAAAGCAGCGCTGTAAAACACCCGCGGATCCAACGAGGGGCTGCCCTCGTTTGTGCTTCTCATCCTCACAGAATCGCAGACTGGTTTGGGTTGGAAGGGACCCTAAAGCTCATTTTGTTCCCACCCCTTGCCATGGCAGGGACACCTTTCACTAGCCCAGGGTGCTCCAAGCCCCATCCAGCCTGGTTTTGGACACTTCCAGGGTGATTAATCTCCATTATTTGGGACATGACTGCAAATTTGAACTCTTTGCTATGTGGCTTTTAGCAAAGGAGGAAGACTTTTCAACTCTACTTCAAAGCAGCTTTTGAAGATGAATGTAATTTTTCTCTTTGGAGACAGACACTGGTTTTTGGGGGGTTTCATTTGTTACTTTGCCTCTCTGCAGTGTGTAGGGCAGCCTGAGCTCATCTCCACGTCTGGCATGTTTTCACTTCTTTAAGACCAAAATAGAAGTAACACATGCACTCAGTGCTGCACACTGAGCTGGGAAACGGGATCTGCAGCAGATTTGGCTCTTTAAGTCTCTTCTAATTTAATTTCATAATTAATGTCATTAGTTTTCACCCAAAATGGGGGATGGGGCCAAGGGCAGAGTGGATGCTGAGAAGTTTCCAAGAGCATTTGGGGACAAACGTGATATGGCAGAAAAGAGAGTTCAGTCATCCTTACTTTAAAATGAAACATCTCCACTCTTTAAAATTAATTCATATTTTCATTGTCACCTAACAAGGAGTTTCATTATTTTTGGTTTTCATTTCTGGCTCTGTTTTCCCTGCTTGTCCCATCTGTCACAGGTTACAGATCTGGTGCTGTAGTGAGATCACTCTGAACCTTCAGAAAGCAAACACTGACTGGATACCCCTGCTCTTAAAATCCTAAAAAAGGGGGGAATCACAGTATTAGAGTCATGAACAGTGTGGATGGAAGGTTCTCCCTTACCACATGAAATCAGGACTGTGATGTCCCCCGGTCTGTGACAGGGACAAATAAGGGGATTCCTCCCTGGGAGGGTGGGCAGGCCCTGGCACAGGTTGAATCCCAGAGAAGCTGTGGCTGCCCCATCCCTGGAAGTGTCCAAGGCCAGGGTGGACAGGGCTTGGAGCACCCTGGTCTAGTGGAAGGTGTCCCTGCCCATGGCAGGGGGTGGCACTGGATGAGCTTTAGGGTTCCTTCCAACCCAAACCACCCCCTGATTCTGTGGTTTTGCTGAACATGTCACTCCACTCCTGACAAAACGACCAGCTCTGAGAGACACTCACACTTTGTTTCCTTTTACCCTCTTTCCCAGTGAGGTTCCCCATTGCTGAGGACTCTGATGAGGCCACACCCAGCACCAGGACCACGATGGCTTTCACTGCACAGAAGTGTGGGATCTGCTTCCAGCCCCCATCCATCGTCCTCATCTACAAAGACCACAGCCAGGATAAGACTCGCCGGCGCGTCATGCCCGTCAGGAATTTCTCCAAGTTCTCAGGTGAGGTGCATTCATTCACCTGTAGCATCCCCCAGATCCCCTCCAGACACACAGAGGGGAATTCATTGATGACAGCATTGTTAGTAACCACTGAGTAGCCTCTCAGCTGTGTGCAGGGCGTGCAGAGAGGGGTGTTTTGGGGTGACATGGCCTCTCCAAGGAGCCCAAGGCCCTTCAACCTGAGCAGTGCCTCTCTAAGTCTGGAGGGTTTGAAGAGACGCCCTTGGGAGGGACTGGGAGAAGATCTGTCTATGGCAAGAGCTTTGCTTGCATTTGTAGGTCCTCATGGTGTCTCCTGTCTCCAGACTGCAGCGTGGCCGCCGAGCAGCTGAAGAACAACCCTCGGCACAAGGTGTACCTGGAAGGGGTCTCGTTGCGTCAGCTCCAGAAGCTCTACAGTTTGCTGAGAGGTCACCTGGGAGGAGAGAGCCTGGCTGAGAGCTTGGAAAAGTTTCAGCAGGAAGAGACCATCGACCTAGAGGAGGATATGAACAAACTAGATGACAAGGAACTAGCCAAGAGGAAGAGCATCATGGATGAGCTCTTTGAAAAGAACAGGAAGAAGAAGGATGACCCTGATTTCGTCTATGACATTGAGGTGGAGTTCCCACAGGATGAGCAGCTGGAGTCCTGTGGCTGGGACATGGAGTCAGATGAAGAAATCTGATTGCAGACACAGGTGTCTTGCATGGGCAGCTCAGAGACAAACCTCACTGCCCCAGCAAACAGAACCATGTTGCACGTTGGCTCCGGAGAGCCCGAGGTGCCCCAGCAATCCCAGGGATAAATGAGCTTTGTTTAAGAGGCCAGACTTGATGAAATGGAAACTGGGCAGCTGAAATTGTTGGGTGGTTTTAGTCGTTTCCTTCATAAAATAACTTTAAATTATTTAATCTTTCAATTTTTTACATTTCAGTCAGCTTTGGCTGAAGATGAAGTGTTAAATATTCATGTCCTGAAAGCACTGTTAAAGCTGTATTGCACAAGTAGGGTGTTTCTTATTGCCTGCTGGGAAGTTAAATATATCTCAGTCTTTCTGGATAAATCAACACTGCATTGAGGATATTACTCTCACATTTCCTGAGAAATGCTTAAATCTTCAGTTTCAGCTTAGACAAATATAAATCCTTGTATTTAAGAAAAGGACTATCTAGAAAATGGATTAGTCTTGAAAGCACTTTTGAAAACACAGTGATTTCTAACTGCTGCAGTGGGGTGGTTGGTTCCTTGCCCTGCTGGATGATGCTTTCTCCAAAGGGCTCAGTTCTGGGAGAATGTGCTTGAAGTATCCAAAAGAAAATAGAGTGGTAGAAGGTCAAAAACTGGGTGTGGTTCTAGGTAAAACAAAACCTTTACTCATCTCACTGAAGCTCATTCCCAGGGTCTACCTCAGCTGGTCTGTGATAGCCAAATCCTGCTCTCCTGCAAGAACTGGACGACTAAGTTTAGGATTTTTTAGGAAATTGCACAACTCCAAAAGCTTCCCAGGTTTTGGCTTTCCAAATCCAGGCAGCTCTGAGAGCTGTGGATGGGATGGGCCTTCATCCTGAGTTGAGTGACCTCAGCAAACTGCTGCCTGAGGTAACTAAGAGGAGTTGTAAATGGCCTCCCAGACTAGTTCCTGCCTTCCTTCTTGCAACCACAAAGTAATTAAAACATGTTAAATTTATCAGTGAGACATCTCCTGGCAGCACAGGAGCTGGGGCGGGAGGAGCTCTCCTCCTACCCACCAGAACGATGGAGTCACTGCTGTGCAAAACTGGAACAGGTCTCAGTGAAACCACGGAGCTTTGCCATCACCAGAGGAGGAGGGAGCTCCCCTTGGCCAAGGGGGTCTTCAGTAAGAAACAGAAGCTGAGCCTCACTTGCCAAAATTAAATAAATCTAAAGCCGGACTCAGCTCTCCCAGGACTGGAAGGGGCATGTGGGGCTCTGGCACAGGCCTTGCCTCAGAAACTGCATCAGAACAGCAGAAAAAGATCTCCCACTTGGGCAGGAGTGGCCCATGGGGACTTGTCCTGCACAGCCAGCCCCCACCCAGCTTCATCCTGGCTGGGCTGGGGGAATGTGGCTGCCCTCCCTCTCTGGGCATAGCCCTCCTCACCACTGAGGGCTGCATGAGGCCCAGGGAGTGCCAGGCTGAGGGGGGAATCACCTCCCTGCACCGTGAGGTTCCTGCTGGCCTGTCCCTCCAGCCCACTCCAGTCCTTCAGGATGGTCCTCCCAGTCTGGGCTCATCTGTCAACTTGACACAAAGGTGCTCCAACAGCCTTCTTTAGGTCATGGACAAAGAGGAAATGGGACAGATCCCAAAACAGACCCTGGTGTTTCCTCACCAGCCTCCTGCTGACCACTACTCTGTGTGCTTCATCTTCCAGCTGCTCTCTACCTGCCTGGCTCCCACCCATCCAGACTGTGACATCCTCACATGGATGAAGAACCTGGTGGGACATGGTGTCCCCAGCAGTGCTGGAGCTGAGGTGAAGGGCACCCACCACTCTCCCCTTGTCTACAGACCCACCCATTTCATCCTGAGAGGAAAGCAGGTTGGGCAGGCACAAGTTACCCTTATCAATCCATGCTCATCGCTCCCAGCCACGCTCTCCAAGAAGTATGCTCCAAACAAAGGATACTCCATGGTTTTCCCAACATGAAGGTGACTGCCCTGTTGCTCCCTGGGATGCCCTTTTGTCCATTACTGAAGTTGGGCACTTGGATTCTCCAGTCACTGAGGGCCTTCCCTATGGCCATGACCTTGCAAAGATGGTGAGAGCAGCTTTGTGAAGATGTCCCCCACTCCAAAAGTGCAGTCTCCTCTTGCCCTGACATCCTGTGCACATCCCAGCTCCAGGTGAGCCTCAGCTTTCCAAGCACATGATGAGGGAGTGTTGAGTATCTCCCACATTGGCTCAAGAACCCCCCAGTTTTTATCTGTGTTTGGGGCAATGCCAGGTGCCCGGGTTCCTGCCCATGTGTGCTCCCACAGCTGCACCCCACACCCCCCCACCAAAAGGAGAAGTTCAGGTGGTGGGGAAGCAAACACAGCCACCCTCTAAAGCTGGCCCTGGCACCCATAGCAGGGGAAAACGCCCCCAGGGACTGGGGCACCTGCTCACCCTGCCAGGGGGGAGCCACAGGAATGCTGCCTGGGGACAGCACAGGGAGGTATTTATAGGTCACTGCTGTCCCCCAGGGGTGCAGCTTACAGGCTACAGAAGGGCTGAAAGAAGCTGAGGGATTCCCCCAGCTGGGGCCTGGTTTGGTTTTGGCTAGTTCAGTCTAAAATAGGGCCAGAAAGCAGCCATTTCTGAGCCAGGTCTGACAGCTGGGTTCCCACAACCTTGGCCATGGTCCCTGCAGAGCTGCCTGCTGGTCCAGCACGGTCCAACCTGTGCCACTTCCCAGCCTGGCAGGACCATCAGCCACACCAGGCTCACCTGTGACCCCAGTCACCCCTGTGATGGAGAGGGGGCTGCCCTGCTCCCATATCTGTACTCAGAGGGGGCTGCCCTGCTCCCACCCCTGTGCTGGGGAGGGGGCTGCCCTGCTCCCACCCCTGTGCTGGGGAGGGGGCT
>JAWWEE010000010.1:21285474-21302886 GCA_035221455.1 Xenops minutus
TCCCACCCCTGTGCTGAGGAGGGGGCTGCCCTGCTCCCACCCCTGTGCTGGGGAGGGGGCTGCCCTGCTCCCATCCCTGTGCTCAGAGGGGGCTGTCCTGCTCCCACTGCCTGCACCGCCCCCGGCACCCTCCAGCCCTGTTGCTGCCTTGGGCACCTCCCTCCACCACCTCCCAGGACAACTCCAGTGGGCTGGATTCCCCGGCACATCCCACATCACCCCGCTGAGCCCACCGACACACGGACAAGCCCCCGTGGTGCCCACCCTGGCATTCCTGCACCCTTCCCCACAGCCCTCATTCCGAGGTAAACTGGTTTCACTGGGAAATCCCAACGCTGCCAGCCACTCCGGTTCTCAGCAGGGCTTTTGAGCGAGCACAAACCACCATCACTTCTCCTTTCCCCCCCAGTGAGTCTCCGAGGAACAGAGCAGCACTTCCCCAGGTAGCACTGCTGCTCTGGGAGGGACAGTGTGAGCCTGGACTGAACTGGAGGGAGGAAGCCCCCCACACCCACTGGAGCGAGGGGGAAGGATTGCTCTTACTTCCTTTGCATGTTTAAGCCAGCACTGCTGGAGGAAATTAACTTCAGGATGAAATGTCCCCAGGGATTTAATTTACTCCTCTGGCTTTCAATCAATATTTCACATTGTTGCGACTTGGGCTGTTTTTAATGGACATTTCTCACCAGGACTGTGACTTCACAAAGAAACAACTCCCAAAATGTGTCTTTGCGCCCTGCTGACAACGCCTGCCTTATCAGCACAAGCACAGGAGGCACACCCAGGGCTGCCTGTGGGTTTGGCAGGGCTGGCAAGAGCCCTGTGGGAGGCTGTGGGTACTGAGACCCTTCTCTGCAGCACCCAGGTGATGTTTGCTCCAGCCCGGGGCACTCCATGGAAGGTGTTTGCAGATCTGGAGGATGTTTTGAGTGAACTGCAGGTGAAATAAATAAAAGGAACTACCTGAAGGGAGGGGTAGACAGCACTGGGGGAAATGGTCACAGAATCCCAGAATAGTTTGGGTTGGAAGGGACCTTAAAAAATCATCTGGTTCCACCCCTGCCATGGGCAGGGACACCTTCCACCAGCCCAGGGTGCTCCAAGCCCCGTCCAACGTGGCCTTGGACACTTCCAGGGATGGGGCAGCCACAGCTTCTCTGGGATTCAACCTGTCACTTCAGCCAAGAGGCATTTGATGTGTCTGCTCAGCTCTTGTCAACACCAGCTGGAGGTTTCTGCTGGAGATGTGTCCCTTGAGGATTCCCAGGCTCCACCACTGGCCACAGCCCTCACCCTTTGGCTACCATTAGGGCCGGAACAGCAGCTCTCCCAGCACTCTGTGTCCTCCATCCATCAAGTCTCCATCTCACCCGCCTTGGAGGGGTTATCACCTGTCATCCTGTCTGCAGCCAACCACCCACTCGCATCCACCATTCCTGAGCCCTGCCTCCTCCTCCTCCTCCTCCTCAGCCATCAGTAAGGACTGGAAACCCCACACCGGTTTTTCAGCATTTTCAGCAGCCGCTCCTTGAGCGTGAGGAAGACGACAACGAAGGCCACCAGGAGCGTGAGGCAGGTGGGCAGAGCCAGCACGAGGTAGAGCAGGGTCAGGTCAGCCTCCTGCCAGCGGCAGCTCTGCAGGACGGGCTGGGGCAGCGCGTCGGGGCTCAGCGTGCGGGCCCCGTGGCTGCAGGTCACCTCCGGCGCGTCGGGGACACGCAGCCCCTCGACACGCTGCAGGGCATCCCACCAGCCCAGCGTGCAGCAGTTGTAGGGGTTTCTGCTGAGGTAGAGCTCCCGCAGGCTCGTCCCCAGTGCTGTCTGTGCCACGGCCGGGGGCAGCGCCGCGAGGCAGTTGGCCCGCAGGTCCAGGCTGTGCAGCTCCAGGGCGCCCAGCGAGGCGGGGAAGGCGGTCAAGGAATTCCCCGAAAGGTCCAAGCGCACGAGGCTGCTCAGGGCAGAGAAGTCCACGGAGTTGGCAGAGGACAGGCTGGTGTTCCTCAGGGACAGCACCTGCAGCGTCAGGGCGAGGTCCTGCAGCCAGCCCAGGCTCCCGGACAGCGCCTGGCAGTTGTCGGAGAGGTCCAGGTGCACCAGTGCTGTTCCCTGGAAGGGGCGGCCGCTCAGACCCCGCAGACCACAGCCCGCCAAGGAGAGATGGGTCAAGGTCTCCACACCCCTGATGTCCACGCAGGGCACACTCTCCACCTCACCTGCAACATCTGGCTGGGGACAGAGGTTAACCTGGTTGTGGCTGAGGTCCACGGTAGTGATCTGCCTGGTGTGGGTGAAAAGCCCAGGAGGAAGCGCCCGCAGCCTGTTGGCGCTGACGTTGAAGAGCTGCAGGTTGGGCAGGATGTCCCCGACATCCACTTCTGCCCCCAGCTCCACCAGCCGGTTCTGGCTGAGGTCCAGCTCAGCCAGCATGGCTAAAGAGTCCTCCTCCAACAGGTGAAACGCCTCTAGGCAGTTCTGGTTGAGCTTTAGGTGGGTCAGGGAGGGCATCTGGGCCAGGAAACCCTCTGGCAGGCCCCAGACCTGGTTCTGGCTCATGTCCAGGAGGCGCAGGGAGGAGAGGTTGCTGTAGCAGAGCTCATCCCAGAGCCTGACCGTGGTGATGTTGGTGGAGTTGCCATCAATGATCAGGAACTGCACGGTGACATTGGCCAGGGAGGTGCCGTTGGGGAGGTGCTGGTAGAAGCTCATCCTGTTGTCCTGCAGCAGCAAGGAGTGCAGCTTGTTGTGCCGGGGAAGCACAGGGAAGAACAGCAGGCGGTTGTGGGACAGGTCCAGCACCTCCAGCTCAAAGAGGTCATCGCTTTCCAGGGCCAGAAACCACTCGATGATGTTGTTGCTGACGTTGAGCACCCTGAGCTGGGTGAGGCCGAACCCCACCAGACAGGGGAGGTAGTTGTAAGCTATGTTGAGCCTCTGCAGCCTCTGCAGCCCTTCAAAAGCTTTGTCAATCTCAAAGATGTAGTTCTTCTCCAGGTTCAGCTCCAGCAGCTGTGTCAGGTTTGTAAAGATGGACGAGTCCAGTCTCATGATGACATTCCTGGCCACAGACAGGGACTCCAGGGAGGACAAGTTGCAGACTAACACCGACACCATGTCCTCAGTGAGGCGGTTTCCAGCTAGATCCAGCGTCCTCAGGGCTTGCAGAGCAGAAAGAGCAGCTGCTGTCAGTGAGTAGTTGGTGAAGAGGAGGTTGTCTGCCAAGGAGAGCTCCTGGAGGCCTTGGCTGCTGAGGAAGGCACCAGGCTCGATGAGCTCCAGCCGGTTCCTGGTCAAACTGAGATGGCAGAGCTGGATGTATGGGAGCAGAGAGGCATTGCCCAGGACCTGGATAGTGTTGTCATCGAGCAACAGCTCCTCGGTATCACCTCGAAGATTTCCTGGGATGGAGCTCAGCCACCTCCCAGTGCAGTCCATGGTGCTCTCCACCTAAAGAAGAGGAGGATCTGTAATACCTCTCTGAGAGGCAGAAGATGAGGAGGGAGAGGTCTGGGGAGGAGAGCAAGGATGGAGGAGGTGGCTCTACGTTTAGAGCCTTGGCACCCCAGTCCACTCCAAGCCAGTAGGTGGGATGAGGAAGGTCTGGAGATGCTGGGCTTTGCCAGGCAGGACCAAGCAGTCAGAGGGGTGTGGGTTCACAGGAGAGGACTTACGAGCTTGCAGCCACCCAGAGGCGGTGCCCAGGCTGCGACTGCCCCGCTTCCCCATCCCACTGCCAGGAGGACCAGAAGCAGGGAGAGCCCAGGCAGCGGGGCCTCCATCTCAGCAGCAGCACTCCTGTGGAATGGGGACAGAGGTGAGGAGGTCAAACACTGCAGATTGCTCTCCCCAAAAGGCCCAGGTCACCTGGGCCACCACGAGCTGCCTGTGGAGAAGGGGCAGAGGGCCTCAGCACCGAGCCCACCCACCCACCGACCCCAGCAGGAGCCCTCATGGGGCTCCCCCAGTTTGAGCCTGGAGGGCAGGAGAGGAGCAGGGACAGGGAGGTGACAGCTCAGTCCCTGCACGGGGCAGTGCACGTGGGAGAGGCACCCTCAGAGCGGCACAGCTGCTCGTGAACGCCACTGAACTGCATCCCTTGAGCAGAGGTGTCCCCTGGCAGGGCTCATGTCCCCTCTCTCAGCACCAAACACTCCCCCAGGGGACACTGACCCAGCCCACACCACATCTCCCCTCCCAGAATCTATCCCTGCTGGGGGGCTTCCCAAAAAATCAGAGGCTCTCCAGCACAACCTGCCCCATTACTGACTTGGTGGGACCGGAGCTGATGGCATTTGCATCTGGGGAAAAGCTGAAACTCAGGCAAATGAGCAGCGAGGGCTCAGCGAAGCCTCTGCTTTCAGCACTGCTTGAAGGAGAAACAGGGGGGTATTTTGGGCAGCCCGAGCCTCACAGCACAGGGGCAGCAGGGATACATCCTGGGCTGTGTCCTTCCTTGGGACAGCTACAAGTGTTGAGCTGGTGCCTTACCAAAGCAGTGTTTATTATTCTGGGGGGATGGAGAGGAATCTCCCCTTCCCTGGGCTGCAGCTGATGCACAGCACCTTTTGCCATCCCAAGCTCTTGGTGTCCAGTAGTGCCTCGTACCCAGCAGGGTGGCAGGAGAGGGACCCTGCTGTGCCCTCACTGCACCCAAAAACGAGCAGCTTTGGCTCTGGCTCCTGCACCCCTCTGCAGAAACTCCCACCTTCCTTCAGCCAGCCCAGCCTTTCCTGGCCTCTCCGAACACCAGAAGCACCTCCATGCTCCTGCTCCTCCCTGGAGCTGCAGGGATGGCACCTGCCCAGCCAGGAGGGCAGGCAGCAGCCCTGGCAGGAAACCCCTGCCCACAGCCCCACACCAGAGCCCACATTCAAGAGCTCTGGGAGTGCTCCCCAGCCTTCACACCAGCCCCAGCCCCAGCCCACACAGCCACAGCTCTTCAGGCACGGGCACACAACCACCACAGATCCTCAAGCTGGCACGAAGGGCTCCCCAAAAACCCCTGGCGGGGTTTTCCCCCAGCACAGGTATCAGGGGCAGGTACTCACCACGTAGGGCGGCGCGCAGGGTTTGGCACAGTCCATCCTGCAGCCAGCAGCCCCTCGGCTCTGCTCGGGGGGCTCTTGGGGCCAGGGGTGGGGGTGCCGTGCTGGGTGTGAGTCCCACCCGCCTTCTCACCGAGCACCGATATAGCCTTTGCGGAAGGAGCAGCGGAAACTGCAGTCACATGGAGGCACAGAGCGCGGCCGAGCTCTGCGCTTACTGAGCTCAGCACTCACGACCCGGGTCATGCACTCACTCACACAGCTCCCTGGCAAGGAGGAACCTCGGGGGCCGGGCAGGGAACGAGGGGGTGCCAAGGGGAACCAGCTCCTGCCTGCCCTGCTGCGCCAGGGGACAAGCCTTGCGCTGGGACTGCTCTGCACGGCTCCAGCAGCAGAACCTCTACTCGGGTTTTGGGCTGCAGAGATAGTGACCGGGGGCTTCTGGCCTGTGGAGTCATGTCACTGGTCCTGCAGGGTGGAAAAATGTCACCATCCTACATGGCACCTGTTCCCATTGTGTCTCTCCAGACCCTGCTTCCCTCCGGGGCCCAGCACAGGGGCTTTGACTGGAGCTGAAGGATGAGCATCCCATGGCGAAAGAAGAAGGTGCTGTTATTTCCTGTTGTATCCCAAGCCAAGGTTGGACATGTCCCAGGTGTTGAGTCCCTGCTTTGGGACACCTGTGCCCAGCCCCTGACACTGTGTAGTGTGATTTGGGATGCTCAGATCCCCCACCCCCAGAGCTTTGGGTCTCCTGGGGCTGCTCGGGATTTGAGCAAACCCAGCACCCAGGGCATAGGTCAGACCCATGAGGATACAGGGACCTCCCAAGTGCTGATCCATATGTGAAAGTCAACAGAAATGGCTTTTCTCACAGCTGCCAACAAAGGAAGATCCACATTTCCAAGGTAATGTGAACAGGGAGGTCCCCTTCCTCCTCACCCTCATCTCCTCCTGCTCTCCATCTCCCCATCCCATGTCTCCCCTCTCCCAAAGTCCTCACACATCCCTCAGTCCCCAAGTCCAGCCAGTGAGGAGAAAAACAATTTGTCTGGATCTACCTGGCTGGGGAAAGGTTCAAAACTATGGAGAAGGGATGCAGCCCTGCAGCAGGACCCTATCCAGTGGGATAGGGTCCCACTGTTGCAGGTCCCTCCTGTGGCAGGTCCTGCCCTCCAACATCCATGCTCCACATGCCATATGCTCCATGGCACCAGTGGGATAACCTGCAGAGTTAGGAGGTGAACTGTGTTCCTGTGGCACACCAAGGGACAGCCCAGCTGGGACCCCCCTTCCTGCCAAACCACATGGCCCCCAGACTCCTGCAGCCAGCACAAATGTCCAGGGAGATAATTCTTTTGCCTTCCCCATAAATTTCATTTCTTCTCTGGGAGGAGATTGAGCTCTCCCCATGTCACTCACAAAAAAGCCCTGTGGTTTCATTTCCCCCATTTTCAAGGAAGTTGGACATATAAAAATCAAGAAGGAGAAGAGAGAAGCCAACAGGAGTAGTAGAAAGTTGTAGCAGGGCATAATTCCCATGGCACTGCTCGAGGGCACACGAGGGGCTGCGATGGAACAATGATTGCAAGCTCCTGATCCCAAACCCTGCCACACCCACACCCAAACCCCTCACCTCCTCTGCTTGGAGATGTGGGAGCTGGCAGAGTCACCTGAGGCTGTAAAGCATCCTCTGCTTTGACCACACTCCACTCACTGGATTTGGAGGCTCCTCAGAGACCTTCTGGTGAGATTCCTCCTTGTGGTGCCACCAGAGAAGGTGATGCCTCGAGGGTCAAACCAGCTTCCTCCTGCAGCCCAGCAGGAACTGGGAGAGAAAACAACTGCTCCATCCCCTGCTCCATCCCCAGCCCATCCCCAAAGCCAAGCCAGCATAACCCACTCTCCCCAGCAGCAAGGGCACCGTGGGATGGGGGGTCCCCACCCCACCCATCCTGGTTTCCCCCCACCACTATCCCCCAGAAGCAGCCCCACACCAGGGCTCTGTGCTGGGGCAGTTTGGCAGCAGTGCTTGCACTTCACACCTTCCCCACATCCTGCAGCCACATGGTGCTGAAAATGGCCCAGAGCTGCTGCTTGGTCCCCTCCCTTTCCTCCCAAGCAGCATCACCCCCCCACCCAGCCCTCCCCCTGGATTGGAGGGAGGTTAATTTCTTTATTAATACCAGCACAGTGAAGGGACAGGGACTGAGCTGCCAGGAGCTGCTGCTCTGACCAGCTCCTTGGGAAGCTCCAACCCAGCTCAATGGCACGGGTGGATTCAATTGAAGGAGATGCAGCTGCTTCATCCACAAGAGCAGCTGCAATTCCTGCAGCTGTAGGAAAGGACTGGGAATCCCCGTATGGTTTTACACCCAGTGAACTTCCCCCTTTCCTCCCACCTCCTCTTCCTCCAAACCATCTTTTTTCCCTTAACAACCCTCAAATTGCCAAGCACAAACCAAGAGAAAAGTAGTGACAAGAGGATGGGCTCCCTGTTACTCCTGGAATGCTGAACCCAGCACAGGACCCTTGGGAAAGGGGAAACTGCAACAGGAAACAGCAGCCCCACTGCACCTGTTTTCCTGCAGGAAATGGGATTTACTCCAGAGTGGAAGCACCAGGAGAAGGGTCATTCAGGGTTCACACAGTAACACGACCACAGCTTTGGCGAGTGGGGGAAAAGTGAAACAGAAATGTTTCCCCGTGGGCTTCCTCCACTCCTACTGGGATGGAGAACTGGAGGGAATTAAACCAGTGGGATGATGGTACAAAACATGGTTAATTTAATTTTGTTTATTTAATCACCTGCTCTGGATAAAACAAGGGAAGGTCCAGCTCTGCTGCATCCCAGGAGCTGCCAGTAGCAGTCTCTAATTTAAGATGAACTATGAACATAGAAAAGAAAACAAATCATTTGTTATGTGGGCAAAAGGGAAAAGCTAAAATGGCCAGCTCAGTGCCTGAACTACAGCTCTGGCATTTCATCTGGCTGCATTTCCCAGTGGGAATCCACCTGGTTTGACCCCAGGGAATAGCTAAGGATGTGTGCCACCCCAGGATGGCACAGATGCCTCGATGCACAGAGCGTGGGGTCACAGCCCTGTGTGGCAGCCCTGCAGGAAGCCCAGCTCCTCTCAGGGCAGGTCTTGCAGAGGAAACCAAGGGCCAACACTCAGCACTTTAGAATCAGCTTCAAAATCTTCTCCCCTCCTCAGCTGCAGCCAAACCACGTCCCTGCTGCTTTACCTGGCCCCACTCAGGTGCCACCCAAGGACATCAGTCACTGCAGCTCAGGGCTCTGGTTTGGCAGCAACTCGTGTGTCTGGGATCCCCCAGAGCCCCAGCACCTTCCCCTGGGCTGGCTCCCCCACCCCACTGCTGCTCCCTTTCCAGAGCTGCCCACACTCCTGGCTCTCTCCTGCTGCAGTTACACATTTAGCCACAGCCAAGCTCAGCTTTGCTCCCCCGTTTCACGGAATCCTGGAATGGTGTGGGTTGGGAGGGACCTTAAAGCTCATCCAGTGCCATCCCCTGTCATGGGCAGGGACACCTTCCACTAGCCCAGTTGGCTCCAAGCCCCATCCAACCTGGCCTTGGACATTCCCAGGGATGGGGCAGCCACAGCTTCTCTGGGATTCAACCTGTGCCAGGGCCTGCCCACCCTCCCAGGGAACAATTCTTTCCCAATTATCCCATCTAAACCTCCTCCTTGTCAGTTTTTAGCCCAAAACTCTCAGGACCGGAGGCTTGAAGTCAGCAGAAGGAGAAGGTTTGGACAAGTCACTGCTGGTGACATCATTCAGCAATGCAAATTGTGGCAAGAAAAGCTACTCCCATCTGCAGCCCCACACAGTCCCTTCCTGCTGCTGTTCTGCTTCTGAGAGAAGTGAGTAATTCTGTCAAGAACCTGAAGGGAAGTGAAACTCTCTCAGCTCCTTGCAGAGCAGAGCTGAGCGTATCCCACCCAGTTTTCTCCTCTAGCCAGGAGGGCCAACACCTCTACAGTGTGGCCTGATCCCACAGGCAGCTCTTCTGGAAGCAAACTGACACTCCCAAGTCTCCTGTTCCCAGGTTCTGGCTGTGGGGCTCAGCATCCCCCCTTTCCAGGGTGCCTGGGGGACAAGTGACAAAGGAAAGGCTGTCTGTGGGGTATGAGCACCCTTTTGCCCTCAGGACACATCCCTTGGTCTTGCATAAAGCAGGATATAAATTTCTGGGGGTTTTTAAACAATCTCTAACATGAGGGTGACATCATTGCTGTATCCAAAACCCCATCCCTGCAGAGCTCCTTGGGAGAGACTCAAAGCAGTTTCACCTCTTAACTTGGAGTGCACAGGAGTGCAGGAGGGGGATGGTTCAGTGAGACACACAGATCAATACACAGATCCTCCCCTCCTGCCCTCCACTTTCCTGCTGGGAAGAGCAGCTCATGCTGCCAGTAAACACGAGCCATGTCCCAAGTGGACACACAGAACCACCTGGTTTCCACCCTGCACACTCTCCTGAGTCCCACTAATGTTCCAACTCTGCTCCAATTCTGCTCCTGTCAATTATTTTTTGAGGAATGGATAAAATCAGATGCTGAAACGGAGATAAAAATCTCTTGGCTGCTTCCAGAGTGGGATCCCAACCCTCCAGCTCTGCTCCCTTGTGGAGGGCTCAGGTGCCCAGCATCAGATGGGAAGTGTCCTCTGTCACCTGAGCACAGAAAAAACAACCAAAAAGCCAACAAAAGCCCCCAGAAGGTGATCTGGAAGTGGCAGAGGCTGAGCACTCTGGTCTAGTGGAGCTTTAAGTCCCTCCCAACCCAAACCAGTCTGTGATTCTCTGAAAACCTCTAACCACTGCAGGATTTGGAATATGAGGCAAAAGGCACCTTGGCCAGTATCCACTTTCCTGCTGGCAGGTTTGTCCAGCACTTTGTAAAGTCACAGATTGGAGCTGGCAGAGTTTAATCTCCTAAACTGCTGTTTAAAAGCCCTGGGATAAGGCTGAGTTCTCCTAAGCACGGGCTGCTCAGGATTAAAAAGCCAAAATAAGTCAAGCTCACACCACACCTGCCAGTGTGGGCATGAAGGGAAAATCCATTCCATTCCATTCCATTCCATTCCATTCCATTCCATTCCATTCCATTCCATTCCATTCCTGACCTGGTAAAATTGCAGAAGAACAAACAGCACTCATAACATCCAACCAGTTTTATTTTTAAAATCCCTTTTCAGTGATTCTGATCTTCTTTTTTTCAACTGTAATGGCATTTTTTTAAAATAACTTTTTGCTGATATCACAATTCCCTGATTGTAAATGCCTGAGAGGAAGAAAAGCAAGTCTGAAAAAGAAGTGGAACTTGAATAGCAACAGTGGCTTTTTTTTTTATGCCTCTCAAATCCCT
This sequence comes from Xenops minutus, assembly GCA_035221455.1. Taxonomy (NCBI): domain Eukaryota; kingdom Metazoa; phylum Chordata; class Aves; order Passeriformes; family Furnariidae; genus Xenops; species Xenops minutus. The sequence goes on from JAWWEE010000010.1 coordinate 21,295,912, forward strand.
GTCAATCCTTTGAGGTGATTTCAGAGCCTCAGCTCAGTGTGCTGTCACTACAGATCATTTTCTGAAATGCAAATATTTTCTCAGCCTCATTTCAAAGGAAGGAGTGAATTTTTAAAAATTCCACATCCAACATTCACTTCTGTGGAGCGTTTTTGGCTTGTTTTGGGGTTTTTTTTTGAGAAGGGCAGGAAGCAGCTGCTGAGGGAGGAGGTTCCACATTAAACATTTACTTTGTACAACACTTAGGAAGCTCCACAAGGTTCTGTAGCTTTGCCCTCTCATGAGGAGGTGGGAGAGTTCCTTTGGAAGTCACACACCATCATCCAGCAGTAGGAAGAAACGTGCTTAAGGGATTTAAGGGATAAATGAGCAGGTTCAGCAGCACTGCAGGAAAGTATTTCTGCTCATTCACTGCTTCATTCATTTTTCTCTCAAATGAACCATCCTGTGCTGCAAGTGAGGTGGGTCAGTCACTGTCACTGCCACTTCTAGAATCAAACACAGCCACTGCCAGCCCCTTCAAAACCTGCCTTGTGAATTTAGCCAGGATCTCAGTGCAGGTTTCAATAATGCTGCTTTCTGCTACAGATTGCACTGTATGTAAATGAAACCCAAAACCACTTGTAGATCTAAGAGCTATTTATAACACGTAAAGGTTTAGGACTGAAACATCTGCAAGGATATACACGGGCTCAGCACTGACTGAGGGCTGGGTCACCTCTCAAACACTTCAAGATCAGACTGTGATCAGGCTGAGCCTTATTTTAACTCACCACTGCTGTCACCGTGCAGGGAAAATGGGAGAGGAGGGGGGGTGGAAATAGAGGCAGGAGTAAAATAAAAATAGAGGCAGCCATCTGGAAAGGCACCCGTGTGCTCATGGAGTGCAGAAATGCAGCTCCCAGCTGAGCAGGGAGGGAAGTTGGATCCCTCCCTGTGGCTCCCGAGGCAGGCAGGGAAGAGCACAGCCACATGCGAGGGAGGAGCAGAGACCCAGCCCACACCACCAGGGCCATCTGCTCCTGCCCGGCTTTGTCACCTGAAACGCGGCCAGCAGGGACAGGATAGAGGGGCGTGTGCTGGGGGAACTGCACACCCACTGCTGCGTTTGAAAGAGGGGGGAAAAAAGCCATTTCCCAGGAGATAGCCCTGCCAGGGTGAGCTTCCTGTTCCATCTTCATTCATCAGTTCATCCAGCACCAGCCTGAGAAGTCCCCCAAGGGCCCTTTGGGCCAGCAGGAGCTGCCACCAAGGCGCAGGACAGAGGGTGTGATGGGGGCAAGGGACCAACTGCTCAGCTCCCAGCAGGTTTCACAGCAGACTAAAATCAGTTTTATTCAAATTATAGACAAAATGCTCACCTATCCCAAAATCCTGGTGTCCTGCAGGATTCCCAAGCCAAGACCTGTGGACTTGACAGATTTCTGTTATGGGGGCTGTGAACAGCTGATGTTCTCCCTGACTAAAGCAGTGAAATCCCTTGTCAGGGCTGGGAAAATACCCCCAAACAGCTCCTCAGCCAACCCTGAAGTACCTCAGGCTATAAAAAAGTGACTCTCCCTTCTTGGCAAGCATCAAACCCCTCTGCTCCTGAAGGAGCTCATGGGGAAATCAGTCAAAATTTACTGCTTAAAAGCAGATTCTTGATGCAGAAAGTTTGGAAAGTGCCTCAGAGCTCACGACACAGGCCCCTGCTTCTCCCTAAAATCACCCACTTGGTGAAATATTGAACTTCCATAGGGAAAGTTAAGGAAACACAGGAAGTTGATGTGGAAAAGAAGCCCCTTGGGCACTGCAGTGACCACACCACCCCAGTTCCAATCCAGAGGCATCCAGTGGTCAGCAATGCCTTTTCCCACTGTTTCAGAGGATGCAATTCCCCCCCAGGCACAGCCCTCAGACCACCGAGTTTCCAATCCCTCAGCAGAGCCCGTTTTGCAGGGGTCACACAGCAAATCCCAGTCCCAACGCCCCCATCCTCTTGGTGCCCCAAACTGCAGCTCCCTCCTGCCCACCTGGGGGATTCCACAGGTGCCATTCCAACAATCCACACTGACATGGCCTTCTGAATGGTAGCAGAGTTTATTTGAATATTTTGTACAGCCAGCATTGGTCTCCAGGAATAAGTTATCATCTTACATAAGTGAGTCCACCCAAACCCACCCTTAAGGAATGTTCAACTTTCAGCACTTCTGATTCAGAGGGGAATTATTTAGAGGGCAAGATGCAGTCTGAAGAATGGAAATCCATCTGAATTAGTGATTAAAATTCCTTGGAAATTCTCAGGGTTTCCTTGCCTCTAACTGGACCACGGACAAGCACAGAGATTGCATCTTCCAGGACTGCACTGAGAATACATTCATCCCAGGGACTGTTTATTTGTTTATTTTCCCAAATTGGACAGGGTTTTGCTTCCTTTATCCCCAACTCCACACCCCGTGGTTCTGCTCTGCAGATACAGACTTTACAGGCCAGTACAACCAATGCTTGTAACAGATTTGTCCTGCATGTACTGGGATCCCACAGCCTTTATTCGGGTGTTCTCAACACCACCTAAAGCACCACCACTGCTCATGGCCTGAGGCAGCAGGAGGAACAGCCCTCGACAGCCCCTCTCAGCAATGAGCACATGAAACAAATAAATACTTCTAAAATCCTTTAAATGGTAACAATTCACAGAGTTGCAGTGCAGAGCCTGGTGATCTACCAGGCAAAAAGCACTCCAAGGGCAAAGCCTCACTCACCTCAGGGCACTGCTCTCCTTGAGGAATGGGGGGGATGAGCAACAGCCTGAGAGGAATTCCTCCCTCTGCCATGCTCAGAGAGTCACCAGTGTCTGACAATAAGCAATTGGCATTCTCCAGTGCAAAAAAAAAGCAAAAAAAAAAAGAGGTTGTACAAACATTTCCTTCTCCCTCTCTGAAAAGGAACTCTGAAACAGCTCAGGCAGCCCCAGGAAAGCACAAAATCAGAGTCACGAGCTGGCCGTGGGACTCACAGCTTTACTGCCCCACGAGAGAGCCCTTCTGGGGCAACCTGCAGACCTTCCACACTCAGAGCAAAGTGGTTTCACCAGGAAGCCTCTCCTCACTACACCTGGAAGCTTCCCAGCCTGCACACACCAACACATGGACACACCCGGGGGTCTGTACCTGGCTTTGAGAAAACTGCTGCAAGTGAAGAGCCCAAACACTGAACAAGAGCCAGAACCCCAACAAAGGGCTGGTGAGAGTTTTACTCGTCCTGGGCAGGTGAATATTTGGGTACTGGGGGATTTTATTTCATTAGAGAAAGGTTCAGCCAAGCCTTAAGGCCTTATAAAGCTATTTAAGCCAAAACCAAGGTGTGGATGCAGAACTGAATGCTCCTCCCTCATTGTCTTGAAACATTTTGTAACAGTGATTAGAAAGTGTAATAACACTTTTAAAAGCTGGTATTTTTGATGTGGAAAGGGAAGGCAAGCTCAGCGCTACACTGAGCCTTCCTTTCCGAAGGGAGTGCAAGTTTTGGTGAAAGGAAACATTTTGTTTTTCTTACAGAGGACAAACCTGCCACTGAAGCCATGGGAACTCACAGGAAAGCACCCAAAGTAGCACTGCACTCCACAAGAGCATCCCAACACACGCTCAGATCCAACAGCAGGGCACTGCTGTGAGTGCTGCACACCCACCCCAGGGGTGTGTTCCCACACCACCCAGCAGGTGGATTTTTTTCCCTTTAACAAGTTATGTTCCAGTTAGAATAAAGCAAACCCTCTCCTTTAACTGTTCTTGCCAACGTCTTCTGTATATACAACCCTTAAAATACACTTAAAAATAGCTGCCCACGTGTTGTGTCGTTACCCCGGGGAAGGGCAGTCACACAGAGCCTGCCTCGCAGGACACCAAAAAGCGTGAACGCCCCCGGCAGCCCCGCCCTGCTCCGGCCCCGGGGAGGGAGGGAAGGAAGGAGGGAAGGAGGGAAGGAGGGAAGGAAGGAACAAGCAGTTTGGAAATGGGAGTCTCTCACAAAACACACCACTTACGAATCCCGGGGTAATTTCCTCAAGCAGTTTTGTATCGAGTCCTTTCTGAAATGTTTGAGGTCACACTGCCATCTTAGCAATGAAAGCTGTTGCAACATGCATGTGTCAGCTTCCCACTCAACCAGCTGCAGCCCTGAGGAATCTTCTGGCCTGGTAGAAAGAGGAAATGTAACACCATTCCTGAAGTATGGCTGGTCCTCTGTTTCCAAACCCGGTGTGGTTCCCTCGATGGTTCTTGGGCACACACCCACACTTTTTTGTTGTTTTTTTTCCTCTAAGACACGGTTTCCCTCTAACCAACATGCAGATTTCTCCTCCCAATCATCCACATCTCGACGCCCCAACGAAACAATCCACATCATCCATCCAGAGGTTTTCCCAGGTAGACCAAAGTCACTTCTGTGTTACCATACACAGCAGACACTGCTGGATACAGGCAAACTTTTGGCAGTCCTCTGAAGGCAACTCCCAGGAACTCATAGCCCCTCTCAAACGCTAACGTTTTGTCTTCCATGTCCAGGATAACTCGGATCCTTTCGCCTATCTGGAAACAGAGACAGGAGAGGTGGAATAAAAATAACACACAGGAAGAGTCAGCATGTTCAGATGGAGACACAAAGTGCAACACAGCAGAGACTTTTAAAGCAAGGCTTTCCTACTTCTCATGTCTACTTGCTCTTATGATGGGAATTTCCCAATTTCACTCAAATGCACCATGATCCCGAGGGCCTCTGATGCAGAGCAGCCTAATTGAGACACCAAATATGACCCTTCTCATAGAAACCCATGAGAGCTCTGAGAGTGAGCACAGAGTGCCCCGTGCCCTGGAATTCTGCAGAGCTCTGGAAACTTTGCAATGGCCTCCAAGTTCTCTGAGCTCTGTGTGCAGCTGCTGGTATCACAGAGCAGGTTCTCCTTTGAGAGGAGCAATTTTAAAGACAATGACTTTAAAAAAGGCAAGTGCCACCTACAAAAAATCCCAGAATAGACCGACATGCAGGTCCTGTGGCTGACAGAGGTGTTGCCTCACCGAGGCTGAAGGAAATTCCAGTACAAAAGGTAAAATAACCATGAAAACCCTAGAATATCCCTACACACGAGTGAAACCATCACTGCCCACAGCAGGAGACTCAGATCCAAGCAGGCACGGAGCTCCCTGGGTTATTTCAGACCTCAATCCGAGCCCCAGACAGCAGGTCTGACTCTTCTCCAACCAGCCCCAGCACTGGGGATTTCTCCCAGCCAACATATTTTTCTTCCAACCAACACTAACACAGACATGTGTTCCCTTTGAGTATGTTTTCTACGAGCAGATCACTGCACACATCTTAATAACCACAAAACACGCCAAAGGATCCTCAGTTTGAACCTTCACATGAAATTTAGGAATATCAGATGACTGCACAGATCTGCATCCACAAGTGGAACAGAAGCCAATACAAAGCCACAGTGCTGGGGGTTGGACTAGATGATTTTGAGAGCCCCTTCCAACCAAAACCATTCCACGGTTCTATGATCATGAGATGGAAATGACAGCACATCCAGTTTAGGCTGTACCAGGAGCAAATCCATCAGTCACAACACAGTTGTGTGAGCAGGCAGGACAAAGATAAACACTTCTCTAAGGACAAAAAGGGGGCATGGCATTGCTCTTTAATACCCTGAAGTTATCTGAACACCAGGTCCCAGCCAAGGGATGTCAGCCACGGGAAGGCAGCCAGCCAGCAAATGCAGCACTCAGCACTGCTGCAGGTTTTTGCAGGAAAGCTCTTACCTAAGCTCTAACCTCAGCTCACCTCGCCAGACAACAACAAAGGGGTAAAAGGCTACAACAGCCCTTTCAGCCTTTATTCCAAAAAGCAACACGGTGTCTGAGCAGGCACGGTACACACTTCACACTCAGTGTTTGACATTAAAGTGTGGAGACAATGCAGGGCCAGGGGCACTGAGCACCAGACAGGGGTAGCCCTAGGAAGGAATAAAGGATGGGGGAAAGGGCTCGAAAGGCAGCACCATCTGCCTTCTGCAAGGAAGGCAAAGACATCCCTAAGTGGGCATTTAGGAGCAATTCAGCAGCCAGCCAGGACACACAAGGGACAACCAGGACACACCAGGGGTGGGGGACAGCTGGAACACACGAGGGACAGCCAGGATACACCAGGGGTGGGGGACAGCTGGGACACACGAGGGACAGCCAGGACATGCTGGGGGGACAGCCAAGATACAACAGGGGTGGGGGACAGCTGGGACACACTAGGGACAGCCAGGACATACTGGGGGGGACAGCCAGGACACACTGGGGGGAAGGGACAGCTGGGACATGCTGGGGGGACAGCAGGACACGCTGGGGTGGGAGGACAGCTGGAACATGCCAGGGGGAAAGCCAGCACCCACCAGACCCGGCACAGCACCCACCACACCCGGCACAGCACCCACCAGACCCGGCACAGCACCCACCACACCCGGCACAGCACCCAGCCCTCACCGAGCCCCCCTCACCTGGTACTTGGGCGCGTTATTGCACTGGGGGAAGCTGCCGTTCACCTCCCCGTTATGCAGCAAGTTATTGTCCACCAGGTTCCAGCCCCAGCTCTGGTCGTCGCTGCCCAGCAGGGCCACGTAGCCCTGGCACTGCATGGCGGCACGCTTGGTGGCAATGCCGATGACAGCTACGGTGCCCAGCGGGCCCTCCCACCACACCTCCCAGGCGTGCCGGCCCTCGCTGAAGCCGATCTTGGTGCGCGCCCCGTCAGTGCTCTGCGCGATGGGGTTGCGGTGCAGGGTGAAGCCGTTCTTCTTGATGTACACGTTCCGAGAGCAGTCGTTGGTGCTGAAGGCGTGGTGGAAGGCACGGACCTGCGGGACAGGGCAGCGATGGGGACAGCGAGGGGGACAGGGATGGGGACAGGGCTAGGGACCGGGCGGGGGGCAGGGAGCGGACCGTGGTCGGC
>JAWWEE010000010.1:21304115-21314481 GCA_035221455.1 Xenops minutus
AAGCGGGGGCCTGAGGGGAGAGGAGGGGGCCTGAGGGAGAACCAGAGGGGGTCGAGGTGAGAGCGGAGGGGCTGGGGGGAACAGAGGGGCTGAGGTGAGAGCAGAGGGGCCGGGGGAGAGGAGCCGGACTGGGGGGAGCAGAGGGGCTGAGGGAGAACTGAGTGGGGCCAAGGGAGAGGAACGGGGCTGAGGTGAGAGCAGAGGGGCTGAGGTGAAGGGAGCAGGGCTGAGGTGAGAGGGCCGAGGGGGAGCAGCGAGGCCCAGGTGAGCCCTGTGCCCCCCGAGCCCCTGGTGGCCCCGGGGGTTGTGAGGACACGACCCCGGGCGAGCCCCCCGGCCGGTCTGCCCCTCTCTGGAGTGCTGCTTAATCCACTCAGGCTGGAGTTTCCCCCGGGGTGTTGGATGGGTTCTGGCTGCTCTTTAGAGCTGGCTCAGCAAAAATCACATGAAAAGCGTAACATGGTAAAAAAAAAAATAAAACTAAATCGGGCGTGGTATTGCCCAGCAATGCACTAAGCCCACGGACAGTGGCCGGGCTGTCACATGAGCCCGACGTTGCCTCTGCCCTGCATTAACTCTCCTTTCCCCGAGGTGCCCCAGCCCCTCCAACGCTTATTATGCTTTTGTGTCACTCTTTTCTATTTGTTTTTTTGTTTTCCCTTCACTTGATTTTCTGCTGCTGTGGTCCTGTAAGCAGTGCTGTGACACAGGTTGTGGGCGGTCACGCCAGGGAAGGGTGAGCTTGGGCGTGCTCAGAGACGCAGTTAAATGTGTTGCAACCCTTCTAACTACCTGCCTTGAACTGGTACTTCTTCTTTTAAGAAGATCGTAGAGTCATTGTATCATTTACTTTGGAAAAGACCTGCCGGCACCTGATGTCGCTGCTTTTTGAGCCCAAGCTTCACTCGGGTACTGAGTGAGCTGTGCCGCTGAGGTGCCTGTTTTAACTGGACCCCCGCAGTTTCAAGCTCTTTGCAGGATGATCCTGTTGCTCGGTGAGTTTCTGCAGTAATGACACCGACACCCAGCTCAATTCATGGTTCTTTTTGTCAGTTTTCAGGGGTGTCCCCATGGCGGTCAGATGGACGGGTGGGCACTCCTGCTCCGTGCTGTGCCTGAACGTGAGCGCGGAAGGGCTGGTGGTGTCGGGGGCGGAGCGCGGTGAGCTGACACTCTGGGATGGGCGAGGCTCTCCGGTGGGACAGCTCCGGCTCCCGGAGCACGACGATGTGACCTCCGTGGTGTTCTCCACCCGCCACCCCAGCACCCTGTACGCCTCCCACGGGGAAACCATCAGTGTGCTGGATGTCCGGGCCCTGCAGGAGCCCCTGGAACGCTTCCACGTGAACGAGGAGGAGATCAACTCCCTCTCCCTGAACGACACCGACAGCTTCCTGGCCGCGGCAGATGATTCAGGGGCCATAAAGATTGTGGACTTGGAAAGCAAGAAAGTCACCCGGTCCCTGAGACACTCCAACATCTGCTCCTCTGTTGCCTTCAGACCTCAGCGGCCTCAGAGCCTGGTTTCCTGTGGACTGGACATGCAGGTGATTTGCATGAAAGTGAAGTGAAACAATAATTACCCACCTGTGTAGTGAGGTGCCCACAGACTTCCACCAAGAGTGAGGGTGTCCAGCCTGCTTTATCATAAGTATCCTAAAATAGTTTTGGCCCAAAAACTCAGTGTCAAGGCTGTTTGTGCCATTTTCTCCTCAGCAGTTCCTCTCCCTGTTTTTATCTTCCTTAATATTCATAATCCAAAAGTGAGCAGGGTGGGGAGAGATCAGAAGATGGTGCAAAGTTCCTTTACTCCAGGTAGATCAATGTCTTTCCTAGTGCAACATACCATTGCAGGGACAAATCATTTTTACAATTCATCCTTTTTTCTGATTGACCTCTTGGAAGCATGAAATGTTCTTTGCCTTTTATGCTTCTCTGTCCTCATCAAGAGGAAACTTTGTCCTTTGCATTCTGAGAAGAACCATGCTAGGACCTGAGTCCAGAGCTGGCCATGCAGGACAGATGTTTTTCAGTAATTTCTTTCTAGTGGTTGACCACATTCCTGGTTCAGCCCAAGATGAAAACTGTCACTTCTCAAAGGTTTCTGTGGTTCCCGTGGTGTGAGGGTGAAGTTGGTTTGACAGTGTTCAACAGTTTCACTCTGTGTTCTTGAAACTGAAGCACATCTCACACCCATTAGAGCAAATATATGCTGATATTTAGTATTTTTCCATACTAAAGCCCTGTGACACATCCAGTCTGAGAGGAGTTAAACATTCAGTGCCTTAGCTGGCTTAACTCAGGTCCCTAAAATGCAGATTCACAAGCCTGTGGCTGGAAGCTTTTCATCAGAATTACAAGCACTTCCATACCACTAGATGCAAGTGAGCTGGTTATATTTTTGTGACTTCTAGTATTATAGTTTCATTTATTGTAGCTGAGCAAGCTGGTTTTTAGGTGAAAGCCAATATCCCAAAAGAGTTGGAATTTGTTAGTGCTTTTGTATAGTGAAAAGAGCATTTTCCTGCATCAAGGCTGCCTTTAAGACACATCCTTTCCCAAAGGGGAGCTGAGCTGCAGAACTCTGGAATGCTGTGCTGCAGCATGTCTTGAACAAGTTACGGGCTCTACGAGCATCAAAACACGTTCTGGGTTTGCACATCCAACCTGCAGGGAAGGCATGGCTGATGAGAACTGAAATTTAGGTTGCTGGAGTTCTTTCAGGAGTTCCAAGGAAGCAGGGGAAATGCCACGAGGTCAGAAAATACTTAGTTTGCAGAAAACTTGTCAGCAGTTGATGGATTCATCACAGAAACAGGAGCATTTTCTGTAAGCATTGCCCAGCCTCTCTGCTTTACAGTAAATCACAGTTGTTGTGGAAAGGTTTCCCTTTCATCCATAGCAAAATGGTTTTAGTTCAGCAGCAAGAGCAGTCTCTGAAACAGGAAAGTGACAGGAAATTACGTATTTTGGATGGTTTGGTGTGATTTGGATTCCAGAAATGCAGAGCCAGGGTGACAGCTCTTTCATGGCCCAAATTTAAAGACTCCTGGTGACTACTGCTGGTAATTACTACTGCTGATTGAGTAGTGAAGGAATATTTTTATTAACAACAAATTAAGACTTAGCCTTATGAAGCAAACAACACACCAGTGCTGCATTAGACTGCCTTGTGCTTCTGGCTCTGTTGGCCTTGAAAATGCTTATTATCAATTCAGATCCTGCAAAAGTCATGAGAGAATTATTTTTCATTGGCTCAGTATAAATCTCTAGTGTTTGAAGTGCTGTATGAGAGACACAGGATTCATGTGAAGGCACATTTATCCCTTCATGGGGGGTTTGGGAGTAGGGTGGCATTTGAAAAGCAAGACTAAAACACAACCTCCCCCCATCTCATCAGGCAAAGCACACCCTACTCCATAGCACAAACCAGATCTACTCACTGGATATAAAAAGAAATACAAATATGCCTGTTTAAAAATGAGAGCCTCAACTACTGTTTGCCTTTTGCTGTCCCATTTTGCAAACACATTCATGGAGATGATTATTTTAGGACAAGTACATAGAAGAGACAGAAATCCAGAATGATAATAATGATCTCTGTTCACTGGGAGTTTCCGTGTCCCTTCCTCTCAGTAATTGATGTACAGTACATCATCATTACTACTGCTGAGATGAATGCAAAGGCTTTTAGAGCAGCTTTTGCATCCCTTTCGTGGTCTAAAGGTCTGAGTCATTGACTGAAGAGTCCAGCAGTGGGGGTTTGGAAAGCAGGCTGGAAACATTTGCCATATTTATCAAGGCAACTTCAGCTTCTCCTCACCACACACCTTACACCTCTTACACTCAAGCACAGCCTTTGCTCCACTAAAACAAGAGATGCAGTGGTTTACTTTCACTGTTAAAGATCTGGTTTTATGTAAAATGGACAGATTATTGATTCAGCCTGGTTTTTTTTCCAGGTCATGCTGTGGAACCTGCAGAAAGCTCGTCCCTTGTGCACCACAAACCTGCAGGAGTGTGGCCCAGAGGAGGAGAGCCCACAGACAGCCGGGCAGCTCTTCAACCCTCCGCTCGCACATTCCCTGTCCGTCGCCTCCTGCGGAAACATCTTCGGCTGCGGAGCTCAGGACGGTAAAGTCAGAATATTCCGAGTCACTGGTGTCAAGTTTGAGCGTGAGCTGGAGTTCCAGGGTCACAGCCTGGCAGTCTCACAGGTCCTCTTTCTGCCAGAGGGCTATTGGTTGTTGTCTGGAGGAAACGATGGGAGAGTCTTGCTCTGGGATGTTGGCAGCGAGGTTGGGAAGCAGCAGAAAAGCCCAGCCAAATCTCTGCAGAGGAGGAAGGCCCAAGCTGCCAGCAGAAAAAATGGGAAGCTCAACAAAGTGTCTTCCAGTGAACAGGCTGAAGTTGTGCCCAAGCTCACCATTGAGCATGGAGAGAAGGTGAACTGGCTGTCGTGCACAGAGATCAAAGGCTCCAGGAGGGTGCTGGTGGCTGACCAGAGCAGCTCTGTGTCAGTGTATCCCTTGCCAGAACTGTAGACACCCAGGTGTTTGCAAAGTTTGGGGGCAAAGCCACTTCTCAGAGCCAGTCACATTCACTGACAGCGACCTGGAGAGTGAACCCTGCTGTGTCCCTGGGAAGGGGAGGGGATTTACTGTGCACTTGTGGTGTCCCTGGCCTCACGTGGGTTCTCAGCAGCTCCTGTGCTCACAGCTGCCATCCCGTGCAGGGCTGGCAGTTTGCTGCTTGAATTGAAGTGAAACGGGTCTCTGCATTTAGGGGTAACATTAGTTCATGGCTAAGCTGATGTATTGAAGGCTGGAGGAGGAAATCAGCACTAAGGGGGTGCCCACAGTGCTGAGTGAGGGTGCTTAGCAGTGACAGGGCTGGCTGAGCTCCGTGGGGTTTGCACTGTTGCAGTGCTCTGTGTGACTCTCCCCATGAAGCTGTGGCCCAGTTGGCTTCAACTGGCTGTAGTGGAATCTCTTTCCCATCACTCTGTCAGCAGCTGCATGTAAGACTAGAGAAGCATCAATTAATGAGTAATCAAATGAGATTCCCTGTCGTTGCCAGTTGGTTTTGCTCACACTGCAGCAAAGGAAGGAGCAGGGGAACTGTTAACACCTGTTTGATGGGTCAGCTGTCAGTTGTTTATCCCAGGGAAAAAGAACTATTACACTTAAATAAATGCTGTCTCTATCACTGCTCCCTTGTTCTTAGACTCACTCTAATATTGCCAAACTCACAGAATAACGTGTCAAAAAGTGTATTGTGCCCCTGTCACAGGGGGAATATGAAGGGCCAAAGGCATGGATTCTTCTTGTCCAAATATTTCCTGTCTTCCCAAGGCTTTGGAATCAAAATGAGCAGAACTTGGCTTGCTAGAAGCATGTCTTCGTGTGCAAATTGAAGGCAGGAAGAACTAAGTGGAAATGCTGCAGCTCTTGTGTTCAGTTCATGCTGGATTGTCCATGGAATGGGCAAACAATTTTTAAAAATGTTTTTTTTCCCCAAGTTGTCCTTTCCCTGTCACAGAAGTGAATTCCTGGTGCTGCCTGAGGACCTGCTGCACTGATGGGGTGTTTGTGCTGCCTTTTTTCACCGTCTGGGCTGTTGTTATGGAAAAATTTCCAGGTCTTTTTTTTGCATACCCAGCTTTTGATAATCATAGTTGGCTGTGCTGGCTTTATGGAAGAGATACCAACTGTGTTGGTTTTGCTCAGTGCAGCTCCCTGCAACCAAACACAACTCATTCTCATCCAGATCTGATTTTACCATCATACCTTTTTTAATTAAAGAGACCAAAGGCAATCTGCTTGTACAGCCTTCCACAGCAGGAGACTTTGGCCCAAGACACGAGCTGGTGGGTGCAACAGCAAAACAAAGCCAAAATGCAGCACAAAGTAAAAAGCAGAACAGTGCAGTTACCTCCTTTTGTGTCACCTCTGAACTGGTTTTGTAGGAAGACACGGGGTCAGTGGGACAGAGGAGGGGGCCCAGGTGTGTGGTTCAGTGTGTGATATGTCCATGAGCATGTGCTGGTGCATCCATGACCTATATTTGGATATACAGGCTATAAAAAGCCTTGGAACAAACAACCTCCTGCAGGACTCAGATCCCCTGTCCCTGCTGTTGCTGCCGACTTCAGGAGAGAGGAGTGAGCCCGCCCCAGCTTTTATTTCTCCTCTTGGTGTTCTCCAGGAAGATGGCTAAAGGCAGCATCTCCCTGCCCTCCCTGAACGAGACACTGAACAGGTCTGAGTGGGACTGGGAGGGATGGGGAGGGCTGGGCAGGGGAGCAGGCAACCTGTGAGCATGGGAAACCTATGAGCATGAGAAACCTGTGAGCATGGAAAACCTGTGAGCATGGGAAACCTGTGCTTGCCAGGAAACATCCGTGGGTAACAGGGTGTATGTTGTGTGTATATGATGGGGGAACTGTTTATGAGCACTCATTTCTCCTCCACTCACTGGGGAGGGAAGGGGGACAGGGCTCTCAGCTCCATGGCTGTTGTCCTGGCTGTTTGCTGCAGGATTTGGGCAGTCACTCCATCAGCCAAGGCCTGCAGCTGGATGAAGTGTTGCCAGGCAATTTATAACCAACAGGAAATTCGGGTTTGCTGTTTTTAAGGGGAGATTTGGAGTGAATTTCTGAATTTTGGAAAAGGACTCAGAGTCTGGAGGGTTCAAGGATTGGGAATAAATGCTTATCATTAGCAAAAAAAAACAAACAAGAAGGAACCTTTCTTGTAAATGTAAAGAAAGCAAATGACCCTCACAGGGGAATGGGGACATAGGTGACCTGATTCACCCTCCATTTCCAAAGCCTGCAAAGCAGAGGAACGAGACCAGCAGGTTCTCTGGCTTCCTGTAAAACAATCCGGCCCCAGCTGCCCCTGCTGGCACCAGCCCCTGTGCTCAGCTCCACTGCAGCAGCAGCCATGGGGGGACAGATCAGATACAACCATGAGCATGGATCCTCAGGAGAAGAGAGTCAGAAAAGGGTCTGAAACTCTCAGCAGTTTGAGGCAGATGGGATACTATTCCCGCTCATGGATTGTCACATCTGGATTTTCTTATTACTGGGAGGGTGGGCAGGCCCTGGCACAGGTTGAATCCCAGAGAAGCTGTGGCTGCCCCATCTCTGTAAGGTCCAAGGCCAGGTTGGATGGGGCCTGGAGCAACTTGGGCTAGTGGAAGGTGTCCCTGCCCACCAAAGGTCACTTCCAACCCAAACCATTCTAGGATTCTACAGTGTGTTGCCTTTAAAGGCACTATGCAAACAGTATGAAAGACATTTCTAAGTCAACTCAGGTGTCATACAGAAAGCTGTGGTTTACCTGCAGTAAAAGTGATCACTGTCAAGAGTGGTGGGAAATGAATGACTACATGTTGACAGACTGACAGCTGACAGACTTGGAAAGAAATGCTCCTCTTATTGAGACACTAACAAGGTTCACCCACAGCTTCTGTGATTCCAGTTCAAACAATGGTGACGACAAAAATAGACACTAGAGACCTGATCAGTGGGAGAAACACTGGAACCACTCCTGGAAGAAAAAAGTGAGAATAAAATGGGTGGGAAACTTCTTGAAGAAGTGTGTGTCTAACATAGCATAGAGTGAGTGAGTGGGGAGAGCTTGGAGAAGTGTGGGGTGCTGCACTGGCCTGGGAAAGAAAACCCACGTGACAGCTCTAAAATGTCATTTTCTGTAAATGCCTGAAGAGCAGAAATAAGGTCACACATACAACCACACTTTCAGAGAAGTGGGAATGCTGGAGCTTTTACTGCACAGCTTCCAAGAATGGTCTGTGTGCTAATGAGAGGGAAATTTTAAAAGCTTTCTGGTAGAGAATGGGGATGTGGTTTGTGTGTACACCAGTCAGAGGTCACTGACTCAGTGGTAACTTCACTCACACTAAAGGCAAAAGTGTTTGGAGGTCGGCATTGAAATGAAAGCAGCAGGTTTAACCCGTCATTCCTCGTTTCATTCCAAACTTGGATCAAGGGACAGCAGCATTGAGTGCATCAGAATCCACTGAAGGCTGTAGGAGAGCAGTTATGGACACGGGACCTACCGTGGTGTAATTGAACAGATGTGTTTAGATCCACAATTAGCAAAAGCTGAAATGTTTGTTACAGGGGCTTAAAAATATGGATTAATTTACAGATGGGCATCATACCCCACAAAAAAGTGCTGGAGAGACAAAAATGGTCCCATACTAAAGCACTGGGCTAAAGGGCTGCTGAGAAACAACTATTGCACTAACAGGAGCATTAGTAATGAGATCTTGGATAACCTTACTCTTACTTGTAGAGGAGAAAGGCCGAGAATGGGCCACGAGGAAGTTTATTTACCATGATAAAAGACCTGCAAATCCGAGAGCAATTCACCACAAGTATCTCCCCAGGACACTCATTTTCTGACACCCACCTTGCAACTCATTGACACCGACTCACCTCAGTGTGCTGACGGACCACATTAACCCATCCAGTTTTCCTCAACTCTGCATTTGTACATCACCGAAGCTCAATTTTCCCATTAAAGCTCCATTTTAGTCCTCAAATTCTTGCTGAGGCAAGAGGAGTCCTGCCGCAGGGAGGTGAGCTGTCACCAGGCTGCAGAGGAAGTCTCGTAGCCTCAGGAAACAGCAGAAAATCATTAGACAAGGATCTGCACAAGGTACGAGACAACGAATTAAGGTCGGGGCTTCTTAGTACAATGTGCCACTGTTGATGCCCTTTTATTTTCTCCTCACTCAGGCCAACTGCAGACAGAATGCAAAGAAGGGTTTGGAGAAGGAGAAGAGGCAGGCAGGGAGAGAGGGAAAAAAATGCATCCTTGCTCCCTCTCTTGTAACAACAGGCTTTAAAATATCCTGGAGTACATGTGAAAGACTGAACAACTGTGGGTAAATTATTTAATCTGCCGATTATACAGGATAAAATTAACTTCTATTTGTTTGGAGGGTTTTGTTTGGGTTTGTTATTTTTTAATGTCACCACCTGAAAGCTACTGTGTATTTTTGTAAAAAAAGCTCAGCCAAAGTTCTCTTTAGCAAAAGTGGAGTAGGGCAGCTCAAAACTCAAAAAACTCTTCTTTAGTCTTATAATTTACAATTTTAAATATGGAAAAACACAAGATATCAGGTAATGAAAAGCAGTTAATAAATAAAAGTTATGAAGTTTTTATCTCAGAGCTGTTCCATGGAAGAACAGTCCTATAAAAGGAAAAAGCAAAGCAGGACAAGCTGATGGGAGAAGAGAAACACTGGGGGTAGTTTTTTTATTATTTGCATCATTTTTATTCCGAGGATAGATGAGAAGTTCTGCAAGGCATCAAATGAAAACAGTTCAAAACATCATGATACTGCAAATAAAAGCCTAAATCACTCCAAAATGTATTGCAGAAAAAACCTGTGCCACTAATAATGCAGATTGTTGAGACCTGCAGATTCATGTCCAGACTGATTTTGCAGCTCTATTTAGAGGTCATGGGACCTCTGCACAGGAAAAGGCCGAAAAGACATGGGGTGTGACAAAAACCCCTTGTTTTTTAGTGGTTTCTCACAGCCTTGATTCAAAGGAACACACAGTACACCTTCATTGACCAGGTGGGCAGTGCAGGGTCTGTGCCTGACAAAATGCAACTCCCCAGAAGTCAAATTCCAGCCAGCTTATACAGTGAATTTCGCTAAGCACATTCCATGGTTAATTGCTCCATATCCATCATTACACATCCTTCTAAGCTTTCACGAACACTTGTAAATTACCCAAGACACACATTTTTAGGGCTTAGATAAATGAGTAAAAAACTGCATATCTTTTGGCTATATATATCTTTTCTAACTAGACGATGTTTACTGATTTCAGTCTCTAGGATAGATGGGTCTTTTGATTTATTTCTTACAGCTGCAGGACTATTTTTCAGGGTTTTCTTTATCTAAAGATGGTTAAGTAAATTAGTGTTCATGCTTTTACTGCTTGTCCAGAAACCCTTGTTTCCTGCTTATCTCCAGCAGAAGACACACAGAAAACATTTGCCTTTTGACAGGGATTAAGACCATTCCTTACAAAAAAACTTATAAATCGCTCTAAAGTTACAATATAGCAAGCCTCGTGTCACAATGTCGCTGCAGAAAGTCTCAGATCCCGAAATCCCCTCATCCTCAGATCCCCAAATCCCCTCACCCTCAGATCCCAAAACCCCCTCACCTTCAGACCCCAAAATCCCCTCTCCCTCGTCCTCAGATCCCCAAATCCCCTCACCCTCACCCCCTCCATCCCTCCATCCCCTCCATCCCTCCATCCCCCTCCACCCCTTCCATCCCCTCCATCCCCTCTCCCCCTCCATCCTCT
>JAWWEE010000010.1:21317576-21329320 GCA_035221455.1 Xenops minutus
ACCAGCCCAGGGTGCTCCAAGCCCCATCCAACCTGGCCTTGGACACTTCCAGGGATGGGGCAGCCACAGCTTCTCTGGGCAGCCTATTTTATCACATTTATACACAGTGCTTGGAAATCACAGCCTGTTCCTGCCACTCCACAACACTCTGCTTGTTTACTGTGTGAATTTTATTCCTTTGCAACACAAACTGCTTTTATTTTTTTATCACAGCACTTGATTTAAGTCAAATCATTCCCGTGGCAGGGTATGGAAGCCACCTGTAGTTAAAATCTTTCACTGTTCACTGCCATGATCTTGCTTTTTTCCTCACTTTGGTTTTTTTATTTCCATCAGTCTGTGTCCCCAAGCCACAGCACCAGCTGAGCAAGCCTGGGGAGCTGAGGCAGGAATATGAAGCAGAGATTAGCAAGGTAAGTCTAAAAATACGTTTAAAAGCACCAATGCTTTGTATGTGGTTACTTGAATTGATCCCACAAACAGCTGTAATGTTATTTACTGATAAGGGCACTGCTGCAAGAACACACTGGTCACTCCTGAGGCACAAATTAAATTTATGGAAGAGGAGAGATTTCCTCGTGTTTGACATGAGGTGGATGACATTTCTCAAATTTTCTTGATCTCTGCCTCCTACCTCACCCCTCAGTGCACATAAAGGCAGCAAATGTGAAAATTTGGAATTTGTTTGGGCTTTGATTTCATGCCTGCCTTTTTGATTTCCCTCCAAGTAGCAGACCACAACTGGATGAACATACAGCGTTTGCTTTCTTCTTTGCTTATTCTGTTACCACTGGTCATTTGAAAATCAGAAAATACTTGTAAGAAGTCTCAATACTGCCTTTCTAAGGATCCTTCTTCCAAGTCAGACACAGTAATATTAAAATTTATAGTTGGAAAATATATGAGAATGCTTCTTTCCCTGGCAGCCCCTCCGTGGTGGTTACAGCAGGGGGAGTACATGAAGCAGAGGAGTGGGGGCAATTTCCAAATTTCCTTACCCAGTAAAGAAAGCTTTATTCAGTCTTGGAGTGCTTTGCTGTCCTCCTGGAGCTGCTGGTAACTGATGTGTCAGTGGGCATCTCTCATAAGGAAGGCAGATTTAAAACTCTTGGCCTGCTGCTTTGGATTTTCTGTGTTTCAAGAGAGCAGGACTCTTCTAGAGGAAAGATATGCTGTCTTTGGGGTATATAATATGATTCTATTATATAATGATATAAGGAAGTTGAGCAAATGCTGTGGAATACCTGACATCCAGTTTTAGAAAGAGTCTTAATTCTTAATCCCAGTTTCTCTGCAGATCCTTGTATTTGGAAATCTTAGTTTTTGTTTGAAAAGGTGAGAAATGGAGCAAGGTTAATGGTATAATCTCACAGAAACCAGCAGGGTAGATCACACTGTGGTCAAACCCGAGGCTCTACACAGCATCAGGGTGATTTACACCTTCGGAGGCTCGTGTAGTCAAACAATAGCTCTGTTTGTTGTGACCAGCGGGTGGTTCCCAGTTAAGGAGGTGCTGGTGGAAAGTGGAACCAGGCGGGCTTTCAAGCACATCTCTTGTAGGTGGAGGCAGAAAGGCGAGCACACGAACAGGAGGAGAACAAGGCGAGCGAGGAATACATCCAGCGGCTGCTGGCAGAGGAGGAGGAGGAGCACAGGCTGGCAGAGCAGAGACGGAGGGACATGGAGGAGCAGCTGAAGCAAGATGAAGAGCTGGCCTGGCAGCTCAGTAACAGCCTGGTGAGCTAGGGTTGAGGGGAACAATGCAAGCAGCTTAGACTCCTCAGAGAAAAAGTTAAAATTGGGAATAATTTGCGTTTATTGTAGTTGTAGTTGGAAGGTCTTGTCAGCCCCCAGTACTCTGAGGCCTTGTTGACCATTAATTTTTGAAAAAACAGCAGGAGGGTGAAATACCCCAAACATTTCTACCTGTGTAATACACACTTGAATTCCAGCATCCAGCACATGTGCTGCATGTTTTCATTGTGAAACATTTTTAAAACATTTAAACCCCTAACCCTAAATCCTTCTTTGGAAGAAAATAACGTCTCTAACCTCTACTGGACAAAAGGAACAGACAGTGAAAATTTACCTTATCTTTTGGGGGTTTGTTTGTTTTATTAATTTGTTTTGGTTGGTTGGATTTTTGCTACCCACTGAGGAAAGCTGTGTACTTATTTGAGCAAATCCTCCTGTCCCTCAGTGCTAGATCCAGGAAAGTGAATGGAACATGGAACATTTCTTATTCCATAACTACCTGTTACTTACAGTTCCAGAATTCTTTGGGCACAAATAACTGATTCTGCAGCAAACCCAAGTAGTTCTCTGGTGTTTCTCTGGTCTGTGTTGTGTTTTGTTTCATATAACACTGTTTTTACTTGTCCTGGAAGAATGAGGATTCCGAGGGACACGTGCTCAGCAGCCCGTCACCAGCACACGGCCTCTCACCTCAGACACCCCCAGCACCCTTGGGCAAGGCAAAGAACAGACCAAACAGCTCTGGAGACATTCAGAAGTAAGGGAATCAAGTGTTTCTTCCTTAATTATTGGTCTGTTTCTTTGTGTAGTGTCCCTCTGCTCCATTTGCTTCTTTGGAATCCTCTAGGCCAACTTCCCTGGGTAACTGGGGCCAAATGTGAAATGTTGAAGGTTGAAACATCTCCTCATAGGAGGAGAAGGGAAACACTTGCCCTTCTCATTGTTTTGGTTTGTCAGAATGAACCTGATTAATGCAAAAGGTTGACAATTCAAGGAAAAAAGTGTTTAAAAGTGTTTCTTCTCCTTCTAAGGTATCTGTCTCCAAAGGCACTGGGATCAGCATGGTTCTCTGGCACCACAGGAAGAGAGGGCAGCGACTCTGGCTCAGTGGTAACTGGAATCATTTTGTTATAAATCTCAGTGTTGGTAATTATGGGATATTTTCCCTTTGCCTGTAGCATTCCAGTCTTCTGTTCCCCAGGCACATCAGCACTGGGCAGGTTATATCACACTTTTTAAGCTACCTTCAGTATTCTTAATTCCCAGTTCTGGAGCTTCCTGGAGGGGGTTGCAGCCTGATTTACATCATTCCTATTAGGCCTCAAAAGAACTTGAGCAGGCTCGAACAGTTGGTTTGAGCCACTGATAAGAGGAATGTGCTGCAGGTGTGGTTTCAGTCCTTTAGCTGGGCTTCTGCAGTTGCTTTAAATACTTTCATAATCATTAAACAATTAGGTATGTTTTTAAAAAGAGAAGTATCCAAGTTGCTATCCCTGAGCAGTTAGGGCAGTGCAGCTGTGAGAAGTGAGACTGGCATTTGTTCACACCCAGGCTCTTCTAATAAATGTACTGTATTGGTGGGCTCTCCCTTTTCTTCAGGAGACCAGGAGCAATGGAGGCAGCAGTTCTGCACTGCAGGATGAGCAAGAGGAAATGCCAACCCTGTCTCCACAGCTGACCAGTATAAATAAGGATTCTGGTGCCAAGGATTCGTTTTTGGAATCATGCATGAACTACTTCAGTGCCTCAGCTTCAGGTGAAACCACTACTGTCAAGCAGGAAAAAACACCAGGACCAAACTGTTTAGGAGATGGAGTTCCAGCTGCACTCCATGGACCCACAGAAGGGGAAGGGTCTAGAGCAGCTCTTTGTAGATCCAAAGGAGAAGATGATGAAAATGAGTCAAACAGTGGCAGTTTAACACATGAAGGAAGCATAAACCTTGAAAAGGCTGCTGAAACTTGTACCTCTGTTCAGTCAGCAGTGAATTCCCTGATGCCAGCCAGCCAGAGTGCAGTCTGTGATCTGGAGAAGGTGGCTGGGGACTTAAATGAAAAGAAGCCAGAGGGGCTGCAGGAGACTCCCAAAAGGAAGCTGCTGGAGGCCCCAGGCGACGCCGTGGCTGACTCGTGTGTGCTTGATAAGAGGAGAAGAACCTCTTCAGAAAGCACAGAAGACCGAGGGGAGCAGATTAATGACTTCAGCTTGCAAACACAGAGAGCCTTTGAGCAGGAGTTCTATGAAAGGCGTAGGCAGGAGGAGCAGGACAGGCTGCTGGCTCTGCAGCTCCAGAAGGAGCTCGACAAGGAGGAAAGGACACTTAATCGGCAGAAGGGCTCTCCAGACGAGTATCTTCTTCGCACCAAACCACCCCAGTCCGTGAAAGACTCTTCTGTCAGAAAGGGAAGTTCCAAGATGGCAAAAAACTCAAAGGCATCAAAAAAACAGCCTGAAACCAATCACCACAAGGCACGGAAAGGTTCCTGCAATGAAAACTGGCAGTCCCCAGCCAAGGTGCGGGTGAAATCCCCCAGCATCAAGGAGGGAAAGGTTTTGAATTGCGTGGTTAATACCAGTGACAAAAATGATATTTGTTCACTGCCTAAGAACAAGCAACAGACGATCCTGCAGATGTTTAAAAGTCCTGTTGCAGAGTAGCTCAGCAGAGCCCCAGACGTGGTGGAGGGGCAGTGGGAGCTGTGGTGATGTTCTCCTGTGTTAGGCAAAGCTTCCCTGAGCAGTTCTGAGTTGTTGGTTTGGAGGGGGATCGCTGTGGCCGGTGGTGTTAAGAGTTCTGAGTTTTAGTGATGTGCACCCCCCTGGCTTGAACATTTTTCAGTTGTTCCCTTCCTGAGTATCATTTTGTAGCACTTGCAGCACTTCTTGCAGGGCTCTCAGCATTTCTTCTTTTCCAGCACTTGCATTTGCCTGGTTTGGAAAGCGAGTGCCAGTAGTGCTCAAAAAGAAGGATAACTTTAAAGGAGGATCCAGAGCCTGTTAGGGAAAGGGTGGACATTCTATGGAGGAAACAAGCAAAGCATGAGCCTGTATTCACAGCTGGCTGCCAGGTGTAAGGTTCAACCCTCAGCACAACCACTGTTCTGGAAATTGGAGCATGTCACTGGAATTGAGGCTGTCTGGGGAATTGCAGACCAGACAGCCACTCTTCCCCTCTCATGTGCTAACCCCTCCCTTGGACAGAGAGGGAAGGAACAGGTCATTCTCCCACTGCCAAAGCCAAGGATCTTTCATGGATGCCAAGGCTATGGGCTCATATTCACCTCTATTCAGAGAGGTCCCTCGTGCAGATCCCATTTTCCTTGTTGTTAAGAACAAGGTGCTTTTGTTTTCTTATTGCTAATGTTCTGCAACTTTATTCTTGTACAATAGTGTTACCTATATTTAGTGCTGTTTAATTTTCATACTCAAACTGATTTGAGTCTGATTTAAAACACATAATACTAAAAAAAAAAAAAATAAACAGTCCAGAAGCCAGTTATGATGGAGAAAGTTAAACCAAAAAGGGGAAAAGCAACTGAAAACTGGAGTGGTCAGTAATGGAGATTCATGTAAACTGCCCTGCCTGGCTGTAAGTGTTCCACTCCATTATTAGAGGCCCTACCAAATACTGTTCCCATTGAGTTTCAAACTAAAAGAACTCTTAAAAAAAAATTGAGATTTAGGCATGGGGTGCTAAAGCCTGTAGGAAATTGAGCCTGGGGAAGAGTCAGCCAGGTCCTACTCCACAGAGGAAGTTTTCTTGCTAATTGTTTTATCTGTTATGAAGCCATATTTTGGCTTTTCTTTACTTCTTTGGAGTTACTTTTGCACTGTTCCTGTTTGAAGTGGAGCCAAGCACCAACTGTAAGTGCTGCAGGGTGTTAGCACCAGTGTCAGCAATTGTTTGAGATTTGTCCATTTTTTTGAACCCCATTGATGACTTTAATTCTGTTCTGGGAAATTTGTAACAAAATACTTCAAATCAGTATCTTCTGATGGTTTAATTTTCAAAAAAAACCCCCCAAATTTTACAGAAAGCACAACTGGCACACCAAGCCAAAAAGCTGAATTGTTGGTTTTTTCATTTCCCTCTGCCTGTATGTCTCTGTCAATGGTGGGCTTCTCATAAATAAATGATCTGTTCTGAGATGTTTTTTGAGAAAGTTACAGCAGTTGATCTGATGGAAATCCTTCACTTTTCCTCCTGCTGCCCCAGCCTTTGTGCTGGAAGCCTTCCTTCCATATGGGTCTCTTTAATTCTTACCTTAGTTGGGGTTATTTTCTCTTACTTATGAGGTCTAATATATCCCTTCATTAATTAAAGTGTTCCCATGCACCAAACTAATCCCAGTAAGAAGGTTAGTATGGGAGGATGCTCCCACAGACTTCCTTCCTCACCAGCAACAGCAAATCCTGCTGCTGTGATTCCTTTGAAAAACCACTACAAAAATTACTCACCATTTCAGAGGTCTAAATAGCTCACGAGGGGGTTTTGGTGTGTGTATACTGGGGGGTGTGTTAAGGAATTTGGGGGATATTTCTGGTTTTCCAGCTTGCTGAATTTTGCCCTCAGTGTCAGAATAGCCTCTTACATAAGAATTGTTATTTCTGTGAGCAGAATGGGCAAAAGCAAGGGGCTACAAACTAATTGTTAGATAAACCCCCTCCTTAAGTGCAAAACCTACAGGTCCTGTCACCTACAGCCTCATCCTAGGTTGGGATCTGCCAGCCCTCAGCTCCCCCAGATGATCCCATTCCTCACATGGCACAGTGATCCTCAGCTGGCACAGCTTGGCCTGTCCTTTTAGATCCTCATTGTTTGAGGGTGGAATTTGGCTGCTGCTGAGTGGATTTTGGTTGTACCAACAGCTCGTTTCTGTCCCTGTGACCTGGGAGCTCTGGAGCAGGTGAAATGAGCTTTGTTTCACTGATGTTTGTGAAGCAGGAGTCTGTATTTGGCATGTCTGGGCTGGTGTAAAGGTTCACTGCTGCTCACGAGGCTGAGTTCACCTGCCTTCAGCTGCCCTGATTGATTTGTCCTGTTTGTGAACAAGCTCAGCTCATCCAGCTGCCAGGAAAAACAAAACAAAGGCCAAAAACCCTGATATTTCACAGGCTTGGTCGCTTCCCTAAGCACCAGAGCCGGTGTGGGGATGGCAGGCAGGGAGGGCACAAGAGAAGGAAGAGATATACCTGTTTTTGTGGCAGTGAGGTATTAAGTTGCTAGAATTCTAAGAAATTCAGGGCCATCCCAGAGCACAGGGCACAGGATTGTGTCCAGATGGGTATGGAGTATCCCCAGGGAGGAGACTCCACACCCTCCCTGGTCTCTGTTCAGTGTTTGGTCACTGCACAGTAAAGAAGTTCTTCATGTTCAGGTGGAACTTCCTGGGCATCAGTTCCTGCCTGTGGCCTCCGAGAGCAATAATTCTCCATTATTCAATAATTTTCCACTTACACAATATAAGTTTCTGTTAAGGTAGTTGAGGAATAAGCAAGTTTATGAAAGCTTTAGTTAGAGTAACATAAGGATGCAGTTTTTGATAGATGCTGAACAAAGGTGCTTTATTACCAGCCGTAAATACACTGCTCAGCAGACAAGTTCGAGTTCAAGCTCCAAACGACCACCAGAGACCACCAAGAGACCCCTTAGTGACCAAAGCAGGACTTCCCAAGAACTTAGACCTAATTAACGCCTGTATGAACTTTATGAGGGAAGTAGTGAGTATGTAGAATTGTACTATTGGCCATGCTGAGTGAGAACGGGGCACACACACACAGGATGAGAGGGATGCTCTGTGTGCCCAGCACTGGCAGTAAAAGAATGCCTGCCCACTGTGGCTCACAAACTGAGTCTGAGGGGTTCTTAGGGCCGGTTTGTGGTGACACCTCCTGTCCCATTGCTGTCCCAGAGCCGGTCCCTGCTCTGTCCCCTCCCTGCGGGCACTGATGGACATGGGGTGTCCCCTCTCAGTGTCCCCTCCCTGCAGGCACTGATGGACATGGGGTGTCCCCTCTCAGTGTCCCCTCAGGGGGCTGAGCAGCCCCAGCTCCCTCGGCCTGGCCTGGACACAGAGATGCTCCATCCCTTCAGCATCTCTGTGGCCTCCACTGGATCCTCTGGGAATGCCGGGGGGATGGTCTGGGAATACCAGGGGTGATTCTTCGGGTATACCAAGGGATGCTCCAGGAGAGCCGGGGGATTTTTTGGGAATACCAGGGGGATTCTCTGGGAATGCCATGGGGATTCTTTGGGAATGCCGAGGGGGATTCTCTGGGAATACCAAGGGGATTCTCCGAGAATTCCGGGGGTGATTCTTTGGGAATTCCGGAGGGGATGCTCCGGGAATGCCAGGGGTTGCTCCGGGAGAGCCGGGGGGATCCTCTGGGAATACCAGGGGGATTCTCTGGGAATACCAGGGGGAATCTCTGGGAATGCCGGGGGGGATTCTCCTGCAAAGCCGCTGAGGCGGCGCTGGGCAGGGTGTGTGTGTATGTGTGTATCTCTGTGTGTGTGTATGTGTGTATCTCTGTGTGTGTGTTTGTGTGTGTGTGTATCTCTGTGTCTGTGTGTGTGTATCTCTGTGTGTGTATGTGTGAGGGGAGGCCGTTGCCATGGCAACTCCCGCCTCCCGCCTCCAGCGGGGGCGTGGCCTGTCACCACGGCAACCTCGACCACGCCCCTCCCTCCCCCTCCCCTTCACCCTGCCCGTGGCGGGGGAGGGGGGGGGAATAGGGGCGCGCGGGCCCCACGCATGCGCGGCGTGCGCCGGCCGGCGGCGCGTGTGTTGTGGTGCGGCGGCGGCAAGATGGCGGCGCCCGGGGGCTCGGCGGGCGCCGCGGCGCTGCGGGCGCTGGTGCAGCAGTTCTCGGCCATCACCGGTGGGTGCGGGCACACGGCCGCGCTCGGCGCCTCCAGAGCGGCCCCCCGCCGCCGGCACGCGGGCCGGGCCGAGGCGGAGCCGCTGCGGGCGCGCTGCCCCGCGGAGGGAGCGCCGGCGGGGCTCGGGCCTGTGCGCGGGCGCGGAGCGGCGGGCCCGGCCCGGCCCGGCTCCCTGCGCCGTGCGGGGCTCTGCTCCCCCGTGGTGGCGGCTCGGGGGCTCCCTGCCTCTCCTGGCGAGCCGGGAGCCCGTCCTGCTCCATCCCCGCTCCCTCCCGGGCCCTCCCGGCTCCGCTCCGGGAGCCCGTCCCGCTCCATTCCCGCCTGTCCCGGCACTCCGAGAACCCGTCCCGCTCCATCCCCGGCGCTCCAGGAGCCCGTCCTGCTCCATCCCCGGCCCTCCCGGCTGTCCGACACTCCGGGAGCCTGTCCGGCTCCTTCCCCGCCTGTCCCGGCACTCCTGGTGCCCGTCCTGCTCCTTCCCCGGCCCTCCCAGCCCCGCTCCTGGTGCCCCTCCCGACCCATCCCCGCCTGTCCCGACGCTCAGGGTGCCCCTCCCGACCCATCCCCGCCTGTCCCGACACTCAGGGTGCCCATCCCGCTCCCTGCCCGCCTGTCCCGACACTCCTGCTGCCCGTCCTGCTCCATCCCCGCTCCCTCCCGGCTCCTCTCCGCCCTGCCAGCCCCGTCCCGGCGTTCGGGCAGTGACCCTTGCGGTGTGCCCGGGTGGAGCTGTCGGGGCTCTGCTGCGGGGGAGGTTTTCCCGTCACGCTGAGCCGTGTCCTGACCCACTTTGGGTCCGATCTGCCTCGCCGTGGTTCCCCCTCGCCGCTGGCTCTGCGGGTCAGGCATTGCAGGGCTGGGTCATGAGATGCACCAACTAAACAGCCGAAGAGAAGTGAAACTGGTTTTAATTGGGTTGCTCGAACGGGCTCCGGGTCGGGGCACCCAAAGCCTGAACTGGGATGTGAGCACCCCCTGTGAACGGGGAAGTGACTGGTCTCTCAGCTGTCCCTAAAGAATCCTTTCACAGTAAAGCCCCTGACCAAACCGAACCTGCAGCAAACCTGTTTTTCCCTGTAGCATGTGTGCAGTGTTTGCTAAAAACAGGCAGAGTTGTGCTGGTTTGCTTTTCCTCACAGCTTTCTGTTCTTCTAAAGGTGCTTTCTGTCAAACGTGAGAGCTCCTCTCTTGTGCTTTCACAAGTTAAAAAAAGAGCCTGCTGGACTTCACCCATCCGCTGTTAAAGTGGAGTTTTGGGGTTTTCCACTTGAATTTAAGGTTGTATCCAGAGGTGTGTTGTCGTGGAGCTGGTGTGGTGTGACAGGTGCTCAGAAGTTCACACCTCTTGCTTTGTGTTAGCAGCTTCCAGCTTGGAGCTGAGAGCTTTTGGAATCCCTCCTGTCCGTGGGGGAAAGGCTGAGGGAGTGCTCTGCAGGGGAGGATGCTGAGGGCTGGGCAGAACGAGTCCTTGATGCTTTGCTTTTATGCTGATGGCAGAACTGTGTTTGCTTGGTGCTCTCACCCAGAAGGGTACTGCTAAGGGAATGTGGCTTTTGCTTTCCTTTTCCAAGGAAATGATGGCATCTCTGGGAAATTTGAGATTTAACACGTATTTACCACTTTCTCTTTGCCAACACAAGGACTGAAAGCTTTCCTGTGATGGCAAATTTCCTCAGGAGATGAGGGATCAGTGCAAGCACTTTGTGTTGGTGTCTCTTTAAATAGCAGAGGGTTCAATTGTCATTTTTCTTCCAGTTCTTGCAAATGAATGACTTTGCTCAACTGTACAGTGAGGTGTGTGTGTGTTCCAGACTCACAGGTGTGGGTTCACTGCTACGGTTGACATTGAAATGAGCTGAAAATGCCACAGAGCAGTTTGTGTAAAGAACCTGACACATCATTTTCTGGCATGTCACTGGTTTTTATTTTGCACTTTCTTCACCTTGTTTAAGGTCTTAAGGTACAGCTGATGCCACCCCAGCACACTTGTTGTGGCAGGTTGAGTGTTTGGGAAACCAGTTCCCTCAGTCAGTTTGGCTTTCTCCGTGGTTTGAGGGGCAGGTTATTTAGAACTGGTTGCTCTCTGTTCACTTTCAAAGTTTCAACAATTTCAGAGTGTGTTCTCTGTTCAAGCTGGAGCTCCTTGAGCCTTTCCCAGAAAATCTGAGGAACATCCAAATGTGTTTTGCCCAGGCTGATGTTATCTGTGAGCCTGGTTTTGGGCAAAGTGTTTTCTTCATTTGGGTGAACTTAGGAAGAATTGCTGCAGATCCCAAAGCTGCTCCCAGACTGGTTTAGCTGCATTTTACTGCTCTTCCTCTCTACCAGCCTTTCTGTAGGGAAATAAGCTCTTTGGCAGCCCACCACCTGTGGAGAAGGAGCTGTAGTCAATAAACACTTCAAGGGTTGGGTGCAGGAGAGCTTCCTTTGCTGAGGGCATGGTTTTGGAGGAGAAGTTGGGAGGTAGAGGCTGATCCTCTGAGGAAAGAGTTACAAGTGATTTTTAGGAACTGCTCTTGCATCCTTGGCAGCAAGATTAAGACTGGGATTAGTTGCACGTTAGGAGGTGTTCAAGACAGGCTGGACAGGGCTTGGAGCAACCTGGGCTAGTGGAAGGTGTCCTTGCCCATGGTAGGGAGTGGAACTGGGTGGTCTTTAAGGCCCCTTCCAACCCAAACCATCCTGTGATTCTATGATTTTAATAACTGTTTGTCATTATACAAAGATCTCTGTAGACAAGTGCTACTTTCTTCCTCTTGGCTGTTTTTTTTACCTTCTTTTATGAACTGAGCTGCTGGTTTGTTTTTGCCTTTCAGCACAATCAGTAAACCAGGGTAGCTTTTCTTCCACCTCCAAATACCTGTTAAAAGTGGATGAAAAAACTTCAGCAGCTGATTTAGTGTTCTTCCTGTTAAACTGTTAAATCAGGTTTTCATTTTTCATTGTATATGCCTGATTGTGTTTGGAAAATTCTTAGAATTGTGGAATGGTTTGGGTTGGAAGGGACCTTAAAGCTCACCCAGTCCCATCCCTGCCATGGGCAGGGACACCTTCCACCAGCCCAGGCTGCTCCAAGCCCTGTCCAACCTGGCCTTGGACACTTCCA
>JAWWEE010000010.1:21329765-21373505 GCA_035221455.1 Xenops minutus
CCTGTGCCAGGGCCTGCCCACCCTCACAGGGAAGAATTCCTTCCCAATATCCCATCTAACCCTGCCCTCTGGCAGTGTGTGAAGCCATTCCCTGTGTCCTGTCCCTCTATCCCTTGTCCCAGGTCCCTCTCCAGCTTGCCTGGGGCCCCTTTAGGCACTGGAAGGGGCTCACAGATCAGCCTGGATCCTCCTCCTCTCCAGGCTGAACACCCCCAGCTCTCCCAGCCTTTCCCCAGAACAGAGGGGCTCCAGGGAATCTGTGACCTCCTTTGGCCTCATTCCTACAGATCCACATAGCAGGGAAAGGTCTCACCTCTAGAAAAAAAAAATCACACCTGTGCTAAAACCCCTCAGGTGGCTTCCCCTAAGTTTTCTGTTGCTGTCAGCCTGGCTGTCCCACGTGCAGGCTTTCCCTTCCCCAGAGACATGTGTGAGTTTGTCTCATTTCACAGTTGAATTTTGGCCACAAATGGCAACCGATGAATTATCATTAATGCTTGGAGACAGGAAGCTGTTGCTTGCACTTCACTGAACACCCTTTAATTCTCCCTTGGCCTTGCAGGGGCCAGTGAAAGCGTGGGGAAGCACATGCTTGAAGCCTGCAACAACAACCTGGAGATGGCTGTGACGATGTTCCTGGATGGTGGGGGCATTGCAGAGGAGCCCAGCACCAGCTCTGCGGGCGTGTCGGCCGTGCGCCCGCACACCGAGTACGTACCCGGGGAAGGCAGCCCTGGCATGGGGTTCCTGTGCCACAAATGGGACAGTGCTGGGAGGCAGGGCAGCTAAGGCAGCTGGCACTGCCACCCTGCTATGGGCTGGCTGTAGTTCACACTGCTGGGATCCCCTCTAAAGGGGTTGCTCCAAAGTTGTGCCAGCTTGGGTTGTGGAGCAGCAGAAAGGAGCCTCTTTGCGTGTGCTTTAGAAGTTTTCTGTAGTTTACACATACTGTGCTTTGCAAATAAAACACATGACATTAAAGTGAGGATCCAGAAATGAGAGATTGCCACTTTTAAATTGCTCCAGCAATTTGGCTTTACAATACTTTAGTCCCATTTTGTAGAATTATGGAATCGTTGAGGTTGGAAAATATCTGTAAGGTCATCAAGTGAACCCAGCACCTTCACCATCCTCACCACTAAACCATGTCCTCAAGTGCCACATCTACACATCCTTTGAACACTTCCAGGGCTGGTGACTCCACCACTGCCCTGGGCAGCCTGTGCCAGGGCTTGACAACCCTTTCCCTAATATCAGACCTGAACCTCCCCTGGCACATCCTGAGGCTGTTTTGTCTCATTGTGTCACTTGTAACCTCGGAGAAGAAACTGAGGTTTTGTTTTATTTTTTGGGGTGAGGGGAGAATGGTGCCTCTGTTGGGTTTGTTTCTTTGTTTTCTTTGGGGTTTTGTTATTTTTGTCTTTGTTTTGAGGTGCTTTATCCCTGTTTGGGACTGGAAAGGCCAGACCATGTATACCAGTGTGCAGAGGAATCAGAAGCTACAATATCTTTATCAGTGTGTTGCACATGAGGTGCCTGGAAAGGGAAGAGTTGTCCCACTTGACCATGACAGAAAGGCTTTTGGTGCTGCCTGTTGATATGTCTGTTTGGGACAAATGGGATGTTTTGAGTGGAAATGAGATGGTATAAGTCACATTCATTAAATATTGTTAATTAAACCTGGCCAGGCTTTTGTCTTTATGAAAATCTTCCACTTCAGGATAAAGACAATTGACTTAGAGAGGAAAATCCATACCCCTCATACTTCTGAAGCACATGCATAAATTCAAACAATTCTTATAATACTGACTTTTATAGCTGATGTCAAGTACCCCCCTGCTTGAACTTTTGACAGGTAATGGGAGGTAAAACTCTACATTTTTAGGTGTCAGCACTCTCATTTCTAGACAGAAAGATGGAAGTTTTTCTTGGAACACTTTCTTTTTTATACATGACACCCTCCAGGTGCTGCTCAGCTCAGTGTTCCTCCTGGGAAGAGAGGACAGTAAATATGCAAATGGAGAAGAACTAGCTGCACACAGCTGACATTCTGAGTTCCTTTCAGAAACCTGCATGGCCAGGAGCCATCAAGTGCACAATTTACAGCCTGGAAGAGTCTGAGGGAAGAGGGAGTTCACGGGCAGGATGTAGCAGTGGGTGAACCCATGCTCCTCTCCACACAGATCCATGGGCCAGGCAACCACACTGATTGAGTGATGCTGCTTCAGAGCCCTTGTGGTTGCCTTTCTTGTCCTAATTGTCATTTCAATTATATCTGGAAGTCTCTGCAAGCAGAGGGAGCCCAGTTATGTAAGCCAAGAATTGCTTGAAATGGGGGGAAATGGCCATTTTGACCATCTTGTTTTCCTTTGTCTGGATAAGAGGGAGTTCTGGGGTTTAAGTGAAAGCAAAAGGTCTTCCAAACTGGTCATAAAGAAGATAATATTTTTTCCTCCTTATGTAGATATCAGGGAAGGAGGATGGCAAGTGGGTTAATTAACAGCTTTTGCTAAGTTTTAAGAAACTCTTCCAGTTTCTAACGAAGTTATTTAAGAAGATAAAAATGTTTAAATAGTAGATTGACAAAGCCTGGGATGGAGTCACTCAGGGGTTTGTGTAACCTTCTGTCAAAGGTCTTTGGTGCCAGGACTTGTTGCAGTGGGTACAAGTCCTGCAGCAGTGCCATGAGTGGCAAGAGATGGTTTCTCAAGGTCCCTTTTAACCCCAAATCTCTTCATTCTGTGCCATGGTACAGCAGCATCCGTAGCTGGTTCAAGTTGCAGGAGCCTTTGGAGCACAGTGAAATGTGGTTTATACATTCCTTCGAATATTATCATCTCTCTGACCTTATTTTTTTCCTTCCCCTCTGATAGGGATGAAGTACGAGCTCCAATTCCTCAAAAGCAGGAGATTTTAGTAGAGCCTGAGCCCTTGTTTGGAGGTAGGCTTGTCTTGTTATTTTGTTTCTGTTTTTACCTTGAGATGACCTAAATGACAAAAGAAACTTCTGTGTGCTGTGGATTCCTGTGTTGTTTCTGGGGTAAGGTTTGCTGCAGGGAGGGTGTGTTAGGAAATGGGATCTATAAACTCCCTCCTTCCATCCTCCTCCAGTCCTTCCTAATGACCTCTGCTCCCACATCACCCCTGCTTTGGGTTCCTCTTCTGATTTCCCACACTAATATGTGTTTATTCTGAGAATATTCCTCTGAGATAACCCCTGGATTTCTTTTGAAGCTCCTAAGAGACGCAGACCTGCGCGCTCCATATTCGACGGCTTTCGGGATTTCCAGACAGAAACCAGTAAGTGTCTCCAGATCAGTAAGCCCAAGGTTCTGTTTGATTACTTTTCATGCAAATAAGATTGAAAAATCATTGCTGTTGCAGGCTAGGACATCTTTCAGTTGTTGAATGGTTTTTCAATTACCTATTGTATAGCAGAGGTTTTTTAAAATAGTGTTATTAGAATTATAGAATCAAAGAATGATTATTATTACAGCATATTTTATCTGCTTTCATATGGCAAATACCTTCTTGCTACCTCTCCAAAAACCTTTTTCTGCTCTAGAGGGAGTTGGAAAGGGGGAAGGAGCTCTAACACCAAAGCAGAAATTAAATTCCTGCTCTGGATGTTTCTTGGCTGGGCAGTGGTCATTCTGGAGCTTCAATTACCCTTGAGTAGCCCTGAGGCTTCTTCCTTGGCCACACACGACTTTAATTGCTCTTTGCCCTGTCTCTTCATACCCAGCCTTTCCAAATGCCAGAGCTCTGGCTGGTGGTTAATCCATGGAGTTTCACAGAACACAGTTCTGTCACAGCACAGCACCACACATTTCACACCTCACTTATGGCTGTTGTGCAGTTGTTGTTGCTGATGTTGCTGGAGTGTTCCAGAGGTGTAACCACACAATCATTAAGGTTGGCAAAACCCCCTAAGATCATCAAATCCAACCACCCCCCAGCGCTGCCAACCCACCACTAACCCCTGTCCCCAAATGCCACATCCACATGGCTTTTAGATCCCTCCAGGGATGGGGATCCCCCACTGCCCTGGGCAGCTGTGCCAGGGCTGCACAACCCTTTCCATGAAGAAATTTTCCCAATATCCAGTCTCAACCTCCCCTGTGCAGCTTGAGGCCATTTGCTCTTGTCCTGTCCCTTGTTGCTGGGCTCCATGGACCATGTTCCCACATGGTTTGCTCTTGGCTGCCAAACTGAAAAGAAGTGTTGGTAACTACTTTGTTTCCCTGACAGGTTTGGTCAGGGTTTTCCAGTAAAAACAAGCTCACTAAGTACAAAAGTCACTGACAGCTCTGTAGATGAAAATGCATCACTTAGAGAATCACACAGCCTTCATTTTTTTTTCTCACCATCTTCCAACCTGGTCTAGTGGAAGGTGTCCCTGCCCATGGCAAAGGTTGGAACTTAGTCAGCTTTAAGGTCAACCCAAACCATTCTGGGATTCCTCTCTTAAGACTTCTAGAGATGCACAATATGTAATTCATTGTTTGGGTTTATGGTGAAACTCTGTCATGGGTTTTGGTAAAACTTCCCAGAGGAGCATCACTGGCTGGCTGTGTCTGGGAAAGCTGCCCTGGCCAGGAAAGTCCAGATTATTTCCTGGCTCTGAGATTTGCTCCCCAGGGATCTTTTATTCCCTGTGTGTCTGTGCAAACATCCTTTGTACACTTTAGCCCACAGACAGCTCCTTCCACACTGGAAAATTTTTGGTTGTGGGATAGTTATTGCCCATTCCAGCTGACTTGGTTCTATAAAGTACATTGTGTATCTGCTGTGATTTACCTTCATTGTACATGGTCATGTCTGTGTAGGAAATATGCTCTGTATTATTTTGGGTGGAATTGATACAGGTAAACACTTTCAAAGTGTGGTATCTGGGTATAAACAAGGCTGAAAACCTGTTTGCCTGAGACAATGGTACCTTGAGCTGATTGTGGGGAGATTTGATATTAAATATAAACATCCAGAGAGATTTCTCCATGTAATTGGATTTTCTTTTCTCTCAAGTAACTGCAATAGAAACATTCCATTTAGAAGTTACATTGCTACAATCCAGCTCAGTTTCCCCTTTTAAAAACATCACTAGGGACAAGTCACAGCTTCTTTTGACTGATTTCTCCTCACATACTGCTGTGTGACCCCCTCTGGTGATGCTCAGATTTATTAAGATGCTTTTTACAAGTCAAAGCTGAGCCAAGTGGGCTTGTGCCTTTACAGTGACTCTGGTGCTGAGGTTGTGTGTTGGAGGGTTCAGCCCTCACTCCCTGGCAGTAGCTGTTGTCTAACTTGGCTTCCTTTCCTCTTGGGGCTGTGCAGTTCGGCAGGAGCAGGAGCTCCGCAACGGAGGGGCCGTGGACAAGAAGCTCACGACGCTGGCAGATCTCTTCAGGCCTCCCATTGACCTGATGCACAAGGGCAGCTTTGAAACGGTGAGGGCTGCCACGTGGCTGCAGTTGGTGGCTGTGCCAGGCTGCTGCCAGGGCTGGATCCGTGGCTGCATGGTCAGAAGGCTCCAAAAAGCTGGGCAATGATGAGTATTTGATGGACTGTATTTGGGAATGTTGGTGTATTGAAGGATTTCACTGGTGGGGGCACCGCCTGGAAGGGATCTACAAGGGGCATCAAGCCCAACTCCTGGCTGTGTAGAGAGCCCATGTGGCAAATCACACCTGCTGAAAGACTTTGATGAGCCAGGGGGGCTGATCAGAAGGGAAAAGTTGCATGTCTTGGAGTATCTCTGTGTGGAAAAAGCTGGAGCAGGCTTGCTTTGGATGGGTGAGGAAGGACCTTGCAAGGGGCAGGGTAGTTGGCAGCACAGCCCTGCTGGGAAGCTCAGGTGGGTTAACAGAGCTGGGTGGTTTCTGATACCTTCTTTATCTTTAGTAGAGGTCTTGCTCTTCTATAAAAATCACAGTGGTGGTTTTTTGCATCTGATAGTGCTGGGAAAATTATCCCAGAGATCCAAGGGACTGTCAGCTTTAAATAACTTCAGGTGTCACCTCTCCTGTGTGTGTAGGCATGTGTGGGTCTAGTCCTAAGAGGTTGTGATGTGGATCAGTGACTTAACCAATGATTAGGGAATATGCAGATTGGGAGATATTTTTATTTTTTGAGTCCATAATTTCCAGATATTCTTCAGAAGTTGCAGTAACTACTGAGCTTCCTCCTGGCTATCTTTGAATAGCTGAGATTGATGATGGTGGTGATGATTATTGTATTATTGAATGAGAATGCAAAGTAATGATCAAAAAGTGCAATACAGATGTTGGAGACTGACTGCAGGAGCTGAACAAAAATACTTACCTTGTTTTCACCTGTGCCTCTACTGCTGTGCACAAACCCTAGAGCAGTGCTGGAGGACCTTTGATGAAACACTGTGTGCCTTTATGGAGCCTCCAGCTCTCATCCTGTTACTCTCCTCTGTTTTTATGCTTCCCAAGTCACCAGGGATCAGTTGCCTTGTCACTAATTCCCGTGTTCTGAGATTGCCCTCAGTGTATTTAACCTTCTAATGAGATTCCAGCTGTGAAAGGATGCTGGCAGAGAACAGCAGTGTCTGCCTTGGGAAGCAGTTTGGAAGCAGAGGAGCAGCCTGAAGCAGTTGGTGCTTGGGTGTTCCTGCCCTGTGCTCAGTGGTTCAGGGCTTACTTCAAGGGAGGGTGTGTCAGGTCTTCCAGGTGGTGATACCTTCTGGGCCTGGGGCTCAGAGCTGCTGCTGAAGCTGCCAAACACATGGTTGAAGGCAGCAGGAGCAGGAATTCCCAGGAAAACAACCAGTGCTGCTCCAGGACAGTCAGGGAGTGCCCTCTGAGCTCTGCTGTGGAATTTGAGATGTGTGCTAGTCCTTCCTCGGGTCTTGCTGTAAACATACCAGGACTTTAGCAATGTTAATTGGGGCATCTCTCACAGCCAAAAGTACTTTCAGAGAGGGAAACAACTGGCTGATGGGTTTGTTTGTCCTAAAGTCTGCATTCTGCTTCAACCTTGAAAAATAAAGAAATAAAAGGGGTGGGCTGGGGGTGGGGAAGGGGTTTGTTTGTGCTCCCCTTGTCCTGCTCTGAGCAGGAGCTCCACTCCAAAGACATTTGCACTTCCTGCTGTGTGTTCTTGTACAGTTCCCTGTCCCATGGACACCTTTTGTTTTGCTCTGATGCTCCTCACCTTCATTGCAATAAATCTCTTCACCTTCTCAGTGTGTCCAGCCCTACCCTCCTTGCATTCTGCCCTTTCTGGCTGCAAAGTGTTCTGCTGCTTCAGCCTGGGACAGTGTTCAGGAATGACCAGAGTCTCTCCAAATTCATCTCTGACAAGCTGCTCTTGGCTCCTCCCTCCTCTGGGTGCTGCCATAAATGTAGATAAACCACAAGATCACATTCCAGAGTACCAAAGATTCACTACTGCCTTGTAGATGCTCTTGGAGTTAAGTTTTGATCTCAGTGGGGGTTTCCTTACCTTGTGTGTGGTGTGTTCCAGCCTGGAGAGGGGTGTGCAGGAACACTTGGCCAGGCTCAAGTTGTATGTCATAGAATCATTTAGGATTTAGGACTTCATTCAAACTTGGCAGGAGTGATGGAATCTGCTCTTAGTAAGGGTTTCATGCATCTGTGTTGCTCATCCTCTGTTGCTCCTCTTTGGGTTTTGATAGTAAGTAGTTGTAATTAACTTCCCCCAAGAAACCTCCTTTTTCTCCAGTTGCAAAGAAACTTTGCTATCAGTAAGATCCAGAAAATTGCCATTTAATTTTACCTCATTAATACAAGCTCTAGGAGGAGGTGAGATTAACCTCATTGAAGAAAAAGTTTTTAAGTGTTGAATGGCCTTGGGAGTTTTTTTAACTTGCTGTATGTCAAGTGTTGTGCTTCACATGCAGATCAACTTCTGATCATTGTACCTGTCAAGTGTGTGACTGACTAAACTAAGCAGAGTTCTCTCCTTAATGTGGAACCCTCTAGGAATAAAGCAGTGGAGTGCAATAATTATACTGCACCCCAAACATGCCTGCTGGAGAACAGTGTGCTTTAGTTCCCCTCTCACACTGTTTTCAAGCATTGCAGGTGTTCTCCCTTCAGGCATGTGATGTGAGAGGGGATTTAATTTTGGGGGGTACACCCCAGATAGCCTTAGTTAACATTTCTTGCTGAGGGAGGAGGTGGTTCTGGTGTGTGCAGTTAGTCCTGTGTTTAACACTCAGGAGGGATTCACTGAAGTGACTGGATGTCGTGTTGCAGAGTTCCAACTCTGTCTGTATCATTTTCTCCCATTTTACAAGTTACACTTTTTCTAGCTGCTTTCCAGAAACAGCAATAATTTGGAAGCTGATCTGGCCACTGTATTCTACTGGAACAATTTGGTTCTACTGAATAGAACATTAGGTGCTTCTAGGCTGGTTTGGGTCAGCATGGCCTGCAGGTCCAGCAGTGGCCCAGGAGGGGCTGGCTGAAGGAAGGATCTGTGCCCTGCCCCAGGCAGGAGGTGTAAGTGTGGCACAAAGAGGATGATTTTCTGCCCTGACTCTCTGTCACCTCTTATCTTCCACTGAATCACACAGATGGCCAGAGGGTCACAAGATGCTGGCTCCACTTCCTTCTTCTCCCTGCTGACTTGGAGGAGGATTGTGTTTCCACAACACTGAGCCACCCCAACGTTTTTAAGCCATACATCTTCAGATCAGTGAAATGAGAGGAAGACTTGTTATTTTCACTAGTGCAAGAGCCAGAGCTTAGGCAGTGAGATCCAGTACTGGGTGTACACCAGGGCTTTCACACATTGCCTGACCAGATTGCTGGTTTGCTCCTCTGAGTTGTAGTGCTGAAAAATGTGGCTGGGAAAGGGCAAAGGCAAACCTAGGGCAGATTGGATTGGTTTGGATTCTGCATCTGAGTTCTGCTCTCAGAGTGGCTGTTCTGTCCTGCCCTGTCTGGGGGCTCTCCCAGTGCCTGCTGCTGGCCTTTAGACCTCGAAGGAGGAGGAGACTGGGGGCAGGTGGTGATGGGAACAGTGGATCTACACCCATCAGGCAGCTTTTGGGATACACGAGCCAGCTCTTGAGCCTTCCCTTGTTCTTTTGTCACTTACCAGAGTGACCCACCCACATAATATCCAAACCCTCAGCGTGTCTTCCCCACACTCTCCTCCTTCACCCCCTCAGAGGAATCCCAGGAGCTGTCAGAGCAGAGCTCTGTGTGTGTAGCAGCAGTTTAACCATGTCCTTTCAATGGTAAATCCTGTTTTGAGAAGGGAGTTCAAAGTTTCAAAGGCTCGACCTGCTCTGCAAGTGCAAACTCAGCCTTGCAAATGTTCTGTGTGGAACTTCCTGCTTGCATCCTTCCTTTAGCTGGGCAGAGCAAGAGCTTTTCCTTAATATTGAAAAATACACAAAGTAAGTGTAGGAGAGCAGGGTGCACTTTCCAGTTTTCTAATTGTATATTTTTGAGTTTGTTCTTTTAATCCAGTAGAGATTACCTTAGGACACAGGACTAAGGATCCAATTGACTCAAATAACATGGGGATTTTTGTTCCCTGTAAACTTGGGCAGTGCCTCTAGGTCTTGTCTTAAACTGATTTCCTAGAATTACTTCTCAAAACCCACAGTTAGCTCCAGACAAGTCTTCTAAGTAAAAGCATAATGACTATATTTAAGACCTTTACCAATCCCTTAGGTGTCTCCTGCCCCCCTTTTCTCAGCTGCTGACCAAATTCTGGGTTCTGGCAGTGTAATATCAATGGTAAGTGGGAGGTCCCCTTTGAGGACAGGACTGTTTGTGCTCCTACATCCATTTTTTGCCCTTGGGTGAAACCAGAGCTGTCTCTGCAGGGCACTTGGCCATGCAGATGGATTTTGTAGGCTGAGGTTCTTGCCTTGGTGGAGCTGAGTATGTGGGGTTCACATGTCTATCTGTCTGTGTGTCACACAGTGGGCAGGCTGACTGTTCCAAGCTGCACTGGCTAAAATTCATTTCAAAAGTAAAAACTTTGGCTTGGGGAACACAGCAGGGCCCAAAACAGAAAAATCTTGCCTAACATCCTGATTCTTCTGATTCTTTTTTTCCCCTTTAATTCCTTAACACTGCATTACTGGCAGGATGGTGAACATAACTTAGATATATTTTTGAAAGCCAAGGGAGTTCCTCTGCCAGTTCCAGTCTTTGCAGGTGGTAAGAGCATTCCTGCTGTTGATCCAGCCCTCTTTTTTCCAACAGGTATGGTAGTTCAGCGATCAGAATTACATTCTTGATCAAACTCCTACCATTAACTTGCAACCAAGCAATCAGACAGTGCCAGCTTTGTGACTCAAACCAGTAAGATTTCTTCCTGTGCCTCCTTGTCTTCCTCCCCACTTGCAGTCTGGATAAGGAGCATCACGAAAGGATGCCTAATTCAGCAGTTGGACAGTCAGAGAGTGACTCAGAACTGGGAGAGGAAAAAGAAAACACTCAGAGAAGTGGTCCTGTTGAATTCATACAAGTCCTCAGTCAGTCTTTAGACTGAGCAGGTCTTTGTTGTCAGACCAGTGTGGCTGATGACACCTTTTCCTGAATCAATACTTTATTCAGCATCACTATGTGTGTCCCCCCTCCGAGTTGCTTTTCCCACCCTGTGCTTGGCTCGTTGGAATCCAGCAGTTCTGTTCATCAGTGTGATTCTGTCCTCCAACCAGGCTCATTTAAAGCAGACCCTTCAGCCCTGCCTTCTGTCTTGTGGATGCCTTTTCACTGGTTCTGTCCATCTTCCTCACGGGGAAGGCTTTTGCTGGAAGCTCTGAGTGGTGAAATGATCTCTGATCATTGCTGGGGTCTGGCTCTTCAGTCTCATCTC
Organism: Xenops minutus; assembly: GCA_035221455.1. Classification (NCBI taxonomy): domain Eukaryota; kingdom Metazoa; phylum Chordata; class Aves; order Passeriformes; family Furnariidae; genus Xenops; species Xenops minutus. Next base: position 21,340,599 of record JAWWEE010000010.1, read on the forward strand.
ACCAAGCTTTCTCCCTCTGCTTGCAGGCCAAGGAGTGTGGTCAGATGCAGAACAAGTGGCTCATGATAAACATTCAGAACGTGCAGGACTTTGCCTGCCAGTGTCTCAACCGGGATGTGTGGAGCAACGAGGCTGTGAAGAACATCATCCGGGACCACTTCATTTTTTGGCAGGTGAGAAATGGGCTGGGGGTGTTGGGGGTGACTTGGTAGCCTTGGCAGATGGGACAGTTAAAACCAAAAAGGATTTCTTGGAACAGAATGGCACTGATGGAATTCTCTTGGTGAACTTGCAGGTAAGTTGTATTTCCTGGAGCGTGTGCAGTTTGTAGATGCAGGTGCAATTCACAGATATGCATTTAAACCCATAAACTGCCTTTGACTGGTGCAGTCAAGGTGCTACCACGTGGCTTCTCCTACCTGCAGAGCTAGAGGCACATTTTCAGCTTGTCAGAGTCCCTGAGAACTGGGTGTGCCACCTGTAGTTAGCACTGCAGGAGAGAAAAGCTTTGTGCATTCTCAAAGCCCAGTTTGCCCCCCCGGGGTGTTTTGCAGGTGTACCACGACAGCGAGGAAGGCCAGAGGTACATCCAGTTCTATAAATTAGCAGACTTCCCTTATGTCTCCATCCTGGACCCCAGGACAGGTAAGACACCTGACACTTGGTTGCCTGGAGTTATCCCATGGGAAGGGCTGGCAGCTGAAGGCTGGAATGCTTTCCACTGCAGTTTGTGTTGGATTCTGCTGAAGAACCTCTACAAGGAGTGACACAGTATGTGCTGGAGGAGCTAAGGGGATAAAACACCCAAAACTTGTAGGAATTTTGGGTATTTGAAGCTTAGCAAGTGCTTTGCTTAGAGGGTGAAAATAGTTCCACCTGGTGGTAAAACTCTGCATTTAATTACTTTTTTGAAACCTCCTTTTAAAAGCTTCTCTGAAATCATGTGGTGAATAAAGTACAATATTTGTAAGCACTGCATGAATCTCCTTCCTGCTCCTTCCACAGTATTTTTGTGAGGCTCAGTGATGACTTTTTAAACTGCATCTTAATTTTGAAATACCATTTTGGCTTCAGGTTTGTTGTTTGGGGGTTCTACCTCTTCCTGCAGTTTGTTCAAAATTGTTGCTATTTCTTTTGTATCCCATCACCTTCTTTTATCATCATATAATGCAGTTTTCTGGTCATGTAATGCTGGTCTGGTCTCCTAAGTGATACTGTCTGTAATGAGAACTGAGATTTCTTTGTATATGACTTAAACCAGCCGAAAAAATACACATTTTTTTAATGTTAGCTGAGGTTAGGATTCTTTGCACTTTACTTCTGGGAACAAAAGCTATTTGCCAAGAATTAGAATCCATTTAGCAAGAACGTAGAAATCCTTACTCATAAACTAAGTGCTTTGGTGTTTATTCCTTTTGAAGACAAATTCACCATTAATGTGCTCAAGAATGGAAATAAACTGAGTCTGTGCTTATGTCTGTCCCTTGTCAAGGGGGTGGAAGAGGAGGAAGCTCCCCAATTATCAGGTGGTAGCCCGTGGGAAGCTGCAGTTCCACCAACACAGCCTCTTGTGGCGGCGAGTTGGTGTGTTTGACCACTGAACTGCCACTTGTTGCTGACATGCCTTTTGTCCCCTAGGCCAGAAGCTCGTGGAGTGGCACCAGCTGGATGTGACCTCTTTCCTGGACCAAGTGACTGGGTTCCTGAGTGAGCATGGCCAGCTGGATGGGCACTCCACCAGCCCTCCCCAGAAATGCGCCCGCTCGGTAAGTGGGGAGGCCCTTTGGGGAGGCACCTGAAGGAACACCCTGGGCTGTTGTAGGAAAATACATCAGGCCTGTGAATTTTCCCACAGTCTGTCTCTGTCCAGCTCTGCTGATTGCCCACACAGAGCCAATGGGCATGCAAACCCAGGGAATGCCTTCACCCAGCACCGCTTGTGGTGTGCAATGTGTGCCTTCAGCACCTCAGCTGGGCTTTCACAGCCTGTATGAAAGGAAAATGGATTGCTTGCTCCCTGCAGACCTCCAAGGAGAAGCCACTACCTCATTCCAACCCTGCTCCCCTTCCTCGCTGCCAGCTTTAGCAGCTTCCCTTCGGAGCGCTGCCGCCCTTTGGCTTTTTGCTCTGCCTTTCAAAGCGGTTCTGACGTGTTTGGGGCCCGTTCCACAGGAGAGCCTCATCGATGCCAGCGAGGACAGCCAGCTGGAAGCTGCCATCAGAGCCTCCCTGCAGGAGACCCACTTCGATTCCTCGCAGGCCAAGCAGGAGAGCCGCTCGGACGACGAGTCGGAGTCGGAGCTGTTCTCGGGAAGCGAAGAGTTCATTTCGGTGTGCGGCTCCGAGGAGGAGGAGGAGTCTGAGCTTCCTGCCAAGCTCAGGAAGTCTCCACACAAGGACTTGGGGTATAAAAAAGAGGAGAGCCGGAGGCCTCAGCCTGAGGCCCCTGCGAGGACTGAGCCTGGGGCAGCCTCAAACCACAGAGTGGTGCCCTGTGTCGATGCGGGGGCGCTGGACGAGTCACCGGACAAGCCTGAGGGTGCATTTCGGGGCCTCGATGTCAATGGTCAGTTCACCCTTTTTGTCACCACCTGATTGTGTTTTTTTCCCCCTGAAACTCTTTATGCTCTGCCAGCTGTGGTTTCACCCCTTGTTTTACAAAGCTGGATCCCTCCTGATTTCCTGAGTCGTCGCCACCAGCCAGCGATTCCCTGTGCCAGCAGCACTGCTTTGGCACAGTGAGGCCACAGAGTCCTGTTAGTCACAGGAGCACAGAAGCTCCTGAGCTGGAAGGGAGGCCCAAGGATCATCCAGTCCAACTCCTGGCCCAGCAATCCCCCCCCTGTGCCTGAGAGCATTGTCCCAACACTCCTGGAGCAGGAGTTTGTGTGAGCGAGTCCCTGAGCTCAGGTTTCCTGCTTTGAGTCCTTGCCCTGGAGTAAAGCACACTGGGGGGTAACACAAGCTCCTGGGTTCCAGTCACTGCTCTTCTGAAAGTGTGCTGAGCTCGATGGGTGTATTTTAAGCACATGTAGGGGCAGTGCATCTGCAGCCTGGAACCTTGTGTTTGTGTGCTGGCCCACCTCAGCTCTACTCAAGAGCCCAGCTCAGCTGCCCTGCTCTTAACTTGCTGTGCCTTCCTTTGTGCAGGACCAAAGGCACAGCTGATGCTGAGGTATCCAGATGGGAAGAGGGAACAAGTTTCACTGCCTGAACAAGCTAAACTTCTGGTGAGTGGGGTTAATGGGAATCTTTGTTTGAGTACAGGAGAGCTGAAACTGGAGAATTTCTGTACCTCTGGCACTGTTGAAATGGGATCTGGTGGATGAGATCTATCCAGGGAGAGTCTCCACTGTCACTGTGCTGTGTTCCATGTCATGCTCACTGTTGCTATTGCTGCTTGGGTTCCTTAAACCCCCAGACTGCTCACTTCCATTCTACAGTGGCTCTAATGGCTTCTGTATTAATTGTTAATTACCATGAAATGCCCTCAGCTCACTCATTTGTGGGGCTTTGTTTCTGTGTGGAAAAGCTTAGTTGGTAAATTCAAAGGTGAGATGTTTCATTCTTCTTCATCTCTCCCATCATTCTTCCACCCTCCCTTCTGCACTTGGCTGACTTGGGAGGAAGTTCTCCCAAACCAAATTCATTACAATTTGATTTAATTACTGTGCTATGTCAGCTGTGCTTTGGGCTCTCTTCCCTTGGGGAAGTCGATGTGGATGGCATTTCCATCCCAAGTTTGTGGGTGCTTGGCAGGAAGCAGCGGGTAGAGGTCACTGTATTCCTGTCAGCCACGAGCTGGCAGGACACACTGGCCAGATAAGCTCATTTTCATTTAATCAATCTCAGGGAAGGCAAAAGCACACCCCATCAGGAGGATTTTGTGCAGATTTAGGAGAAAAATGTCCCATCTTTTACAGAAAATGAGGCTGTTACGTAGTCTGCAGCACTCTAGGAATGTACAGTGTCCTAAGCTCATGTTTTTGACTCTCCTGCTTGAAAATAAATGGAAAGAGAAGAGCTTAACTGCTTTTTGAAAGCAGCCTGCTAAGTAAATTTGTGTGTATTATTAAACATGTAGCACTTCTGAATACTTAACTAATTTATTAGGCAGTGCATTGATGTAACATTGAGTTATCCCTGATAATCCTGCCTTCTGGTTTGATTCCTTTTATGGACTGTGGAAGTTAAAGGAAATTTATCTCAGCATGTGATTTCCTTCCTGCTCTACAGTCAGCAGAGGAATTGAGCTGAGTCAAGGTTTGTGGGCAAAGACTCCTCTGCTCTGGAGAGCTGAGCAGGCACTTGTGTGCTCACCTCATGTGATCTCCTAAAGCTGCTTCAGGCAGAGCAGGCTCTGAGTCTCAGGTGTTTCTTGGGGAGCATCATTTCAGAACTAGGAAAAGGAATTTTTTTAAGGAGACAGTTGCACACTATGGGGTTTTAACTGGCTGGTTTTAAGTGTTTTATTTTTAATCTCATTATATTGTTATCAATCAAGCATGGCTTCTTTACACGCTCTTATTTCCAGGAGGTGCTTATGCTTCCAATATTACCATAACGCTCTTTTTCCCCCTCAGAAAGAAAAAACAAGGCAGTGCTGCCTTTTTAGAGAAGCTCATTGTGTGCCAATGAAGTTGATTTCACTCTGTTCAGCAGCTCAGCTCCCCTGAAAAGCTTCTGTTTGCTGGGTGTTTCAGGTGTGCAGGACAGACTGGCCTGCAAATGGCACAGAGAGGGATGTGGGCTGGAAACTCGACTGAATATTTAAATTCAGTGGGTTTTAAAGGAATTTTGATCATCCTTGTTGCCTGAAAAGGAAGTCAAACCCACTTCCTTGCATTCCCCCATCAGACACAGGCATTGTAGTCTGCAACCTCTGTTGGAGAGCAGTGCAGGTAAAGCAGGAGCTTGGGAACAGTCTCCTCATGCCAGAGGTTTGTGTGTGGATTTGGATGAATTTGGAAGAAACCTCCATGCAGGTCCCTCCCTGTGTGTTCTGCACTCATCAAACCTTGGAAAAGTCCAGGTTGAACAGCATCCCTGGGGATCACCTGCTCCAACCCCCTGTTTGAAAGCAGGGCTGTGGGTGAGGTTTTGCAGGGCCCTCTCAAGCTGAGTCCACAATAATTCCAGCAAGGAACATGGCACCATTTCCCTGGGAAGTTTACTCCATGGTAAAGAATTCCTTTCTTATATCAAGATGAAATTTCCCCTGGGACAACCTGTGTGTGTTGTCTTTCCTCACCATGCATCTTTGGGAAAGAAGTGCCTCTGTTGTCTTTATATTGGAACAGTGATGAAAATCCCACCAATCTCATCCCAGAGACAGCCTGGATCCTGGCTCTAGGCATTTAGGGGGCTTTTAAGGCTTTTTTTTCAAGTTTTCTTTCCCTGTGACTTGAATGTGTGGTGTGGAGTTCAGCTCTCTTGCATTAACATACTAATATGTATAGTTTTATGTATAGTTCACTTCTGTGTGTTGGATTGTTTTGAGTTCTGTGACACTTCTCTGCCTTTCCTTCCCTCCAGGCCCTCGTGAAGCACGTCCAGTCCAAAGGATACCCCAATGAACGCTTTGAACTGCTCACCAACTTCCCTCGGAGGAAACTCTCCCACCTGGACTATGAGATCACGTTACAGGAGGCAGGCCTGTGTCCTCAAGAGACTGTCTTTGTGCAGGAAAGGAATTAGCACTGTGGCCTGAGCTCTCCCAGCCTTCCTCCCCCCTCCTCTTTGCCTGGGACACCAACTCGTTAAATATGCAGTTCAGGGTCATGGCATTGCAGTGCTGGAATCAGACAGGCAGCTGACTGGCCCTTCTCCCTCTTCCTTTCTCTTCCTCCCCTCTCCTCTCTCTTCCTCCCTTCTCCTACTCTAGTGACCAAATGAGAGTGCTCAGAGTTTTATTTTCTTCCTCACTGCAGACAGCACTGGGAAGAACATCTTTCCTCTGCTTTCCTGGGATGAAATGAAATGGTGATCTGTGTATCCAGCGTGCTGGAGCTTGGAGTGGCCATAATACACAAACCCTTCTCACTGCTGTTCTTAAATCTGTTTCCTTTAATTTATTTTTCAAAAGAGTGTGTGATAAGGCACTGAGTCATCTCTCTAAGGAGAGAGCATCATCTTCAGGACAGTCTTTCCTTTGTGTGGATTCCCTACATGAAAGGTGTCCAGTAACCTTCCAGCCTTCTCAGGGGCTCACTTACCCAGCACTGGTTTTGGGAAGGAGCTGGGTTCAACCCCTGCTAAAATACTCTGCCCTCTTCTAATTTAAAGGCTTCTAGGTTGGCTACATGCTTTAAACTGCCAGTGGACACAGTGAAAAAACCAAGCAAGCCCCCCAAAAAGCCAGCTGTGTTCTGGTAGGGATTGACAGCTTGGCCCAGAGGGATTGCTGCGTGTCCAGTGCTGGAGCAGAACTGACTCCCCCGTGGGAGTGGGTGGGTTTTCCATGTTCTCAACATCCTCAAAGGGTCTCCTTATTGCTCTCAGGATTTTGCAAATGATGACAGAAGGTGACAGGACACTGTGGAGATCCTGGACTCTGAGAACACCTGCCTTGACAGTGAGTTGGCTTTTTTTCCTTGGCAGGATGTCTTGGTTGGTTTTCCCAGGAGTGATTGGCATGAATTAATGCTTCAGAAAAAGCTTCCCAGCCTGGTGGCTTGAACTCCCTGGGATGATTTTTATTCTCTTTCCATGTTCATCTGTCACTTACTGTTAGGTTTGGAGGGCTGCATGGAAAATGCTCCATTGTTTACCCTTTCCTTTCAGCTCTGGAAGTTGGCACCAGAAGTCAGTGCTCTGTTTTTCCTCCAGTGTCTCCTGTAGACATGGAGCTGTTGAGCAGTTGGCTTTTCAGCAGGTATTGCAGTGGGACAGGAGTTAACCAGCACAGCCATCAAAGTGCTTGGGTAATGGGTGTATTTACAGTCACAAACTCAGTTTGAAGTGTTCTTCCTCAGTGGGGAGAAAGGCACCTGGGACCTGCCATAACTGCTGACTTTTTCTGCCACTCTCAGATGGTTGTACTTGTTTCTAGTCAGAAATTTACCATATTCAAACCTTTCCAGATACTTTGCTTTCAATTTCGTACCAGCCTGCATACTTAGGAGCCTTTAAATGTAAGGAATCATGGAAAATGTCTTGCATTCCCTATGAGAGTTTCAGCTCCCAGCTGTCTTCTGCTCCTGACTGTGTTTGACATGTAACCATGCCATTGTATCAATTGGTTTCCCTTCTGCACAAACAGTGCTTGCATTCCCCTGCAGGATGTGGTGTCAGGAAAGCAAAAGCTGGCCCCAGTTTCCTGACCAGTGTGACACCAGGTGTCACTTCTGGTTTGCAAAGACAGCCTGGCGTGGGGGCAGCTCCAGCAGGGGACACTGAGGAGAAGGACAGGGCAGCAGAGGAGAGGGGGTTGTGTCTGCTCTGTGAAGCAGCAGTGGCACCTCGAGGCTGAAGGATCCTTTAGTTTCTGGGATATCCAGATTCACAGCTTGTGTTTCCATGTAGATCTAGTGCTTCCCAAAGCAGCCTCAGCTTTGTGCTTGGAATAACTCACTGCTTGCTGCTGGGGAGCTCCTTCCACAGCATGGGCAGCCCCAGGAGGGTGAAGGCAGGCAGGAGCCAGCACGAGCAGAGTGGCAGTCCCTCGTGTCCCTGGGGCAGGGGCAGCACTGTGACCTTCCCTGCTCTCCTGCCTTGGTGCTTCCAGGGCTCTCTTTGTATTGGGGCTGCTTGTCTGTGTGGGCTGGTGGAGGCCCAGCTCAGTTTGGGCAGGCCTGGCTTTCTGTCCCCTCGGGGAATGTTGTTCCCCAGCAGCTTTTCTGCAGTTCAGATGTGCAGAATTGACTCTGCCTTCTCACTGCCAGGTCTGGTTTATTGGCAGCTTCTCTGCCCTGCCCCTCCCTGGCTGTGCTCCTGTACTCGTTTGCTGTGAGCTCTGTGATGACTCCACCACTTGCTCTAGCAGGGGAAAGAAGAGTGTCAAGTTGAAGATTTACATTGAGAATGGGGGTTTTCTCCCATCTTTTGGTTTCTGTTCCAAGAAATGATCCTGGGGTTGTTTTTTTTTTTCATTTCTGTGGCACGATGTGTTTTTTCTCTTGGTTTGCTTTTGCTTTGCTGTGAGAGCAAGAGACAGACAGAAGAATTTTTAAGGAATGTGTGTCCCTACATGTGGCTCTTCTCTCCATTCCTCTCCCCTCTCTCCCTTCTTCCCAACCACTACACCCAGTGCTGTGACACACATGTCAATCAGCTGTGCCCTGGGGACTGAAAGCTGGTAAGAAACAGCACCAGCCAGGACACAACCCCTTCAGATCTTCATCCCTGGTGAAGCCCTTGGCAGGAACATGTTTGGCTGTCCTGAGGAGTGTGGGTGAAAACATGAACTGAGTTCTGGCTGGGACAGCAGTGAAGGTGAAGGGGCTGGTGGGGCAGTATTTAGAGAGCCTTTGCCACAGTCACTTCTAGATGTGAAATCTGCAGCTCAAATTGCCTTTGACAGGTTGGAAAAAATGCCTTAAATGTGGTTGTGAAATAAGATGTTGAAACACAAAGGACAAAGGAAACAAATCCTTCAAAGGTTGTGGTTTGTGGCTTCCAGTGGGTGTTGCAAGGGCTGAGTTTGGAGGAGCAGCAGTGCATGTAGGCAGTGGAGGCTTTTCTGGGCACAGAACTGGTCAGGGCTATTTCCTCTGCCTGTGCTCTTTGTCTCACAAGGCTTCATTGTGGGATTTAATGTCCAGTAGTCCCTGTCACAACCAGGATGCACAAACAGAAGGTAAAATGAGCACTGGCTTTCCCTGCCAGGGGCTGCTGACACATTTACTGCCCACTTGTGATCCTTCAGAGGCCCACAGGATTGTGGACCTTCCTTATGCTACAGGCTCTTAAGTCAAGCTTCTTGACCAGCTTCACCCTCCCTGATGTAAAAAGGGCAGGTAAAGGCTGTGCCAAACGTTTCTGGTCATAGTTGGGTGATTTTTGTGAGGCTTTGAGTTAAGGTCTGTGGTTTTATGATTTCTGGCATTCATTGACTCAAAGTGCTTTGCTTTTCCTGATAAATCAGCTCACCAATATTAAAGGAATGTCCAGTATGTGCACGTAGCCTTGTAAAATATAGTGGACTATAAAAGGCACCCAAAGGTGTTGTTGTTCCTAAGGAGGTTTAAGCAGGAATTTTCCATCAGTTCTTCCCAGAGCTCTCTGACCTTCTGCCTCTCTGTCACGGGGAGGTGACACCTCTGCTCTTCCAGCTTGTGTTTCACAGGGTCCACGTCCTTCAGAGCCACACTCTTAAAAGATGACCAGATTGGCACACTCACCTGCACCAGCCCTGGCATCTCCTCCTCCTGCCAGTGCTGTGGTTTGTCCTGCTGCAGAAATTGGGGATAGTTCAGGTTTTAATAACTCCCCTCCCTGCCGAAGGCTCTCAGATTCCCATTCCTGCCAGAGCACTGGGCTTGGTCACAGGGCCTTGAGCAACAAGGGCTAAACTAAAACCAGTTTTCTTTTGGGGCCAAGCATCACTTGGGCCGTGCTTTGTCAGGTACCAAAATGCTGCAGAGACACATGAAATGTGGTGGTTGTGGTTGTTTTTCCCAGCCACATAAAACCAGGTTGTGAACACAGAGACTTGTGTGGGGATGTCCTTGCCATGCCAGTGGAAAGGTCTGTGTCGTTTCAGGAACTTGTCACTTAATTTTTATTCCTTCTTAGTTTGTATTAAATGTCATTCCATTCTTCTGGTTTAATCCTTTTTGAGTCAAGTTGATAAAACAGGTAGTTGTGTGTTCCAAGAGGAGAAGGGGTGGCAAAGATGTGCTCTAGGTGGGTGAAGCACAAAGTCACCGTCCCATAAGGACTGGCTGTGCCTTGTCTGGCTGTTCTAATGATTTCTAACCCAGCCCTCTGCTCTCCCTCACCCTTTCTATTTATTTATTTTAACAAATTGTGTGCTAAAAATGGAACAGCTCCTGTTTCAAAGACACAAACTGATGCTGAGCCCTGTGCTGGCTGGCTGGGTTAGGTGGAAGCACCCACAGGCGTGTTTGTGTCTGGAGCTGGGGAGGTTTAACAGATGCCCTTTCTGTGCTTACTTTTCTTCCTGTCTCCACCTGTCCATGAGAGGCTTGGTGTCTGTCCACTCCCAATAAACAGAGCCATATGTACATACACACACGTGTTTCTAATGGGAGGCTGCAGCACTCAAGGGCAGTGCCTCGACCTGCCTCGGGATTATCCGGTGTTTTCCATGGGTACCTTGTGGGGGATGGCAGGAATCCAGCACTTGGTCACTGACTGTGGGTGCTCTGAGGGTTTGCAGCACAGGGAAAAGTCCTTTTGTAACTGCTTGTGAAATGGTGCTGAGATTTAAGGGGTGGAGGGATCCAGGAACTGTGCGGAGCAGAGGACGAGGTGCTATTTTATAGAGCAGATTTATAAGAAGAACCTCTGGGTAAAACTCAGCTCAGAGTTTTGGTGCCTCAGCAGAGACACCACACTCTAGGACAGCTGATTTTTTTAAAAATGAGGCTGTTTCCTCGAACTGGGGAACATCCAGTTTCAACTTAGGACTTTGTACAACAGTCACTTTCTTCTTGAATGATGTCGAATTCACGTGGGAGGAGGGAGAGGATTTGTTTGGAAGATTTCAGCTCACTGTGCTGGGAGGGACCAAACTCAAGGAAACCTCTGATCTATATACACAACTGCTGCATTTTTTATAAATATATGTAAATGTCCTATTGTAATATTTGATCCTGGAAATAAACCAAACTGTTTTCAGTAGCTTTCTTCAGGTCTTGGTTTTTTGGGTTTGGGGGTTTTATTCATTAGTTTAGTTCTAATGGAAGTCTGTCCCTGTGTTCTATGGGGGAGCTCCAGAGTTGTTCCTTAAGGATACTGGAGTAGAAGGATAAGGAACTGTTGAGAACAGTGTGCTGCTTGCTCAGCCCAAAACAACTTCAGCCTGTTGTAGAGGTTACAAAATCCTGAAGTGAGACAAACTTTTGGGACCTTGATAGGAAAAAAACCTTTATGAAAATGAACAAAAAGAGGCAGGGATAGGATTTTCCATCCTTCCCAATGGGAGAGCAGAGGAAGTGGGGCTTTCTGCTCTGAACTGTGAGTGTCCTCCTGGTACAGGGGTCGTCAAGGCAGAGCCTCTGACTTCTGCATTTGTGTTGGGACGGTCCTGTCGTGGCCTCACATGGAATGTGGACAAGGACTTGGCAGGTATGGTGGGGTAACAATAATTAAGAAACTGCTTTTGGGTCATCCTCGTGTTCCTGACTGTAGGTAGGTCTCTGCTGTGAATCAGAGACCTCACTCACTGCCGTGGCCTTGCCCTGTCTGGAGCTGGAAAACACCCTGATCTCTTCGTGCAGCTCAGGAAAATATTTCCCATTCCATCTGAGTCGGAAATCTTTTTTCATCTGCAGGTCAAGGAACTACAGGGATACCTCAGACTCAAGGTACCTCTTGGGTTTAATTGATTTATTTATTTTTCCTTCTAGTTTTTAGCAGGGTTGGTTTATCTGAAGTGTTAATTCCTGTGACATTCATAAGAGCACTAAAGTGAATCCTGTCGTGTCCAGCAACATTGTGGTGGTACTTCTTCAGTCAGTTCTAGACACAAACTCCCTGCAGGGCTTTTGGGGGAGTGTTGGCTTACCAGTGGCAGAAATAGATTTGCAGATGCTACAGAAAGGAGTAGGAGACACCACTGGGTTGTGCTGAGCATCCTCTGGCCACGATCGGGGCGGAGGCTGGTTTGGCACAGAAAGGTTTCATCTCACCAATTCCAACTCAACTCCACCTCTGGTTCCCCTTGAACCCAAACCACCCTTGAATTGAAACCCAACCTTGCCAAGGTGGATTTGCTTTAGATGAGACCACGTTTGGCTGTGCCATGACTGGGATGGCCTTGGCAGCAAGTTCCTTGCCCGGAATTGCCATGCTGATGATGCTTCCACAATTAATCTCGTGTGAGAAAGGCAGGGCCACGCAGGCCCTCACGTGCTGGGCTAAAATTAACCTGTTATTATTATTACTGTGATTACTGTTTGGGTTCCGTGGGCAGGATCAGCCATCCCAGGGAGGATTCACCCTGACGCTGCGTGGCCAGGTTTCCTGTGGGAGATGATGGAGCAGATCATGTGTGTGGCAACGGGGGACGCTCCGAGCGCCGTGACGTAGAAGAGGCACAAGATGAGGTTGCAACACATTTTCTTCCAGGGGCGAAGAAACGCTTCCCCTCTTTCTAAGTAAGTGGAGAGGGGAAGGAGAAATTGGCTTCTTCTCGGCACTTGGCTGTCCTGTGTGTTCTGGCTGTGCTGTTGTCTGCATTTTAAAGACCAGTTTGTCTTATTTAGGAGTAAAACGGGGATTTACGTGCTGGTGCAAACTCTGATTTTCCTTTCAGAGGAACTGTGGGATAATCTGCTCCTCTCAGCTTCCTCTCCTAGAGGAATGGAATTACCTGATGTGACCCAGCCTCACCCGTTCATCTTTTCCCATGTGACTCTTGAGGGCTCCAGCTCCATCTTCTGTTTCTTCCTGTCTTGGAGCAGGATTTATATCCTTGACAATCCTGTACTCATTGATTCAAAAGCAGGAAATGCCACTTTGAAACCAATGGACTCGTGGGTCACCCTGGGTGGAGCAGGTTGGGGTATGAACCAAAGGCAGCACTCCAGATGCTCCTTTCACTTACCATGTTGCATTGAGCCTGTTTTGGGGCACTAACACACCTTTCCAGCCACAGTGGATTGGGAAGCCCCTGTCCCAAGCAGCTGATGTGCCTCAGCTCCTCATGATGAACACCCAAGGAATGGGAACCTTCTTGAAACTCTTCCTGGAGAAGGTTGTTCCTTCTACCTGCACAGCTCACGAGCCATCCTTTGCTCATGCCACCTCCAATTTCTCTGCAGACAAAACTGCCCCATTTTTGCCGTTTTTTGGAGCTACAGCTTCTCCTGTCTCCTGTTCGTGGACACAGAGGTCAGTCCTGTTCTCCTGGGCCTGTTCCTGTGCTGTCAGACCTTCTCTGTGGGAAGAGAGGAGGAGTTTCCCTGTTGCACAGGAGCTGCCAGCCTTGGGCACCCCAGGTAGGAAACCCTGCTGTCTGATGACTTGCAACAAGTGAGATGCCCAGACATGACCTTTCTCTCTCAATCTCAGCACCAAGGCATGAGATGTGCACATCATGGGGATACACTCAGCACCTGAGGAAAAGCTGGGCCACCTGTGAGGAAGCAAAGGCTGGGAGGTAGGAACCAGCTGAGACCCCAGAACGTTTATTTAGAAGCTTTTATTAAAATATTAGTGAGAGAGGGGAGTGTTCTCCCAATGCAGCCACCACAGGTTGTTCCAGGAGCAACAGTGTTCACTACTCAGGCAGAGCTCGAGGCATTCAGTGCAGATGCAGCAGAAGCCTTAAAATCTGACTGAAACTGTGCCTGTTCTGGTGAGCTCTGGCAGTGAAAGGGAGAAGAACCAGGCAGAAGGATCAGCCACGGAGCAGCTGGCTCATTCAGCCAGGACAGTCATCGTGGGGATGGAAGTATCATGACTGTGTGGCATGGGTGGACCTGGGGGTGGGAGGAGGAAGACAAGGGAGCACACACTGGGGCAGCATAAATAGTCACCCGTGGGTGATGCCTCCAGGACAGGGCTCATCCGAGGGGTGGATGCTGCTGGCTCCACGTGCCATCACTCCCAGGTAAGCCAGGAACTGGGGAGGGCAGTTTCCCTGGGCTTTGCTGGAATGGCCCTGCTTTTGGCCATGCAGATGTGCTGGCAGAGGGGTCATGGCTTTGGAGGGTCCTAACAGAGACTGGATCAGCTGTACATTGGCTTTGCCTCCCCTTGCATGGGGGGTTTTGGCTCTGTTGGCTGAGGTAGAAGCTGCTTGTTCAAGGGGAATGTTTTGAGGAGACAGCACACTGTGGGGAGCTTTCCAGGGGAAGGAGACCTCCTGTTCTCCCCGTGGGGAGGAAGGAGAGTCCTTGGAGAGGTTGAGGGGTGATGCACAAAAAGGCTCTGGCTGGTGAGAGCCTGGACTGTGAGCTCAGAGGAGCAGGAGCTGTTCCAGAAGGTCCTCTGTGGTGGGGAGGTGGGGCTCAGCACTGGACACTCATGGCTGTAGGGGGAGGACAACCACACACAGTCCCTGGGCTGCAGGGGCCCTGAACTCCATATCACCAAGGCTGGAAACAAGAGGGGAGGTGCAACTCCAGGATGGGGGGAGCTGATGGTCCACCTCGGGTGTCCTGGCTGGTGTTCCCTCCATGCAGGTCTCCCTGCCCTGTTCCTCCACACTCAGCCCTCCCTGGCATCCTGCTGGGACTGCTCTCCAGCCCCTTGGGCCATGCCAGACACGCTGCCCGAGCTGCTCCTCCCCAGCACACAAGGGGACTGAGGCAGCTCTTCCCACAGAAACACCCACGTGGGGCATTGGTGCCACGGTTGCTTCTGCTTTGCAAAGCCAGAGCGAGCTTGAAAAAAATACAGCCAGAGCCAAAAGCAGCTTAATCTGGGGAACTTGTGCAAAATGGGTCACAATCGGCCAGGAAAGGGGGAAATGCATAAACCCAAACTGGAGCAAAAAGAACACAGGGCAGAAGAAACAGGAGGGCCAGGACAACCCCAAACCAGGTTGTTTTCAGAGGTCCCAGAGTGACCAATGGATATTCCCATCTTGTAAGTACAGAAGAGAGATAATTTTGGAGAAAGTATCACCTGGAGATGGGCAGGCACTTTCTAGGTGAACTCCTGACTGACTAAGACATCAGTAGAGCTGGAGGGTAGGTGATAACCTTTTCTTAATTAACTTTAATTGGTTTCAGCATACTCAGAGCTATGGCAGGATTAGTGTACAACAGGGATGGAGTCACTGCTGGATTTGATTGGAGACTGGTGTGCCTTCACAAGTCCTTGTTGAAGGATTTGGCCCTTTTCCTGCCTCATTCCTGCTCACAGTAAACACTGGAAGCCAAACTGAGCTGTGGTGGGTGATTTGCTCCCCACAGTAATGTTATCACAGAATTACAGACTGGTTTGGGTTGGAAGGGAACTTAAAGATCACCTTGTTCCAACCCTCCAGCCCTGGGCAGAGACACATTTTGGAGGAGCTAACCCTGCAGTTGTACAGGTCTCAAGGCTTGGCTGTGTGACCTGCTCTTGTCCTAAACTCCATTGCCCATTTGGCAAAGAGGTGTTAGGATTTCCACTGGAAATTGCTCTCAAGCAATTGAGAGGTGGGCTGAGGTGGGACCCAAACCCATGACCAAGCAACTCCAGTCCCCCCTCAGCTGTGGGTGAGGCAGCTGTGGGGCAGCACAACCCTTTCCTCTCCTGCTCTCCCTCCCTGTTCCCGTGCAGGACAGACATGTGTGTGGGGAAGTGCAGTCGCATCGTGGGTCCCTGCCTGCTGACCCTGGGCACGCTCTCTGCCACAGCCAACATCCTCCTGCTCTTCCCTGGTGGAGCATCCAAGTACCTGCTGGAGGGGCACATCAGCAGACACGCCATGACCATGCCTGGCATCTGGGGAGGCGCCATCCCCGTGAGTACCACGGGGCACACCTGTCCTCCCTGTGTGCTGTGGAGCGGGGACAGAGCCATGGAGCAGGGCAGGTGGCTGCCCTTTGTCCCCCAGCCTCACTTTGCTTCCCCCAGGTGCTGCTGGCAGCGACCCACATCACGGCGCTGGGGTGGCGATGCTCCGGCTGCTCCAGCTGTGGCACCCGCTGGAATGTAAGGGCAGTGCCAAGCAACGTGGGCTGGGAGGTGGGGTGGCAGGGGTGACACCCTGCCCGTGCCACCCCACCTCCCAGCCACAGTGGGACGTGGCATGGATCCCCCTCTCCCATCATCCTGTGGTGGGATGTGGTGGGTTCCCCCCCTCTCATGGCAGGTCCTGGCAGGGGTGTCCCCTCTCCAGCAGCTCTGTGGTGGGACAGGGCACAGATCCCCCTCTCTCACGGTCCTGTGGTGGGTCATGGCACGGTGCCCCTCTCTCGTGACCTTGTGGTGGGATGCTGCATGGTGCCCCCCTTCCCAGAGGGCAGGCTTTCCAAGTGTGCTGGCACGGGCTCTGCCCCACCAGGCTCCACATGGCAGATCCCTGCCCATCTCCCTCCCTGCCTGTCCCTGCTCCCTGCCTGCCTCTGCCCAGCCCAGTGATGGCTCCATCCTCAGCTGCAGCTGCCCAGGGTGGGAGCTCCTTTGGGTGGGGGGGAGTTTTCCCCCTGTCAAACCCTGCTGACAACCTGCTGCTGTGTTTTGGTGCCTGTCTGTCCCTCAGTGTCCCCCCTGTGCCCTGGTGCTCCCCACAGGCATTCATCTCCACCGTGCTCTCCAAGCTGGCGTTCCTGGGGGCTGCTGCCTGCTTCGTGCTCTCCGGGGTGGGTTTGACCAATGGACCCCTCTGCTTCTACAACACCTCCCAGCATGGCCTGGGGCATGGAGCTGTCTGGGGATACCCCTTCCCAGATGCCACTGGCCAGGGGCCTGATGCCAGGTGAGGGGCTGAATCAGCAGTGCTGCCTCATCAGCTTATTGCTAAATAAGTCACTGTTAATTGTGGTGGTGGGGTGCCTGGGTGCTTGCAAGACCCTGGTAGCTCAAGAGCTGCGCACCTTCCATGGATTTCCATATGGGGCTTTCCATCTCCATCACCCCCCTAGCCCCACTTATCCCTGGGGTGAAGGATGGGGTGTCTGGAACACCCTTCGTGGCAGAAAGCAATGGGATTGCTGACCTGCCACAGGCAGCATCCTGCATGTCCTTCCCTCCCCGTCACACAGGGAGAAGATCTACCTGTACAATCGGCACACCTGGAGCATCTGCCTGGAGCCTGAGGGCATTGTGGCCTGGAATGTTGTGCTCTTCTCGGTCCTGCTGCTCATCAGTGTGGCCGAGATGGTGCTGTCCTTCCTCCAGATCGTCAATGGCTGCCTCGGCTGCCTCTGTGGCTTCTGTGAGGGCAAGTAGGGCCCGGTGGCAGTGCCAGGAGGCTGTGCTCAGAGGAGGTGTCACCCCTGGGTGTCACTTGGCTGGTGACACACGCCATGGTGGGGGTATGGCAGGAACTGTGACACCAGCCCACTGCAAGGGCCCCGTGTGAGATGGACAGAGTGCCCTGTGAGGGACTGCCAAGGGCTGCCCCCGTGCAGAACCCCCTGCCAGGGCCATACCCCTTCCCTCCTCCCTGGAGTGGGTGCCCTCGGGGCTGGCAGCTCTTTGGGGTTGGAAACCAGCCAGGTGAGGGATGGAGGTGAGGACATGGCTCCTGGTACCCCAGCATGAGCCCAGTGGCTTCCCCGGCTGCTCCTTATCAGCCTCCACCCACCCCAGTGCAAAATGTGAATGATGGTGTTGGTAGAGGTAAGAGCTGGAAACTAACTTGATTCTTGTTAATCAGTTCATATTTATGGCAGTTGGGCTGGTGTTTGTCACCCCCAGAGGGAAGGAGAGGGGAGGGAGACCAGAGGAGTTGAGCTGGGCTCCCACTGGAGCACTCAGATGGAGTCTGCTGGGGGAGGCAGGGCTGGAATTGAGGTGCAGTCCCCAAAGTTCACCCACACACAAATGTCGGGAGCAACTGCTGCTCATCCCCAGGACCAGCACCCCACTGCTGTTGCCCCCCAGTTTCATGAGGTGGCTCTTGCTCAGAAAGGAGCTGGGCTGGGGGCACGAGTCTCCCCACCAACCAATACATAATTAAAAAAATAACAATAAAAATGAGATAAAATCCAGCATGGGGACAGTAAGACAGCTCCGTGTGATGTGGCAGTGCTGGATGGGGGCAGGATCTGGCACTGGGGGACGGGGGGAGCTGACCTGGACTAGGACATGAGGCAGCTCCTTCGCTTGCCGTGGCGCTGGCGGGCCCGGCGGGGAGCAGTGGCTGTCAGGGGGATGTTCTGGAGCACATCGTGCAGTGTGAACATGCTGAAGGAGATCTGCTCGTAGGGAGACCTCTTCCCGTTCTCATAGAGGCAGGCGAAGGCGATGGCTGTGCCTCCGGCCACCGGTGCCTCTGTGTAGGGCAGCTCCATGTAAGCCAGGTCTGAGTAAGCACTCGGGCCCTCGTAGATGACCCAGGGCTCTGTCCAGCTCTCTGCATCCCTGGGGAAGGTGCTCAGGTGAACACCCATGTTGACCCGTGAAATGGAGCTGGTGGGGTGGGAGTAGAGGATCCATGTCGGTGCTTGGAAGAAGGGAGTGGGGCTGGGGGTCGCTGCAGGGTCCTCGTGGACCAAGGTGACACTGTGGGCATGGTGGTGTTGCCCGGGGGTAGGACAGTCCTCGCTGGGCTCCTGTGGCTCATGGTGGCTGGCAGTGGCCACAGTGGGCAGCTCATCACCCGCTGCCTTCCAGGTGGGCAGGTACCGAAACCCCCGGAGCATCCCAGGGAGCATCCCAGGGAGCAGGCGTCGAGCTGAGCCCCGGAGGGGCAACACAGAGTCCTGGGAGGTGGTGGGGACATACACAAAGGGTGCTGGGAAGCCGATGACACTGCCATGACAGCCATGAGGGGGCTCGACCAGCCGCTGGACCAGCTGCCCCCTGTGGAAGACGGCCCCATCATCTGTGCTGAGCGCCTGGACCCTGAAGCCCAAGGGGCTGCGGGCGTTGCAGTAGAGGACGTTGGATCCATCCTCCTCATCCACCGAGACCAGCTGGCACTCGCCCGTCTGCAGGTTGGGGATGAACTCCCCGAAGCGCCAGCCGCGGCCGTGGTCGTCGCTGTAGAAGGCGAAGGAGTGCGGGGTGGTCTTGCAGAGCTGCCCGAAGCACTCCTTGCAGTCGATGTGGTAGCTGTAGGCAGGCACCAGCAGGCGCCCGGAGCGCAGCTGGATCCCGTGCCCCGGGCCCAGCGCGAACGTCGCCCAGTCTGGGGAGCAGAGATGGGATGGGGTGAAGGTGGGCTGGATGAAGAGTGATCACCATGGTACCCTGCCATGCCCAATGTGGAAGGGGCTTTCCCCTGTCCAGCCAAGCCAGGTGATAGTGTGGGAGGGCAGCAGAGCCTGGTTGCCCTCACACGTGGTCCTACCCCTGGCTATGGGTAGGTCTCCATCTTTTCCCCATCCCAAGTGATACAGATACTCCCTCCATCCCCTTTCCCCTCTGCTAGACGTTCTCTTCCCTCCTCTTGGAAGCTTGTGGGCTTCCTACTGCAAGTTCACCTCCAGCCACACCACAGGTGGCTCCAGGAGGTCAAAACCCACGGTCACCTCCTTGCTGGCTGTCCTCCTCCCTCCTCGCCCCCCTCCAGGTCGGTACCTTTGATGGTGGTGCCAATGACCTGCTGTGTCAGGTCTGTGGCTGTGCTCCAGCTCAGGCCCTGGTCGGCGCTGGTGACGCAGCAGAGGCGGGTGACATTCTGGCCAGTGACAATCTGGTAGGCTTCGGGCGTCCTGCCCAGCACCGTGATGAAGAAGAGGAAGAGGGTGTCTGTGAACTCATCGTAGAGTGGGCAGGGGTTCATCGACCGGTGGTGCTGCAGCGTCGCAGTCTCCAGCACACGCATGTCTTCCCACTGCCCAGGGAGGAGGAGGAGGAGAGAACAGAAAGGGATGAGGCAGGTGAGGACCATCCCACCTTTCTGCCCAGAGAAGCTGTGGCTACCCTATCCCTGGAAGTGTCCCAGACCAGGCTGGATGGGTCTTGGAGCAACCTGGTCTAGTGGAAGGTGTCACCAGCAGGGGATGGAATGAGTAGAGCTTTGAGGTCCCTCCCAACCCAACCCACCCTGTGATTCCATGATTCCTTTCACCCAACCCAGCCTCCCCCACCACACAGCCAGCCCCAGGAGCTCAGCTGTGCCACAGAGCAACAAGGCCAACCTTCTCCATCCATCTCCATGTGCCCAGCCCAGCGTGTCCCCCCAGCCCCGGGTGCATCCCCCGTCCCACCTCCACGTAGGTGCCGTAGATGGTGCCACGGCGCATCACTAGCAGGTTGGCATGGGCATCGTCGGCGCTGAGCCGCTCCTCGGCGAACGCCAGCAGCTTGGCCACGCAGGGCAGGTAGAGCAGGGCGGGCACACGGTACGTGACGCCGTTGGATTCCTTCTCAAAGAGCACGGTCCGGGCGGGGAAGTGCCGGGAGCCCATGGGGTCTGAGACACAAGGATGCAGCCCCACCACAGGGGGTTGGGTGATGAAGGTGGGGGATCAGCTGTTGGGCATGGCTGGGGGCACTGGGCTGTCCCTGGGAGGGTTTGGGATTTCACTTGGTGGGTTTGGGGCTTGTGGAAGCTACAGGGAGCAGGGGCTGAGGGGCAGGGCTGGGGTGGAGGGGGTCTGAACATGCACTGCTGTGGTGGGGAGTTAAAGGTGGGCCACAGCTTTGGGTACCAGCGAGGAGGCTGACCTAGGGACCCCAAAATAAAATTAAATAAAATTTAATTGATCTCTAAGACATTTTTCTGGGCAATCAAGGCCAGTGAGCAAAGGAGCTCCTTTCAAGTGGGCGTTGGGAGGGCTGAGCCCACCTCTGCATACACAAGACCCCCAGACCAGCCTGGGCTCATCACAAGGGGGTCAGGGAGTGTTTTCTCCTGCACCTCTGGTGCCTCCAGCACTATGGACCCAGCAGGCTCCCTGTTCCCCTGCGCTGTGGGGGGAACCTGGGCTGCACAACACAGACTGCGGGGTCCCCAGCTGGGCTGTCCCTGCTGTCCCCAGGTGCCCTTCCTTTGGGGACAGCAGGAGTGACACTGTGGTCAGCTGTCCCCAGTTTACACGTCCCTACGTGTCACCCTTGGGGATTATTACCACAGGAGGAGATGGGCACCCCACTCCAGGCACAGCCAGAGCAGCCAAGAGTGACTTTCACCTGTAGTTTAGTGCAGAGCTTTTGCTGATCTGACACCCCCCCGAGAAAGTGAAGGCACTCACCGGGTCCTGCTCAGCTGGGGTGTCCCCTCTGTCCCACCAGCTCCTGCTGCTGCCGGGTTTCTGCAGAGCTGTCTCCTCCCTGCTTCACTGCCACCCCCCTCCCCTCAGAGGGTCCCCCCACCGATGGGTCACGGGGCTCCCACAGTGACGGTGGCCAGGAAAAACCCCTGAGTCAGCAGTGGAGCTGCTGGTGCCGTGCCCATGGCACAAAGACACCCTTATGGGCCTGGGCAGAGCCAGGGGCCCCGTGGCTGCTGAGCCTCCTCGCTCAGAGCCCCTGGGACGGGATGCAAGCAGAGCCATGATGGGGGAATTACATCTCCTGCCTCAGTTTCCCTCCTCCTGCAGGCTGGGAGAGGCCAGACCTCACTGTCCAGGTGCTGCAGCCCATGTTCCCCATGGTCTACCCTGCCTGGGGGTTGTGGGCTGGAGGGTCCCAGACCTCCTAGGACCCCCAACCTTCCCAGAACTCTTAGTTCTCCTAGGATCCCCAGCCTCCCCAGGACGCCCAACCTTCCCAGAACTCCCAGCCCTCACAGGATCCCCAGCCTCCCCAAGACCCCCAACCTTCCTAGGATCCTCAGCCCTCACAGAACCCCCAGCCTGCCCAGAACCTCCATCCACACACAGGTCAGCCACTAAGAACCTCTTTTTACACCTATATTCCATCTCTGCCATCAACTCAGCTTAGAGGGCTTGACAAAATTCACAGGGCAAGTCACGGATCAGAAGCTCCAAGGGTGAAAACTGAGGCAGAGGCTGCAGAACTGCCCGTGAAGGGCCCCTGGGATGGCCCAGGGTGACCACGTGTGGCTCCTGCTGCTCCACCCTGCTGGTACAAACGCCTCCCAAGCTTGGGTTAAGAGGGTTCCTGGAGCAGGGAACCGTGAAAATGCTGTTAATCCCTGCTGCTCCTGCGGGACACCTGGGCTGTGAGGAGAACAGGTTGCAGGGCACATTAACCCCTGCTTCAGCTGCTTCCCTGCTAGGTTTAAACAGAGCTGAGGAAAATCCTGGCTCTGCTTCCCACCCTGACAGCATCCCTCCTGCTTCCCAGCTGGAGCTGCTGCCCCATAGCTTCAGCCCTGAGGCAGCTGCCAGCCAAGCAACCATCCCCATCCCCATCCCATCCCACCATCCATGGCCCTGCTGCTGTGGCAGTGCCAGGAAGGCTGGTCAGGATGGCAGCACCAGCCCAATGGATTTGGGGTCAATACTTGTCACCAGTTCCCAGCACACCAGTCAGTGCCAACAGTGCCAATATACCTTAAAGCTGGGCCAGTGTCTCCTCCTGCTCACACCAGCTGAGGTGCCAGTGATGACCTGGATGGTACCAGCATGCCCAGAGCTGTGCCCCACCCCATCCCCACCTAATCCATGCAGGAGAGTTTGGCCAACACAGCAAGGGGAGACCCAACAAAACCCATGCTGATACAGGGCTTCAGAGATGCTGATCCCAAACAACCTTCCCTGCCCACAGAGCAGGGACCCTCACCCAAGACAGAGGGGCAAACCCACAAAATATCCTCCCAGGGGAGCACCAGGGTGTCCCATGTGGGGCAGAGGCTTCCACACCTCATGACACAGGTGAGGGGAACATCTCACATGCCACGGAGAAAGGCAACCAGTCAGGATGCCTGGCTTCAAGCAGGATGCTTGGGACTCCCATCCCAAAGGCAGCCCCAGCAGGTGCATTACTCCTTGCTGAGCATGGATGCTGCTGGGTGGGACATCCAACACCTCTCCTGCTCCTTTGAGCACTGCATCCCTTTGCTGAGCTCTCCTCAGTTCCCTCCCCCTACCCTAAACCTAAAAAATCAGGACTTGCTCCAGTGAGCTGTGACCAGACTGGACGTAATGATGGCTATCAAATAAAGTCAAAAGCAGGCAAATGATTACACCCATGATTAATGATTAAGAAGCTGGAATGTCTACTCCAGCTGCAGCCTGCCCAGCACTCCCCAGCTGGGAACGGGATCACCCAGGATGTGGCCAGTGCAGAGTCTTTGGCTCAAGGTCCCCAAAAAGGGACCAACCACCAATTTGGTGACCCCAAACAAAGCCCCCAGTGCCACCCCCCCTCAGGCACAAAAGTCCTGTGGGTCAGTCCCAAAGCAGTGGGAAGCCACAGTGGGTTGTCACGTGTCCTAGTTGGTAGCTGGGAGCCTCATCCTCTCCTGGAGACTGGTCCACAGCAATGGCAATCCCAGCTGCTTCCTCTTCTTGTGTGGGTGTTGGACAGCATAAAGGTAGGATGTGTACTGGAGCTCTGGCATGACCATTCTCTGGCAGGTTCTCAGGGTCCTGTTGTCCAAGTCTTGCCTGAGGTTGTACCCCAGGATATTTGCAGCCCCTGACTGGAAAGGCAGGAGGGCTTTGTTCTTGATGTGATCCTTCCCCACTGCCTCCTGCTCCAAGAGACAGGTCTCCATGAGCTCCTTCTGTCTGGTTCGCAGGTGATGCACCTCCTTTTCCAGCAGCTCGAGCCCTATGGTCTCCTCGATTCTCCTCCAGAAGCTCTGGTTGAAGTGCAAGTAGAGCTTCCAGTCCAGTGAGCACCACACTTTTATCCGCTCCTCGCTTTCCGGAGTCAAGGTCTGGACAGTGTCCTGACTTCTGGAATTGAGCTTGAAGTAAATCACATCATCCAGATCCCAGCACAAAGCGTGCTTCAAGAGGATCATGGACTCATCAAAGTAGTCTGCTATCAGAATGAGGTGGAAGTTCTGCTCGATCTCCTCCAGGACGGCCTGGGTGTACTCCGTGTTGTCCTCTGCATTGTTATCATAGCCGAAGTCAAACCACATGATATTCCTTGCATAGATGTTCTGCCTGTAGTCCTTTGGGTGGTAATACCTTGTGGGTGATGCCAGGTACTCGTTCACATCCTTGGAGCTCCTGAAGGCAGGGACATTGTTCTTGTAGTAGATGTAGGAAGACTCCAGCAGAGGAATGGGGTTCCTCAAGATGGAGAAGTAGAAGGTGTTGGCTGCCATCACCTTTTGCACCTATTTGTGGGAGGAAGAAGAGATTATTCTGCAGGCACTGTGGTCCCAAGCAGGTTTGTCTGCAGGTGCTGTGGCTCCTTCTTACCTCAGAGGGGTTAAACCGCAGGTGGTTGCACATGATGTTGTAGTTTTGGCCTATGGCCTTAAAATCCTCTACAAAGTGGGCCACGAAAGTCCTTGGGTAGCCCAGGTGGAGGAGCTGGTCAGCAGGGAGGGCCACGGTGAGGTTGTACCTCTCTGCAAACCTAAACATGATGTTGAGCACGGTGCTGCTGGCTGTCTTGTGGGTCTTGAGGAACATGACATTTGTCTTGGCATGGCATGGCGTGGGAGGGATCAGCAGCTCCTCAGGGCTCTTGGAGATACTGCAGGAAGGCGAGGGATGGGGCAAACGGCCTCTCCATGCTGGCCCCCATCTCTGAGACCTGGCAAAGCCAAGCCCTGGTGCTCCTCTGACACCACACCTCCAGCTGGTGCAAGGCTGCACCCAAACCAGCCCCATCCCTCCACCACAGATATCAAGAGTTTTCTCCTTCTCCAGTTCTCACCTACCCAAAGGCTTCAGCTCAATCCCTTTTTCTTTCCCTCTTCAGCTGATTTTGCCCTGCACTTTGGCTAATTTGATCCCTTACCCACCCAAACAAAGACCCAGGACTTATTTTGGGGCATGACCCTTCCAGTATTATCCTAAGGCTCAGGAGAGCTAAATCAGGTGACACAGTCATGTCCCAGCTGCCTGGGCAAATGAAGCTGTGCAGCCTTGCTTCTGCTTCACTTACCTGTAATTCTTCTCCTTCACATGGAAGAATCCTGACAGGAAGATGAGTCCCAGGCACAGGCTGAAAATGATCAGACACCTGATATGCCTGGAGAAAAAAAGGGGAGTTTCAGTGGATTTTTATGTGCTAGTCCTTCCCTGAACCACCAAACCTTGCACCTTGCCCAGTTTTAGGTCTCCGTGGTGGCACCTCTGGCCCCCCCAGTTGTGTCAGCAACTCTGGTGTTAGCGGCAAGACAGTGAGAAATTGCATTTTCACTATTATTCTCCTAATTTTGGCCTTTGGCAAGACACAGTGTGCTTCATGCAGAGCCTGAGCTTTTCCAACAGCTTCCACTCTGCTCTGCTGCCTTTTGTTTTGCTTTTCTTTTGGTTTTCTGGGGCTTTAGAGCTTATTCACTATTCAAACTCCCAGATTATTCACTAGAAAATGAGCCCTTTGTAGGGTTGTAAAGATTTTCCTGGTGAGAAACCCGAGCAGCTCTTGTAATCGCATCACTCCAGAAGATGGGGATCACAAAGAAACACTAAACTGAGGGGTTTATTCGATATGACAGAGGTTTTTCCAGTCAGAAAATCAATTAATAGCAAAACAGCACTTGTAATGAATTAATTACACCCCACTTTTAAATGGGAAGGCTGGATAATGATGGGAGGGGAATCTTTTCCAGCACTAATTAGGCACCCACCATGTGTCAAGGTGTCCTTGCCTGTGGCAGGGGGTTGGAATGGGTCCAGGGGGTCTTTAAGATCCCTTCCAATCCAAACCATCCTGTGAAACCACAATCATCACCAGTGTACTCCAGCTGGGACACGGAGGGGATCTTTTGAAGGTGTGACGCCCACCAAAAAGGAATCTTTCATCACCAAGCTTGATCTGACTTCTCTGATGTTTTAACTCATTGTAAATTCCATGTTTTCAGTCCCCATTCCCAAAATCCACCAGCCCTGGCTCAGGATATAATCCCAGTTTAGTGCACAGTATGGTCACACTCATGGCTCCCACTCTCCCAAGGGAGCAAGCAAGGCCCCAAGCCTTCCTCTAAGAGCCCTTCCCAAAGCCAGGGAACACCCTCAGCCACAGCTAGTACCAACCTCTCAGGAATTTGCAGCACAGCTTCTGCAAGAATAGTTTCCAGACATAGCTGCAGGCAAGATTTCATCAGGATTTCCTAATTTTTGGTCCTGCATCTATTGAGGGTACAGGAGTGAGACAATCCCTGATCCTTGGGGATGGGATGGGAAAAGGAAGGTGGAGGGGCCCAACAAGCAGGGAGCAGGTTCACACCAGCTGCAGGCAGCCCCAGCCACTCTTCTTGGGTTTATTTAAACTGAAGCTGTTGTTGGTGCAGTGGTTTTCCAAAACACAACACCCTGCCCGCCTGGAGGTCCTTCCTAAACTGGAGATGTCCTCCTTTTGCATCTTTTCTGTCGAGTTTAATTAGTGCAATAAGGGGCTAATTGTTTATTTGGGTGGTGTCCCCAAAATGGCACCTCTGTTGGATGTTTTATGGGGCAAACAAATCACATATACCCAAAATCATCCTGAAGGCAGAGTAGGCTCACAACGTGCTCTGGATTATCAGCCCCTTCTGCTACAAGACAAGCTCTGTAGACCTTTGCATCTAATCATCTCAAGGCATCCCATGATATTTTAATAATTGTTTACTTAAATAAAGGATTACAAAGTGCCTTCCTGCCTCCAAATCTCCAGACATGGTCAGCACACCAAGCTTATCTCTCAACTCCCTGCAGACTCATTTGGTTGGCATGTGCCCCAAATCAAACAACTGCTGGATTTTGCATCTAGAGACACAGTGGCGAGAAAGTTCCAAATTATCTAGGTCAAAGCCACAGCAGCTTCCCAGAAGGGCCAGTTTTAAGAAGGAAGAGTGACTAATTTCTGTGGCACACAGTCCACAGAGGTGCCAAGAATGTGCAGAAATGACAGGCTTCTTGTCCCGGGGGTGACAAATGATGTGACAAATGACGCATTCTCATGGCATAGTGCCTGTTCCTCTGCCCAGGATGGATGGATGGATTAATGGATGGTGAGATATCTGCCTTCCAGCTCAGGGAGCAAGTAGGGAGTGGGGACATGGAGGGGACTCTGCTGCACCCCAACCCAGCAAAGGTGTGCAGTGGAGGTGTCCAGGGGAAGGGCCAAGGGCAGGGATCGAGGTGATCCCCAGGGAGGAGTGTGGGAAAACAGAGACCTGGGGGGTGAGAGGAGGTATGTGGGGTGCTGGTCAAGGCACTCACGCAGCTGGGTCCTTATGACCACAGAGAGTCCTGTCCCCACCACCCCCCAGGCTCAGCCACCCACACCTGCACTCACAGGGGCTCTCCCTGGGTGCAGCGTGGCATTCCCACTCACACAGTGGGAATAGGGTGGCTGAATAAACCCCTCATGGAGCAAACTGATGGCACCTTTTCCTCCTCTCACAACAAACCTCCATCATTCCTGCAGACACTGTGCTTGTAAACAAATGAGCTCCTGAAATGCTTCAAGGTTTTTACTGATAAAAACCGTGTAGGACCTCTACCCAGAGCATTCTGGCTCTGTTTTAAACACTGCAACTGCTCTGCCAGAACACAGCCCAGGACCAGTGTGGGATTCACTACCAGACCTTGCTTCTAGTGACACGTGAGTAAGACATGACAGCTCCTTGAAAGTCTGCAGAGAACAATGACTACATTTCAGGCTCCATATGCTTCAAATACACATCATGTAAATTAAGAGAATATCAGTTGTTTGGACAATGCTCTCAGGCACATGGTGTGATTTTTGGGGTTGTCCTGTGCAGGGCCAGGAGTCAGACTCCATGATCCCTGTGAGTCCCCTCCAGCTCAGGCTATTCTAGGATTCTGTGTCCTGCAAACCTGCACTGGGGTTTAACCCATTTGGCCCCCACTGCCCTGACACCCCTCTGTGAGAACCTTAAAAGACTATGCACTTAGTTTCAGAAACACCTCCCTCTTTGTCACAACACTGCAAGTTTCTGACCTGAACCGGATCATGGAATTGTTTAGGCTGGAAAACACCTCTAAGCCCTGGCAAAGCAAAGCTCAAGAGAGAAATCCCCAACTCGAACGTCGCACTGAAGTTACCTAAGCATCTCTGACACGCAACCAGCCTGCGAGCCTTTGGAGGAAACACTTGGGACCTGACTGCTAAGACACACAATCCTTCTGAGAAGCCAAAAAACTTCCAGAGCACTTGGCAGGGCTGGTGCCAGAGGCTCCACTTGCCTTTCCAACCTGTGCCGTGACATCTCCCAGCTGTGAAGAAAACATGGAAATCTACCACTCTTGGAGGTGCCGCTACAGATGCTTTAAGGCTTGGGACAACCTCCTCGTTGCTTTGGCTTAAGCAGAAAATAACAGACCTCTGCGTCAACTTAACAAGGCTCTTTCAGATTAAAAGACCTGGAACACAGGAAAGAAATATTCATGGCAAAATGAATCTCTACACTGGAGCAAACTGGAACTAAGTCTATAGGTTATTAACAACTTCCAGGGATTACCTGAACCAGACCTTCCCGCAAAGCGAGTTTTAATTCGGCACGCCGAGCACTCGGCTCCCTCTGCCCTTACCTTGGAGTGCACCCAGGGCTTTTCATGCTGCTGTGAGCTGGGAAGTATCTCCTTTGCAAATCGATTCCAGTACCCTTTTCGTCTCCTCTGGCTCTTAGTGGCCACGTCTCTATTTCTAGCATCCCCTCGCTGCTATAAATGGCTGGGATAGGTGAGGACAAAGGGAGTGGCTAGGTGTTCCCTGGAGTGGGTGGGAGTTAATTAATAAGCCATGGAAAGTGCTGGTATGGCAGGACATTAACACAGGTATAAAGAGCTGCCTCAGGACACAGTGTTTGTAACAGCTTTGCAGGGAAGGAAAGGTTTGGCAGGGACCCTTTAGTGGGGACCCTCTCCTCTCCTGGCTGCACAAGGGAGGTGTGGGGGGCTCATGGCAGGATCCAGGCAAGGTTCTGGTGGGTGGGGGGCTGGTAGAGAGCACTGGTCCCTTTGTCACCCTGAATGTCACATTGCCCAGGTCCCAGTCACTGTCTGCCATCCCTTTCCTCTGCTTCTTGCTTGGTGGGTCAGGACTGTAATTCCCTGCCAGACACATTTGGTAAGAGGAAACTAGGGACATGAGTAAAACAGGAATGGTGTTCACCTACTGAAAATTCCTCTCAAAACACATTCAGACTTTCAACTTTTTGGTAAAAATGCAATTATTGTAGCTGGAGGTTAAGGGCTTAGACACTCAGCTGTATCCAGGCCTTGTGGGGGAAGAACTCTTGCCCCTAAATGGGCCTTATTTTATGGTTTGTTTCCAAAATGACTTCCTGGTGTTAGCAACGATTACAACCTGCATTATGCAGGAATTTAAAATTCCACTGAGGCTGCTGTACACCAGCACTTCACAGAGTGGGTTTGACAGTTGCAAATTGCCCTGGGGAGAGCAGGATTTGTCCTGCAGGTCTGGAGGTGGGGTCACCTCCCTGCTCCCCACACAGGGATGAAGCCAATGCCTTCCTCATTTGGGCAACAAGAAGCGTACCCACATCTCCCAGCCTGGATCAGGGGGAATTAAGTTGCTGCTTTTGGTCTTTTATGGCCATGCCACGTTCCATGCACCTCCTGGTGGTCCCTTTTCCCTCCCCACCCACAGTGCCACCTTTCCAAACCTCGTGTGCTGTGTCCCAGCCTGCCCCACCAACAGCCAAGTCCTCCAAACTCCAGGATCCTTCACTCGTGGTGCTCCGTCTTCAGAGTGCCCAAATACACAGCATTTCCTTTTAAATCACAGCTTGCCCAGGCCAGCCCCAACCCCAGTGCTTACCAAGATGCAGAGATTAGCAAGGTGTAGGGTTGCTTTCCTTGAGTTTTTTGGTAGAACCTGAGTCAATGTGCTCTTTTTAAAGAGAATTTCTAGGGTTACTCTTGGCACAGCACCAGCTGCTGCTGGCAGAGGGGGCACATTTCATCAGCCTCTTTCTCCTGTTACATTACACATGTCAGCTGTGCCTTTTCTTGCTCAGGAGCTGGTAGAGCCCATGGATCACAAAAGCCCATTTTCCACACTTTTACAATCGATTCACTGCTCTCTCCTGGGGTGTTGTACACGAATCCTGAGGTTTGGTTATGCAAAAAAACCCCCCAAACCCAACAAAACCCAAACCAAAACGGTGCCAGACAGAAATACTTGCCTTCATGGGGGGGTGGGCTGCTCAGAGACCAGGGCAGGGAAGGTCAGCCAGCTGATGCAGGATTAGTGAGCAGGATGCTGGATTCACAGCTCCATACTGGCTCTGCTCCTTGCTGGGGGGCAGTGCCCAGGCAGCCTCAGCCTGGCTCAGCCCCTCACTCACACCCCCACAGAGGGAAGGGGATGATCAGAAGGGTGGAAGTGCAAAAACCCAGGGGTTGTCATAAAGGCAGTTTAACAGGTAAAGCAAAACCTGCACTCACACAAGCAAAAGAAAAGGAATTCATTCCATGCTTCCCATCACAGGCAGGTGTTCAGGCATTCCAGGAAAGCTGGGCTCCATCACATGTAAAGGTGATTTGGGAACACCCCCCTTCCTTCTTCTTCCCCCACTTTTACTGCTGAGCACAGAGTCCTACCCGTGGGATATCCCTGTGGTCAGGGGGGTCAGCTGTGTCCCTCGCCAGCTCCTTGCACACTCCAGCCCCCCATGAGGAGCAGAAAAGACCACACTGTGCAAACACTGCTCAGCAAGAGCTGCAACATCCCTGTGCTTCCACTGCTGCTTCAAACACAGCCCCGGAGCAGCTACTGTGAAGAAAACTAACTCTATCCCAGCCAAAAAACAGTAAAGAGAGAGGCAAAACCAGTACAGAGAGCCAAGTGCGTCCTCTCCGTGCCAGGAGATCACTGCTTCAAAGTGTGGAGCATCCACATCATCCTAATGCTTGCCTGTCCCAGGAAAAACTGAATTTTGGACAAGATTTCCCTGCCACAATGATTCTTTCTGAAAATACACATACATGTACCCACCCTGTCTCCTTCCCAAACAACAGTGCACCCCTATTTGAAAACACAATTGAAAACATGGAACTGAAGAGTAACGCTGGTGTTTAAGGTCTAGGAGAGCTACTGTAAAACAACCCTACAATGACTCATCCCTTCTACTCCCTCAGGGAA
This sequence comes from Xenops minutus, assembly GCA_035221455.1. Classification (NCBI taxonomy): domain Eukaryota; kingdom Metazoa; phylum Chordata; class Aves; order Passeriformes; family Furnariidae; genus Xenops; species Xenops minutus. The sequence goes on from JAWWEE010000010.1 coordinate 21,371,493, forward strand.
CTGCTCTATTGTTAAGTGAAACAGTAAAACTTACATGGATCTTCACGTGTAAGGAAGATGGTTACATGGAGCCAGAACTTCCCTGCCCACAGCACTGGGTTGTGTGTCAGTCTCAATTCCCTCCCGAGCACTCTCTCCATACACAGATGAAAAGCAGGAGTATGGAAAGTTCCGCTTCCCAAAAAGAGCCTTTCATGTGGAAAGCCTGTATTTGAAACAGTGATGGTCAGTAGTTTGGGGGAAAAAAGGAAAAGAATGGTGTAGGAAAAAGGCAGAGAATATAAATAGTCTGACTGGGAAAGAACAAGCTGTATCAGCTTATCCTGGCAGAAAGCAAACCCTGAATATTTCTCCTCCAAAAACCTCATGGACTTTTCATATTTTTGCATCATCCCACACCCAAGGAGGCACAGGCTACTTGTGTTCCATGGGCTGCCTTCTCCTTCTCAGAACCACAGAATTCTAGGGTCACTTAGGTTGGAAAAGACCTCCAAGATCATCAAGCCCAATCTGACTGGTCACCACCTTGTCAACCAAACCTGAGCACTGAGTGCCACATCCAGTCATTCCTTGAACATGCCAGGGATTGGGGACTCCACCACCTCCCTGGGCAGCCCCTTCTGATGTCTAACCCTTTCTGTGAAGAAATTCCTCCTCTTTGCTAATGATAGCTCCACTTCACCCAAGGAGAGGTCGATAGCTCCTCTCTAACTGGTCCTGAGAATGCAGGGAGAGGTGGGGAATGTGCCATAGTAGAGAGAAAGGGTTGAAGGGACAAGACTGGAGGGCAGGACTGGATACTGGCAGGCCATGTAACATATGGAGGCATTTCCCTTGAAAGGATCCACGTGGCCCAGCTGAGAGAGGTATGATCATAGAACTGTATTGTGAAGGATGTTTGCAACACAGTGCTGAGCATAAGCCAGCATCCTTTACACAATCCAACAGCTTGTAGCCTTATAGAGATTGTGTTCTGGGCTAAAACAGAAGAAAACTGACTCTTTAGGATGATTTTTCTTCCAAGAAAAAGGCTCTGGATGGAACATTTATGTCACTGCTCTGTAGAAGAGCCAAAATCACTGAAAGGCAGCTAGTGGAGAACACAGCTACTGGGGAATACACCACCTTTCCTACCCTCCTGGCATCCAGTCAGGCTTCCCAAACCAGAACAGCTGAGTAAAAACCACCAATGAGCACCCTTGGGGCACAGCCAGCTTCCCACCTGTCCCACAGCCCACCCAGCTGCTCTGTGCCTTGCAGGCTTGTCCAGGAGAATCACAGGATCACAGGATGGTTTGGGTTGGAAGCTCATCTCATTCCAACTCCCCTGCCAAGGGGGCACGGGACACCTTCCACCAGACCAGGCCTCTCACACGCCTGTCCAACCTGGAGAAGACTATGGAAAAGACCATCAGAGGCTTTGCTGACAGCCACTGATCTCCCCATGTTGACAGAAAATGTCATTTTATTGTAGAAGGTGATCAGGTAAGTGACACTATTTACCTCTGGCAAATCCCTAGGCTCTTCCCAATCATCACCTGCTTCATTTGGATACAATAGAGCCTGGGTTAAGAGTGACATGTGTTGGTAAATACGGATATGACAAGCAAGCACTGAGTAGACCAGATGACTCACTGCACTCTGCAGCACAAGGGTGACAATGTGGTTTTGTACAAACCATAAATTACAATCTCTTCTGTTATTTCAAAACAGACTGTAGCAAATAAAACCAAACCCCAAAACCAACAAATCCCTCCATGTTAGAATAGAACAGTCCAGCTGGAAGGGACCTACGACAACCATCTGGTCCAACTGGCTGACCATTTGAAGGCTGCCCTAAAGTTACAGCATTATCCAAGTGCCTCTTGAACACTGACAGTCTGGGGGTATCAACCACCTCTCCAGGAAACCTGTTGCAGTATTTGATTAGTCACTCTGTAAAGAAACACTTCCTAATGTCCCATCTGAACCTCCCCTGGCACAGCTTTGAGCCATTCCCATGAGATCAGCATC
>JAWWEE010000010.1:21373889-21386643 GCA_035221455.1 Xenops minutus
GACACTTGGACTTGTTACATTCCATGCCACTGATGACTGCACGATGGTCCATCTATCCAGATCCCTCTGCAAGGCCTGTTGTCCCTCCAGAGTCCACAGCACTCCCAGCTTGGAATCACAGGATACTTTGGATTTGAAGGGGCCTTAAAGCTTCTCTTGTTCCACCCCTCTGGCATGGGCAGGGACACCTTCCACTAGACCAGGCTGCTCCAAGCCCCATTCTTTTGGATTATCCCTCTGGGTGATTATAACATCACTGTTATTATCTCCATCCAGACAGGTTGGGAGGGATAATTTTACATCTCTCTGTGAGAGCAAATCATGACTTGCTGTCAAAGACAGCCTGGAAGTCAAGGAAGCAGGAAATACTGGCATACCTACAGGCTGGCCCTGCCAGATGGATGTCCTGGGATCCCCTCCCTCAGCCTGGCTGCTGGCATTTCCCCTCCAGTGGATAAAACCCAGAAGCTGTGCCTCCAGGCACCCATTTCTCTGTCCTTCCAGGACTGCAAACCTATCCTTGGGACAAAACTGATGCCTATTTGGGACAGCCTGGAGGTGGCATCACTAACGAGGCCATAAGCTGCTGCTGTTGTGGGCTTTGGGATAAGTGTATTATATAAAACGAGCGAGGAAGAGCAGTATCTTCACTTGGAAGATTTGCATGCACAGGTTCTCCTGTGTCTCTGATGCTTCACTTGCACACACTTAGACAGAACCTGCTCTGGTTGGTGTCACTGAGCAAATCCAGAGAGCTGAAACACCCAGACACAACACCTGCATGTTTGGTTTCAGTGTTCAGATTAAATAGGAAGCACAGCAGTGTGTTCTTCAGCACGAGCAGGCACCCCTGCAAAGAGAAGCCACGATCCTTTCCTTGTTCCATCCCGCTCAAGAAATCAAACACAGAGCTCTCCATGTGCTTGCTGGTGCACCAGTGTGTTTATGGCCACAGGGCAGGTACTGAGCCATGCTGTGCTGGCTCCTCAGCCCCTGCTGCTCTCGGGCAGCGTCTTGTAGGGGTTGAGGATCCCTTTGGGGTCCAGCATGGCTTTGAAGCGCTGCATGAGCGCCACTGCCTCGCTGGGTTTGCTGTACTGAATGAACTGCTTCTTCTTGAAGCCCAGCCCGTGCTCTGCACTGATGCTCCCACTGCAGCTGGCAGTCCACTCGTACACGAAGGGCTCGATGGCCTCCAGCAGGGCATGGCTGTAGGAGTCTGCCGTGATGTTCAAGTGCAAGTTTCCATCTCCTGGAAGAAAACATCGCAGAGGTGGGTCTGGAAGAAAACCCTGGGGGCCCTGCAATGGATACTCATTCCTGGCTCCTTCACAGAACTCAAACAATGGGGCCTTTGTTAAGTCTGCAAACTGTGCAAAAAGGACAAGCTCACTGTCCTACAAACGTCAGCCTCTCTGTGCACAAGTAATTCAAATAAGATCTTTGTTTTTCCATGCTTCCAGTGCAATATTTGAGGAAGGGTTGTGAGTTATGCTACTTTCAAACTTCAACTTTTGTGATTTTCAAAGTCCCACTGTGCTGAATTAATTATTATGCCATCACCGTGATGCCGTGTCAAAGACTTCCCCAAGGGCATTTCACAACGATCATTAGATTTTAACATGGCCCTTCATCACTTTTTCTCTCCCTATTATGTTTGTGCAGTGCTCTAAATGCGCTTTGGCATCGTGTCAACAGAAACAAAGAAAGCAGAACAGTTTCTCCTTTTGCCACTGTGTGATGGTATTTGATTAAGCACAGAGCTGCTGGGTATTCCAAAGACAAAACACACAAAGATAAACAAAATTTACTCATCCTCCTCCCTCCGGATCCTCTTCCTGCAACCCAGCAAACCCTCACAGCACACAGCTTAATCCTTAATTCCAAGAGCTACCACAGGGAGCCTTTGTTATGCAACATGTCTTTCAAATCATCCCTAATCAAGCGTGCTCAAGAGTGTTCCTAGGTTTTTTTTTGCAACAGAACAGCTCTGCTAAACGTCCAATTTACCTGCTTGTAAAATCAGATTAGTTTCCCAGCACGATGACAAATGTATTGGCCTTTCTATGCATTATCTTAATCACTCTCTGTTGGAAGGTTAGTGGCTCACTGAAAATTAATTTCCAATAGGACTAATCACTTTGGACAAAAAAGTGTTTATCTGCCAAATGTGTCTAAGCACATTAACCAAATTGATGGTCCAATTGAACAAGTTACGTATTTAAATAGAAAGTACAGAGCAAGAAGTTACAAATGACCAGTTCCCTGGCTGGCTGGCCAGCAACCTGCCTTTAATGCACAGAAAACAGTCTGAGGGCACTGAAATTCAAACACAAACATCCTCCTCTTCTGACAGCCCTCAGCTTATGCCCCTCACTAATCTAAACCCAAACTTTAAGGCTACCAGGAAGCTGCACAGCTAAACATGGAGCACAGAAGGGCAATCAGCTCCTTTCCCAGCATCCCCCTTACCCAAGTGGCCGTAGCCCACCACGTTCTTGGCACTCTGGCCCAGCCGAGCCCTCATGTCAGTCACAAGGTCATAGAGCTTTCCCACAGGCAGAGAGATGTCGTATTTGTACACGTAACCCTCGTGAGTGAGGGCCTCTGTGATCCTCTCCCGCAGGCTCCACAGCATCTGAGCAATCAAAGACCACAGAAACACAAATAAACCAAGCAGCTCTTGGGTTCCAGCTTATACCAAGCATCAGTCTGAACATTTCCCTGTGAAAAGTACAAATCCTGGCCAAAGAGATTTGTGGAAGAGGAAAAGCTGACTTGCCTTTATTTTCTTGTCATCTGTTGCCACAGTTCCATTGGTGACCAAACCAGAAGCCGTGGCTTGTTCTAAGAAGTTGTTCAATTTTTCTTCATCGTGAGTCGAGTTGGAACCCGAAGTTTCAATTAAAACATAAAAAGGGCTGCCTGAAAGTGAGGGAGGACGGAGTAAGCAGAGTAAGTGGGGTAAAACACAGGAATTTCAGGCAGGTTTTAGACCTTTTCCCAAGCTTGGCACATGTTATGTGCTCAGACTCCCTAGTGCCAGGCAGAAGGGGAGCTCAAGGGGCAATCTTTTATCTGTAGGGCACTTCAGAGACATGCTCTATCCTTTATTTAGCCACCACTTTTCAGAAAACTAGCAGTTTTGTGGGAACAAGAAGTAAAAAAACTTATCTTTAAAGACAAAAGGTGTTTGAAGTGGAATACTGGGTACAAACATCATGAAGAATGCCCACACACTCCCAGACTTTTCAGAAGTCATTGAGTAAATTTTAAAATAAGTCACCTCTAAAAAGAATTTAAAACTAGGCTAAAAATCCCCAAACAGTGCAATGCCTCTTTCTACACCATGAGTGTCACCAGTACCTGTCACTGGGCTGGACAGCTTGAGATGTCTCTCAACCAATTCCATGCACTTCTCATCCATGAATTCATAAGCAGACAGGATCTCGCCCAGCATGGCCCTGCAGGTTGTGAATGTTTCCAGAACCTTAGCGAAACTCTGACACCCTTCAGACAGAACACACAGAGGAATTAGGAACAAAAAACCAGACCCCACCCCTCAAAGCTCTCTGGAGGTTTCTGAGAAGACAAAAAGCCTCAGTGAAGGCTCCCCACAAATAACTCTGTCCCTGCTGAGGGATACCCAGAAGCAGCTTTTATGCAGCTGTGCTTGGCCATGTACTCTGTGATCCAGACCCAGACGTGACTTCCCAGCCTTGCCTTGTCACCACAGACTCATCTGGTGACCCCTGGATGGTGGCTGCCTCTGCCTGCTGTCACAGACTTGTCCTGCTCACCTCTTTTGGGTACTGTCAGACTGGGCCCTCATCAGTGAGGGGGCTGTCCTACCTGCTGCACCTTCAGCCTAATCTCCTGGCTCTACTTTCCTTACAGAGCAACCTGCCCTTGCAGTTATTTCAACAGATATTTAATATTTGCTCAGGTATTTCAGCACAGAGCCCCACACTATTTCCCAGAAACCAGCCAATGCTGACTGTCCAGCTCAGCAGGTCGAGCAGTGCTTTCTCCTCTCCATCCATATTCCCTTCCCAGTCTCTGAATTGAGGTGTGAAATCATTAATATAAGCTCCTACCTAGGAATGCCACATTTACAGCCTTAGGTTTCTGAGGGCAGAGTATGGAGACAGCAGTGATAACTCCCAAGGTCCCCTCGGACCCAATGAAGAGCTGCTTCAAGTCATAGCCCGTGTTATCTTTGCGCAGAGAGGCCAGGCAGTCCAGAACTGAGCCATCAGCCAGCACCTGTGGGGACATGGAGGCCCAGTCAGTGCTCCCAGGAAGGGATCTAAAGTCATGAACTTGCCTGTGACCAAGCTGATGGGAAGCTGCCACTCTCCTCAAGCAAGGGGACACCAACTGCAGCCCATTCCCACACTCCCAGTTCCTCCTTCCCTCTATATCCTACCTGAGCAGGATAGAGCAGATATTTCCCCCATACTTCTCTCCTTCTGTAATAACAGAAGATACAGTTTGCTCTGCTTTTCTTACCAGTGGTGGAGAAGACCAGCCATTCTCTGCAGCCCTAGTTCCCAATGTTCAGCAGAAACAAGAAATGCTACTTGAAACTGAAGCAGAATAAAGTCACTTGAGCCTGAAACCAAGGCTGAGTTTCTCCAAGACATGTTATTGAGGGCTATTTTGACACTAGAGGGACTGACCTGAAAGACAAACGCTCTCCCTTCTAAGCCTACACAATAAAACCAAGTCAAGCTGTTGTTCCTTGTCCAATTTATTTCCCATGAGTGCCCCGCTCCCCAGCCCTGGCATCTTTTAGAACCACCCCTAATCCAGCCCTTACACACTGAGGCATAGGCCTGTAGGGCAGAAGCAGCTGAGGAAGAGCAAGGGCTCTAGGACAAAGCCAGCAGCCAGATGAACCCAAAGCAGTTATTATGTGGTGATCTTTAAGGTCCCTTCCAACCCAAATCAGTCTGTGATCTCGTGATTCCATTAAAAGCCAAGTGAGCAGCTACTAGAAGAGAGTGCTGCAGGATGCATTTAGCAGTGTTCCAGAGACCTGGATTTAGGAGACTGCTCAGAGGAACCAAACTCATGCAGGTAACCTGGGATCCCCCCAAAAAAGATACCTTCCTTTCACTTCTCTGGATTAGAAAAGCACCCAAAGCACCTCTGTCCAGAAGTGCACAGGTGGAAGCTGGAAGCTGCAGCAGCACTAACAGGTGCAACACACACAAGGACATGCAGCTGACCCTTCTCAAAAGAGCCCAACAAGGAAAAGTTGAGAGTGGAAGCCTGGAGAGGAATTTGTCTGCATCCTGGGTATCCAGAGGAGCAGGAAGCAGTAAGAAGCAGAGGACTCAAGAGAGAAGGGAAGTGCCAGGTACTCGCCTTACCACTTCCAGGCCCAGCACGGTCCCTCGCAGCGAGCCGTATCTCAAGAGCCGCAGGCCTCCAGCGTTGGTGGCCACGTTGCCCCCGATGTGACAACTGCCTTTGGCCCCCAGGTCGAGAGGCATGATAAACCCCTGCTCCTCCAAGTACTCGTTGAGTCTCTCCAAGACACAGCCAGCCTGGCACACGAGGATTCCTGGAACAGAAACGCCCTGCTGCAAGCTGATGGCCAAGAAGAAGGTCCCTCCCCAAGAGGCAGGAGCAGTAAGAGCAGATGTAACCACCTCTTTGTCCAAAGCTTCTTTTGGGATTCGGTTTAAAAGCACAAGGAACGTGTGCACGCTCCAGGGAATTCTCCTACCCATCCTCAAGTCACCCACAGCTCTGGACTGCCAAAACACAGTCACGTCACATGTATCTCTGCCTGTTCTCTCTCTCTGAACTGAAAGACCCACACCAGCCTTATTCCAAACTCTCCAAACCCAAACAAACCCCTGACACCCCTCATGACGCTGCTGGTCCCGCTGTTATCTGTCCCCAGGACAGGGCTGTTTTGGGGCCCAGCGCTCATTTCTGTGCCTCAGTCTCTGTGATATTTACCAGACACCTTGTCAAAGCTGATGATCCGGTTCATGAGAGCAGTGGAGAGAATGATCTCATCAAAGACAGGAACGCTGCCCCCAACAAGGCCTGTGTTACCCCCCTGTGGGGTCACTGCCAGGTTCCTCTCATGGCAGTACCTGGAATGGAAAAGCTTTCTGAAATTTTATGCATTTTAAGGCCTTTAGCCCAGTTTATCAGAGGAGTTTCACCTTCACATGAATGTCTGCTGTTGCGACAGTGCTTAACGGTCCTTAAAATTCAGCAGCGTTTAGGTTAAATTTAGATTAAAGATTAAGTCAATACAAAGGGACAGTTTCAGTGCCAAAGTGAGAAAGTGCAACTCCTGCCTGAACTCACCCAGCACTGAGCAAAGGAATGAACCCCTGGGGTTAGCCCTGTGTGTACTGACACACCTGGCACACAACATCTGCCTCGAAATCCCCGCTCACTGCTCCCATCTCAGCTAGTTCTGCAGCAGGCTCTGTTACCAGCCTGGCTCCCTCCGTGGCCTCCAACAGCCAGCCTCTGGCAGTAGGTTCAGAAATGACTGCCCTCCTCCTCCCCTCAAGAAATTAATGCCCTGTAGGCGACAAAAGGTGAGCCTGTGCCTCGGCTGCTCCACCTGCCACATCCCTGCCAAGCACACCCACCACATCCTCTCCAAGTTCCCAGCAGCTCTTGCACAACGGGTGGCACGGAGCCCCATGGCACAGGAGTTCCTTCAGAAGCCCTGCCTGCCTTTCCTGTGCTCTACAAACCTGTTCTAACAGGGCCAGGAGCAGGTTCCTGCAGCTTTAGCTCTTCAGCCAAGTGGTGATCCAACAGAGTGCTGCCCAGCTGGAGCTGTGCTCACACCAGGGAACCAGGGGACATGGATGCAACAGCTCCTCAGACTGCATGGTTCTGATCTAACCTTCTTCACCTTTTCAAACAGACCCTCCTGAATCCTCTTACACAACTGCTCCTCTCTGAATACTTGTGCAATAGCTCATTTTAACCATTTATCAGAGCAGAAAAGTCATGAAGGAAACAGCCTCAGCAACCTCAATACTTAGGGAATTGGTGCCTGAACACCTACAAGTTCCCTGCAGCTGCTAAACCTGAGTCTCCTCAGCACCAAGCCCAGCAGAAAAGGTGCAAGTTACCTGAGAACCTGAGACACCTCTGCCGTGGTCTGTGGCTTCACCACCAGCTGGCTGCAGCCTGCAAGGAAAGCAAGGGACTCTCAAGGCAAGCTGTGGCTCTGCAGAGGTCAGAAAGAGACAGGTAGCAAAGCATGAGGTGGGAAATAACAATGCTCCCTCCACTGTGGGGCGTTTTAAGCACTTTGACAATAAACATTTCAACAGCAGCCATTCCCTTAAAGCCCTACAAGAAGTGTGCAAATATAGGTAGACTTGGCTGCCAGTGGGGGAAACGGGAAAGGGTTTAAATTCTCACAAAATCTTTGACAAAAGCAACAGAAAATTCACAACAAATGATTTAGAATCACAGAATCCCTGGATGGTTTGGGTAGGAAGGGACCATAAAGGCCACCTCAATCCACCCCCTTCCAAGGGCAGGGACACCTTCCACTAGCCCAGGTTGCTCCAAGTCCAGTTCAACCTGGCCTTGGACATTTCCAGGGATACAGGGGCAGCCACAGCTTCTCTGGGCACCCTGTGCTGAGGCCTCACCATTCTCAGAGAGCACAATTTCTTCCCAATATCCCATCTAACCCTGCCCCCTGGTTCTCTAATCCTGTCACTCCAGGCCCACATAAAAAGTCTCTCTCCCTCTTTTTCATAAGCCCCTTTCAGGTACTGGAAGGCTGCAGTCAAGTCTCCCCAAAGCTCTCAGATTTTCTGAGTCAAAACTGTCAACTGAATCACTCTGTTCCAGGAAAAAATTAATTAGTAAGTGATAGGGTTTAGATTCTTTCTTAATGAAAGCCTGAAAGTTTACCAGGTATCAGGTACTTCTTAAGTGACTGTTTTTTATGAGAAAACCTCATTTTGGAGGTGCAGCATGGATGTTGCGTGGTCTGCACAGACGTGATGCCATAAGTAAAGAGGATATTTCCTTCAGCAAACCTTCCATTCTTGCTGCCAAGAGAGGTGGGGAGGAAGCCTTCCCAAGTGTTAGAAACAGCTGGGTTTTTGGTGAAGCAATGAGGAACTGCACGGGGAAAGAGCAGAGGAGGGAGGAGGGGATAGCTGGGTTGTGGTGGTTGGGATTTGGGGTGGTTTTACCCTGTTTTTCACGCCTTTTTTGGGGGTGGGGTTGTTGGGCCAGGCTGTGAGCTCCCTAGTCCTAGTCAATAGGAACGGGACAGGCTAAAAAACCCTCTGTTCCTTGCTGTGTCTGTCTCCTCGCCCAGAGGGCCACACCAATTCAGTCCAATGTGTTAAATAAAACGTTTAGACATTACCCTTTATAAATTTCACCGCTAAGTGCGAGCATTTCCCACACAAACCACCTCCCCCCCCACCAAGCCCCTCTCTCACCTCGCACCGACCTCAGCCAGTCCACATTAAAAGCTTTCACCTCCTCCTCTCCGCTGAGCACCCTGCCGGGCATCACCCGCTCCAGGAACGCCTCATCCTCCGCGCCGGGAACGCCGAAGGGCCTTCTCCTCACCCCGTATCTCTCACAGGTGCGAACAGGCCCAGCCCGGCCTGCACAGCCCCGGCCAGGCCGCGCCCTCAGCAGGCCGGCCCTGCGGCCACACACGCCGGCCCACGCCATGACCCTTCCCTTCTCCCCTCCTCAGGTGGTGTTTTACCCCCAACGCAGCCCTTGGGGGCGGAATTAACCCGGGATTATCCCGGGAAACCGGGAGGGAATGGGAATGGCCGTGGGTTGGGAGCGCCGCGCGATGCCCCCTCACGCCGCTAGGGGGGGGCGCTGTCGCCCGCCCGCGCTCAGCGCATGCGCGGTCAGGCGACAGCGCCCCCCCTGACGGCCGGAGGCTGTAACAGCGCCCCCTGGCGGCCGGAGGTCGTAACAGCGCCCCCCTGGCGGCCGGAGGGTGTAACAGCGCCCCCCCGGCGGCCGGAGGGTGTAACAGCGCCCCCCTGGCGGCCGGAGGTCGTAACAGCGCCCCCCTGGCGGCCGGAGGGTGTAACAGCGCCCCCCCTGGCGGCCGGAGGGTGTAACAGCGCCCCCCTGGCGGCCGGAGGGTGTAACAGCGCCCCCATCACCCCTCTCACCTTTTATTCCCAAAAATACTTTATTTATAATATAATCCGTCATCTCCAAGATCCAAAAATACAGATATACATTTGTTTGGTTTTTTTTTTTAAAGTATACATTCCTTAATTTTTTTTTTCCTCGTTTCCCCCTAGAAAAGAAAAAATAAAAAGGAAAGGGTTTATGGTGTCTTTGCACTCGGGGGGTGTTAATTCTGTTATAAAAGTGGGGTTTGGGGGTTGGAGTTTCGAGCTCGGGGGTTTGTCAGGGATCACCCTTTCTCCAAGGGACATTTAACACTGTACATTCAAAAGTCAGAAGATTGAAATCCTTCGAGTTGAGCAAAAACGAAGGCTACTGGTATTTCTGTCTGTAAGGAGTTGTAAAAAAAGTCTCACCAGCCAGGTGTGAGAGGGCAGGAGACTCTCCTGAGCCCATCCAAGGTGCTCCCAGTGGGAGAAGTTATTGCTGGTATCAGATCTCAGATGCTTTACACATCAGAGAATTGTAAAGGAGAGGAGAATGTTGTACCTCACACTATTCTTCATTCCTGGCCAAATTATCCTTCCTTTTGAGGGCTCTTGCCTTCTAGAGCTTGTTTTCCTTTTTGCATTGCTGGTTAAAGTGGAAAATGCTCTTCCAAGCCCCAAAAGCACTTCCAAAAATGTGCTTCTCTTCCCTCAGGGCACGCTTCAAGCAAGACCTCCAGAGTGGAATTTCGAGACTGTTTTCAAATCAAATGCTTAATCTAGGTGATGCCACTAACAAAGCCTTAGCAAAAAAAAAGGAAAGAAAACCCAAAAAAGGTAAATGTATACGATACCATTGGATGGAAGGGGAAAATAAAACCTGAAACAGCATCAACACAGGTTGGCAGGACACAGCAACACCCCCAGTGAACCCAGTGCAGCAGGAGCAGCTCTCAGCCCTGGGGACTGGGTGACAGGCTGGCTCAGGACGTGTCACAGATTTGCTCTCATGAAGAGGCAGAAGGAAAACGAGGGCTGGCTGTGCCTCTGAGTTCAGATTTGTGTGACTGTGCTGTCTCCTCCTTCCCTTAAGCACTCTGATTTCTGTCTGCTTTCCCAGGAGAACCATGGAAGCTTCATCTCTCCATGATGCAACATCACACTTTAAATGACAGGACCCTGGAGACAGGGATTTCTTTTTTCCCCAGAGGAGATGCAATAAATGCAAATGTTCACAGAAAAGCATGCTCAGGGATTGAGAGGTTTCATCTGTGTCAGCAGCAAGCACAAAGCCCCAGAGGGGAGGAGGAGTGGCAGGAGCTGTGTTTTAATTTCCTTCATTGCAAAACACAATTAAGAGGCTGAGTAAAACAGGGAAAGCCTTTTTTTCTTTGAAAACATGTGCCAGGATCTGAGAAGTGCTTTTAATCTCCCATACTGCTTATTCAGCAGAAGAAAAGCTTATCTGGAAGTTTCCTCATGCCTTTGCAGCAGTCTCCAGGAGCTCCTGCACACAGAGCTGCCACCAACTCAGGGACACAGCCAGCAAAATTCAGGAGTTTGGGGCTTTTTCTTCCCCTTCCACCAGCAGAACCACCTGTCTGCACTACACCTTTCACTGCAGGCAGGTAAACCCCATGATGCAGGAGAGAGATATAAAGACAAGACTTATCTCTGGTCTTCCCTCAACTTCTGCAGCATCCACTGTAACTCAGAGGAAGGAAGAAAGCAGAGACTTTTGCTTTCCTGCTCCTGATTTCCTCTCTCCCTTCCCACTGCAGCCACTGACACTGTGTTAACACAAGGATTCACATTCAACACCTGAAAGGCAGCTTAAAGAAGTCAAGAACATGCAAATGTGGCCCAGTAAAAAGATCAGAACATTCCTGAATGACCTTCTCCAACAGCAGAGGCACACCATCATGGGAACAAACACAGTGTCCTCATGGAGCCTTTCCCAAAAATCTGATTTCCTGATTTACCCCCACAGGCAGTCACAGCTGACAGTTCAGGCCTTCATCTTATTTTGTGAATAAATCCGACCTTCTCTTTTCTCCAAGAATACTGTAGGTTTCATCTTCACAGTGATGTCCTTAGAGGATCTTCAGGGAAAGGGAAACAGCCAGGAAAGGCAACACCTTCTCTCAATATTACTGTGCAAGAGTAACATAAATAAAATCTCTGTGGCAAAAGGGATTTGGGCCTCCCTCTCAAAATCATTTTCTTAATGAAAGAACAGGAATTACAACTGGCCACTGGATAATTAAATACCATACCAGAAAAAGATGGAGGGCAGATTAACAAAAACTAATCAAAGGTAATATTGCAACGTGAATGAAGGAATATATTAAATTCTTCTTGCCTCAGCGGTGCATTCCCCTCTACTCCTTACTTCTTTTTCTTTCTTTCCTGAACACAACGAGGACAAAACCTGCAGGCAGGGAGACAGGGTAATTAGCTTCTGAAATTAACAGCACAGAGCCCCAAAACTGCTTTTCTTACTTGTGAACACCTTAAGCCTGTTTCTGGCAGGCATCTTGTTAATTGAAGCAGCCCATTAGACAAAACTAAGTACAGAACAAGCCCATGATTCTTCCCAAGATGAGCACATACACAAGTAAAACCCTGAGAAGCCTTCAACATTTGCCTCCAGAAGTGAAAAAACAATAAATATGTCTCTCAATTTTAAGCAGAGCCACAACTAGTGACAATACAGCAAACCTCAGCTCTAACCTGTAGGAGTCTACAGAAACATCAGGTCAAAACCACTCTGTTTACCAGACAGTTTTGCTCCCACCAGAACCCAAGACTCTCATGGAAATGGATTTTAGGAAGAAGGTTCCCCTTATACCTTCTACTTTCAAACACAGTCAGAGAGGATGCAAACCCTCTGATGAGAAAAGCTCCTCTGCCAGGAAGGATCACAAGAGGGTTCTAATTCTTGTTGTCATTTTCATTCTTGTTTAGGCAAACTGCAACCTGATAAAAATCCCAAAGCTGTATGTTGTCACACTCACCATTTCCCTTTTGGTTTGGTGGTCAGGTCCACACAGGCAAAGTGGAACCACTCAATTGGGCACTGCAAAACAGACAGGGAAAACCCCCCAGAGGAGCTGCTTAGTGATTCACAGATGTTCCCAGCATTTGTAGGACCTGACAGAGCAAGGACCCCCTCCTGGGACTGCAGAGGGTTGGGATGCTGCCAACAGGAGAACATAAATGCTGTCTCAAGTGCTTACATCTGGGTTGTCACAGCCAATCATCTCCCCATAGGACACCTGGTGGCACAGGCAGTAGGTGGGTTCATTGGGATCCACTGGCATGTCCAGGACATCAGAGGGATGCACTGACAGGATGGTATCAGCAAACTCAGACCTGTGGGCAGGGACAGAGCGAGGATAAAACATTCTCAGCTGCAGGAAACACCACCTTACAAGGGCCTGGAGTGACAGGACAAGGGGGAATGGCTTCCCACTGCCAGAGGGCAGGGTGAGATGGGGTATTGGGAAGGAATTCTTGGCTGTGAGGGTGGTGAGGTCCTGGCACAGGTTGAATCCCAGAGAAGCTGTGGCTGCTCCATCCCTGGAAGTGTCCAAGGCCAGGTTGGATGGGGCTTGGAGCACCCTGGGCTGGTG
>JAWWEE010000010.1:21401467-21419421 GCA_035221455.1 Xenops minutus
AATGGTTTGGATTGGAAGGGACCTTAAAGCTCACCTTCTTCAAACCCCCTGCCATGGGCAAGGACACCTTCCACTAGCCCAGGTTGCTCCAAGCCCCATCCAACTTGGCCTTGGACACTTCCAGGGATGGGACAGCCCCAGCTTCTCTGGGATTCAACCTGTGCCAGTTTGTCATCACCCTCACAAGGAAGAATTTCTTCCCGATACCCCAACTAGCCAATGTCTTGGACCATTTTCATTACATAAAACTCAGTTTTCAGCCTTTTCAACAGATTGTTTTGATTCCTCAAAGCATCCCTTTAGAAACCATAAATTCACATTGGTGTGACAACCCGTGAGCTTGGTTTTTCTTCTCCTCAATCAGCATTCACAGAACCATTCTAAAATCATCCTGAGACGCTGTGGGATCTGCAAACCACTAGTTGCAAGCCAAAGAACCAGATCAATTGATCCACGAACTCCAGGACGAACGGGAACACATTAGAAATCAGTGTGCAACCTCACACGATTCCCAGAAAACCAAAGGGACTGGCTCACCCTGAGCTCTCCCTGCCCACATGGCCTCACCTGGTGTGAGATTCAGGACATCAGGGTTGGAGAAGTGTGAGGGCTGGCGTTCCACCAGCTCGAACATTGGCAGTGCTCCTCTGACCAGGGCCAGCTGTGGAGACAGAGCAGGGCCATGAGAACCACCAACACCCCACTCCTGGTGCTCTTTAGGGGGCAATAATGATCTGCTGGGACTTCACTGCAGCTGGAAAAATGATTTTCTAATCTTTGACTTGCATCATCAACAGAATATAAGAGCTATGCTCCCTTTGGTAGTTTAATAAAGTATTTTAATATGCTTTAAAATGGGATCATGCTGTAGAGAACACGATCTGTGCAATGGTTTGGAAACAAGACAATACCTGACATTCCTTTCAGTATGAGCAGAGTCAGAGACTCATTAAGGTTGGAAAAGACCTCCAAGATCATTGAGTCCAACTGTTAACCCACCACTGCCACCAGCACCACTAAACCACGTCCCCAGGTGCCACATCCACATGCCTTTAGAACACTTCCAGGAATGGTGACTCCACCCCTCCCCTGGGCAGCCTGTTCCAATGTCTGACCAGATCTATAAACACAAACCTTTTTGATTTGTTGGCACCAGTCATTAAAGTCTGCCTCTGTGTTGCAGAAAAAGCCCTGGAAAAAAGAGAAAAATGTTTTATCCTTCTAAATTTTAGATTGATCATTTCAGAGTTAAGGCCCTGTATTAACAGCAAGCAACATGACCAGGACTGGGAGCAGTAACTACACCCAAATGCCTTGCTTTACAACCATGCATCACACTGCCCTGTTAAACTGAACACTCCCCAAAGGCTTGATGTGACCAGGCTGTCCAAGTGCTGGAATCACCAACACCTGCTCTACTGCAGAAGGAAAACCAGGAGGAACACCCTCCATGGAAACAAAGGGCAGGCATCTTGGGCTAAACAGAAAACAAGCCACAGTGTGTCATCATATGGATTCAGATCTGCCCATCAGAAGACAGGACTCAAAGCCCAAACTAAACCTGAGGGAAGGACACAGCCCCATGAGGAGTGGCATTTAATTGCCCTGGGACAAACAGCTTCCCACATGAGGAGCTGCTTTACCCATGTCACCAAAACCCAGGGCAGCATTCGACCAGAGCACAGCACCACAGAGCACCCAGCCCATCACCACTGCCTTTGCCAGTTCCCTGGGGAAAGGGGGAGCTGTGGAACACGGGGGGACCCCAGCAGTGCTCCTCGGGGATGGGGAACAGGAACCCACCACGGCGATGGAGGGGTCGAGCTCGGCGATGCTCATCCTGCACGGAGGGTGCTGGCAGTGGAAACTCTCGTCCGGGAGGCAGCCACTGTCACTGGGCTCCACTGCTGGCTGTGTGGTGTGGGGATCCAGGTAAATGAGCTCCTCACCTGGACAAAGAGGCAAGGAAGAACCATCAGCAGGAAGAACCACGCCAGAAGCTGCTCTCTGAGGAGTGGCAGGATAGAAAAAGGAAGAACAGTAGCAGTGCCACCTCTTGTAACCACACAGAGGAACCCAAGTTCTAGGGACAACTTGCTTCCAGCTATTTCCCCAAATGCTTCTCAGCCAGGCACAGAGCCAGCTGCCAGAGCCACAGAGACACACTGGGATCAAGGCACAGGCACTGTTTGGGTACTGTTCCTGCTCATCCATGCCAGGCTAAACTCAGGTAGACCCCAGAAATCTAAAGCACATGTAACCTGAGGTCTCAGGCAGAGAGAGAAAATCAGAGGGAAGGAGGGGAATAATGACAGTTTGTAGGGTTTGAGGAAGGGTCACCTAAAGGACAGTTAAATCCAGCCAAGCCCCAGAGGGAGGTCAGTTCTGAATGCAGGAAGCAAGTTCTATGCTCTCTTACAGACAGGGTTTAGTGTTACACCGTGGTAGTTCAAATCTACATGACTCAGGTGAGGGGTTCAGCCCACAGCAGCCTCCCCTGCTTCCAGCTGGGAAGGAAAACCCTGCAGCATGCCCCACAGGCCAAGCAGGAGAGCTCTGCAGCCCACAAGCACCGGGGGGAAATGCTTGGAGAGTCTTTGCAGTCCTCTGGGCACTCACCTACATAGCCAATGAAGTAATGAGCACTGTTTGGCTTCCCTCCAATCACTCCCAGGGACTGGGGCATCATGAAGCAGTGCTGGAAGAGCAACACAGAAAACACACAGCTGACAGACAGTGAGACAGCAGGTGTGGACAAAGGCAAACATCCAAAAATGCAGTGGGAAAGATGGACAGGGACATGGAAAATCAGCAACTCTAACAGCAAACCCAGCCATTTCTGGAGAAAAGCTCCACCAGGAAGGTGGAAGGCTGCAACACAGGGCCTTCCAGGAACAGGGAAGCAGCTTAAAACCACTTTTAACTGCTGACATAGCATGGAAGAGGCTGCACTACTCCAGTATGGGCAAGTCCTGGCTCTGCTGCAGTCAGTAGCAAGATCCCTGGAGCTGTCACCAGGTTGCAACAGTGCTCTCGGGAGGGAACAATCACTCAGGAAACAGTTTAAGTTCCTTATCCACCTGAAGCATCCAAGCACAATCTACTGAGTTAAGGGAAGTGCCCTCACGTGAATTTGGAGCTCTCACCCACACAGCTCAGGGCTTGCCAGCACTAGTATAGCAGGACAACATGTACCCTACACACCCTGAATTCTGCAGCCTCCCAGTACTCCCACCTGCAACTGCCTGCCAGCTCCTGGTCTCAGTCTGCAGCACCAGCTCCAGCCTCAGAGCCACGGGGAGTGTGCAACACTGCATTAACTAACACTCAGGTTACCACCAAGCAGGGTATAGTTGTGCTGAACAAATGCTTCAGCAGGTTGGTGCCATCTAAACACTGAGACCAAGCTGTGAAGTAATATCCTCAAAAGAAAAAAAAGCAACCTGAAAAAGGCCTGACTCCCCAAGCTCCTCCCCATTTTCCTGACTACAGCCTGCAAGAACCTGTATGAAGAACCCTCTGACACGGGTTGTCTCTCAACACATTTTTCTTTTGCAAACAGAACAATTACTTAACTCACAATAGGATCCTTAGGCATCACCCCAGCAGCAATTCAGCTCCAGATCCCCTACCTTTAGTGTTTCAATATAGGCTTCATTGATCTCTGTGAGCCCAAGGCGGAGAGGTATCAGCAGCACCAGTGGTTTCCACAGCACAAGCCTGTCTCTAACCCCTGGTTCCTCTGGGTACCCGTTATAGAGCACGTCTGAGGCCAGGGCAGGACATGCTGCAGCTCCAGCACACGGCAAATTGGACTGGCACAGCCGCCCTATGGAAAGGGAACAGGAGCAGAGAGCATCAGGAATCACCTCTGTTTCCAGACCTTGAGTCATGATTGACAACTGCCATTTACTAAAAGCCTGCAGCACTTAAAAGACAACAAGAAAAGCTTGCAGAGGTCCAGGGCTGGGATTGTGTGATGTGTGTACTCCCTGCAGGGCTGTTGTAGGGCTCAGCCTTTCAGCCAAGCTCACAGAGCATGTTGCACTCACAGCTACCATCTGCTGGGCAGTGAAAATGCCAGTTCTTCCAGGTGAGCAACCCCCTGTGCCAACGAGGTTGGATGAGCTGGTTAGGAGGTCAGGCAACAGTGCTGAATTCACAAAGCTTGTAGGCAGAAAGAGAAAAGCCTGGAGTGTTCAACTCCAGAGGAGTTCACGGAGAATATGAATGAACTGAATGAGGACAGAGCTGTGGCTTAACCCAGGAAATGTTCACCTGTAACTAAGTGCTGTAGCAAGATAGAAAAATGGCATCTGTCTAGAGTACTTACAATTTTCCTAAGTTCACTAAAGTTTCCTAAAGTTTTTAACCTTCAGATTTTACTGGAGATCACTCAACATCTACTTTACAGACCTCAAGCAGGATGATCATTGAACTCTGCAATTTTAGCATGAGCTCTGCCTTTAAGATATGGGGCAGCAGAACTCCTCGGGGCATACACATGACATAAGCACTCTGCATCCTCATTCTACAGGCTTGACAAACACACAGCCAGGCTGTAATGCACCCAATTTATGTAAATTCTGGTCCAGAAACAATTCCAAACCCACCTGTCTCACTGGCCAATTTCATTACTTGATGGGTGTGTGAAAAAACTCCCCAAACCCCAAAGAAACCCACAGCACTTTAATCACGAAGCCAAGGCAGTCAGACAAAATGCCAGAGGCTCATTTAATTTATTCCTGGCATAAACTGGATGCCAGGACACTCTAGCAGGTAGGACACGATGTAAACAAACACCTTCATCACCAGCCATTCCAGCTTGGTGTTTGTTCTTTACTGAGAGCTTCAAACTCAGCTGAACAGGGACAATGTTACACCCAAATTTAGAATAAATAAGACCTTGATCTAAAGTCTCAGGAGGAGAGGCAACTTGCATGGGGACAACTCTTCCCCATGTTGTCCCTCAAGAAGGGAGAAGGTGTATGTGTGCCTCTCATGCACAGAGGTCCTGAGGAAATGGAGGAGTCATTATTTGTAGTGATTTCTCTGTTAAAACAGGTGTTTTTGTTGCAGGATCCTGCCTGTCCTGCTGATCTGCAATCAGCTGCCAACGCAGGGCTGTTGCTGAATGGGGTGTCACTGCAGGATTCCTCATCAGGCAAAGCACCTGGCAATCCTGCACTGTGGCGTGAACATAATTAACTCCACTTTAAGCAGCAGAGAGCTTGGCACAGACTGAATTCACCTTGGTCTTTGGCAAGCTTTGCAGTGCTGTGGTGGCACAGCATAGCAGAACCTGCCTAAAGCTTCCCAGCTGGATCCAAACCGTTTACTGCAAACATATTCCAACAGATCTGACAAGACACCTCTCCTGCTGTGGCTGCTGCTGTCAAGTATTGCCTTTCCTGCCTTGGATTCTCTGATGCTCAGGATCCTCCAGTGCCCAACTGAGAGCCCCTTTCTGATGGAACACTGACTCACAAGGGATAAAGGTGGATGTTTCTTCACTGCTGTAGCAAAAGGCATTTCCTGTGAACCTTTGGCTGAACTGTACCAGTGATCAAATTAATGGATGTATAGAACAACATAACCTCTATTGACAATGTTTGGGGCACAAGGTATCTGCCACAAACCTGCAGACCCCCTCACACAGTGACTTTCAGGCCCTGAACAGGTACATTATGACCCACATTTGAGGAAGACAAACACACATGCCCTGCCCAGGACAAGCTGTATGGACATGTCACTTGAAGCAGTGACAGTGCTGAACAGCCAGTGCCACATAAACAGAGCCTGCAGCCCACCCAAGCCCCACAGCCAGCATGCTTCAGCTCTAGAAGTGATGTTTCCAGGCTAAAGATGAAACATAAATCCAATTTCTGGTTTTAAATTGGCCCTTGTTTAAGCCAAGGGCATCAGCATGTACCTTCAGCTAAGGCGAGGCAGGCACTTCTCAGTCAGGTTTAACTGAGACTACCTGAGAAGAGATGGAGCTTTGTAAAGTGATTGTCCTGCACTCCAGGGATAAATTGCCTGGTAATTGATCCTGCCTCTGTGGCAGCTAAAAAGTCTAAATGATGCCTGCCACGGCCTCATCTGTAACCTTGCCCCAGCTCCAGCATTCCCCTGAGCACTGTACCTGCCCTCCCAGAAACACTGCAAGGGTTGTGCTGGGTGAGCTCTCTACCTCAGGAGCTGGCCTAAACCAAGCCAGGGGAAGGGTTGGCGAGGTCAGGGCCATCCATGCAGGGCTGCAGTAACCAGCCATGCAGGGACTCAGCTTTGCTTACTGAGCTGACAGGCTCAGGATGGGCACCAATAGCTGCTCAGCCTCCAGAGCTGCAGGCTCAGGATGCACAAAAAAAACCCCCAACAAACAAACAAAAAGGGGGAAAAAAAAGAAACCATGAGTGAACACTCGTTAAAATGATGCAAGATCCATCCACTCGAGATGGACTCCCTTCATATGCTCCCTCCCACCAATTTTGTTCACTTTCCTCTTCAGTGATCTGTTCTAGTTTTCTTACCCTGCCTAACAGCAGAGACATTCCTACCCATTATACGAGGGAGGAAGCAGCCATTTACTGCTTGTTACTCGTGGCAATAAACAAGCCTGACATTGCTTGCCAAGCAGGTCCCACTTATTGTCTGAAGGTCAGCAAACCTTCTTTGCAAATCCAGAGGCCACTATGCCAAGCCAGAGGCTTTATCAGATGAAGCAAAAGTCAAACAAGGGCCTTCCTTGCCCTAAAACAGCAATTCTCACCTGTTTTCATTATGCTTGGCCACAGTTTTCACAGATCACAGAATGGTGAGTGTTGGAAGGAGCTGTAAAGCTCATTCAGTTCTACCACCCCTGTCACGGGCACCTTCCTCTAGACAACGTTGCTCCAAGCCCTGTCCAACCTGGCCTTGAACAAAGTGAGGGGATGGGGCAGCCACAGCTTCTCTGGGCAACCTGTGCCAGGGCCTCACCACCCTCACAGAGAAGAAGTCTCTAAGACAGAACATGTACTTCATGCTTGTTGTGCTCTCCAGCTTTTTTCTGGCTTGTTGCTGCCAGAGGATTCACCACATTCTCCCCCTGTGTGGTACTTACGGATTTCTTCCATCACTACTGTGTTGTCCATGGCTATATGTACTGCCAGGGAACTCCATGTATCAAAAGTTGCAAGTTTTCTATAGGAAAATTAAAAACAAATGAGGAAGGAAGGATTAGTACATCTACAAGACAAAGCTGGTGGGGTATCAGAGAGGAGAAACTGGATTAGGAGAGGCTGGTGCAATCAATTACACTGTAAAGTGTGCTTTGATGCAGGCAGAGTTATAAACTTCATTACTGCCTGAAGAATAAACAAGGTTGCAAATTGGATCACACCCCGGGATCTGCCCCTCAGCAGCCACCAAGTACGTGAGCCCTGATACAATCCAAGTGAAATCCCTTAATTGCTGGTTACTAGAAAGTGAGATGGCACTAGAAGTGAAATAAAAGCCCTTGCCTTCCCATACATTATCTCCTGATCACCTGTACCAAAGCCTGGGCTAATTCAGCATATGGCCTGACATGGCAAAGTTGCTTTCAGGCAATTCCAGCCTATTCCTGCTCATGCACCAATGTGAGGGGAGAAGGGTGAGAGGAAGGGGATGTTATTAAAAAGGCAGTCCATGCCCCAACACGAGGCAGAACCCTATAAGCTCAGGGACAGCACACAACCCACTGCCTGGTTCAAGAGGGGAAAGGAAAAGAACAGCCCTTACTTGAGCACCTGCGCGACTGTGTTCGGTCCGTACCACTGGCCTATGGACTTGCCCTCTCCGACTCCCATCTGGGCTGCAGCACAAGTGAAAACAACACTTGGTAAGTAATGTCACCCACACTGCATCCCCTCCTCAGCAGGCCTGTATTTAACAGGGAAGAATTCTCACTTGGAAACATTGAACCAGCAGAATCTACCTTTTTGTGGGGTATCTTGGTATAAATGAGGGGGAGAAGAGCATCCTGAAGGGCTGTAAAGCAAATCCTTTCCCCAAAATGCTGCAGCAGAGAAGTTCAAAGGGCAGTGTTGCCTCAGAAGAAGCTCTACTCAAGAGTGTTTGACCACCCCTGCCACCTGAGTTCTGTTTGCTGAAGCTATAAGCACCTTAACACCCCACAGGAAACACTGGAACAGGCTGATTCTCTTTTATTTTAAGGGAGGTTTATGTCAAGGTGAGATTCTTCCTTACTCCATTTGCTACTTCTGAGCATTTCTTTCCTCTTACCTATCTGGTGAATGGAGTAGTAGCTGTCTTTTTTGTCAATGAAGGCATTAAGAACGTTGAAGTAATTATCCATCTGCCTCTTCCCTTTTATCCACCTCCAGTCTGAGACAGAAAATGGGATAGATGAAACAAAGCATGGTATTTATTAGCAACTAGAGGCTGCAAGCTACAATTCTCTTCCTGTGCATCAGCCAACTGACAGGTTTTTAATGGTTTTATCTTATTATTAGGCATCTGAGACATCCCCAACAGTAAAGGACTTACTTTAAAAGAACAGAAAGCATTCTCACAGCTGGGATAAAGGAATATCACCCACAGAAAAGCAAATTAAAAAAAAAAAATCAGAAAATACAAATATCTATGTAGAGTTGGAGAAAACATGGAAAAACCTGCTGGACAGTTCCCAGTAGGCTCTTCTCCTCAAAGCCCTGAACTTTGAGAAGACTTGAAGAAAAAGTCAGAGAACCCTCCCAGCAATTCCCAGCTGTGCCCTTGTCACCTCTGTCCTTCCAAGTGCTGCACCTGAGGGAGCACAGAGCCCCAGAGGTCAGTGTGGGCTGCCTTACCTCTGCCCAGGTGCCTGCAGACCAAGGCCTGAGCGAAGATCATCTGGCCACAGCGCAGCATGCAGCCCCAGCCCGTGTCAGACGTGGGCCCGGTGCCTCCTGCAAGCAAGGGCAGAGACTGGGCAGGGAGGCAATGGGACACCAGTGCCAAGAGGCAGAGAAATGCAGGCACACTGACATGCAGGCCCAGCAGGACATGGGGCAGGGAATAAGGACTGGCTTAGCTCACATGCCCAAGGCTGAGAAGCAAAACGTTCATTATATTCATGATATCAATGAATAACTTCATGGCATCCCTTAAAATCCCCTCTTAACACCAGCTGAAGGGGGAAAAACTTCCAAGGGAAATCCAATCAACCCAACAGAGCCCTGAATTTCTCAGGAGCAAAACAGCCCCCGAGCCTGGCTGCACACTCCCAGCCCAGCTCAGAGACAGGAATTCCTACATAAGAAGCAGCAATGACTGGCTCAGTGAACAATGTAGTTAAGCCAAAGAAAGGCACCAGCCAAAAAACAAACAGAATAAAACCACCCCGACAATGAAAACAAGATATATCCTACGTAACATTGGAGAAAAAGCTGGATATTAGCTCACACTGGAAAGTCTGAGCCAAAGGCCTCAAAGCTGGAAGCATTTCCCTGGCAGACCTTCCACAGGGAACTGCTGCTCCTGCTATTATTACAAATAATAGAGAGAAAACATTCAGTGTCACCACAGCAGGTGAGATGTCTCATAAGCACCCAGCTGCAAGAACAACTACTCTGCACAGGGAGAAAAATCACCCAGAGAACTATTCAGTCAACCTCTGGATGGTCAGCAGCTGTCCTCTCTAATTTCACCAGTGATTTATCACATATACAACTTCCAAGAATGCTAATGCTTTATAAAATTAGCATGAGACAGTCCTCTAACCCTTAAATTTTTAAGTGGGCAAGCACAGAGGGATGTGACAAACAGTAACAGGGATGACTGGGAGAAAAAACACTAAAAAAGATTTACTATATACATGCAAATCATTTATTCTGTAAATGGGAAATGACTCAGAAAATGGTGTCTGTCTTTGCCCCACAGCCTTTAATGACTCACAAAACCCCAACTGTGTCTGCAAGCCAGTTCAACATGTGCTAACCCTTCAGTCTCAAACATGTTTAACTATGGTGCACAAACATGAATTTAAAGGAATTAAACTGCTTCAAAGATGTCTCACAGCTTGTGAGGCAGAGGGTTTCCCAGTAGGGAAAGAACAGCACAAGCCAGAAGGACCAGTTACCAAGAAGTCTTTTTCCAAACTTGAGCCATCTTCCTTCCCCACTGACTGCTGGAGATTACACTGACAGGAGAGGGACATGGGTGGGGCTTGGAATCCCATTTCCCTGCTCTTGGATCTCTTCTGATACTCACTGCACCCAGAACACAAAACTAAACCTCAGAAGAGGCCATGCAGAACATCTTAAGGAACCAAGACATCCTTCTTGGAGTTCACTGGGAAATGCTCCCTGTACCACTACAGCTCCTGCATGTAACAGACACTTTAGGCATTTAAAACCCACACACACAAACAAACCCCCACCCCACAGTCTAGAACAGATGCACAAAAGCAGCAATTTCTGTGTATCTCTAGCTTGCCACTTCAAGCCCAAGACCATTATTCAATAATATTTCACACCAGGATACAACGAACGTGAAGTACAAAAATCTCCCCATGCTGCATAAAAAAAAAAGGGCAGGCTTCCCAAATTCCTCCTTTTGTCCTTTCTAAAACCACTCATACCCAAGGGGATGAGGAATTCTCATTATCAGATAAGCAAAAAGCCTGTCCAAGCAATTACATGAAGCACATTTCAGATTCTTATGAATGGAAATGACATCATGCTTGTGGGGACTGTTTTGCCAGGGATAAGGGGATTATGATCACTTCCAGGATGTCTTTAGGCTCCTCCATGGTACGTACCAATAGCAGGGAAGTTCTTTCTGTAGGTGAACCAAAGCCGAGAGGTCACATCCAACAGGATCTCTTCCTTCTCTGAAAAGTGTTCAGCAGCAAAAGGCACACGTGAGGGTGGCACCAGCACAACCAAACCCACCTCCCACCCACCCTCCTAAGGGCAGCAGTGTCTGCTGCTCACAGTCTGCATGCCCAGAGAGGCAGCATCTGGCTGAGCAACAGGGCAATGCTGCTGTGCAGGAAAAACTTCCTTTATCCCCCCAAAATAGCAGCAATCAGCCCAAAGAGCCCACAGGCAAATTATGAAGAGGCAAACCATCTTCCCTCCTCTGAGCAGCTCCCTGCCTCCACTACCCAGCCCTCATTACATGTCCCAATAGCTATTTAGTGGCAACTTTCTTCACAGAAATATCCCAGAGCCCACAGAAATGGCAAGACAGACAGAAGCCTGGTAGTTCAAACCCCAGTGCAACCCTAACAAAGTGGTCTGGAGCATTAGAACGCTGCATTAGGCACACAAAATACCTGTAAAAACACTGTATTTCCGGCCGAGGATCCAGACGGGCTCTTTGGTCTCAGGGAAGTCTTCATACTCAAACCTGAGGGTGTCATAGGTAAGAGTAGCTGGAAAGAGAAAGGAGACATTGCAGACCTTTCACAGCTTTTCCCTGTGTTTTAAAAACCAAAGCTAGAGAATTGAAGCTGCTATGCTCCCATAACAAACCCCCAGAGCCTCGATGTTGAGGCTCTCTGTCCCAGTGAGCAAAGTGGTTAAGACCCTCTTCCAGAGTATTTTGAGGGAAGGACACACAAAACAGAGCACCTTAAGAGGGGAACTAAACCTTGCTCAGCCCTCTCCTCCAGAGGCAATAAACTCAGCAGAAGCCTTTACAGGTGTAACCCACATGGTGAGGAATGCAGAGCTGTGCAGATGTGCTCATCACAGGTGGCAGGCAAACCTTGTCCCCTTTACTGGCTCCCTCCTCAGCATGGCATCCATCAGTGCCCAAATATCCATCCTTGCAGCACCATGAGAAAACAACCCAGCAGCACAGACTGTCCTTGGAGCAGGGCAGCTCGAGCTGTCATGAAAAAGGCACAGGCAACAAGGAGGGAAAAACAGGAGACTTGGATGAGCTGTGCTTCACTAGTTTTTGGAAATCAGGCCCTTTGAAGTAGCCTGGGAATAGTGGAAATGAACCATCTCATTCTGCAGGTGTCAATTCTTTAACAAACTACCTCAAGAACTTTAAAGCAGAGCTAATCCAGACTGTTCTGTAACTGTTACAGCAGCCAGTGAGAACCTCTACGAGCAAATGCAGTAAAATCTGCAATAAAGTAAATTCAGTTTAAAACACAACAGGGGAGTACAAGGCTCCTGTCAGTCCCATGATGTGACTCCTCAGCAAGCCAAGCAAAGCAATTCTGCTTGCACAGAGATGTCCCAGCAAATGACTGCAGTCTCTTCTAACAAACTTTAGCAGGGAAATCAAGGATCTCTTTCTCACCTACTACCCAAAGTTTACCCATTTCCAGATTCATAAAGATAATAGATACAATCTCAACATAAACCCTAAAGACCTCAGGAAGGTTTTAAAGCTCCAAGGACTGTTTTGTGGTTTGTCAGTTCTCCAGCTTGCCATGCATCCAGCTCTCTGTCAGGAGCTTCAAATAGTTTGAAGAAAGTGACTGGAAAGAAGGATGATACACAGGAACCATTTCTCCTTCTCAGCAACATTCCCTTCTGTGCTCAAATGTCACAACCTCTGCAGCCCCACATTTTGCAGGGCACCAACCAGGTCTTTAGCAAAAGGACACTTCCCAGCAAGGATCAGCAGCTGGAAAGGAGTGCTGGAGTCCTTCCATCAGAGCCTGGAGAGGAAGGGGTCAGCAGGCAGAGGGGAGTTCCCAGCTGTGTGTTCAGGGAAGGCAGCACATGTGCCATGACACTGCACATTTGGGATGACAGTCCCAGCCTTGCAGCCCTTCAGTGCAATGCCCAACATCTGGCTGTGTCTGTCCAGCTGTGCATCCCAAAGGTGTGGCCAGACATTAGGGCCACGTTGGTATTTTGGGAGAAAATACTTGAAAAAGCACCACTGCTAAAAGCAGGAGTTCAGGTTTCCCCTTTACAGGGAGGGAAAACTCAAGTGATGGCTCCCAGTTAGTATGAAGGACATTCTAATGGCAGCAGTAAATTCCCCACAAGGCTTGAGGCCACTGAGTGTTTCCTTTACAAGGAAACTTTCCTTTCCTTCATATGCTCCAGCACTTTGCAAACTCTATCCCTTGTGCTATTGCCCAGATGGTCTAAATACGAGCCAGTGGGACCCAAACAATTCAGGCAGAGGCACAGAGTGTCACAGCATGCACAGGAGAGAGGCTTCCTCTCCCTCTTAAAGCCAGAGAAAAAGGGCCTGAAAAGAAATAAACCTGGAAATTCCCCAAGCAGAAATCCTGTTTGAAGCTGCTCCTCTCAGAGCTGCAGGAGCCGGGTGAGATCAGCACATTTCTCAGGCAGTGCTCTAAAACTTCACCTTCAGAAAGCCCTCGGTCTATTTTAATTACCGACCTCTGAGCATCCAGGACAGCAGAGCAGCAGCTTCTGCAGAGAAAGATGTGCAGCTGCTGCACATCAGACACAGCAGTTCAACTCCACACGGGTTTACAGCTGAAAAGCAGAGGGCACAGCTCACCCTGAGAAAGGCAGCCTTGCTTTCCAGGAGTCAGGGACACACTGGGAATGATGTGAGGCTCTCTGGATCTCTGCCCCATGGGCACACCACCCCTGGGATCTGCAGAACACCTTCTCATCCCAGAAAGCCTCAGTGGAAAAGGCAAAGCTTTGTACACACCACTACAGAACCACAGGATGGTTTGGGTTGGAAGGGACCTTAAAGACCATCCAGTTCCAACCCCTGCCAAGGGCAGGGACACCTTCCTTTAAAGCAGGTTGCTACAAGCCCCATCCAACCTGGCCTGGAACACAACCAGTGATGTGGGGAAAAAATACCACTGCAGAAAACACCTCTATTAAAGGAGTTAAATGGTAAAGGCACTCAAACTCACTCAACATCAAATACCAGCATTAAGCCTGAACATTTGAGTTCTCTTCCACTTCTGTGCAAGTCACAAGATAACAGGCCATATCACAAACACCTGCCCTGCATGAAGAGCAAGGAACCAAGTCCTGACACACCCAGCACATGCCTGCAATAACAGCAACCTTGAACAGCAGTTTACTAAACATGAGTCTGTGTGAGGTTATTAAAAAGCTCTGTACCATCACAGAATGGTTTGAGTTGAAAGGGATCTTAAAAGTTCATCCAGTCCCACCCCCTGCCACAGGCAGGGACACCTTCCACCAGCCCAGGGTGCTCCAAGCCCCGTCCAACCTGGCCTTGGACACTTCCAGGGATGGGGCATGATGAAGAATACTTCACAAAATGTTCTTCTTTCCTTTCAAGAACTCACACATGAGGATAGGTCAGTAAGTCTCTGATTTTGTGGACATGGACAGATGAGGAACTTCACTAAGACAAGCAGCACGTGCCAAGTGACCTTCCCAACCCATCAGGAAGGTTCAGCTCAGGATGGCAAAGCAATCAAAGGAAACACCGTGGTGGGACTTTGTCAGTAACTCATCCTGCAAGGTCAAGAGCTCAGCCACTGGAACAACATCTAAAACTAAAGTCCCCTCAAGACACAAGTGTGGATTTGCTGCCTGAAGATAAGCAACGTGTCATAGACAAAGTCTCATTTGTGTCTCTTCAGTAAAACACTGATGTTTATTCACCAGCATGGAATAACACATGAGACTTGTTTAGATCCCAACACTGTCCTAAGCATGAAGAGAAATGGAAAGAAAATACTCATGTGTTTCCCTTTGGGATATAAGACCATCATCTATTTCAGGAAAGGAAAAGAAGCACTTCAATTTTCACCCAAAGCAGAAGAAAACACAAAACACCATCTTTGCAAAATCTGGGATTAGATATGTCAATGCTCTAATGGGCTTTTTGCTGTCAAAATGTTTCTATTATAGTAAACTTTCCTGGTGAAGAGGGGGAAACTGGAAAGGAAAACCACATAAGGATGTTCTTCCTAATGTGCCACTGCTCTGAAAGGATCTGATTTTCTCCCCTACGGATTTGGGACTGGCATTGATTAGCCAGTTGGACTCCTCTGTTCTTAAAACTCTCCAGTGACAGCAGTGCCACACACCCCATGGCAATTCAGTGCCTCAGGCTCCTCAGAACATCTCTTATAACATGTTCCCCAAAATATCCTTTCCTTTGATTTCAAACTTTCAGTACTATTCTTATTTACACTGCACATGGAGAGCATCTCAATGTTTTCCCACTCACTTGTATTTATTTTAAGAACATCTTGTCTCTCTCAGTTCTCCTCTCCACATTTCATAAACCCCATCCGTGCCGTCATACCCCAAAGGTCACGGTTGTTTTTAAACCTTTGATCATCCTTGTTTTTCTCCTCCAGGGTTCCTTCATCTTCCCTCAAGTGCAGTTCTACCCCTGAAGTCCTGCCCAGAGGGAAGGAAGAAGCCCAGGAGGAAGAAGATCTGAAGACAGGGAGAAAGGGGACAAATAAAACCTCACATAAAACTCTACCATCAGGAGGATGTTTGCTCCCAGCACTTCTTATTGCAGCTTCAAACCCTCAGGACTGGGAAGGAAAAGCTCAGGGTGCTTATCTTATCTGTGTTTGCACATTCTTAGCACTGAGTCCAAGCTTCTTTAGCCAGAGTGCAGCTCTGGGGGTTTAAATTGTTTCAAGTCAACAGTAGATAGGTCTGGCTGAGTCCATTTTGACTTTTGGAAGCAAGCCTGGCCCATTAGCACTTCTCTTCCTCTCCTTTTGCTGGTTTAGCAATGCCATTAGTCTTTCCTGATTTCTCTTTCCTTAAGGAGGTAGATCAGGAGAGGAGACATCCCAGATTTGCTTTGCTATGATGGGGGAGTGGGTGAAGGGGGGCAAGAAATGATGCCCAAAGTGGCAGCAGGATTCCAAAGCAAATGGGATGAGAGTGAGTGACAAAGAGAGGAGGCACAAATAGAGACAAACCTGGAACAAGCATAAGGCCAGTGATGTCATCAGGTGGGTTTTACTCATTTTTATAAGATTTAAGCAATAAAGAAGAGCTACAAGGTCAAACCCCACTATGTATGTCCAAAGCAAATATCAGCAGATTTCAGAGAAGAAACAAAATGATCACAGAAAGGGTTTCCCCTCATTACTTCCTATTTATTCCTCTTCTGCAAATAAATTATTCTTCCTCTAGCGGGGTGAAGACTAGAGAATGGAAAATGAAACTTTTGTTTAAGGGTGAGAAAACCGTAGGCATCATTTCACAGCAGAGGCTTTTCCATTTACCTGAGAAAAACTGCTCAAATTGGGTGACATTTCCACGTGGCTTCTGCTCCACAGGCACGTTGGAGAGCAAGCCTGGCATCAACCCACTCGTGCTGAGCTTGCACCTGGAAAGAGAAGGAAGAGGGGACAGAAAACCCTTCTTTCCACATCCACCTCTGCCTTCCTCCTGCTAAAGTCGTTCCCAGAGGCATCACTGGCAGGCTTGGGAGGGATTTTCTTTGGGTTTTCAGCACAACAATCTTTTTACCGTGGCTCTGCCTCCTGAGTGGGGTTTTGTGCACACACACACACACACAGACACTCGTGGGGGATCGTTTCCTGCAGGGGAGGATGGATGTAACCAGCTCTGCAGGCTCTGCTGCTCTGGTCTTTCAGCTCAACTAACCCAGCAGCCTAAACTCAGCCATCTCCACCAGCCTGGCTTGTCCCAGCCCTCCCTGTTCCTCAGTTCTGAGTTTCCGTTCACTGTTTCCAAAACGTTGATATATTGACTAAACTACAAGAAATGTTTTTAGTTCTTTTTCTGACTCAGAGCGAAACTTGCCTTCAAACTAACTAGTTGAGTCACTTTTTTTATGCCTCCCCTGTGCCTGCATCCTGACCACAGAAGTCCTTTCCAAGCTTTTCTCCTAAGCATGTTTGATGCCAGTTCTCCTGGGCTCCTGTTCATGACCTCAAGCCAGGGCTGGGTCACTCAGAGTGCTTTGCTTTTGCTTTTTCACCTTCCCTAGTTCCTCTTTACACCAGGGATTCATGTTTTATATCCATGGAGTAGTTTGGGTTGGAAGGGGCCTTAAAGAGCATCCCATCCCACCCCCTGCCATGGGCAGGGACACCTTCCACTAGCCCAGGGTGCTCCAAGCCCTGGCCTTGGGCACCTCCAGGGGCAGCCACAGCTGCTCTGGGCAAGCTGCTAGAGACAGTCAACATACAGTTGTATTGTGCAAGGAAAAACGGAATCCATTTGCATGTAGACCCTCAAATTAGACCTTATTGAGTCTTACACACAGAAATGGTAACTTTCCATGTCCACTTGCACTTGCTCCTGCAGAATGATGGCACCACCCAGCAGAATATGAAGCCAATGACCTGCTATTTCTATGCATATTTAGAACAAATGCATTAGAAAAATTTCATTGTCAATGATGAGACTCTGAACAGTCACAGTAACAAAGAGCACTGGGTACTGTGAAATGTTTGATGGAAATATGAGGGGATTCAGCAGTTCCAAATGAGAAGCCACTTCCATGAAAATGGAAGCAGCAGGAATTCCCAGTGGGATCTAACAACTCTCACCTTCTCCTCTCTCTGTAGTATCATCACTGCCATTTATTACTTTTAGCTGAGCACCACAGATACAGAGGGGGCTCCCTCATGCTGTGCTGAGAGCCTGGTGTTTGAGTCTGCATCAGTTTATGGGGTCTGATTTCCTTCTGGGAAAACAAAAAGAGCCACTTGGGTTTATCTCTGAAGGTGTTGTAAGTCATGGAGTCAAATGGAGCCCGTGATGTGCCCACATCTTGAGTGCTGTGTCCAGTTCTGGGCCCCTTATCATGGAAAAGGCATTGAGAGAAGGGAACGGGGCTGGGGAAGGAGCTGGAGCAGCAGGAGGGGCTGAGGGAGCTGGGTGGGCTCAACCTGGAGAAAAGGAGGCTCAGGGGGGACCTTCTGGCTCTGCAAGTCCCTGATGGATCCAGGGTGGGCTCTGCTCCTGGGACCAGGGACAGGAGGAGAGGGAATGGACCTGGGCTGGGCCAGGGCAGGGGCAGGGGGGACAGCA
>JAWWEE010000010.1:21419521-21451660 GCA_035221455.1 Xenops minutus
AGTGTCCAAGGCCAGGTTGGACAGGGCTTGGAGCAACCTGGGCTGGTGGAAGGTGTCCCTGCCCATGGCAGGGGTGGGACTGGATGAGCTTTAAGGTCCCTTCCAACCCAAACCATTCTGGGGCTCAATGATAGAGCAAAGACCTCCTGTCTCCAGGGCCTGCTCTCTTCTAGCCTGTAAGCCTTTTGATCCTCACTAAGGAAGGCTACTGGTTTAACTGGGAGGGTTTGGGAATACATTTGTGTGTACAACAGCTCCATTTTCCATGCAGAATGGAAAAAGCAGAAGAACCTGCATCACCTGCCACAAGGTGGGCTTTGGCCCTTCCAAAAAGCCCCTGAGCCCTTGGATGTGGATGAGCCTTGGTCTCCTCAGGGACTGCCAGCTCTGAAAACCAACTCTCTGCTGGTCCCCAGCCCCGTGATTTTTGAGGGAGACAGTTTGGAGAGTAAATAAGGCATCAGATGCCAGGTTTTCCAACAGCTTAAATTCAGGCACCAGGCTGTGAAGAGGCTAGGATTTGGGACAGGGGCTGCACTTACTGTGAAGGAAACAAGGGGAAGGAGCAGCAATCACCCTTCTCCCTGCCTGGAGCTATATGTGTTTTAACCCAACATTTATGCTCACTATGCTCCTTTGTAGGGGTATTTATGTACAACAATAAGGAAACTGGCCAAGAATTATATGGAAAATGCTTTGGTCTAGTGATTCTGATGTCCTGGCTGATTAGTGTTGGATTTGTGTACAGCCATGGAGTATGATTATAACCAGAAATCACTGAAGAGATCCAAGGGAAGCAGCAAGAACTGTGTTTGACCTGAAAGTTCTGTACATGGGGCAGTTCTTGCAGAACACCTTTGGGGAACAGAACAAGATTAGGGCATGGACTGTGCAAGATATTGACACTCTGAGGATTGCCTGGGCAATGGAAGAGAACAAATTCACCCATGAAGATACTCCAGTCCAGACTGGAGTTTCCATGGAATTTGGAGCAGGGTGAAGAACTCCCCAGGTCTGGACTGTAGGAAGAAGCAAGACCCATGTTTTGGAAGGAGCTGGTGGGCTCCTGAGCCATGAGGGCAATGGAGATTCAGGGGTAGAGTGTCCTCAGGGCAGCCAGGGCACCTCCTGTTCCTGCCCAGGTACCCAAAGGGAGCAAAGACCACCAGAGACAACAAAAACCAGCCGTGGGGTGGGTTTGTCCTCATGGAACTGAGAACTCCACAGCATGAACTCCAAAAGTTTGGTTCAAATCACAGCCTGGTTGCTTGTTGCCCTGACCTCAGGGTAATACCCCAAAGGAAGGGCAAGGGGACAAGGACTGCTAAAGAAAAGGAGCATCCATCCCAAATCCATCCCAAATCCAGCACTTTCTGCCTATTCAGCAATTTGGGGATGTAGAGTGGGAGGAGACAGGGCATGTGCCCAGTGTTGTAATGCTGATTTTTCTCCCTTTCAGGTAACAAAAGCCAGGGGCACACCGAGCTCTGCCATGCAGAGAACAAGTTTGTGTGCCCAAATGCCACCCAGGACCCCCAGAAGGAGGCCAGCAGCATATGGGCCATGATGGTCATTGCCCAGCTGCTGGCTGGGATTGGGACTGTCCCCATCCAGCCCTTTGGGATATCCTACGTGGATGACTTTGCAGAAGCCAACAATTCCCCACTCTATGTTGGTAAGTAGGACCATTGCTGTACAGGGTTCTGTCTCCTGACACCTCAGAGATGAGATGCAAAGGTGAGATATCAGGGTGTTCATCTGGAAAGGAACCCGTGGACATGGACTGAGCAGCCAGTGGGACTCAGACAAAACCCTCCCTGGTCAAAAAGCCAGACTGTCTCTCCCCTTGACAGTCAGCTGTTCTCTGTAGGGGTATGTTTATGCTGTGGGTGATAGGAAGCCAAAAAATCCAGGCAGGTAGATGACCTGGATGAGCTGGGACTTCTCCCTTGTGAAATCTTGTGCCATCCATGGGGGAAAAGAGTTGCAATGAAACCTTCTCAGAGACCACGTCCTGCTCTTATTGAGCACTGGTTGGTCCTGGTTTGACCAGAGATGTGACAGCCTGCAAGAGCCAGTTAACACAGGCTTTGCATCAAGGCTCCAAACCCAACACTTCTGCCCTGGACTCCTCCCTGCCTGGTGTGGGCTCCCAGGCTCAGGAGGAATTCTTGATTGCAAAGAGAGAGGTCCTGGCTTTTATCTGCTGTGAATGTCAAAGCCCATCCAGTGCTGACCTGCCTACGTGAGCTTTGGGCTCCATCCATAAGTTATTTTAAAGCCCTGGGGCCAAACAATGTCTTTGGAGCAGCCAAAGGTGTCAGAGTGATTTAGGAGTGGAAAGCGGATGTTCCAAAATAGGGTAAGCACTAGAGGAGAAGGAAAGCCTTTGGAACTCGAGTCCCAAGGACAGGCTTTGGACAAGCACTGGGATGCTTGGCAGGGTCTCCAGACCCACCCAGGCGTGCTTTGCTCCAGAATCCTGCTGGAAAAGTCTGTGGCACCACCAAAGAGCTGTGCAATGTCTCAGGAGTGGGTAGTGCTCACTTCTCTCAGCTCACTGGGACAGAATCAGAGAATTCCAGGATGGTTTGAGTTGGAAGAGACTTTAAAGCCCCTCTAGTTCCAGCCCTGTGCCATGGGCAGGAACACCTCCCACTAGAACAGGTTGCTCCAAGCCCTGAGCATCCTTTTCTTCCCCCTGTAGTGAGGGGTCACTGTTCCCACGACCTCTGAGTGCCCTTTGAATTCCCAGACCCGCAAGGAAAATGAAGGAAAGGGGACTGAAGATGAAAAAAAATGGGACAGGCGTGTTGTTTTGTAATCTGGGTGGTCCCTTCAAGGCTGTGGGAATGTGTGTGTTGGTGGATGGCTACTGGGGATCCCAGTTACCCCAGTACAGCATAAACACCATCACCCCATTTTGTGGTCAGTGCAGTTCAAGACACTTCTAAACAGCTTAAGAATGTTGTTCAAGGTGTTTCTTTCGAGGAGGGAACTTGGACCTTTT
Organism: Xenops minutus; assembly: GCA_035221455.1. Lineage (NCBI taxonomy): Eukaryota > Metazoa > Chordata > Aves > Passeriformes > Furnariidae > Xenops > Xenops minutus. The sequence goes on from JAWWEE010000010.1 coordinate 21,422,532, forward strand.
CATTCCAAGATCCAAGTTCAGTGCAGGTCACCTGTTTTGGAACAGGATGGTTCAGCTGGACCCAACAAGGTGATCCTGCTGGCCTTTTTGCTCTCCGAATCCTTCACTTCTCCTGATGTTTACACCAAACATCTTTGCTTGTATTTGAGGGCTGGGATGGGTTTGTTTGCCTGGTCTCCTGTAGGAGCTGAAGGTCTCCATCACCTGTGGGAGCCCAGGATGTCACTGTCCTGCTGCTCCCAAGGGTTCCCCACTTTGTCCCATTGGATCACGGATGTTCAGGGTGTAGCTGCCAACTTTTAGTGCCCCAGTAAAGTTTTGAGTGCAGTTTTCTGCAGGAACCTCCCTCCCCCTTGCTGTTCTTATTACATCAACACCACCCTCAGGGGCTGAGCAGTGGGCACCTTCTCATCACCTCCTGCCCCAACAAGGGGACTTTCTCCCCTCTGGGTGTTGCAACACCCTTCCTGCCTCTCCTGGCAAGGCAGGAGCAATGTCTGCACTGGAGCTGCTGTTCCCTGCTCACCCTGGCTCTCTCTGCTCCCTTTTCCCAGCCATCCTCTTTGCCATCGCCGTGTTTGGCCCAGCGTTTGGGTACCTGCTGGGCTCCGTGGTGCTGCGGCTCTTCGTGGACATCGGCAGGGTTGACACCGGTAAATATTTCTCGAGGAGGGATGGTCCTAAAAACCTGCTGGGAGTCAGAGGGTCCCTCTGAGATGGAAGGTGGCAGAAGCCACCCAGTCCTGTGACCCATAAAGCTCCCTGCCCTGGAAAGACCATATTCATTCCTCCACTCTGTCATCTCGTGGAGGATACAGGTGGTCTTGAAGCCACCACTGAAGTAGAGCCCTGTGGTGGGGACATGCCCCAGCTCCTGGTGCTGCACTGGTGGTCGGGGCTGGGCTCTGCCCACCACACTGATGAGGTATCACACAGCCCAGCACAGTGGTGGAGAGGAGCAGGGGCAACTAAAGCATCCAGGGATGGAGAAAACAACCAAAGGGCAACCATTGCCCTGTGGATACATGGCAGGGTTGAATCTACTCATCCTCCACCCCACACCCCTCCCAGCACCTGCAGAGAGAGGGACCGAGCCGACGCCACCACAGGGATAATTTCCTTTATCCTTTATTATTTCTGGTAACTTAATCACCGAGGAATTGTCCCCAGCTCCATCATTAATGTGGCTTTTCCTGTGTTGCCTCAGAGAGATCAGAGCCTGTCTGACATTTTTGTCCCGTGCCTGATAAGAATAATAAATGAAGCTGGGCAGGAAGCTCCCCAAAGCCTTGGCCCGCTCCCCGTGGCGGCAGACGGATTTAGCAGCCTCTGCCTGGTCACCCCACGATGACGTCCGAGCTCCAGAGTGGAGGGCTCCTGTTTGGAGAAGTGGGACGATTGTTTCAGCGGGGTGTGGGCTCCTGTCCTGCCACACCCTGGCACGGGGCTCCCACTCGGAGCCGGCCCCTGGTTTCTCCCCAGCCACCACATCCCAGCCCTGGGGAGCTGTGGTCCTCAAGCCAAGCCAAGCCAAGCCAAGCCAAGCCAAGCCAAGCCAAGCCAAGCCAAGCCAAGCCAAGCCAAGCCAAGTCAAGCCAAGCCAAGTCAAGTCAAGCCAAGCCGAGCCAAGCCAAGTCAAGTCAAGCCAAGCCAAGCCAAGCCAAGCCATCTATCAAACCTGCCATGGGCATCTCTTGGCCCAGCCAAAGGATGTCTGCACTGGAGACGGAGCAGCTCTCACCTTCTGCTCCTTTTTCCGGAGAAGGCGCCCGGGGTTTCGTCCACTCGGAAATGGGGCTCGTTAGCAGGGCTCGTCTGCCAGCACGGGGCCTTCCCTTGGTCAATGCAAGCACTGAGCAACCCAGGCTGGAACAATGGGAGAGCAATTGTTTCCAGGAAAGTGGCTGTGCCTTTTCCTGGTCCCTGTCTTGGCTCGGCATCCCTGGCTGGCAGCGTGGTCCAAAGCCACTGTATTCTCCAGGAGGAGGAGGATGGAGCTGGATGCTTTAATTGCCATCTGACCGACTGGGTCATGGGGGGGGAAGTTGAAGCTGTGCCATCAGTGTGTTTCATGCTGCCAAAATCCATCCTGCAGCCACCTGGGAGGCATGGCACAGTCGGGATGAGTGGCAGGGCAGGGAATGAAAAACACAACCAGGACTGGGTTTGCTGCCAACGCTGCTGGGAACTTCCACCTCCATCCATTTGCTCTTCCCTGCCAGTAGAGAGACCCTCAGTCTGTGCCCCTCAGAGACCCTTCCTGCTCCACCAGTCCAATTTTCATGGACATTTGTCCCTTTTAGCCCCTGGAGCTCTTACAGTGTGTCCGTGTGTGTTGCAGCCACGCTGAGCCTGACGCCGATGGACCAGCGGTGGATCGGAGCCTGGTGGCTGGGGCTGCTGATCTCCTCAGGCTGCTTGGTGCTCACCTCCATCCCTTACTTCTTCTTCCCTCGGTACATGCTGAAAGGAGAGGTGAGACCTCATCTCCAGAGGCTGGAACATGCTGGAGGCAGGGAAGCACTCAGGGAGGGAATAGCTGTTCCCAGAGGAGAGGGGTGGGAGGGAGGAAGGGAGCCCCAGCAACCCTTTCCCATTAAAACGAATTTTAAAAGGTGTTTTCAAAGCCAAGCCCCGCTGGGTTTGTCACAAAAATACTTGTGCTTTGAAATGGTTTCATCATCCGTTCTTTAAAGCTCAAAATCAAACCCAAAATATTTCATGGTTATGGCTAAAGGACTCCCCAGACTTGAGCTGAGCTGACTCCAACTTTCATTTCACCCCTTTAGTCCCAGAATCCCAGAACGGTTTGGGTTGGAAGGGACCTTAAAGACCATCTTGTCCCATACCCCTGGCCATGGGCAGGGACACCTTCCACCAGCCCAGGGTGCTCCAAGCTCCATCTGACCTGGCCTTGGACACTTCCAGGGATCCAGGGGCAGCCACAGCTTCTCTGGGATTCAACCTGTGCCAGGGTCTGCCCACCCTCCCAGGGAACAATTCCTTCCCAATATCCCATCTAACCCTGCCCTCTGGCAGTGGGAAGCCATTCCCCTTGTCCTGTCCCTCCAGACCCTTGTCCAAAGTCCCTCTCCAGCTCTCTTGGAGCCCCTTTAGACAGTCCAAGGGGCTCTTAGGTCTCTCTGGAGCCCTCTCCTCTCCAGGCTGAACACCCTCAGCCTTTCCTCATAAGCACACACCTTGACACAGCACAAGAACAACTGTCTAAATACACAAAATTAGGGCAGAGGGTGACATTTTTCCCTCCCTTCTTATACCTTTAAGCTGCACAATGAAACACCTGAGCTAAAAACATGATCCCAACTTGTACCAAACACACCCAGAGGGGCAGGAGCAGCCCCTGAGTGCTGCTGTGAGCCTGCACAGTGCTGGGGCCAGACCTGTGCTCACAGCAGGGACACAGCCCCTGACAGCCACCAGCTCCTTCTGCCTCACCACAACCAGAGCCTTCTGTTTCTCCACCAGCTCTGGGAACCAAATAACAAGTCAAGATTTGGGTGACTCAAACAGAAACACAGCAGGTGATTTTCCTTGTGGTTTGAACAGCAAAACAATGGATGTTCAGCCCAGCACCAACCACTTGGGCACAGCCTGCCTGCTGAAAACCTTCTCGTACAAAACACCGAAGCTGAGGGTTTGAGCATCACACTGAATTAAAACCAGGCTTTGCCATATCTCCCTCCCCAAATTGTTCCTGGAGACGCTTGGCTCCCACTCCTCCCCAAATCCTTTAGCCTCCAATTAACACCACCAAAGAAGAATCAGAAATGAGGTGGATGATCCTTTCCCTCAGCTGATGCAGCGAGCAGGAACGCTACTGAACATGGAACATTTCAAAAGAGAGTCAAGAAGAGAGGATAAATTTACTGCATCAGTAAAACTCATTGCTGAAAAACCCTTCCTTCTGGCCTTTACAGACAAAAGAGTAAATCTTTTCTTTCCCCTAAGCTCTCTCAAACAACACAAATCCTGATTATCTGAGAACCAAAGGGCAGTTAAGAGACAGCCAGGGAAGAAAGTCAACTGGAGAATGGTGCTTCCTCGGAGGCCCAGAGCAAACATTTCCAAGACTGCCTGACAGGTCCCTGCCCGTGCTGGGAGCGAGGCTGGACACCAGGGGGCTGAGCCAGAGACCCTCCTGCCCCTCCTCTTTGCACGGGGGGCATCCAGCCCCACTGTCTCCCCCAAGCCGGGCTTCCCTTCCCTCGCAGCGAGCACACCAAGGGAAAGCACCCCCATCTCCCGGCTCAGGGCGTGCAAGTTCACTGCCCGGAACGCGTCCTGTTCCCAGGTGTGACACTGGATCCAAGGACGCTGACAACAACAGCACCACCAAGGACAAAGCCGGCCGGGCCAGCCGCCCGCAGGGACGGGAGCTGCGGGTCCCTCGCACCCGGCGAGGCGGAGGAGGAGCCGGCGGAGCACAGGGAAGCTCTGTCGGGATGGAACAACGCTTATCTCGGCGGAGGGCGGGGGGAGCTGCAGGGGAGCGGGTCCCGGCACCAGAGCCGCACGCTTAATGCTCATATTCCCCTGTAGGAAAGCAAAAACCTGCAGCGAAGCTTTGCTGGAGTGCCCGGTGAGGGCGATGGGCGGCCGGGTCGCCCTGCCACCCCCTCGAGAGCCCCGTCCAGAGCCCCCTTCTCGCCCCCTCCAGAGCTCCCTCCTCGCCCCCTCCTCGCCCTCTAGAGAGCCCCCTCCTCACCCCCTCTAGAGACCCCCCTCCTCGCCCTCTAGAGAGCCCCCTCCTCATCCTCTAGAGAGCCCCCTCCAGAGCCCCCTCCTCATCCTCTAGAGAGCCTCCTCCTCGTCCCCTCCAGAGCCTTCTCCTCACCCCCTCGAGAGCCCCCTCCTCACCCCCTCCTCATCCCCTCCAGAGCCCCCTCCTCGTCCCCTCCAGAGCCCCCTCCTCATCCCCTCCCGGGCCCCCTCCTCACTCCCAGCCGCCCCTGGGCCCCCCCCCCCGAGGCCTCACAGGGCAGCGGAGCCCCGGACTCTGGCGGAGCGGCGGGACGGAGGGCACGACGGACCCACCGCCGCCTTCCCCCCCACCAGGGCCCCGCAGGGCCGTGCACGGGGCGGGGAGCGGCGCCTTCCCCGCCAGGGAGGCCACAGCGGGCAGGGCCGGGGGTCCCTCAGAGGGGTCCCTCAGGGGAGCGGCCGCGGGTCCTTCACGGGGGTCCCTCAGGGGAGAAGCCGTGGGCAGGGCCGGGCCGAGGGTCTGTTAGGGGGGTCCCTCAGAGAGCGGCCGCGGGCAGGGCCGGGGGTCCCTCAGAGAGGTCCCTCAGGGGAGCGGCCGCGGGCAGGGCCGTGTCAGGGGTCCCTCAGGGGGGTCCCTCAGAGGAGAAGCCGCGGGCAGGGCCCGGCCGGACCCACCTGCGTCCATGGCGGCCCCGCCGAGGCTGCGGCCCCGCCGACACTCACGCCCGGCGCGGCCACCGGAGCGACGCGCCGCGCCCGGCCAATGGGAGCGCCGCTGGCCGCCGGCCTCCGCGCCGATTGGCTGCCGGCAGCGCCCGTCACGGCTCGGCGCGCCGCGCCGCTCTCTCAGTCCTGCGGGGGCTGCCATGTTGCCGTACGCAGCGGCGGAGCGGGGCGCGCCGGGGCGGCGGCGGGGCCGGGGCTGGAGCCGGGTGGCGGAGCGGCGGAGAGGTTCGGGTGGGGCCCTCTCGTTGCGCGGAGCGCCGGCGGGCGAGGCCCGTGGCGCGCTATCCCGAGGAAGTTGTGGCACACGGGTGTCGCCATCTTGTTGTACGGAGCCGGCCGAGCCCCGCCCCTCGTTCCCCGTGAGGATAACCCCCCCCACCATGCCCGCCCCTCTCGGAGACGCCTTAGACGGCTCGTCCACGGCGGAGCGAGCGGCTCGTCGGGAGGCGGACGCCCAGCAGCGCCGAGGAGGCAAGCGAGCGGTGCCGGGAGCGACCCCCTCCTTCCCCCCCCCGCGCCCCGCGGCGCCGCCGCCGTACGGCTGCGCCTCGGCCAAAATGGCGGCGGCCGTGTGGCGGGCGCCATGTTGTGCCGTACAGAAACCCCTTCCCCAGCGGTGAGGGGCGGCGGGGTGACCCGGCTCCGCCATCTTGCCGTACGGCGGGGCCGGGGCCGGGGCCGGGGCCGGGGCGGGCCCGGCCGGCCGAGGGCGGCGGCGGCGGCCGGAGGAGATGGTGATCTGCTGCGCCGCCGCCAACTGCTCCAACCGGCAGGGCAAGGCGCGCCGCGGCGCCGTCTCCTTCCACAGGTAAGGGCGGCCCGCCCGGCCCGCGCAGGTGCCGCGGTCGGGCCGCCCCCGCCGGGCCCACACCGGGCCCCGCTGCCCTCACCAGGCCCCGCCGGCCTTTGTTCGGCCCCGGTCCCACCCGGGTGCCCACCCCTGGGCCGGGGGGTCCCCGCGGAGCTTTGGGTCCCGTTTCACACCGTGCCGGGTGTTGCCGAGCACGGCCCGTGTGGGGCGGGCCCGGGTGGGGTCGGTGGGCCCCGGGTGGGGTCGCTGGGCCCGTGTGGGGTGGGTGAGCCCCTTGTGGGTTCGGTGGCCCCGTGTGGGGTGGGTGGGCCCCTTGTGGGGTCGCTAGGCCCCGTGTGGGGTGGGTGGGCCCCTTGTGGGGTCGCTGGGCCCCGGGTGGGGTCGCTGGGCCCGTGTGGGGTGGGCCCGGGGGTTGGTGGGGGTCGCACCCCCCCACTTCGTTGTGGACAGGGTTGTTTGTTCCCCGTGGGGGGTGGGTTGCTGGTGAGAATAGAAATGATGCCTCTCAGTCCTGCGCGTTTTGTGAAGTGGAGCTGCTAAGGAAGGAATTGACTATAAACTATTTCAGCCCAGAGTGAAAAAAATCCTTAAGTGAGCGGAGCCCGTCAAAACCCAGCTGTCACCAGTCTCCTAAACCCACCCATCCCCTTGGTTTCCATCACCTTAAAGGTCTTCTCCAAACTTCACCATTCCGTGGCTCTGCGATCCTAAGAGTACGACCCTCCCGACTTCCAAAACGTGCCTTATTTCTTCATGGGCCCTGCCTGTTTCTCCTTTAGGTTCCCTCTGAAGGATTCAAAGCGCTTACTTCAGTGGCTGAAGGCCGTTCAGAGAGACAACTGGACGCCCACCAAGTATTCCTTTCTTTGCAGCGAGCACTTCACCAAAGACAGCTTTTCCAAGCGGCTGGAAGACCAGCACCGGCTGCTGAAGCCCACTGCTGTCCCCACCATCTTCCAGCTCGCCGAGGAGAAGCACGACAAGCTGGATTATGTCCGGAGCCGAAGGAAAGTAGCGAGGCAGGCGCCGCTGCGGGATGGGGAAGCCCCGCGGGAAGGAGGAGGTGAGGTAGCACAGAGGGCCCTGTCTTCTGGCCAGGACTTGATGGTGATGCAAGGGACGGGAAAGATGGAGGAGGCGACGCTGGAAATGGGCTCGATGTCGGAGGAGAAGGAGGCCCTCCGCAGCCAGCTGGACGGCCCTCGGAGAAGGACGTTAGGGGATCATTTGGGTGCAAAGCCTGGAGCTCAGACGAAGGCTGAGAGGTCTCCTGGGGAGGAGGACTGTCCCAGGGGCAGCTGGGCGGGGAGCTGGGTGGCGGAGAGAAGCGGCGTGTCGGTGGACGACTTCACCCCTCCTGCCTCTGGGGCTTGCAAGTTCATCGGCTCCCTCCACTCGTACAGCTTTTCCTCCAAGCATGCCAGGGAGAGGCCGTCTCTCCCCAAAGAGCAGCTGGAAAGGAAAAGGCCAAAGAGAGACGTGGAAGCGAGCTGCAGCAGCCATCTCCTGGGACACGACAAGGCCGGAGCAGAAGTTTCCCCGACTTCATCCCTCACAGCAACCCCCCAGAAACCCTCGCAGGGCCTGTCGGCGTCCCCGGCTGACCTGACCCCTCGCCCGGCCACCGAGGCCGTGGTGGGGCACAAGGGTGACACGGACGCCAACCCCATGTCCATCAACGAGGTGATCATGTCTGCCTCAGGCGCCTGCAAGCTCATCGACTCCCTGCACTCGTACTGTTTCTCCTCCCGGCAGAGCAAGAGCCAGGTGTGCTGCTTGCGGGAGCAGGTGGAGAAGAAGAACGGAGAGCTGAAACTGCTGAGGCAGAGGATCAGCCGCTCCGACAGCCAGGTCAGGAAGCTGAAGGAGAAGCTGGATGAGCTGAAGCGGATCAGTTTCCCTTACTTGAACAGCCTGCTGTCCCAGGACTGTGGTCAGTATTGCCAGTATATTCTGCCTTGAGGCAGAACGCTGCGTTTCCTTAGAGGCTGCTAAGATTGGAGGTTGTAAAGGTGCGATGGGGAAGAGGTATGAGAAAGGGACCTTTTGGCAAGAAGAAGTGGTAGCTTGTGTTAGATCAAGAGATACAGTGAAAGAATTCCTCTTGGGGACACCTAAGTTAGTTCTTATATGCCAAACCTTTCCAAGATGTGGAGTGGGAAGTTAGGTGGAGGTGTTGCAGACAATTCTTTTGATGAATTTATGGGGTTTTTTTCTTCCTGTATTATTTTAACTTGTTTGTAACTCAGTGGCACCTGTTAGCATTTGCCTTCTTCCTTTGGAGCGTGCTGGTGATTTATTTTTTTTAGGAGTGTGTTAATGAGCTGTCATGGCAGCAGGTAGCTGGGAAAGCTGCTGTCATCTCCAGTGAGGCAGGAAGTAATTCTGATCTTGGATTTCATATACTGTGCTCAGGACTTGGGATACAGGAAATATAACTAAGGTGGGAAGTATCCAATAGGACAGTGTTGTGATATACAGCAAGGTCACAATTTGTGAGCAAATGTGTGTTTACTTTGAGCAATTCCTCCTCTGGCAGGCAGAAGAAGTCAGGAAATTGAGAATGAAATGGGAAGTGATGGAGAATGACTTCTCTATCAATTAAAAACCCAATAATTAAACACCTGAAAGCATAGGGGATCTCTGAGGGATGAGGTCATGTAAAAGGTTTGCTGTGTAGAAGTCACATTGGGCCATAACCTTTTCTCTTGCAAAAAAAGCATCTTTTAAGGTACAACTTGTGCACAGTGACTCTGGTTGTAAGGTATGATTTGGAGTAAGATTTTAGGGCCATCTAATGATGTTTGCTGTTTGCTTGGCTGCTGAGAAACCAGTGGGCTGCCTCGTGAAGGATTCATGATGTGAGTCCTCCTTAGAGAAGTCATCACCCATGGAGGGTTGGGTATCCTCTGATGGTTAATTCTTGCCTCTTCTTTAGGGAAAAACTTCATGGCTTCTTCTGGAGCCATTGGACATGTCAGCATAGACAGGCACGTCCTCCAGGCTGTTACAGCATGGCCAACTTCCTCACTGAAGTCTAAGAAAGTAGACCCTGACAAAATTTGCCAAGGTCTTTCCCCAGTCCTACTTTTCCCACATGTATCTAATTTTTCAAAGTATGGGAAAACTCACATTTTGATTTGAGGAGAGGGGGGGAAAAGAAGAGTTTTTTTTCCCATGTGGGAAATCAGCATAGTCTTGTTTGTACCTTCTGGTCTGTGTTTTTTGTATTGTTTTGGTGTCAGACTAAAGAAAAGAACTAAATACAACTTTTAGGGTTCCATAGTTGTTGTTCATATATATTTATATATATGGAAAATGATGTCTAGCTTTGTTTATATATATATATATGAAAAAGGGTGTCTAACTCTGCTGGAATATTGTCAGTCAATGAGACACTAATTGCAGAAACGGCGTTTTTAAGGATGTTTTTCTTTATTCTGGTGAGTACTGAGGTTTTTCTCCTCTTTCCCAAGACTGATGTTCTTATTATACATACATGTCTTTGAGAAGTTGGAATTTTATGCTCTTTTAGATGACATTCTTAATATATGAGTTGCATGTTCTGTTTTCTAAGGGAAAATCATTTTTCTTCATGAGTTGACCCAATTCCTTACCTCTTCTGCCATCTCTCATCAACTAAAGTGGAGATCAGTGTGTGAAAATGAACCATTTTGGTGATTGTAGTGTGGTGTGACAGGAAGTTTATATGGAGCCCTCCCTTTGGCTGGGGACATTTTTAAAGCATTTGTTGGTGGTTGACTGGCCTTTTTTTTTTTGTTGAACTTAATCTTGGTGCTCTTCTGCCTTGCACTGCTTTTTGTGTGGTCACAGTCATGGTTTATGGCAGTGAAAATAGCTGAGGTGCAGCTGACTGCTGCTGGGCAGAGCCTGGTTCATGCTCAGACACTGAGTTTTGCTGTAATACAAGGCTTTTTGGTATTCCTAAAAATACAGTTAGGTAACAGATTGGGTTAATAACAATTACAGTCTTTGTTAGTAGCTCCATTTCAGTTGTCCCAAATCATCTGATGTGCTGTGGAGGTGATGGTTTTTGCTCTGAACCTGACCCTGCATATTTTCTTCCTGCTGTAAGCAGTGTCTTGAAGATGGGCAGTGTAAGTGAAGCACCTCAGTGGACTGACCCTGCAGGTTGTTCCCTGTCTGCCTCCCAGCTCCATGTGCTGCAGGACCTCTCTTGCTGCTGTCTTCTCTTCAGCTGCTTCCACAAAATTCTCAGCACAAAAAACAAGCTTTAGGCCCACACCCACTAAGCAGAAGTTCATTTTGGTGCTAGTTCTCACACATACTTTCCTCTAATGAGACAAATAAAGTTTTGCTGGCTGTATCCAAGCTCCAGCCAGCTGGGAAGAGCAGGTTTCTGCAGGATTGCTGCACACCAGTCTCTGCCAGCCACACTTGAGGCTGGGTGACTCAGACTGGGTGAGTGGCTCCCAGCATGTTCCAGCTGTCACCATGTGTGTTCCCCAACCTGTCTTACCAGAGAGATCGACTGACTGCTTTTAGGAGAAGCCCCAGGCTGTTTCCTGCACATCAGGGCTGCCACAGTGGCCCTTTCCACCTAAACTTTGAATTTAGTTGCTTGTTTGGTAGGAAAATGTTTCCCTCTGTTTCCTGGGCTGCTTCTGAGGTGTGTGGATTGAAGGCTGGTGAATGCTGTCAGCAGAGGAGCACAGTCAGGCACAGTGCACCAGGCAGAATGGGGCTGGATGGGCCTGGATGCAGCTTGGAGAGCAACAGGATGCTCTGGGAGCAATCAGGGAGAGCAAACAGGGAGCCATGTCTTAGGGAAGGGAAGGCTGTTCTGTCAGCACTGAACTCTGCTACACAAGGGCTGTCTGACTGTCTTGTTCTGTGTGAAGGTCTCACAGCTCTGCTCCATCTGTGTCCTCACAAGGACAGGAGATCCAAGGTGCTCCTTCCTCAGCATCACCTCTTGACGTGCTCCAGTTTGGTGTGTTTGTCAAACTACGTCTCCCAGCAGGCAGTGGGATCATTCTTACCCAAGCATGAGCTCATTTCCCTCAGACCCATCTTACCACCCTGCGCCAAAGCACTTTCTGGAGGCAGAGGAGGGGGGGTTGAGATAGAGCAAATAGCAAAATATCTCCAAATATGGCTGGGCATGGAGCAAACACAGGTATGATGCCATGGGATTGGAGTGTCTGTGTTCATCAGAGAGGTAAAGCTCTTAGAATTCAGCTGCTTGGGTGTATGTGGAGCCTCTTCCATGCTGCATGTGTGCTTTCATGAAGGTCATGTTAAAGGCAGGAGAGTTGGCAAAATGAGTCCATGTGAGTAATGTTTAGAATTTTGCTAGGAATCTGGGGGAAATCATAACTCCTTTCAGCTTGGGTTTGCCTTTGAATATTTGTACCGAGCCAGTGTAGAAATTGTGTGGTTTGTAGTACTTTTTACATGCAAATGAAGCACAGTTGGTGAACCTTGGGGACAAGCAGAAGGACTGGAACGTTAAATGTGTGGGTTTGTGCCCAGGGGGAGTCCTGATGCCTGGTCTGTGGGGCCTGAGGGGGTGATTCCCATCGAGATGACAACAGCTTTTCATTCACATCTCAGAAAACAAATACCAAAATCCCTCAGTGGTAGTGAGAAGTGGAGTTGTGCATGGATGGAGGTGCTGTGCCTTCACCTGTCTGAGCAGCACTGGAGCAGCAACAGTCCAGTTCAGCTTGGAATTTAACTGTGCCTAATGGGTCACAGGGAGAAATTGCCTCTACCAGGGCAGGCACTGCTGACCTGGCAGCCACACGTCAACTTAGAGCTAGAATTTGGAAGAAAAGTGTTTTTATTCTGAAACAGTGGGTGCTGCTTGTGGGGTTTTTGTGCCTTGTCTGGGCTGGGAACAGCCAGGGTAGAAGGTCAGTCCATAGGGTGGATGTTACAGAGAACAAGGGAGCTATAAAGTAAGCTGAGAGCAAGATAAGGAGTAGGAATATGTGTGCATAGGTTAAGAGTGGGGCTGAATCCATGGCAGAGGGTGTCCTTAGAGAGGCTATGTGAGACTTCCCAGCACCTGTGGCCTGAGAAGGTGGGTGGGAGGGGAACTGCTTGGAGCTCCACATGAGAACAAGCAGTCTGCAGGCACACCAGGTCTGGCACTTGGCTGAAGGGGATGGCTCTTCGACTTCCCCCTTGGAGGAAAAGGCAGTTGGAAGAGAGGAAACAAGACTTTTTGCTCTGCTGTTGGTTTGGGTTATTTTTTTTCCAGTGGAATGGCCTTGTTTTTTCCAGGTTTTTTTCCCCTAATAGCCTACAGAGTTTGTGCATTAAGCATTTAATTCTGCAGCGAGTCTGCAATGACTCACAGCAAAACCCCAGCTTGCAGCTAGGAAGCAATGAAACAGCTAACTAAGGCAAACTCGAGGGAAAGTCAAACAGACTGAGGTGAGCTCAGGTAAGGTGTTTGGGTTTCTCATAACAGGGTGTGATTTTCTTAAAGGTATTTTCTCTGTATTTTGCAATGCAGAACTCTGACACTGACTACAGGCACTGTAGCACGTACCACAGAGGCAATAACATATTAGTGCTTGGCTATGAGGCTGTAATGTGAAAAATTGTGAATATAACCACATTCCCAGCTTTTAGAGCAGAGGTGGGATGATCTGATCCATTAATCACCTGGTCTACATGGCAGGATCCTCCTTTCTCAGAGGGGAAAAGGAGTTCTAACACAGGAGCCAGTGGGGCTCATTGACAGAGCTTTATACCAGCTTGGAAGGGGCAAAACCAGACTCGCCAGTGATGGTGTGCCAGAACTTGAGGAAACCAGCACTAATGGGGTCCCTCAGTCTGCTTCACTAGGTGTTGGCTACAGTGGACCACACTTGAAAGCTGATGTCTTTGCAAATCCTCTCTGGATGATTTTTGAATGATTTTGGGAATCTGGGGAGGTCCCAGCTGACTGGAAGCTGGGAGATGCTGTCCCCATTTTCAAGAAGGGCAAGAAGGAGTACCCTGAACACTACAGGCCTGTCAGCCTCGTTTCAGTGCCTGGTGAAATCATGGAAGGAGGCCCTGCAGAGAGACTTGAACAGATTAGAGAGGTGGGCAATCACCAACCATCTGAAACTCAACAAGGGCAAGCACTGGATTCTGCACCTGGGATGGGGCAACCCTGGGTGTACAGACTGACTGGGGAATGAGATGCTGCAGAGCAGCTGCTGGAAGGGCCCTTGGGGTCCTGGTTGATGGCCAGTTGGCCAAGAATCAGCAGGGCCCTGGAACCAGGAGGGTCAACCCTGGCCTGGGGGAGGGAGGGGATTGTCCCACTCTGCTCTGCACTGGGGCAGGTTCAACCCCCTTGAGTTCTGGGGGCAGTTTTGGGCACCACAATGCAAAAAAGACATGAAACTACTAGAGAGCACCCAAAGGAGGGCTATGAGGATGGTGAAGGGTCTGGAGGGGAAACCTTGTGAGGAACAACTGAGGTCACTTAGTACAGTCTGGAGACAGGAGACTGAGGGGAGACCTCATTGGGATCTTCATCCTTCCAAAGGGCAGCTCAGGGCAGCACTGATCTCTGCTCTATGACCAGTGACAGGACTCAAGGAATCAGCATGGAGCTGAGTCGGGGAAGGTTTAGATTGGATCTCAGGATCTCCCCCAAAGGGTTGTCAGGCACTGGAACAGGCTCCCCAGGGCAGTGGTCAGAGCATCAAATGTGTCTGAGTTCAAGAAGCCTTTGCACATTCTCAGGCACGTGGTGTCATTCTTAGGTGCCCTGCACAGGGCCAGGAGTTGGACTCAGTGATCCTGACAGGTCCCTTCTAACTCAGCATATTCTGTGATGCAGTCAGTGTGTCCATGCCAGGAATGTTTTCCCTGTTTGCTGGGGAGAGCATCAACAAACTGCATGAAGGGTTGCAGCTCTCATGGAAGAGTAGCAGAGTACAAAGCCACCCTCTCTACTTAAATATGGACAGAGTATGCTGAACGAGGCTGCTCCTTAGTCACCAGAACCTTGATGATGATGAGTTAAACCCAGTGTGCCACCCAGCTGAAGGAAGAATTGCAGGAGGCTGCCAAGCTGTTGCTGCAGCTCCTGTACTTTGAAGGCTGTGTGAGTTAGTTTGAGTCGTGCTTGGGGGTTTGGTTTGGGATTTTTAGGTGGTTTGGGTTTTTTTTTGTTTGTCTGTTTTTTTTTTATTCTCCAGTTTCCTGCAGCAAGTATTCCCCAGCTCAGGGGAGTAGGTTAGCTGCCTTGTTAACAGCCAGCTGGCTGCTCCCCGTGGCTTTGCTGATAAAGCTGTGTGGGAATTTGTGCCAGCATAGCTTTCTGTGCCAGGGATCCCACTTGAGAGCCACGCCATGGCCCGAGGGGGCTGTCCAGCCACTGTCTGGTTTGTCTCACAGCAGGGAGAGCACACTGTCTCCTGTTGCAAAGCCTGGACAACTGCTAACAGTCTGACAGTGTTACACTGTGGGGTGGGATTTGACTTCTAAACCCTTCATGAACGGGAAAGATGTGGAAACAGTCTGTCTGCAAGTTTGGAGGGATGGAGGGGGGGGTCAGGTGGTGAAACTGAGATGACTTGTGTGCTCAGAGCCCAGGCATGGCAGTTTGGGCGTGAGTGGCTTCCTCAAGGAAAGAGATCAGGGTGATCAAGTTGCTTATGGGCCTGTGTTTTGTCTTTTTTGTCTCCCAAGCTGTTGCAGCTTGTGAGCATCTTGGCTGATTTCAGTCAGATTTCAGAGAATCACGGAATGGTTGGTGTGGAAAGGGACCTTGAAGGTCGTTTCATTCCAACCCCCTGCCGTGGGCAGGGACACCTTCCACAGACCAGGTTGTAGAGGACCAGGGGTCTTGGAGATGCTGGGTTTAAGGAAGTGTGTCATCTGGTAGGGGAAGGTGACTCCAGGAATGTCCTTGTGAAGAAAGAGGTGCAGTGGGGGTCTTCCCTATTCTTAGGTAAAAGAGGAACTGTGCATGTGGATGCAAGAGAACCAGCATTACGAGAACCCCACCTGAGTGTGAAACTTGAAGCACGTGAAAGGGTGACCGGGGTCTCTTGCTCTGCAAATTCTCAGATGTGGTTTGTATTCTGGATATCACCACATGCTTACTTTTTGAGCCACAGCAGCAGGTTGGTTGTAAAAGTGATGGGCCAGGAGTTTAGAGCTTTAAAATGGGACATACAGGCTGCTTCATCATTGTCAGAGAAGTTTCTCTTGGTAGTAACTGCATCTGTAAACCTGTTAATTGAAACAAAACAGCTCAGCAGATTACTTTTTGTTGCTACAATAATCTTGCATTTACCTGCCCCAACACGACATAAAAAGCAAATTCCTTTTAAAATGCCTACTTTTTTTGGGGGGATGGACTCAAGCAGACTCTCTCCTGGCTCCCCTCTTGCTTTTCCACTCTCCCAGTCCAGCCCTCTGACACAGAAGGCTGCCAGGGAGGAAAAAGGACTTAGTCCAGCAGTCAGAGACCGACACTGAAGGTACGAACAGCACCGTGTGGAGTTCAGGATGTCTTTATTTCTCTGCCCTTCACTGAGTCTCTGATCCTGATTCCCAGCAGCACTTCTGCTGCTGTTGGCATTTCCAGGTGAAATGAGGACTAAAAAACTCACTTTGGCCTTGCTGCCATCCAGGTAGTTTGGAAAAGTAATAATGGTCACTTGGCCATGTTGTTTGCCCAGGTGCCATAGACTTAGGATATATAGTTACATCCTTGCTTTTCAGCTGGCTGGAATTCCAGCTCTTTGGAAGTGAGACCAGCTGCCCAGTCAGACACCTCCAGAAAGGCTGGCCTTGGCACAGCAAGGCAGTGAGGTCAAGCTGGGGGTGCTGGAAAGGATCAGTTGCTTTCTCTTGGTCTATAACCAAGTCTAAAGAGTGGGAATGGCTAAAGCCATTCCTTTTCTCTGTCATTTTGGTGCTTTTTCCTGAAATGCTGCAAGCAGAAAGCATCCTGCTCCTGGGATGCTGACCCAGGAGAGGGCAGCAGCAGTCCAGGCTGCAGGCTCTTCCAGCCTTTCCAAAGCTTTGCTCTTTGCTTCCATGGTGGGAGTTGAGCCTGCAAAAAGCTTGGGAAAAGTGCAGGGTGTGCAGTAGGGAGTGAAAGGCGAACACCAGTTGGATGGGGGAGTGGAAGGCTCCTTCCCCACAGAACTGTGTGTTCTCCACATGGAAGTGCACAAGTGAGTACAATGAAATACTGTCCAGTGCACTGACACTGCTGTATGAGTGGTGGGAACCCCTTCCCAACCCCTGGAGAAGCTGGTGGGGAACACACAGCTTGGCAGGACACTGCAGAGCTTGGCTCTGATGCCATAGACTTTTATCATGATTTTCCTGGTGAGATCTGGTATTTTCTCCTGTCACTTCACTTGCAAAATACTTCAGGATAAAGTAGAGTAGTTAACAGCACCTTGCTGACATGCAGGCTGGCTTTCCAAACCTGCTGTCTGTGGGAAAATGAGTCCCAAAAGTGGTCTCTCTTAACCAGGAAAGCTTCTGTTCCTCCTCCATTGATATTACAGGTGTGGACTGTCTGTTCTTCCTCCTTGCTTGGTCTTTTAAGCCTGACGTTTGGTACAGAGCACAGTGAAACTCAGACTGATCAAGCAAATTTTGACCACAACATCACCTTTTTAGGTCCTGATTTCTCCCTGCAGCCTTTCAGACCGGCCAGACAGGCAGCTGCTTCTTGTATTTGGGGATCTCACTAGGTGTGGAAAACAGCCCTGGAGCTCCCACCTTGCCAGTACCAAACATTGATCCTGTGAGGGGGAGGAGGACCTGCCTTAAGCCTACTTTGGTCATATTTGTCTGCAAAACAGACTACTACTAGAGTAGTGGGCACCACATTTGTATGGGAATCAGTCTTTCCCAAGATCCTATGGGTGTCATCTCACTTTCCCTATTTACACTGTATTGGATCTGCTCTGCTCTTCTGGCCTTAAATTCTGTCTCCATTTCTCTGATTGATTTTTTTCAGGTCACCACCTCTGAAAGCAAAGTGCTAAAGTGTTGTTTGTCAAAGCTCTCCTAAAAAGATTTGTTAGAGAAGTTTTGACTATGAAACAGACTTTGGTTGCTTCTTAATAAATGCTGTGACAAAGGGAAGTCTCTTTCTCTTCCATTTACTCTTTAGCTTACAGGCACCCCAGTGTTTTGAAAATGTTTCACTTAGTCCAGAACCTAATCAGAACCACTTTTGAATGATCCTTGCCTGTCTATATAAGTTCAAGTCACTGTTAACTTTTTAAAAAAAAATTATAGCCAAATTATAATCTTAAATATGTACACAGCCCAATTTTCCTGTGAAGTGAGCACTCGTTTCCTTGGTCTCTGAAACAAACAGGAAAAGTGTGCACTCAGTGCTTGAGAAAGATCCATCCAGAGCATTAGAGATTGTGTTATCATTTAGTGATTTTTCTTTACAGAAATGTAAAGGAGGTGTACAGAATCTTTACAGATTTCAGTCACCTTCTTTCTTGCATGTAGATGGGAGGGGAGCTTTCCCTGCAGATCCTCAGATCCAGCTACAGAGAGGAGTCAGAAATGGACCACGTGGAATAGTGTTCTATGTAAGACTAGGAGCAGGTTTGGACACAGACCCAATTTCCATGACTGTTCATTGTTCCCCATCTCCCCACACACCTTGGAGCTGGTGCTGCTCTGGAGAAAAGCTCTGCTGCAGTGCTGGTCCATTGCTGAGGTGCTTTGTGTTCACCTCCAGGCAGCTGTCCCAGCAAGCTGCAGAGCATAGATATCTGAGTTTTCTTTCTTCTTTCTGTCTTCTTCTCCCACAGAGACTCCCCAGCTGAACCCTGTGATGGAACCCCTGTCCTGGATGCTGGGCACCTGGCTCTCAGACCCACCAGGGGATGGCACCTTCCCTACAATGAAGCCCTTCCAGTACCTGGAAGAAGTGCACATCTCTCACGTGGGGCAGCCCATGCTCAACTTCTCGTAAGTCTTGTGTTGGCAGCAGCTCTTGGGGTGCAGCAGGCATGGCTCCAGGGGGATTTGTTGGTTGTGTTGCTTTTCCAAAGGCTCAGTACACGAGTTTTCAGCAACCAGATGAAATGATATTGTGGTATATGACTGCACTGTCTGACTTGCATTTTCCTTAAAGACTTGTGACTGATTGGCATTCTTTGTGAAACTCCCACTTACAGATACAATAAATGAGGGAGCTGTGGCATGGCTGCCAAGTCTGTCCATTTTAACTGTGGTCCACAGCCTTCACCAGTGTGACAATCTGACAAAAATCAGACCACGTGGGATGGGAGGCAGGTAGCTTAACTGCTGTGCCTGCAAGTGGTTGTTCCAAGAGAAGTCAAAAGAAACCCAGAGAGAGAGAAGTGACATCTTAGCTGGTGCTCAGTGCTGCTCTGGTGCTCTTTTGGGAGGGCTGAGGTGGAAAGTGTGTTGCTTTGCTAACCAAGGAAAGAATAATTACAAGATGAAAGTGCTCTGTGAGACATGCCCAGTGTTCCTGGAGTGTGATGGAGCTGCCAGCTCAGCCTGTGACAGTTTTAGTCCAATTTCCAAAAGAAACAAAGCCCTGACAGTCATGCTCTGGTTGCACCTCCCTGTCCAGCTCGTGTACACTTGCTGATTTGAGTCACTTGGGGGTTTTTGTCCTTTTCTTTGTGCCAAGGCATTACACAGCTGGGAGCTGCTGAGCTCTGGGAAGCATCAGGAAAACAGGCAGCAGGCTTGGAGGACAGAGCTCCTGGCTCTTGGAGCAGTGCTGCATGACTGTTACAAGACAGCTCATGTATCCCTTGAATACTCCAAGCCCTAAAAAAAGCCTGATTTAAGTTAGTTTCTCCTTTGATCCTAGATAATCCCACCATGAGGCACAGCTCTGTAGAGTACCTGGCTTCACTGGCTGCAGAGCACTGGCTGGGATGCTCAGACAGTCTTTAGCAGAGATGCAACTGCTAACAGAAGTCTTTCCTGGCTCTTCCTATAAAAGGAGATATGCTTTATAGAGAGACAAAACCAAATAGGAGGAGTAATTTGTGTATTTGTACCCAGAGGACAGGCAGAAACAGTGGCAAGGCAGCCAGGCTCTTCCTAATTCTTCCTTTAGCTGTGCTCCCCCTTCCTTGTCTCCAGTTCTCTGAAGTCAATAGGTTTCTGTGGGGTGTAGGGCTGCCATGTGCTGTACCTTGTGCTGCTGGTCTTTTGGGAATCTTGGCTCTGTGTGATTCAGTGGATTTTATTTCATGTAGGGAACACTTGCTTTGGACTTTTCAGCCCTCAGTGCTGCTTTAATAAATAATGGTTCCAACTGATGTAATAGACAAACACACATGATACATATAATGACCCACATTAAGGGGGACCATACCTACAGTTCTTAAGGCCTCCTGAAGAGTAAATAAGAATCTGAGCTGAATTTCTCTTTTTGAAGGTGGTGATGGGAGAAATATGTCTGTTCTCTTGCTGCCTGCAGCAAGGAATATGCAGAAAAAAACAACTTGCCAGGTGTAAAAGCTAAAGATGATACTGCAATTTGAGATATTTACTTGAGAAAAGGAAGTATTTGAGACAGAGTGTGGCTTCAGCATCTGTGAAATGTCTGAGTTCCTGAGGGGTTTCTGAGCTAGCTCTTAAACAGATCCAGGAGCTGTGGAAAATCTGGAGCTTGAACTTAAATAACCAACTCCAGCTCTAAGAAATAGCCTGTAAAGTAACCATATTTTTCCAGGTTTGTATCTCCCAACTGTGAAAGGTTGTCAGTCTTTTACTCTTCAAAGACTACTGCAGGCACTCATGTGGTTAAATAAGAGGAAACCAGGCCAAACAGTGTCTTTTTCAGTGTAAAACAAAGGAGCTTTTGTGCCCCTCTTTCCCTTCAGGTTCAACGCCTTCCATCCAGACACCAGGAAGCCCATGCACCGGGAATGTGGGTTCATCCGCCTCAAGCCTGACACTAATAAGGTGGCCTTCATCAGTGCCCAGAACACAGGTACACACCTGGGACTCACACTGGGGAAAAGAAGAGGTCCTTACCTTGCCATGTCTTTTCATCACTTTTGCAGAAAGTTATTGCACCTCTCACGGTTTTATTTCATTAATGTTCCCTGTGGGCCTTGCTGCTCGTTGACACTGGGCCCACAGTGGCTCTTACACACCTTGCAGGGAGTGAATGAGAGAGACCCACATCTCAGTTATTATAAGTGAAAGTGTTAAACCCCAGTTGAGGCTTAAATTTGCATCTCAAATGGCAGGTGCTGAAGGGAAAAGTGCCAGTTGCCATGTGGTGCTCGTCCCACACAGTATGAGTAAGTCTGGCTGGATTTTTCTGAACAGCTTTCCATGTCTGACATTGTGTGGATTTGCAGTTGTCAATAGTGCTTTAGCAAATAAAACCATTCCACAAGGAGAGTGACAGTCTGTTACGTAGCCTAATAGATCATGGAATGGTTTGGGTTGGAAGGGACATGAAAAATCACCCAGTCCCACCCCCTGCCATAGACAGGGACACCTTCCACAAGCCCAGGTTTCTCCAAGCCCTGTCAAACCTGGCCTTGGACACTTCCAGGGATGAAGCAGCCATGACTTCTCTGGGATTCAACCTCTGCCAGGGCCTGCCCACCCTCACAGGAAAGAATTTCTTCCCAATATCCCATCTAAATCTCTTCTTGTTCAGATTAAAACTGCTTTCCTTGTCCTATCCCTATCTACCTGTGTAAAAAGTCACAGAATCACAGAAGTCCTTCCTCTTTTTTATAAGCCCCCTTTAAGTACTGAAAGGTCATGATAATATTTTGTGACATAGTAAAATAACCTTTGTAGCCTAATAACATGTATGCTCTTGCTTCTCCCTAGGTCTGGTGGAGGTGGAGGAAGGGGAGGTGAATGGACAAGAGCTCTCTATAGCTTCTCACTCCATAGCCAGGATCTCCTTTGCCAAGAAGCCCCACGTAGAGCAGGTGAGTGCATACACAGTGAGCAATTCCCGGAGCATTGCTCACCCCAGGAGGAGTCTAGCTGAGAGGATGGGTTAATTAGCATGCTTTAATTACAGAATGCCATCAGGAGTTCTTGGAAATACGGCACGGCGTCCTGGCTTATCCTTTCTGTAACAGCCTTCAGAAGGTATTTTGTACATTATGAGACCCAGAGGGATTGTTAAGATAAGAACTGATGGGCTGAATCAGACCAGCCAACCCAGAATCATGTCTCCAGCAGTGGCCATAGTAGGTCCTTAGGGAAAAGAATAGGAAATTGTTGTCTAAATACCCTTCTGTGGCAGTGAGGTTAGTTCCTAATGCTGGTTTTCTGGTTTGATTGCACTATGAGGGTGCACACATAAGGCATTGGGCCTCATCAGGTTGTTTTAGGAACACTGCAGATCTTGCTGACTGGTTTTTCAGGGCAGTCACACCTTGCTTGGGCTCCTTTCCCATCTGTGGCTGCAGGGCAGGGCTGGCACTTGCTGTCACCTCCAGCCTTGGTTGGCTGCTTTTAGGGGCTTGCCTTTTTTGGGGTTTTGACTTGTTTTGGGTGTGTAGCAGGGGTTTGTTGACACAGCTGGAAGGGGTACAGCCAGCTGTGAGTACCGTGGCACTGCTGGAGTCAGTGTGGCATCCTGAGGTCACCACTGGAGGTCTGGGTGTCACACCTGAAGGTGTCAGGGCTGACCAGCAGCTGAGAGAGACAGTGAGGCTGAACAAGCTGTCACAGTCTGGTTTTTGTGTGCTATAAAACTGATCCATAGACAACAGAGAACACAAGTTTGTGCAGATGTAGACAAAAAATTTTATGTGCCTGCACAAACAGTGTCCTAACTTAGGAAAGTCCTAACTCCCCTGTCTTTGGATGTATATTTTCAGTTGCTGGGTTTCCCCTTTCCCAGGAGCAGCTGTGTTGCCTCCTTTCTGTAGCCAAAGTAAAGCCATTGGATCCTATGGATATCAGCAAGGGAGCAGAGCTTTTAATTGCAAACACTTAAATAAAAGGGACTGTCCTCTCTGAGTCCCTGCCTGAAATGTGAGCAGCTGGACTGGCAGGGGGAGAGGGCAAAGCACAGGAAGCCAGCAGATGCCCTTCTAGTTGGGGCTGGCTT
This sequence comes from Xenops minutus, assembly GCA_035221455.1. Classification (NCBI taxonomy): domain Eukaryota; kingdom Metazoa; phylum Chordata; class Aves; order Passeriformes; family Furnariidae; genus Xenops; species Xenops minutus. The sequence continues at coordinate 21,444,872 of JAWWEE010000010.1, forward strand.
TGGCAGGAAGAAGGAACCTCTGGAGCTGGAAGTCCATGCTCACCTGGCACCCGAGGGCTGCTCAGGCCCAGGGACTGGTCCCAGTGAGTATGTTGGGAGGCTCTTGCTGGTGAAGGAGGATGTGGAACTGGTGAAGGAGGGTGTGGAACTGATTCTCTCAATACTCTTTTTCCTTCCCCAAGAACATGAATTGCCCGTGGAACCAAAGATGCCACAGGTGTTGTGAGAAGGGCACGTGTGATGCTGCTTTAGTTGCTCATTTTGAGAAACTTCACTGTATTGTTCTGTTGCTGCTCAAAAGGAATTTGGGATGGCTGTGGTTCAGCTGAGCTGTCATTGAGGCAGGAAGACCCTTTTCCTGGGCCAGACTGGGTTCTGAGTGGTTTAGGTTGTTTGAAGAATCACCATCAAAAGTCTTATCAAAGCAGGTTTAATACAAATTTGTGAAAGCACAACTTGACAAAATTCGATGGCAAGGTTCCCTCTGTTGCTTACTCATGGGTGAAACATCCAAAGGAAAAGTGGATTTGAATCACTTTAGGATGATTCACACAGAGACTGAAGATGCAAAGGGTAAGGGAGACCCACAAGGTTCTGAGAGGACTCCCTTGCTTTCCAAGCTCCTGTTGGAGCCTGGGTGTGGCAGAGTCCACAGTCTTAGCCCCAGACTTGGTCAGCAGTTTAAAGGGAGAAATACAAGGAGTAAGGGAGACCCTCACATTGAGTCATTTGTGATGAATATCTGGAGAACCAGCATATATTCAAACATCTGTAGAGCTCAGGACAGTCCTGGCCTTATGTGAGCACTGAGAGTGCTGGCCGAGGCACCTGCCAGGCTGCCCTGTCACCTGTGAAAGGTGATGGAGATCAGCAGAGTCCCCCCATGGCATTTGGGTCACCCATCCTCAGGAAGTGCCTGAAGGTCACCCTGGAGAGGTCCAGCTGGTCGGCCTCCCTCCATCCTCTGGAGATCTTGGCACAGCTGGAGGAGAAGCTCAGTGTCACCACAGACAGGCAGTGTGGTTTCACCCCGGTGAATAGTTCCTGGCTAACCCGATTGACTTCTGTGTTGAAAGGACTGGATTTGTGGATGAGGGAAGAGCAGAGGGCATCAATTCCCTTGGATTCAGCCATTTCCCATGTCTGTTTCCCAGTCCTTCATGTTTCCCCTCCTTTGTGGAAGTTGCAGTCTCCCTGTGTGTCTCAGCTGCACACACAGCTTGCCCTCACACTTTTCCACCAGCCAGCCTCCACCTAAGGCTTGCTTTCAAGACAAAAATCTCTCTTCTTTTTTGACCAGTTCCTTTTATTTCCTCCTTTTGGCATTTAGACTTTGCTTGACCTGCAGTGGTTCATTCAGAAAGACTGGACTGTTCAGGAACTGTGAGCTCAGGTCACACATCTTGAAGATGAGTGACTTTTGTATTCTTTTAAGTGCCTTTCCCTGCTTAGGGAATTTGAAGAACGCTGGTGCATTACAAAGAGAGCCTCATCAGTTCAGCAAATAGGAATCCAAACATCATTTGTGTGTGACCATGGTCCTGCTGTTGTTGCCCCTGTGGATGATGGTGGTGTGTCTTCCACACCCTGTGTAGCTCTGCTTCCAGAAGGAGGATGTGTTGGATATGGGCATTAAGGGCCCACTGTGGGCATAGGAATGGGTCTGTTAACAGAGAGGATGGAGCACACAGACTGGCAGTAGCTCCTGGACGTGTCCTCGAGTGACTTCAAGGCAATGAATGAATTTGGAAAAACCTCTGTATTTTAGGAATTTCTGAACAGGGCTGTTTGAAGTGACTGTGAGTGAGTTGTGCTTGCAGCTGCCATGCCCTGCTGTCACCCCCATGGTGCCATGGCCATTCTCCTGCTGGGCTAGGTGGCTGGGGTGACATCCTTCTGAAACAGCACCTGAGATTCAAAAAAGGATGGTTCCCCTTCTTTCCTTTATTTTGACAATGGCTCAGAGCAGCCCTACAACCTGTGCTGAACACTGGACACTTAACTGCTCCCTCCTCCAGTTTGGACACTGCCTGGCTTCAGGCATCTGCTTGCACAGGTCCTGAGTGGTCCAGCTCCACAAGGCAACCCCAAATTGCCTCTCTGGAGGTTGGTGCAGCACAGACAGGCTCACAGCCTGCCTGGGTGCAGGGATGGGGACAGTGTCACCTGCTGAGCCCTCCCAGTGGATGGCAATGCTATTCTCTCCTGCCCAGGGCTGAACCCCTTCCTGGCTACAGGTTCAGGCTGAGGCTCAGCAGGCTCCAATCTGCCTGTGGAGTGATGTCCCACCTGAACTCTGGCACAGTGTGGGGACCTCCAGAGAGCCCAAGTGGTTCAGAAGGCTGCCTTGGTGAAGGATGCCTCACCCATGTCCCTGAGCTGCCAGCTGGGAGCCACTTGGCTGGTGGAGGGATGTGGTGGACAGAGGCCTGTCTGTACTGAGGTGATGTCAGTTGTAGTGCCAGAACCCTGCCTTGCTGCTCCATGGATGATGGGCTTGGAGCTGGCATTGAGGAGAAGGCTGCTCTCTTCAGGAGAGAAAACTGCTTGTTGACCTGCCTGCTGTAGTGAGAATATCATTCCTCAGTCCTGCAGGCACTCACAGCAGGCACAGGGATGGCAAAGGGAATGCAGAAAGCACAGGTAAGGGATTTAACCCATGGATGCTGTTTGCTTCATTTCCTTATTTCTTTTCTTACCCCCTGGTTTAGATTACCAGAAAATTCAGGCTCAATTCTGATGGGAAACTCGAACAAACTGTCTCAATGGCAACCACTACCCAGCCCATGACACAGCACCTCCACATCACCTACAAGAAGGTGACACCCTGACACCAGGAGTGACAGGTCTCCTTGGTGAGGACAAGGAGCAGTGGCAGCTCAGGAACATGGCGGGGCACACTCTGGAGCCTCCTTCCTGCACTTATGCCCTGGGCCCTGGAGCTGCCCATCCTGTTGAGAATGTTATTCAGATCTTTCTGTAATGGTATATAAAAAAAATAAATAAAAAGCTTTTATTTTTAGGGCTGCGTCTTTGGCGTGGTTGCAGGGTGGGGTGTGCATCCCACTGCTCAGCAGTGCTTATGGAGGGGCTTTGTGCTGTCTGTTCATTAGTAGCTGTTGGGTTAGAGATCCAGCCTCCTGGACAGCCTGGATAACACTGGGGAAGCAGAAGGTTCAGAATGGATTTGCACTGCAGGGGCAGACTCTGAAAACTCCAGAGCCCATCCCATGAAATGACATAAATTCCTTGTGAGACACAGGAAACTGTTGAAGGGAACTCTCTTGAGGGTGCTGTCCAGCAGTTTGAAGGGAGTTCATGCAGTGCTGGAGGCCAGGGCCAAACCTTACTGAGCTTCAGTGCAGAATATCACAAGAGTTTGGGAGATGGAAGAGAAGCAGCCAACAGTGGGGATCAATCTCAGCAAATCTTTCCAAACTTGGGAATCATGATGCAGCCTTTGACTGTCATGAAACCTGTCAGTGAGCCCCTCAGCAGTGAGGGAGGCAAAGGACTTGCACCACTGCTGGTCTGCAGCAGAGGCTCTTCAACACAGGCTTTGCCAGGTGACCTCCAGAGGTCCCTGCCAGCCCCAGCCACTCTGGGAGTGTTGTCACTTGGCACAATCCCCACCATCAGCAGGGTCTGCCTGGAAGAGAGCTGGGAAAATGTGGAGGTGTGTGCAGCCCCTTGACAGGGGAGTGTCTGTGTGTGCCCCTCGGAGCTCTGTGTTGTCACCAGAGTCACAATCACTCTATGACATCACCTGCCCATCACTTCCTTCTCACTGGTGGCCGGAATGATGGGGCCCAGGGCACTCTCAGCAAGTTTGCTGAGGATCCCATATGGGGAGGAGCTGCTGGGACACCAGAGGATGACACTGCACCCCCAGGGACCTCGACAGGGGGAGAAATGGGCTGGCAGAGCCTGCCGAAGTTGAACCAAGGGACACGCAGAGCCCTGGCCCTGGGGAGCAGCAGGACACGCCGTGGGAAGCAGCTCTGCAGAGCGTGGCACTGGCACAGCCGGCACCAGCGGCAGGGACTGCCTGCCCGGGAGCCGGGAACGTGCCGAGGGCTCAGCCCGTGCCCGGGCGGGCTTTGTGTCACAGGGCCCGTCCCTGCGGAGCTCTCGGTCCCCCCCGAGCGCGCCCCTCGGAGCTCCGTGCTGTCACCGCGGTCACAATGGCTCTGTGACACCCCCTGCCCCGGGTGGGCACAAAACCCAGCGCGGGGCCCCGTGAGCAGCGCCCAGCCGGGCTGTGCGGGCAGCACCGGAGCCGTCCCGTCGAGCGCTGCCCCGGCACGCCGGGCTGGGAGCGACCCGTGGCCGAGGAGCGACTGAGGAGCCCCCGGGTGCCGGCAGCGAGCGAGGAGCCCCCGAGAGCCGCCGGGGGCCGAGGAGCCCCCCGAGCCCCCCCGGGCCGAGGAGCCCCCCGAGAGCCGAGGAGCCCCCCGAGCCCCCCCGGGCCGAGGAGCCCCCCGAGCCCCCCGGGCCGAGGAGGCGAAGCCGTCGGGCCGTGCCCGCAGCAGCCCCCGGGTCCCGCCGGCAGCGGAGCAGCCCCAGCCCCGGGGGCAGCGATGGAGGGGGCCGGGCAGGAGCCGGCAGCGCCCGGGGGCGGCAGGAGCTGCCCCGTGTGCCGGGGTGCCCTGGCCAGCCCCGCCGCCCTGGAGCCCTGCGGGCACGTCCTGTGCCAGCGCTGCGCCCAGCCCCGCGCTGCGGGCGCTGCCTCCTGCCCCGTGTGCCGGGAGCCCGTCGGGGCCGTCCGCCCGCTGCGGGGCCAGCACAGCCCCGCCGGGATGGCCCCGGCTCGCCACCACCGCCGCCTCCATCCCTTCGTGCTGCGCTGGCGGCAGCGGCAGCGGCAGCAGCAGGAGGAGGAGGAGGAGGAGGAGGAGGATCCTGGACGGCGCCGCCGCCGGCGGAGATTCCCCGACGGGGACAGGGAGCGGAGCCCCCCCGTGCCCCTCCGTCGTGCGCGGAGGGTGCTGGAGGAGCGGGACAGGGGCTGGCCCGGGCACGAAGGGGCTCTGTGGCCGCACGGGGGGCGGGAGGAGCAGCGGGGCTCAGGGGACCACGTGCGCCGCATGCCCTGGGTCCCCTTCGAGCCGGAGCCGCCCTGGGCCGTCTGAAATAAAACCCCCCGTGCTTTCTACCGGGGTCTTGCCTGGTTTCTTCTGCCCGGCCTCGCTCCTCGCTGCAGGGCTGGGGGAGCAGGAGCTGCGGGACGGGGAAGGAGGCGGCCGTGGGAGAGGGGGGAGAGGGTTGGAGAAGCAGCGGAGAGGGGGGAATGTCCATGTTGGAACTGGAGGAGAGAGCCCAGTGCTGGTCGCTTCTGTGCTGCTTTGCTCAACCCTATGGGATGTCCCGGGGGTGTCCGGGAGGTTTCTAGGGGGGTGTCCCTGGGTTGTCCCGGGGGTGTCTGGGGGTGTCCATGGGGGTTTCCCTGGGGTGTCCCGGGGGGTGTCCATGGGGGTGTCCATGGGGGTGTCCCGGGGGTGTCCAGGGGGGTGTCCCTGGGTTGTCCCGGGGGTGTCCATGGGGGTTTCCCAGTCCTGGTCGCTGCTTTGCTCATCCCTATGGGGATGCATCCCAGAAGGGCAAGACGAAATGGAGCGGAAAAGGGAAATGGCAGGGGAAAAGGGGAAAAGGAAAGTCCCCTGAGACTCTTTGAGTGGAACCCAGAAGGATGCTGTCTGCTCTTCTGAGGGCAGGGTGAGGAAACGGGCCAAGACAGAGGCTTGGGCAGCCCCTCCTCGCCTGTCCTGCCCCACTCACCCCCGTGCTGGGGAGGGCTGCAATCCCAGGGCAGGCTCTCTGGGCTGTGGGTCTCCTCTCAAGCAGCCCAGAGCCCTCCCCTGCTCAGGAGCATCCCCAAGAGCTGTGCAGTGTCCTTGTGCCCCCAAAGGTGCCAGGCCCTCCCTGCCACCCTGCTCCATCCCCTCCAGCACACTGGCTGGCTGGGGGAGCTCCTGGTGTTGGGGCTGAGCTGCTGCCCACCCTTCCCTGCCACCTTGGCAGACGTTCCTTCCCTGGGAAAGGTCCCCACGCTGGTGGTGAGGGCACTGAGGCTGTGTCTGCCCCAGCCAGGGCAGCCAAGCACGGCGTGAGGCTGCTCAGGGAGCCCCTCGGTGCCCTGGATGCACAGAGGGAAATCTGGAAACGGGGGTGGGAAAATGCTGAGGTGGCTCTTTGGTCCTTCCCAGCAGCAGCTCCCTCTGAGCAGCACTCTCTGGAGGTCCCAGACTATCTCCAATGGATCCCTTGGAAGGAGGCATCCTTCCTGAGAACTCAGAAAGAGGTTCAAAGGATGTTTTTGGGGTATGGGAGGAAGAGGCAGGAAGGACCCCCTTACCCTGGCAGACCAGGGCACATGTCCTCCCTCACCAGAGCATTGGAATGTCTTCCCACCCAAGGACAGGAGCACCCATGATCTCCTGAGTTCTGAGCACCCATGATCTCCTGGGTTCTGAGCACCCATGATCTCCTGGGTTCTCCTGAGCACCCATGATCTCCTGGGCTCTCCTGAGCACCCATGATCTCCTGGGTTCTCCTGAGCACCCATGACCTCCTGGATTCTCCTGAGCACCCATGATCTCCTGGATTCTCCTGAGCACCCATGATCTCCTGGGTTCTGAGCACCCATGATCTCCTGGGTTCTGAGCACCCATGATCTCCTGGGCTCTCCTGAGCACCCATGACCTCCTGGATTCCCCTGAGCACCCATGATCTCCTGGATCCTCCTGAGCACCCATAATCTCCTGGGTTCTGAGCACCCACGACCTCCTG
>JAWWEE010000010.1:21454005-21491283 GCA_035221455.1 Xenops minutus
AGAAGAGAAGAGAAGAGAAGAGAAGAGAAGAGAAGAGAAGAGAAGAGAAGAGAAGAGAAGAGAAGAGAAGAGAAGGACCTGGGCACACGAGGATGCTGCTTCCCCAAGCATCCCTCAGACACCTGCAAAGTGGTAGGACAAAACTGTTGGTACCAAAACACCATCACTTTACTGGGAACTACACCATGTGCTGGGCAATGGTTGTGTAAAGCCCAGAACTCCTAGATGTGAAATCATAGAATCATAGATGGGAATTTTCATGGCATTTTCAGTGACGAGAAAGACAAAATAAGCCAGAAGCTCTGTCCCACCTTGACAGCTGAACCAGCCAGGGAGACCTGGGGACATGACTTGGGGTGCCCCACATCCTTCTCCCCATCACCCCAGCCCAGCAGCTGGTAGAGATGCCTCAAGGTCTGCACCCTAAAAATGCCCTCCAAGCCCTGGGGCCTGGAGCAGGAGGCAGCTCTGATGCTCTCTGGGTGATTCTTTTCCCAAAGCTACATCAAGAAGGTGTTGCTATTAAAAAGCCCTTCTGGGTCTATAACGCAGATCCTAAAGCACAGCCAGCCAGCTTATCTCGGGTTCAGCTTAAATCCCTCCATGCCAGGCTGCCAGGGCTGGTGCTGCAGTCACCAGGAGAAAAGAATTGTTTGCCATATGCTGAGGGATTACTGTATAAAACTGAGATGCTTGGCTGCATGCCAAAACACAGGGTTTCCAAATAGAGTCTGAATCCTGGACAGAAAAGTTCCAACTAAATATAGACATGACAGCCTTGGAGTTGACTTCTTGTGTTTTGTTGAGCGGGGTTTTTTTTTTGTTTTGTTTTGTTTTTGGTTTGAGTTCACCTAAAATAGCATGCTGGAGGGGTTTTTTTTGTGCGTGTTTACAAACAGAGTTACAAACCCAAGGAGATGGTGGGATGAGAACCTCACCCTTTCTCCTGCTTACCCTTGGATGGTCCTGAGGGATGAAGGGGATGTGGGTGCAGAGCACCTGGGCTGCCTCCAGCTCCTGGGGAGGAACCAGGTGAGCTCCTCTTCCATGCACCCAGCCCAGGAAAGGTCTATCAGCCTAAAAACCATTGCCAAAAAAAACCCAGAGAGCCAAAAGATTTGGGGCACGTGATGACACAGAAGACACGTGGGTGGCACCTGCGGGGACTCGCTCGCATGTGGCTCAGCAGGGAGGAACTTCACTGGGTGGGTTCAGCAGAGCCAGTCGTGCTGCTGAGAGCCAGGAGTGATGGGAAGCTGAGAAAAACTCAGCAAGGAGATGGTGCTTGCTCTTGGAAAAGGCAGTGTGGAGTTCCTGGGCTGCCAGCCCTGCTCACACCTTTCGGAGACGTGGATTACTCAGCCACAGACCCACTGGCAAAGGCAACAAAATCAGAGTTCAGCCCCAGGACAGAGCAAGGGGCCAGAATCTCAGGGGCTTCGGGGTGCAGCAAGTGACATACTTTTGCAGAAGCCCATAGAAAAAGCAAGAAAGCCTAAATAAGTAGGATGGGAAAGCTAGATGTGTTAGCTGTGTTCCTCACATTCCAGTGTTGGGAAGAAGCGTTGGAGGGGAAGTGGAGAGAACTCATCCTCACAAGCCAGCCATGTGCACTTGAGGCAGAGGGATGCTGCAAGCCCTTTAAAGGGTTGGGAGAGAAAACTTCCAGAAAGCTGCAAGTCATTAGCTGCTTAACATCATATATATATATAATATAATATGAGAAAATATTGTTAACAACCTTGATGAGAGAAAGGAGGTGAGACAAGCCCCTACATGCACATTGGCTTGCACAGTTTTGGCAAGAGCTTTCCAACACCTTTGCATTCCAGTCAGGGATTTATTTAAGGGTTCACAACTCCTAGGACAGCTGGCAGGGATAAAGATCAAGCAGTTGTTTGAGACAGACCTTAAATGAGGGCAGCCCTAGGAAACATAGGATGTCTGAGGATCAAATAATCAGTAGTCCGAAAGGAGAAAAAAAAAGGTTTAAACTAACACAGAAAAGCAGGAAAGTGGATAAGGTGTGATCTCACTGCAGCAAAAAAGCTGCCCAGAGGGAGAAGTCTGGCTCTGCAAAATTCCTGTTCCTAAACAACAGCGTTGGGGAGGTCAGTGACATGAGGGAGGTAGGGCTAATAATAACAAATACCGCCAGAGTTATACCTTACATAGAGAAAACTGCACTGGAACTGGCTTTCTGAGAGCCCAGCAAAAAGCTTTTGTTTAATTTATGGGGCTCAGGCTATTTTTAGCCGGCAGATCCTTGGGGTTTTATCTGGAATCACTGCTCTGAGCCAGCAGCTGGAACATTTTAATTGTTTGCTCTGGATTTGGGGTGGGTTTTTTCCCAAAGGGAGAAAGAGGAAAGAAAGCAGGTACCAGGGTCTCCTGACGCCAGTCCCTGCTGGGCTTCCGACACCCTTGGCAGCACTTCCCAGGGTGGGGAGGGCAAATAGATCTTGGAGCAGCTCCTTGAGTCCTGGGAGACTTTTTGGGGCAGTGCTGGGGGGCTCATAGGGTGAACCCCTGTCCTCCAGTCCAGCCAGGACCGTGCATTCATCCACAGCCCCTTGCTAAAGGCCAGCAAGCAGCAGGCAAGAGTGTGGTGGGGGGACACAGTGTCTCCCCATCCTCTGATTGCCACAGTGCTTTAAAAATAGCCTGGGCGGTCCAACAAGGAGGGAGCATCCCCTTCTTCCAGGAAAGCCAGAAGAGCTCCAAGCCTGGGAACCTGTCTGCGTGCTGCAGGGCTTTATTTGTCAGGAAAGCCCTTTGGTGTGTGCCTGGAGTGTGGATGTGAGAGGAGCTCACAGGGACAGGCTGTGTTTACAGCAGCCTGGGCAGAGCCTCATCCCAGCTCCCATTGCGCCCTTGGCACCTCCACCCTGCTCGGAGCTTGGCCCCAGTGATGAATGCAGGCATCTCTGTTTAGAAAAACACTGGCTCTGCTGCACTGGGATCTCCCGTGGCAGCTCAGAAACCCATCCTGGCTGGTGGCTGAGGAGTGCTGGGCATGGTGAGGTGGCAGGGATGGGATGGCAGGGATGGGTGGCATCTGGTGGGATGTCCCTGTCGTGTAGGACATTGGGAACTCTGGCAGCCTCTCCAGGGCTGTGCCCTGGTGCTGAGCACGAGGAGCCTGCGTGGGCAGGGAGCTGGAGGGGACAGTGGGCTGGAGCCCATGGCAGAGACACTGCCCTCATAGGCAGCCCTGGCATGGGGATATCACAGCACAAGAGTGTTCTGGGGGGTTCTGCTCCGCCACCTACACTGGGGGCTGCTGTGGGTGCTGGGGTCCCCCCACTCAGGTGTGCTGTCCCCATCACTGTCTGCTCCCCCACCCCAAATAGGGCAGCTTTCCATCATGATGACCTCTCAAAGGACCAGCTAATCCTCATGAAGTGTCTTTTCAGCTCTCAGGCTCTGCTCTCGGTTCACCATAGACCTCTCCCCAGGCTCACATGAAGGTGCTGGTGAGTTACTAGACAGAAAGGAGGTAATCAAGAGCAAAACAAATCATCTTAGCTGTGCACATGCTCCCAGGAGAGGCTGAGGTGCTCCAAACCCCTCATCTGCCTGTGCTCACCCAAGGGGGTTGGGCTTGGGCTTGGGATTAAAGGGAAAACTTTGAAGAAGGGCATGAAAAAGTGAGTCTTTTTCAATCTTACTTCCCACCTTCACCCCCCCCTCCTTCCCTCCCCTCCCCTTTTGTCTCCCTACAGAGAAACTAGTTTTTTATTTGGGCCCTGCTGACACAAACAATCCCAGGTTTTGGGCTGAAACACCAGAAATCACCCCTTTCTATTGCTGGCCGGTGTGGCAAGCTAATTTTAACCTCCCCAGCTCCCTTCCATCTCCTGGAGATTGTCCTGTTGCAGCCAGGGAGTGCTAGAAAATAGTGCATCGCCCACTCATCCAGCCTCCTTCCAGAGGAATATTTATATGATGCCAACGAGAGGGTTTCCATGGCAGTGATGACTTTAGCACTGTCGCCTTGGAAACCACTTGAGGCCATCTTGAAGGGTTTGAAAATCCCCTTTCAGAGACAAATAAGGAGAGGGAGAGGAAAGGCCACTGGGATTAGAGTGATGTTTGAGTCTCCCCCGGCTTGCCCGCTGGCTCCCTGCCCACTCTCGCTGCTCTGGGTCCTTGCCCGTGCCACTGGGATGCTCTGGAGCCAGGGTGTTGCTCCATTGATACACCCAGGACAAGGGAATGAGGTGCTTTGCAAATAGAAATGGTTTGGTTGATGGTTCCTCCTGCTTCTCAAGCCATTCAGCAGCGGCTCTGGATTCAGGGCACTGCTCAGCCAGTGTGACAGAGCTTCCTCCAGCCCTAAAGAGGACCCCCTTAGGGAGACCCCTGCCTGCACCACCTAAGGACAGGGTCATAGCAGTGCCTGCCCAACCTGAAGCACCAGCTTCTTTCAGGAACAGCAAACACACAGGTCCCACGTGTTTTTGACAGCCCCTGAGTCCTCACTACACACGAAGCGCTCCGTCTTTCTCCCAAGGAGCTGCCAAAACCTGATCCACGTGCAAGAGGCGCCTGCTGGCAGCAGAGCTCTTGCCTGTGGTGGTGGAATGAAGAGAAACCCGGCTCCCTCCTCTGTGTCACACACCTCCCACAGCTCAGCCCCCACATCCCGTGGTTCAGCTGACCGAGCACCACGGGCCACTTACTCTCCCAGCCTGCAGGAGCTCTGTCACCAGCAGCCAGCCCATCTGGCTCTCAAGGACACCAGGAACACGACAGGGAGAGTGAAGCTTTGCTAGGAGAAGGAGGATGAGCTCCACAATGCAGCCTGCAGTGGTAGGGGTGGCCAGTGTTGTTGCTTGTTCAAGCTATGGGATTGTTTTCTTTGGGGTTTTGCTGAAAAATATTAGTCATCGTTTCATTCATTTTGTTTAGGGCAATCCAAAATATTTTACTCTTTCTCCCCGGGGTGCCTTCACACCGAGGAGTCAGTGATTCACCAAGCCAGAGATCTGACCTCAGCTCTGCTGAGCATCTCTGGTGCTGCCTACCACCCCTTACCTATGGGTACCTTCACACCCCTCCACGTCTGTCCCCCAGCCCAAATCAGCTGGCCACCAATAACCCAAGCAGCTCTCCTGCAGAGAAACACCCATGTAGCCCTTATTCCCTCCATGGGATCCCAAGGGTGTGCCTGACCACGGTGCTGTTACCGAGATAGCCCGTGTCTCTCTCTCCTGTTGCCTGTACCAGGCTGCCTGCCCCTGCCTGCACCTTGCAGGGGGTAAGGCTCATTTTGGGGGTGCCATAGGTAAGTGCTGATGGTGTCAGCAGCCATGGGTCTACCTGGAGAATCTTGGCCTCGTTCTGAATTAGCGTGGCTGAGTCTGCCTTTGTGCTGGAGCCCGATGCCCACCCAGCCTCAAGGGCTGGTGGCTCCAGCCAGCACAGACACTGTACCCAGTGGTACCCAAGGGTGCAGCACTGGAAGCAGGGATGGCTGTGCTTGTAGGAACTGCAGTTTTGTCCTGCTGCTGCTGCCAACAAGGCCATGATACTCTTACCCCATTCCCAAGGGATGTGGGATAAGAGCAGATCAGCCCAACCAGAGCAGCCCTGCACATGCAGCATCACACCCCTTCTCACAGTGACTGAGGAAAGCCATTTCTTTCTGCATCACTGGGCATGGAACAAATGCTGTGGAGCTCTGGCTCCAGCACAGGGAAGCTCTCAGTGCACTCTTGACCCACAGAATGTGAAAATCCCCATTTATATCGATGCAGTTTCTCAGGTCTTGAACACTGAACGTGTGGGTGCGAGGCCAGGGGTGCCTGGCTTTGCCCAGGGCAGATTCCTAGCACGCTGTGTGTCATAGAACTGACGCCTGGCCCGTGCTGACCAAGGCACCAGGCTGGGATGCAAAGCATGGAATTTACAAGGATAAATATTTCTTTGTGGGCATGAGACATCCCAGACAAATTGGGGCACCCAAATGTGGTTTTACGTGGAGTTCTCACACCCATCAAGTGCTCAGGTGTAACGTGACTTGGCTGAGCACTAACAAATCTCCAGTCCCAGTAAAACTGGGCAGAGCTGCTCTGTTCCTGCAGCGTCCTGCTGCTTGTCCCTCGATGCTCGTGTCCCCGAGTCCCTCCGGCTGCAGTGACCGGGCTGTGACACCAGGCGATGTTGGGAGGCTCTCAGAGCCCTGCCGGAGCGGGGGATGCTGCGGTACCCGGGGTGTCCCAGGGATGTTCTTTATCCCTTGGCGGCTCTTCTGAGCTTTGCAGAGGCAAAATTCTTCTCCGTGGGGCCGGTCCGTCCTTTTGTTTGTTTGACTTCAGCACGAACAATAGCAAAGTCTCCAGTAAAATTCCACTGCCTCGTTACATCGCAGTGTGCAACTAATATGTATATATATATATGTATAGCAACTGATATGTATATATATATATGTATAGCAACTAATATGTATATATATGTGTATAGCAACTAATATGTATATATATATGTATAGCAACTAATATGTATCTATATATGTATATAACTAATATATATACTAATATATAACTAATATACTGTTATAACTGATATACTAATGATATAACTAATATATATATACATGACGTTAATACACTTTTATAATATAAAGGCTGTTGGACAGTTAGGGAAGGCATTCTTCACCACACTTGCCAAGCCTGCAGCGCACCCGAACCTCCTCCAGCGGTCCTTTCCTGCAGCATCCGAGTCCCACCGCCCCCCCCGAGCAGCCCCTGGGGCCGCAGGGACTCGGGTGGGAGCGTCTCGCCCCTCGTGGGGCTGCCAGCAGGGCACTGCGGGCAGCGGGGACCGTGACTCAGCCTCTCCCGCAAACTCCGGACCCGCCTGGCAGGGCTCGCTTCCGCAGCATCATTTCTGGGGCTCTGCCAGCCGCCTGCCTCCACCTCCTCCTCCTCCTCCTCCTCTCTGCAGGCGGCTCTGCCCTCTTCTCCCCCAGTGCCAGGATGAGCGGCCGGAGGAGAGGGACGCGGGGCTGAGTCCCGCAGGCGGGCGCGGGGCGGACGAGGCGGGGATGCGGCCGGAGGATGCTGCGGGGAAGGTACCGGGATGCGGCGCTGCGGTCGTGCCGGCCGAGGGGAGGGGGAAAGGCGGGTTCACAGAGGGTGGTCGGCTTTGCACGCCGTCCCCGTGGGGGCTGAGACCACCCTTGATGGGCTGAGCCCCCCCTTGATGGGCTGAGCCCCCAGGCGGCTCTGTCCTTGTCCCCCATTCCCGAAGGACAGGTGAGCCAGGTGTGTTAAGCCCGGTTGGCACTCCCGGGGAGCCCACGGAGGACTCGCGGTGGGAGCTCTTTCTAGATGGGTTTATGAGCCGCTTGTGGCCATGCCCCGAGCCCCCACCAGCCTGCCTGCCCTGGGGGGCCGCAGGCAAGAATTAAGGACGCCTTTGACCTTATTTCGACAACTGTTTCTCAGGAAATCAGATCTGCCGCGGGCTGTGCTGATGCAGAAAGCCAGCCTGCCAAAATCTGCCTCCCAAGGTCGCTGGGGCTGTGTAGATCCCAAGGGGGAAGCTGATAAAAGGGCTTTCCCTTGCTGCTTCATGATTTTTTGTCAGCACTCCTTGTCCCCACAAGGACTCCCCACCCTTGGGTGCCATTCAGAGTTCGCAGAAAGGCAGCCAAAATCCTCCTTAAACCCCACGGCGTGGCCAGAGCATCACCTGAGCCCGGTGCTTCCTCCATGCCCTAATCCCAGCCCCCCTGAGGGGACACCATCTCCCTTCCTGCTCCAGGGACAGCCAGGAGCATTTCCATCTTTCCTCCAGCAGCTCTCCCAGCTCAGCAGAGGAGGCTCCGAGGGTTCAGGAGGGGCTCAGGAGCTTGGCAGTCCCCACCACACAGGGAGCCCTTGTGCCCCTCAGGGCTCTCAGGGCACCTCTGCAGGGGGACACAGGATCCCCCCCAAAGGAGCACCCAGTGTGTCCATCCAGATTTTCCATGCAGGGCCATGCTCAGGCTGCTCACACAAGAGACCTAGTTCCTGCTCTCCCTGCTGCCAGGAATATCCCAGCTGTCTGCAGCAGAGAGCAGGCGAGGAGAGCTGCAGGCTGGCTGGCAGGCTGAAGGTGCTGGGGACAATTTGGGGACACCCCAGGGTAGTGTGGTGCATACCCAGGCTGGTTCACCACCCGTGTGGCCCCTGGGTCAGGATGGTGGTGAAGGGATGGCAGGTTTCCCAGGGACCAGTCTCCACCCAGGGGATGATGGATGGGGCTCCTCAGTGCTTTTAGTTCATGGGTATCCTTTTTCTTTGAAGGCCCCCTTTGGATGGGGTTTGGAGCAACCTGGTCTAGTGGAAGGTGTCCCTGCCCCACGACAGGCAGGGATGGAAGGAGATGAGCTTTAATGTCCCTTCCAACCTGGCCTAGTGGAAGGGGTCCCTGCCCCACGACAGGCAGGGATGGAAGGAAATGAGCTTTAATGTCCCTTCCAACCTGGTCCAGTGGAAGGTGTCTCTGCCCCATGACAGGCAGGGATGGAAGGAGATGAGCTTTAATGTCCCTTCCAACCTGGTCTAGTGGAAGGGGTCCCTGCCCCACGACAGGCAGGGATGGAAGGAGATGAGCTTTAATGTCCCTTCCAACCTGGTCTAGTGGGAGGTGTCCCTGCCCCACGACAGGCAGGGATGGAAGGAGATGAGCTTTAATGTCCCTTCCAACCCAAACCACTCTGTGATTCTCTGACCCTCCTCTGCTGCACTCAGGATGGGGATGCTCAGGACCTCCCAGCACAGGACCAGGAGAGAGGAGGCTGAGCAGCAGAAGACAGAGGAGCCATGTCCGTGCGTGGCCGGTGCACCAAGGTGCTCCCCTCTGAACTGAACAAGGTGTGTCCTGAGAGAGGAGATGACCCTGCCACGCAGCCCAGGAAGATGAGTGACTTCGAGGTGGTCCCCAACCTGCAGCAGAGCAGCAGCAGCGTCTCGAGGAGCAGGAGGAAGGCACATTTCCCCACCGGCAGCAATGAAAAGGCAAGTCCAGGAGGTGCTGGGAGAGGGGGTGGTTGGGCATATGCATGGAAGAGAGTTAATGAGTGGCTCATTAACAGGAGCATTAAAAATGGATCAGACTAATTTTAGGGACAGACAGAAAACCCCCATGTGTCTGAGGTACATGGCCAGCTCTCATATCCCCTCTCCTGGGAGGGCACCTGGCTTTGTCCTTGCAGATAGAGATGGAGCTTTCATCCTTCACATCCAAAGAAGGATCCAGAGGTTCTCCCACCACTTGGGTGTCTGGCTCCTGGCATAACTTCTGGCCCTTTCCAAGAACCCTGACCCCTTGCTGCTTTTCCTGCTCCCTCAGGAAAATCTCATCTCCTGGATTCCTGAAAACATCCGGAAGAAGGAGTGCACCTACTTTGTGGAAAGCTCTCAGACCTCAGATTCTGGGTAAGTCAGACAGTCCCTCCTTCCCCTCCCTGTCAGGAGAGCAGAAGCAGGTGTTGGTGACAAAGCTACAGCACCAGAAAATCCCACCTTTCTGTCACAGGGATTCACAAATCCCTTTTTAACTGGTTCTTCACCCTGTTGTGTGTCACCACGTGCTCGAGATTCTGTGTCCTAGTGAAAAACCTTTCCAATGCTTTTGCAGGTAGTCATTCCATATCCCAAATATTTCTGTACTAAATCTCTACAGGTGGAAATATCCATTCTTTTTTTCCTAAATTCCCCCTCCCCAAATAACACCTTTGTTTCTGCACAAGTCCTGAGCTGGAGGAAGGGCTGGGTGGGAGATGTGGGTACCTGTGGAGTTCCTAAGGAGAGCAGCATATTCTGCTCAGACTGTCTGGCCTTTTGAGTGCTGGCTGTTCTCAACAAAGCTGTTGGTGTGTGTTTCAGGAGGATCGTGTGTGAGTGTGGCTATCTCAGGGAGCAGCACCTGGACGATGCTGCCAAACCTCCCCTGTTCCTGGGGAAGGAATGGGACCCCAGCAGGCACATCCAGGAAATGCCAACGGATGCCTTTGGTGATATCCACTTCACGGGCCTTGGGCAGAAGACAGGGAAGGTGACCAGTTTGTTCCATCTGTGGTGCATGAGGAGTGTGGGAGTATTTCCCTCCTGAGTGAGAGGATAGAAAAGGGTGGGATTGCCCCAAAAGCAACACTGACCCAAGCAGAGGAGGGGGGTGGGACAGGATTCCACCCTCTCAGTCTTAGTCCCCTTCTGCAATCACAAGGCTGCTCTTCACACTGTGAGACACATGATTCAAGGAGTGGCTGTTCCCTGTCCTCATCCTTAGGTTTATCTTGGAACGTTCATTCACAGGAAAGCTAATGGGGACAGGGCCAAAGACCTGAAGCAGCAGCCACATGACAGTGCTGGGAAATGGTGTTGGGAAGCCCCTGGTTCTTTGGTGGGACAGGAGGGATTGTGGTGGGGGTACCCCGTTCCCCTGACCCCATCATTTACACCCTAGATAGGTGTGTGATCCCTTGTTTTCACAGTATGTACGTGTCTCCTCGGACACCCCTCCACGGGTCATCTACCACCTCATGACACAGCACTGGGGCCTCGACCCACCCAACCTGCTCATCTCAGTCACGGGGGGAGCCAAAAACTTCATCATGAAGCCAAGGCTGAAGAACATCTTCCGGCAAGGGCTAGTCAAGGTGGCCCAGACCACGGGTAAGAGACCACAGAATCATAAAATGATAGAATCCTACAATGGTTTGGGTTGGAAGGGACCTTTAAAGGTGATGTGGATGCAGAGGGTCTCCCTGTGACTTCAGTGGGTGAGGGATGTGTCACCTGACCGTGGCAGGTATGGTGAGTTGGGCTGTTCTGGAGATGCTGAGCTGGTCCAGGAGACCTGGACCAGGAATGGGCTGATCCTGCTCAGTCACTGCAGGCAGGCTCAGAGGGTGCTGGTCTGACAGAGGTGCTGAAGAAGGCACCTCCTGAGCTGCCAGGGCAGGGATGGAGCATCCCTGAGGACCTGCAGCACTATGGGGGATGCTCGGAGATCGCTGTGAGCAAAACCTCTCCCTTCCCATGTCCCTCTGTGACCCCCAGGAGCCTGGATCATCACAGGAGGGTCCCACGCTGGTGTGATG
The DNA here is from genome assembly GCA_035221455.1 of Xenops minutus. Taxonomy (NCBI): domain Eukaryota; kingdom Metazoa; phylum Chordata; class Aves; order Passeriformes; family Furnariidae; genus Xenops; species Xenops minutus. Next base: position 21,465,104 of record JAWWEE010000010.1, read on the forward strand.
AAACAGGTGGGAGAGGCAGTGCGAGACTTCATCCTGAGCTGCAGCCACAAGGAGGGCGAGATTGTCACCATTGGCATTGCCACCTGGGGGACCGTGTACAACAGGGAGAGCCTCGTCTGCCCCATGGTGAGCCAGGCAGGGCTGCAGGGGGGACTGCTTTGCCTGTGCCTGGGCTGCCAGGGAAGTCCTGCCAAGGACTGGGGTGGGAACAGGTACTTTGAGATGTCACTGTGGCTGGCAGTGCCAGCACAACCCAGGAGTGATGGTCATAGAACCGCAGTCGCAGAATGGTTTGGGTTTGAAAGCACCTTAAAGATCACCCGGTCCCATGGATGCCATGGGCAGGGACACCTTCCACCAGACCAGGTTGCTCTGAGCCCCATCCAACCTGGCCTTGGGCACTGCCAGGGCTGGTCCTGGGATGGTATTTGCTTGTGGGTGTGAGGGTAGGTGGAGCAAGGCTGGCATGAGCACTGTAGGGGAGCAAGGGATGGCTCTTTGGCCCCTTCCTGCCCCATGTGCTGGTTGTTCTGGCTGTCAGGTTCTCCTGTGCCAGGCTGCTCCCACAGTCTCTCCTCCTGCACCTTACAGGGTGGCTTTCCTGCTGAGTACGTGCTGGATGAGGAGAACCAAGGCACCCTGTCGTGCCTGGACAGCAACCACTCCCACTTCATCCTGGTGGACGATGGGACCCACGGGAGGTACGGGGTGGAAATCCCCCTGCGGACCAAGCTGGAAAAGTTCATTTCGGAGCAGACCAAGGTGAAAGGAGGTAACAGTGACACACAGCCCAGCCCGAGGAAGGGATGTTCCATGGTAAGGGTGTCCATTCTGAGCTCCAAGGAGAGGCTGTGGCTTCCCTGGAGGATCTGGGCAAGTGGTCTGAGAGGATTGCCATGATAGAACCTGCTTCCTCAGTGACACAGATCAAAGAGCCTTCCTCTGCCAGATGATTGACTTATGGGATCACCAAAGAGGTCCCCAAACCTCGTGTTGCTGAGCTGAGTCATTTCTTCCAAAGGGATAGGCTTCCAAGAGAGTTTCCAGGTGGCATCTTCTTGCTGTGCCAATGATCTTCTGTTCTAACACATGCACACACATGCTGCAGCAGCATGAATCCTGGAATCAGGGAATAGCCTGAGCTGGGGGGGATCCATAAGGATCCTTGAGTCCAGCTCCTGGCCCTGCACGGAACACCCCCAAAAATCACACCATGTCTCTGATCTCCCATGCCAGACAATCACTTGCTATGATTTCTCCCCACCTCTTCTGAAGCCTGACATGTCAGGGACAATGTTCCCACCTTGCCTTTCCCAGCCCACCACTCAGAGGGGACCATATGAGGGGGATCTACCCTATGGGGAGGTGACCCTGGATTTTGCTTCCCTGCAGGTGTTGCCATCAAGATCCCCATCGTGTGTGTGGTGCTGGAAGGAGGCCCTGGGACCCTCGATGTAAGGAACTGCTCCTGCCCAGCTGGGCAGGGGGTGAGGGGGGGACACACAGCTCCTTCCTGGGGTGCTGCCCTCGGTGTCAGAGCGAGCGTGGTGCCACCCTGACAGCAGTGCTGGGAGCAGCAGTGGGGTCCCAGGCTCAGAGAGGCTCTGCTGGCTCCGGGTGGGATCAGGACCAGCCTCCCCACCCTCTTGCAGACCATCTACAACGCCATCACCAATGGGACCCCCTGTGTGATCGTGGAAGGGTCTGGGCGCGTGGCCGATGTCATTGCACAGGTGGCCAACCTGCCTGTGGCCAAGATAACCATCGCTTTGATCCAGAAGAAGCTGAGCCTGCTCTTCCACGACACCTATGAGCTCTTCACTGAGGCCAAGCTGGTGGAGTGGACCAAGAAGGTGAGCCCCTTGCAGGCTCCTCTGAGCTTGTGGAGACCAAAAGGGTCCCAAGAAGGTGAGCCCCTTGCAGGCTCCTCTGAGTTTGTGGAGACCAAAAGGGTCCCAAGAAGGTGAGCCCCTTGCAGGCTCCTCTGAGCTTGTGGAGACCAAAAGGGTCCCAAGAAGGTGAGCCCTTTGCAGGCTCCTCTGAGCTCAGGGAGACCAAGTGGGTCCCAAAAAGGTGAGCCCCTTGCAGGCTCCTCTGAGCTTGTAGAGACCAAATGGGTCCCAAGAAGGTGAGCCCCTTGCAGGCTCCTCTGAGTTTGTGGAGACCAAAAGGGTCCCCAGGGGTCCTGGCCCATGAGCAGAAAGGCTCCCAGGGGGAAGTTTAAGGCTCGTCTGCCCCCAGCCATCCTCATCATTGTCCTGGTGGCCACCTCGAGCTCTGTTCCTCCACTGCCTGCTCCCTTTGGGCAGAGAGGGACTGCTTGGGATGAACCCCAGCCAGGCTGGGGGACACAGCTGGGGTCCTGCAGGTAACCCCAGTGGAGAGAGGAATTGCCCTGCACAGGGCAGGGGGCTGTGGGGAGCAGCAGGGAGGAGAGGCTGCTGCTGGTTGCTTGCCCACGGCTCTCCTTGCAGATCCAAGACATAGTGCGGAGCCGGCAGCTCCTGACCATCTTCAGAGAAGGCAAATATGGCCAGGAAGACGTGGATGTGGCCATCCTCCAGGCCCTCTTCAAAGGTGAGGGGTGGGGGGCTGCTTGGGAGGATGGCTCAAGATGAACAGGATGGGGTCCAAGTCACCTCCTACAGCTGCCTGACCTACAGGGCCACCAAAGGGGTCCCCAAACCTTGGGATGTGGAGCTGACTGGGAGAAGATGTTTATCCCAAAGGCCCACACCTCCCAGGGGGCTTCCTGGTGATGCCTTCTCCCCACGCAGATGATCCTCTGTTCTAACATAATGCACTCTGCATGCAGCATCCCGAAACCAGGACCACTTTGGTCGTGAGAACTGGGACCACCAGCTGAAGTTAGCTGTGGCCTGGAACAGGGTGGACATTGCCCGGAGTGAGATCTTCACAGATGACCATGACTGGAAGGTAAGGCAGTGTCTGTGCTGCTTGCCTGGTCAGGCTTATAGTTTGTCAGGACTGTGGATATGGAGGGCATTTCTCATCTCCACTGTGACGGGGGAAAGTTTTAGAGGGGATTTCTCTTGGACCCTGAACTCTCACTGCATTGCCAAGGGTTCTTAATTTGTCCTGTTTTTCAAAAGTGCTCCCAAGCAGAGGTCAAAGCTGAGCAAGGTTATCCATCTTTTCTGGTGGATCTGTGGGACTTGGAAGGGATTTTCCTATTTTGGTCACCGGTTTGGGTTCCTTCAGCTCATATAGCTTAGGTGTGACTGGGAAAAACTGGAGGGGACTAGGAATCCAAAAATGAAATATTTGAGGATAGGTGCCCCATCCCTGGAGGTGTTCCAGGCCAGGTTGGACTGGGCTTGGAGCAACCTGGTCTAATGGAAGGTGTCCCTGCCCATGGCAGAGGGTTGGAATAAGATAGGTTTTAAGATTCCTTCCAAGCCAAACCATTCTGTGATTCTGTGATATTCATGAACTTGGGAAAGGTGGTCTCTGCCCTATCCATCCCTCCACCCAGCAGCCAAGGGAACCAAGGGCTCCACTGCCAGAGAAGTGAGGGTACTAATCCACCAATGTGTCTCTGGGGATGTCCCACAAGCCCTAGCACTTCCCATCCAGTTCTTTCACATTCAGAAGCTCCTTGTGCGCTCAGGGATAAAATCTTCCCCCTGAGTGAGGAGCCTGGTGGGGTCCTGCTCGGAGACCACGGAGCCCCTCACCTCTGCCCCTGGCCTGCCAGCCCACAGATCTCCACCCCGTGATGGCAGCTGCCCTGATTTCCAACAAGCCAGAGTTTGTGAAGCTGTTCCTGGAGCAGGGAGTGCGCCTCAAGGAGTTTGTCACCTGGGACACCCTGGTTTACCTGTATGACAACCTGGCACCGTCCTGCCTGTTCCACAGCAAGCTGCAGAAGGTGCTGCTGGAGGAGAGAGAGCACACAGCTGGCTCCAAAATGCCCAGGCTCCAGCTGCACCACGTGTCCCAGGTGCTGCGGGAGCTGCTGGGCTGCTCCACTCAGCCTCTCTACCCCAAGCCCAAGCACATGGAGCGGCCCCGGCTCTCCATCCCTGTCCCACACATCAAGCTGAACGTAAGCACCTCCAGGTGACCTGATGGCAGGGTAGCAGTGGGGAGGGGGCACTGGAGAGCTGTCCTGGAGGTTGCAGTGGGGTCTCTGTCCTCTTGGCTGCTCAGTAATCCTACTAAAAGACCCTTAAAACCCTGCTCGAGTCATCTGCCCCGCATTCCAGGTGCACCTCCAACACCTGCAGCACCATGTGGCTGCAGGACAGTGATGGGCAGGACACAGTGGGGTGGGTACACAGCTCCACATGGTCCTGGCCCTAGAAAAAATGGCATTGCCAGGATGAGTCCAGTCTTGGCCACCCCTCTATCTGGGCAAAGTCACTTGCATGGGTGGAGGAGACAGCACGCAGGGTTTGGGTGGGTCTGTGCTCAGGGAACAGGACGGACCATTGCACACCTTGCAGGTGCAGGGGTCGAGCCTCCGGTCCCTCTACAAGCGCTCTGCTGGCCGAGTCACCTTCACCATGGACCCCGTCCGGGACCTGCTCATCTGGGCTGTGGTCCAGAACCGCAAGGAGCTGGCAGAGATCATCTGGGCCCAGGTATCACAGCCCACAGCTGGTGGTCCTGGCTGAGAGGCTCAGGTGGAGACAAACCTTCCAGCCCCAAGGGCAACGGTGGCACCTGCTGGGATTTGGGATAGCAGGCAAGCTGTCCCAAGACAGGTCCCAGCCAAAGGGGTGACAGCCTGAGGGCACTTGGCGTCCATCCCCAGCTGCACTATGGGGCCAGATCCCTCCCTTCCTGGCCAAAGGGGTAAGAGGGGATGTGCTGGGCCAGGACTGGGCAGGTCCTTGCGCAGGCTGAGAGAGGGCTGAGCACACAGGGGCACAGCAACTGGGGTGGAGAAGGCTTCCACCCATAAACAGCATCCCAGGGCAAGAGGCAGTGTGGCTGGTGGCACGGTGAGCATATTGAGGAGTCAATCCACCCCATTACCTGCATCCCACAAGGAGGGCAGGGTTGTTCCTGTGTTCCCTGTGGCAGCGGATCACCCAAAGGGGAGCCCAGCTGAGCCTTTGTCATGACAAACCATCCATCCTGAGCACCAGCCTGCTTGGGACGCCCTCCTTCCCTCCTGTGGGAGCTGCAGAGGGCTTGGCAGGACTGCTGGGGCTTGACAGACAGAGTGTCCACGCTCTCCTTGTCCTCTTCTGCCCCAGAGCCAGGACTGCATGGCAGCTGCACTGGCCTGCAGCAAGATCCTGAAGGAGCTGGCCAAGGAGGAGGAGGACACGGACACCACCGATGACATGCTGGCCCTGGCTGAGCAGTTTGAGCACAAGGCAATCGGTGAGCAGGAGGGCACCAGCACCCCAGAGCTGCTCCTGCACCCTGTGGGGCTGGGGAACTTCACCCAGGAGGTGTTTGGGGGCGATGGGAGGTGACAAAGGGGGGTCCTGCCATCAGGGTCATGATGCTCCGAGGGCTGTGCCCTGGTGGTGGTGGGAGCACAGGGGGTACCACTGTGTGGTGCAATGCCCTGACCCTGCTGCAAAGGGAGGCTCTGGGGGTGTCTTGTCCCAGCACTCAGCCCCATCCCCTTGGTACCTGCCTGGCCAGGTGTGTTCACAGACTGCTACCGTAAGGATGAGGAGAGAGCCCAGAAGCTTCTCACCCGTGTCTCCGAAGCCTGGGGGAAGACAACCTGCCTGCAGCTGGCGTTGGAGGCCAAGAACATGAATTTTGTGTCCCATGGGGGTGTCCAGGTGTGTTCCCAGCAGCAGTGCTTAGAGGGAACATGCCCAAGAGTCCCCAAGACCCCAGGTTCCTTGCAGGCAGCAGTGGGGCTCTGCCCTTCATCCCCTGTAACCAGCACTCCTCTTCCTCTCTCCTCACAGGCCTTTCTAACCAAGGTCTGGTGGGGGAAGCTGTGTGTGGACAACGGGCTTTGGCGGGTGATCACATGCATGCTGTTCTTCCCCTTGCTCTACACCAACCTCATCACCTTCAGGTACCCCTGGCAGTCCTGGCACTGGGATTTCCTCCAGCCTCGCCCCGTGCCTGGCTGGGAGAAGCTGCTGTGGCACCTCCCTGGGCAGCTGAGCCCTCACCCACCCCTTGCTCCCAGCAGGGAGAAGAGGCTGCAGCCCCTGGGCTGCCTGACGCGCCTCCGAGCCTTCTTCACCGCGCCCGTCGTCATCTTCCTCATGAACATCCTCTCTTACTTCACCTTCCTCCTGCTCTTCGCCTACGTGCTGATGGTTGACTTCCAGCCCACGCCGTCCTGGAGGGAATACCTCATCTACTTCTGGCTCTTCTCCCTGGTGTGCGAGGAGACCCGCCAGGTGTGGGGCAGGCAGAGCCCAGGCTGGGAGGTGGCAGAGCAGGAGAGACACCCCTCTGGGGGGCTCCTGGCATGTCCTGTACAGCTGACATTTCCATGTTACTTCTCATGTCACTGTCTATTCAGAGAGGTGCCCCCAGCACGTGGAAGCAGCAGATCCCCTCGTTTCTGAGGCTGGAGAATGTCCTTGGCTGCACCTGACTTAGCCATGTGTGCTTGCAGGAGCACATGGGATTTTGGGAATGTCAGGAGGTGGAGGAAGCACCTCCTTCTTTGGGTGAATTCCCAGCAGCATGGCCACGCTTTGCTTGATATTTGAGGTTTTTTTCAGCTTTTGCTTCAATACCTCAGTGCCTTTCTCCCCCATGCCTGAGGAGCCCCATGTCCCAGGTGTCCCCATGCTCTTTCCAGGTGTCCCCATGCTCTTTCCATGCCCATGTAGAAAAGCCCATAGGCTCAGGTTACCTTCGGGTCAGTGAGAGTCCAGAGATGTCCAGATGATCTGTGTGGTCCCTCCTCTCTGTGAGGCACATGAGTATCTTACACCCAACCCCTCTTGCCTTCCCAACAGGTGCTGTATGATCCAGATGGGCTCGGGGTTGTGAAGATGGCTTCCCTATACATCAAGGACTTCTGGAATAAATTGGATATCTGTGCCATCCTGGTCTTCATCGCAGGGCTGACTTGCAGGTGAGCTGCAGATCTTAGTAGTGTTTGCATAGAATCATGGAATCACAGACTGGTGTGGGTTGCAAGAGGCCTTAGAGCTCATCTTGTTCCAATCTGCTTCCACAGGCAGGGACAGCTTCCACTAGCCCAGGATGCTCCAAGTCTCATCCATCCTGGCCTTGGACACTTCCAGGGATGGGAAAGTGTCAGGGCCTGTGCCAGGCTGTGCCCACTCTCACAGTAATTCCAACCCAAATGATTCTGCATGTTTCTGTGGTGGCACTGAGATGTTTCCTTTCTTCCCTTCTGTGCCCAGGCTGATCCCATCAACACTATATCCCGGGCGTATCATACTGTCCCTGGCTTTTATCATCTTCTGCCTGCGTCTGATGCACATTTTCACAGTCAGTAAAACGCTGGGGCCCAAGATCATCATTGTGAAGCGCATGGTGAGAGCTGCCCTCCATCCTGCCAGGGTGATGCTGGACCATCCTGCTGGAGCAGCTGGATGTGCCACCCATGTTACCCCATCCTGGAGGGGGCTTTGCCCTACTACAAGCCTCTTCCCCTCTGTCTTTGCAGATGAAGGATGTCTTCTTCTTCCTCTTCCTGCTGGCAGTGTGGGTCGTGTCCTTTGGGGTGGCCAAGCAGGCTATCCTGATCCACAACGAGGAGCGCGTGGAGTGGCTTTTCCGTGGTGTGGTTTACCACTCTTACCTGACCATCTTTGGGCAGATTCCCTCCTACATCGATGGTAAGGCACTTCAGCCTGTGACGTGGCACGAGCAGGGGGGCTGTGACACGGCTGGGGTACTGAAATCAGGCTGTGTTGGCCCATGGAATTCACACACAGTGAGCAGAGCACCTGGGATGGGGCAGAGGGAGGTCAAATCCCTGCCTGGTGCTGAGCTCCCTGGATGTCAGCTCCTTTCCAAGAGCTACTTCCCTGAGATACCCCAAGGTTTGTTCACCACAGAGTCATGTTATGCTCCCCCCCAACAGGGGTCAACTTCAATATCGACCAGTGCAGCCCCAACGGGACTGACCCCTACAAGCCCAAGTGCCCAGAGACAAACGCAGACAACAAGACCCCCATCTTCCCAGAGTGGCTGACGGTCATCTTGCTGTGCCTGTACCTGCTCTTCACCAACATCCTCCTCCTCAACCTCCTCATCGCCATGTTCAAGTGAGTCTGGGGGGTTATAGATGTGGAAGTAGCGGGATCCTGTTTGGAGGGTTATAGGTGTGATGGAGGCAGCACAAGTGAGTCTGGGGGGGTTATAGATGTGGAAGTAGCGGGGTCCTGTTTGGAGGGTTATAGGTGTGATGGAGGCAGCACAAGTGAGTCTGGGGGGTTATAGATGTGGAAGTAGTGAGATCCTGTTTGGAGGGTTATAGGTGTGATGGAAGCAGCACAAGTGAGTCTGGGGGGGTTATAGATGTGGAAGTAGCGGGATCCTGTTTGGAGGGTTATAGGTGTGATGGAGGCAGCAGTTGCAGGTCAGGGCTGATCAGGGAGATGGGTGGGAGCTGGAGCACCACTCAGACACGGTGTGCCCCCCTCATCCCCACGGCACGGCTGACACCTGGGCTCTGCCCCAGCTACACCTTCCAGCAGGTCCAGGAGCACACAGACCAGATCTGGAAGTTCCAGCGGCACGACCTGATCGAGGAGTACCACGGCCGCCCCCCCGCGCCCCCACCCCTCATCCTGCTCAACCACCTGCAGCTCCTGGTGCGCCGTGGCTTGCTCCGCCGCCCCACCACGCACCACAAACTCAGTGAGCACCAGTGTCCCCCTCCTGCCCTTTGCCCCCTCCTCGGGGCATGAGGCTGGGCACATGGGCTGTAGTCCCGGGGTTTGGGATGCCCAGAGGTCTGACAGCACTGCCATCCCCTTCTCCTGGCAGAGGAGAAGCTGGAGAAGAATGAAGAAGCTGCCCTGCTCTCGTGGGAGACGTACTTGAAGGAGAACTACCTGCAGCACCAGCAGTGTCAGGAGAAGCAGAACACAGAGCAGATGATCCGGGACATTGCACAGAGGTACTGTCCTGAGACAGGGAGGTCCTTCCATCCTTCAGTGCCCTGAGCAGGGAATAGCTGGGATCAGGGCAGGAGTGGCTGCTGAGGGCATTCCAATCTGCACTGTCCCTCCAGGGTTGATGTGCTGGCAGAGCTGCTAGACTTGGACCGGGTGAAGAGGACAGGGGTGGTGGAGCAGAGACTGGGCTCTCTAGAAGACCAGGTGAGGCAAAAACAGAGAAACTACCCAAGAAAGGTGAGATTTTCCAGGGGCTGAGTCAAGTGAACCAGAGCACAAAATCTGTCTGAATCAATATCCCTTCAGACAATTCGAGTTTCCTTGCCATTAGCATCCAAGGGGAAAAGGTTTCCAGGAAAAGTTCTGTGAGCAGGACACAAGGGGGAAGTGGTGGGATGAGCCACTGCCTCCACTGATCACCCAAACAACTAGAGCTGTCCCAGTTCTTCTCCTTGGACCCTCCAGACCTCTTGGAGATGGGGACTCCTGTGAAGCTGTCCCACACCCCACATGACCAGTGGGGTATCTGGGGAGCCAACCCAGCCCTGGCATCTCCTGTTTCCACTTCCATTTCCACCTGCACTGTAAAAATGTTTCCCTGGAGATGGTTTTCCAAGGCAAACATCGGGACGCAGCCAGGATCACTGCTGCCCATGGGGGCTGGCAGTCAGTGCCAAGGGCAGCGGTGCCTCCTGCCAGGGCAGGATGCTGTGGTACCTGGGGGGCAGGGGGTGACCCTCTCCTGTCCCCCACAGGTGCATCAGAGCGCCCAGGCCCTGAGGTGGATGATGCAGGTGCTGCGGGGCAATGGCTTCAGCTCAGGAGAGGATGTGCCAGCCTTGGGTAAGCAGAGCTCAAGTCCAGCCCAGCAGCACTGGAGAAGCCCAGGGCCCTGGACCAGGGCTGAGCCGCCACTTGCACTCCTCTGTTCAACAGCAAGGCAGAGATTCCTTTGGTCTTGGGAGCTTTGGTGGCTCCATGAGGCCATCCAGCCCCTCCTGTGGCCATTTCCACCCTCCCTGGGGTTTCTTCCATGACCTGTTGGAAGGGAAGCCAGGGTCCCAGTCCCCAAGGGACACCTCCATCCCATGGAGAGACCCAGCCAGCCCCCCGGGCAGTGCCCTGGTCCACAGCACTGCACTTGGCATCCTGCTTTGTGGACCCTGTCTGTCTCCCAGGCTCCTCCAAAGCCTTGGAAATCAGGGAGGCTGACGTGGAGGTGAAAGGCGAGGAGAGCCGGCCCCCATACCATGTGCTTGCCCGAAATCTCCTGTACCCAGGGTCTCATACCCTCCGCTTCCCTGTGCCAGACGAGAAGGTGCCCTGGGAGGTAGGAGCTGTGAGCCTGGGCAGTGGGGCTGAGAGGAGGGGGTGTGGGGCAGACCCTGGCAGTGGTGGGAGGGGGAATAGACCCATTGTTGCACTTGGAAGCTCCTGTCCTTCCGAGCCCTGAGACAAGTGGCTTCCTGGAGAGGCTGTGCTGAGGTTGTCCCAGAGACAAGGGCGTTGTTGCTGCTGGGGTCTGCAGTGCTAGGAGTGCCTGGGGATGCTTGGCTGGAGACAGAGGGTACAACCACCCACCTCTGCATTTCCTGAAGCAGGGCTGGCTCTGGGTCAGTCCAGCACTGACTTCCATGGGGGCATGAGCTGAGACCCCAAGCTCAGCTCCCAGCAGAGCCTGGAGCATCACTTGGGCAGTGATGCCACAAGCTGTGCAGGGGAAGACACTGGGGCATAAGGTGTCCCTGGATGTCCCAGTCCCCGCCTGCCACCAGAGCAGGGGTGCAAGGGAGTTCTGACACAGCCACATGCCCCACAGGTGGACTTCCCACTCTATGACCCCCCTGCCTACTCAGCTGACCACAAAGACATGGCTGTGCAGGACCCTTTCAGCCTGTGAGTGTCCCCCCCTGGCTCCCCAATCCTCCACCCCTTTCCTGGGTGGCACAGCCAGCCCTCCCTGCCTGGCTGCCTCCCACCCCCAGCTCTTTGGAGTCTCTCCTGAAGATCAACTACAACACCATGGATGGGCTGATCGACCGGCAAAGCTTCCACGGGCTCTATGCTGTGCAGGATGGGCTGCCCCTGTGAGTGTCACCACCACAGGGCTCTCTGGGAGCTGGGCTGGCATGCAAAGCACTAGGTGACATAGTCCAGGGACACTTGGGTGTATCCATCCCATTCCTGCTTTCCTATGGCTAATGGTGGGGCAGGGATAGTGGCATGCATCATCCTCAGGGCCATCAGGGGTGGGGGACAGAGGTAGAGAAGTGCCATAGGGGTGCCCAGAGGGACTCTGGCACATCCCAGCCCCGTCCTTGTCACTCTGACAGGAACCCCATGGGCAGGACAGGGCTGCGAGGCCGTGGGAGGCTGCACTGCTTTGGGCCCAACCATGCCCTGCACCCCGTCGTGACCCGGTGAGTGTGAGGGCTGGGCACGTGGGGTGGCAAAGGGGGCATGGAACCACCTGGGTGAGACTGGGACCTGGCCAAACCCAGTGCTGCCAACACAACTGCTTCTGGGAGGAGGGGAGCCAAGCCCAGCTACAGCATGACAGGGGCTTCTCTCACAGCTGGAGGAGGAATTTGGATGGGTCCATTATAAGGAAGAGCCTGAAGAAGATGCTGGAAGTTTTGGTAGCCCAGTACCCACTATCAGATGTCTGGGCTCTGCCTGGGGTAAGAGCTGGGGGAGATGAGCTGGTGCAGAAGGGGCTGGGGAGATGGCAGCAGTGGATGGATGGATGGATGGATGGATGGATGGATGGATGGATATCCCACTGAAAATAGGGAATCACAGGTGCATTTTGCAGCCTGAGTAGGCACCACTGACCCTCCTGCAGAGCATCTGCATGTCAGAGCTGCTGGGTGAGCAGTGGTCCCATTACATACACCCACACACCCTGCACCATTGTCTCCTGCCTCTCCCTCCTCCTGCACAGCTTCAGTTCTCACATGTCTCTCATGTGAGCATGTTAAGTCATTGGCAAAGCATCCTTTGGCAGACATTGGATCAGCCAAATTCAGACATCTGCTTGGGCAGAGCTGAGGACTTCGGGCAGGAGAGGGAGGAATGAAGGTGCCATGAGAACTTGTGGCATCTTCTGCAGTGGTGGCTGGGAACGGCCTGATGGCCAGGCTGGTGGCAGGGAGGGAGGCTGGGCTGTGCTGATGGCAGGCCCCGTGGCTGACACCTGCTTTGGCACAGGGGTCCCTGGAGCCGGGTGAGACACTCCCACTGAAGCTCAAGTGGATCCTACGCCGGGAGTTCTGGCCCCAGTTCCAGAACTTGCTGAAACAAGGCACTGAGGTGAGGGGGCACCTGGCTGTCCCAGTGGGATGGGGGCGTGCAGGCATCACCCTGGTACAGGGGCACACTGGTGTCCTGGTGGTAGAAGCAGAGGGGGACATCAGCATTGTACAGAGACACGTGGACATCATGGTGCCAACAGGGGTGCCCCAGGGTACAGAGGAGGGTGCATCACCTCTTGGCCACTGCTCCCACCAGGGAGGAAAGGCTGTGGGAGGTGGAGACATGCCATAATGCACGTGTGGGGGTCCAGGAGCAGTGCAGAGACCCCGGGGGTGGGCTGCCCACACCACTGCTTGTGCCTGCTGCAGCTGCAGTGGGAATGGGGCGCTGGTCTCCAGTGGGTCAGAGGAGCTGCAGGGCAGGAGCTCACCACCCCCAGGGCCTCTCAGTGCCCTCCCAGATGTGGTGAGGGCTCTGCTGATGTGGCAACTCCATCACCGAGCACAGGTACACAAGGGGTACCTGGATGACCCCCGCAACACGGACAATGCCTGGGTCGAGACGGTCGCAATCAGTGTCCACTTCGACAACCAGAACGACGTGGAGATGAAGCGGCTGAATTCGGTACGGGGCTCTCACCCCTGTGGCTCCTGGATCCAGCTCTCAGAGGGCCTGGGGAAGGGGAGACACATCTCCAGACCCAGATCTCATCAGCAGTGGGATTCTTCAGCTGCAGAGAATGGGGGAAGATCATGGGGACAAACCTGGGGTGGAGGGAAGAATATGGGGACAAACATGGCGTGGTGCCCCAATGTGTGCCCCAAAAAGAAAGGGCAGGAGGTTGGGGACTAGAAGGGCTGTTGAGCATGGCTGGGATGGCCCCTCACCAGCAGCACGTGATGTGATGTCTGTCCCCTTCCAGTTCCTTCAGGGTTGCGACCCGGAGCTGTGCATCCGCTGGCAGGTGCTGGATAAGAGGATCCCCCTGCATGCCAACCACAAGGAGCTCCTACACAAGGTCTCAACCCTCCTCGGTGCCTACTACTGAGGCCTCAAGCACAGTCCAGAGCTCCTGCTGCCAGACTGGTTTCTGGCTGGGACATGCATCTCCACCCCAGTTTACCTGTGAGACCATGGGAGCTGCTGGAGACAAGGTACTTTGGGTGCTTCCATGAATGTACATTTCAGGTCTCTGGGAGGAAAAGTGTCCCCTTCTTGGGGACAGGGGCTGCCTAGACAGTGCATCCCAGTCACCTGAGTGACCAAGCTCAGCCCCAGCTTGTGTCTTGGTGCTTCCACATTAGCCCACAGCACCAGCCCAGAGCTTGGGCCATTCAGAGCCACAGGGCTGCTCCTGTGAGGTGGCCCTTCCCTCAGCTCCAGCTTGCTCTCAGCTTTGGGGTGGGCACTGGGGGCTCACCAGCCCCAGCTGCTCCTCCACCACCAGGATATCCATCACTGCTCCCTGCTCCTGCTCCCTGGCAGCCCCCCTGCCACAGATCCCAAAGGATTGCTCTGGAGAAGGCTCGGAGTCACCCCTGTGGCAGCTGTCTGTTTGCCTCAGACCCAACAACGTGGTCCTGAGCTGTGACTCAGCATTTCCAAAGGTGTGAGCAGCTCTTGGCTTCTCTATCTATGGTTTCATAGCTCCCCACAGGCCCAGCTGCCATGCCCCACACTGATATGTGACCCCATGTGTGTACGCTGAGCACCGGCTTGCAGCTGAACTCCCTCCCTCTGTCTGAGCCAAGGCACCAGCTAAATGTCACCTGCCTGTCCCCATCCCCTGGTGCACATGGGTGGAAAGGGGCAGCTTGCTGGAACGCAGGTGATCCATGCTCTATGGTCCCCTGAGCAGGTAGGGACAGGAGAGGGGACGTCAGTGTGTCAATCCCAGACATCCCTGCTTTTAAGGGGTCTTTCACTCACATTTTCTGTTGCCTGCCATGGGGGGAACAAGGCAATGTGAAGGCATTTTTTGGTCACCCAGAAGAGGCCCATAGTAGCAGGTTATGCTTGGGACTGCTGAGAGGGGGATTTTGGTTTCCCCACCCTCTCCTGATGGATCAGACACTGGCCAGCCTGGGCTATTCATCTCACACTGGTGGCCACCACAGCACAACTGCAGTTTCACTGGGGCTTTGCAAGGGGAGGGGGCTCACTCTGGCAATGTATTCAACCCAGCTCAATAAACTGTGTATTAAACAACTACAGGCTGGTGGTCTCTTATGGCTGTTTAACCAGGGGCCATCCCTGAAGGCCATGCTTGGGGCACTCTTCCAGGACGAGCCCGGTTTGTGCATTCCCACCCCAACCTTGTTGCACAAACTCACCTAGCCTGTAAACTCACCCCCCGATGATGGCTGAATCACAGAATGGTTTGGGTTGGCAGTGACGTTAAAGACCATTTCATTCCAACCCCACGCCATGGGCAGCAACACTTTCACTAGACCAGGGTGCTTGAGATGACCCATTCGGAGTCAATATGGGATTGTGCTCCGAGGTGATGGCACGGCACCTTCCCCCATTGAGAGGGACGGAAGACTTATCTACTGAGAGTCCACGTGGGTGGGGGACGTCCAGGCTGGGGGTATGGCCAGGGAGGGAAGAGGCGATCTTACCTTCCAGCAGCTCTTCAAGCTTCTACACCCTCAACCCGCACCCAAAATCCGCCGAAACCTCATTAGCGGCACTTAATTGCCGCACAGAGGTGCTCCAGGCGGCCACTCTCCCGCAGCCCCGTGGCGGTGCTGCCTGGCTGTCCCACCACCCTGGCTCCAGGGTCCCCCTCCCCTGGTGGCCCCGCACCGCCCCTCGCTCCCGCACCGCCCCCGCACCGGCCCGGGGCTGCGAAGGAGCGGCAACAGGTGGGGCCGGGCACGATCGCGGCCGAACCGCTGAGCTCCGCACCGCACCCGCATCCACACCCGCATCCACACCCCCACCAACACCGCACCGGCACTGGCACCGGTACCGACACCGGCACCCGCACCGCACCGGTATCGGCACCGGTACCCGCACCCGCATCCACACCCGCACCCACACCGGTACCGACACCGGAACCCGCACCCGCACCCGCATCCACACCGAACCCGAACCCGAACTCGAACCCTAAGCCGAACCCGCACCGGTACCGGCCCCCGCACCCGCATCCACACCGGTACCGGCACCGGCACCCGCACCCACACCGAACCCACACCCGCATCTACACCCGCACCGGCACCGGTACCCACACCCGCATCCACACCGAACCCTCACCCGCACCGGCATCGGTACCCACACCCGCATCCACACCGAACCCGCCCCGGGAGCCGCCCCGGAGGAGCCGGTAAGGGACCCCCGGGGCTCCGGGGCGGGGGTCGCGGGGGTCTGCGGTGCTGCCTGGCGGGGTCCAGGCTCCCCGGTCCCCGGGCGGGAGGGGAGGGCGGGTCGGAGCATCTCCCCCGCACATCACCGGGGGCTGGGGAGGCTGCGACTCTGAGCTCAGAGCTCCTCTGAGCCCTTCCAGGCGGTGGGAACAGGCATCGCATGGCGCGTTCTTGTTCCCCCGGAGAGACGGAGCTGGGGGAGCCCGGTACCTTTTGTAGGGCGAGAGGGATTCCCGGGAAGCACAGCTTCATCTCCCGTGACAGAGCCCACAGTGCCCCAGCGCTGGGCAGGGCCACGGACTAGGCCATGGGCAGCATCCCTCAGGTACGAGCATCCTTCAGGTATGAGCATCCCTCGGGTCTGAGCATCCCTCAGGTCCGACCATCCCTCAGGTACGAGCATCCCTCGGGTCTGAGCATCCCTCAGGTATGAGCATCCCTCAGGTATGAGCATCCCTCAGGTATGAGCATCCTTCACGTATGAGCATCCCTCAGGTATGAGCATCCTTCACGTATGAGCATCCCTCGGGTCTGAGCATCCCTCGGGTCTGAGCATCCGTCAGGTACGAGCATCCCTCAGGTACGAGCATCCCTCAGGTATGAGCATCCCTCAGGTATGAGCATCCTTCACGTATGAGCATCCCTCGGGTCTGAGCATCCCTCGGGTCTGAGCATCCTTCAGGTACGAGCATCCCTCAGGTATGAGCATCCCTCAGGTGTGAGCATCCCCCGGGCATGGATGGTACCCCGAGGGGGAAGCTGCTGTTACTGGGGGGATGCCATCAGCAGAAGGGTACTGGTACCAGGGGCACAACTCAGTGCCCATAGTGACATCAGCATGGGCCATTTCATTCCCAGGTGAAAGGCTCCCTGGGGCTCTCACCTCTCCCCTCGATTGAGATTTCTTCCCCCCAGGCTGGCCAAGGCAGCAGGAAAGGTGTGGGCAGCACCAAAGGCAGAGGAGAGGTGTCCCATTTGCTTCACCCCTTGCCTTGCCCCCTGGCAGCACTGGGGTGTCCCTTGGGATTCCCACATCACCCCCTTTACTGTAATAGTGGCTTCTCTCTTCACCTCCAGCCCCGTGAGTCAGTCTGTCAAACCTTACTCTTTGTTTACTTTAGAAAACTAACTCATCTCCAAACACTTCTTTGGCAAACCCCTTGGAAATATGACTTTTACCAGCTCATGGACCAGAAGAGGAGGGAAAGCAAAAGAGCTCCTCATCTTGCTATTTAAAACCCCCGTGGTGATTAAGTCAGCCTGATGATCCGTGCAGTCTGACTCATCATTTTTTTTTTAAACACTCAGTGTTGGTGAGATAGGAATTTAGTGCTGCTGTTCTCCAGCAGCAAACCACCACATCCCCCCTGGAAACTGGCAGGAGGACAGGGCAGAGGCTCTCAGGGCAGGCTTGTCTCCACACCTCCATTCTACAGCACCCTTGGTCTGCCTGCACAGTCTTTGCAGAGATGGGGACAGGGGGGCAGGGGTTTCAATCTCAGCATCTCTGTGTATAATTAAATTTAGGCCAAATGAAGCTGTTCTGGAAAAGATGGTAGCCAGTGTCACTCCACCCTTGTTTTCTGGGCTCCTGAGTCCAGCCTCCCACCTCCCTTGCCAGGGCACATCACCCATGAGCCATACAGAGTGCTCCAGGTAATAATGCCATGTCATATCCCTTCCACCCACTGCATCCCTCCAGTGATGGGAGAGGCTTTGTGGGAGCGCCGAGGAGCTGTCCTGCTGCCCAGGAGCTGCTGCCACCCCCGGGGAGTTTCCAGCAGCCATGCTGAGCTGCTCTGCTGCAAGATGACCCTCAGCACTGCCACGCCGACCGCCAGCATGACCCAGGCTTTCTTCTGCCTCCTGCTCTGCGTCCCCTGGGGCAGCTCCTGCCCCCCCAGCTGCCAGTGCACAGAGCGGGCAGGGGCAAAGGCTGTCCTCTGCAGCTCCCAGCACCTGGAGGAGATCCCCAAGGACATCCCCAGCGACGCCGTGTTCCTCAAGCTGGACGCCAACAGCATCACCAGCATCCCCAGCAACGCCTTCAGGCACCTCTCCCACCTGGAGGAACTGGACCTCTCCAGCAACGCCATCGAGAAGATAGACAGAGGAGCTTTCCAAGGGGTGGCAGCGGGGCTGCGGACCCTCGACCTCTCCAGCAACCGCATCCGCAGCATTCCCAAGGAAGCCTTGCTGGCACTCAATGCCAAGCTGCGGCTGGCCAACAACCCCTGGCACTGCGGGTGCGCCTTGCAGGAGGTGCTGTGGGAGGCACGGCTGGACCCTGACTCTGTGCAGGGCATCACCTGCCACACGGCCCCACGGGAGGAATACGTGGGCAAGCCGCTGCTCCAGGTCCTGGATGCTGGTGTTAACTTGTGCAGCGCGCGCCGGAGGACCACGGACGTGGCCATGTTCATCACCATGTTCGCCTGGTTCGCCATGGTCATCGTCTACGTGATCTGCTACGTCCGGCACAACCGGGAGGACACCTGCAAGCACCTGGATTACCTGAAGTCACTGCCGAGCACACAGGGCTGTGCAGAGACCACCAGCACTGCCCTGTAGTGCAGGGCGAGGGGGTGACAGCTCCCAGCTTCTCTGCAGGGAGCCAGTGGCCAACTGGTGGGCTTCAAAGCCTCTTGGTGGGGTTGCCCCAGTGTTTGCCCCAGCCCTGCAGACAAGTGCCACTGACTGGCCCTCCCCAGTGACACTGGACCGAGTGTGGGCAAAGCACGTGGGGCAGGGATGCTGGGGACACCTCACATGGACCTGTCCATGCAGACTGTGTTCGTGGGGACAAACACTCCTGGCCAGACCCTTTTTCCCTACCAGAGCTGGGCTCGCAGGGAACATAGCCCCAGCCACGTGCTTGTGGTTGGGACAAGTCAAGGCCATGGTGGGGAGAGATGGGGGTGGGGTGTCTGTGGGGCCAGAAGGTCCCTGGGGTGCAGAGGGTCACTGCAGGGGGGTCACCCCATCCTGGTTCCAGTGAGGAGCCAGCTTTGCAGGAAGCAGGACATCATCCCCAAAGCCCTGCATGGCATCTCAGCAGCCTCTGCCTGCCTCCAGCAACCCAGGGCAGGGATGTCCCAAACCTCTGGCTCCTCAATAAAGCCCTGCACACAGGAAAACTCCTAGGGTTTGTGCTGTGCTGGGAGCTGGGTGTCTGGGGAGGAGGGTGATGCTTGGGGGATTTGAGTTGTCCTATTTCCATCTCTCCCAAAGCAGACCAGACTAAATTCAATGTACCTGTGTGACTTCCATTAGGTGCCATCCCTTCCACCCTCAGCCCAGCCTGGATCAAGCAGGGACCAGCTGCCCAAATGCATCTGGTACATCTCGCCTTATCTTTCCCTTCCTCAGGGCTGAATTAGAGTTGCTGCTGGTGCCTCAGTGCAATGGAAGCAAATCAAATTCTCCCTCCTCTCACAAATGAAAAATGGTCCTTCCTGGCAGAGGCAGCTGCAGCCACAACGAACAGGGGGAGGAGGGAGGGAGGGATGCAGAGGCTCTCCCAGGTCTGGACCCTGAGGCAGCTCAGCCTGTGACTCCCCAGTTCCTTTTGCAGGGCTGGCTCCTCCTGTGGGTTCTCCAGAACCAGGGTGGGTGGCCCAGCTCCAGCAGGAGACCCGGGTCTGGGGAAGGCTAAGAGATGTTCTGAGACAGTCAGGTGAGGCAGAGGGTCCTGGGTGGGGGGGAACAGAAGGGCACCCTCAGCCCAGCACATGCTGTGCTCAGACCCACCATGTCCCTATTGTCATGGATATGGCCTCATCCCATTTGGGAGTGACTTGCTGGGTGAAGAGATGCGTCTGCCATGGGCAGAGTAGTTTGGGTACCCATATGGGATGAAGGCTGGGTGCACACAGTTTATTAGAGCTCTGGTTAAGCAGAAGAGTCCCCCAGCAAAGGTGAGGAAAAGAAAAGAGGCCACAGTTTCACCTGGTGCAGTTTTGGGTCTTTCCCACGCCCGTGGCAGCTGGATTGGTCCAAATGCACAGCAGGTTTTCTCGAGAGTCTCTAACCCCATGTGAAGGGGTGCAAGGACCAGCACCGGTCCTTGTACACACCGATGGGCTTGTACAACACACGTGTCTCATGTCAAGGACAACCCAAACCAGCCCCAGCAGAGCAGGAGGGTGGGAAGGCACCTGTGGCAGTGGCACGGGGTGGTGATGCCACCAAAGGAGACACCAAGAGTGACTGCAATGTCAAACCAGATGGTTCTCAGCAGCATCACAGCATCAGGCACTGGGCAGCCAGAGCCAAGCCTGGACCCACCTTTTCCTGCAGTTTCTCACATTTACTCCCCTCCACCACGCACCCACCCTGGCAGCTCATGCTCTGCTCAGTCTCTTCCTTCCCTGGCTTTGTGCAATCTCTGGCCACAGCCACTGGCAGCTCTGGGTCCCTCCTGGCTGGAGATTGCCAAGTGTCAGGTCCCAGCAAACCCTGGGAAGCACCTGGGCACCAGGCACCTTGTGTAGGACATGGCTCTGGAGCGTGGTGGGAGAACTTTCCCAGGAGAAACAACACCAAAGCAGGGTCTCAGCCACTTCACCAGCCCCCAGACAAGGCTGCAGGGAGCCCTGGAGCATCCTCCTCCTCCTCCTCCTCCTCCCCTTCCTGCAGAGTGCACAGCCAGCCACTGCCTGGCTGATGCTGCAGCCACTCCTGGGCTCTGTGGTCCATCTTCCACTGGATGCCCAGCTCGCCCCGGTCCTGGCGATGAGCTGAGCATATCTCAGGCACCTCAGGTGGTTTTCAGCTTGAGCACCTTGGAAAGTGGCTCCCTGGCACTGGAGTAGAGCAGGTAGGAGCCCTCGGCGGTGTGAAACACCTCCCAGTCTCTGCAGCCGACTGTGGGGAGGTGGTGGGCTGCCACGAAGCCTTCATAGCCTTGCCACCTGCACCGGGAGGGCAGTCAGCTCCTGGGGCACGAGCTGGGCAACTGGGAGGGGCAGGAAAGCCGAGCCATGGGGCTGGCATCTCCCACCTCCACCCTGGTTCAGGGTGGGATGTCCCCCACTGGGGCTTCCCATTCCTGTCTGAAAGCAGGGAGCAGTTCTATCCATCCTCCCTGGGCAGATGCACCAGGCTGTGCCCCTGCAGGGTCGCTCCTGGTGGGGACAAGCCCCAAGCCCCCCACCCCTGCCCTCCACAGTACCTGTAGATTATACTGTTAACGGAGAAGGTGAAGCCATCGAAGGAGTTTGCTGCCACCAGAAAAGAGTCGTCTCCCACTGAGAAGAACTCCCAGTCCAGGGCACTGGGCATGAAGCAAGCAGAGGGACAAGTGAGGTGGCCCCTGTGTGGCCAGCCAAAGAAGGGGCTGTGTGTCCATGGGGCTGAGCCCACCCCACCCCAGTCTCCGCCACCCTGATGACACACAAAACCCCCTGCTCTTTCTAGGCTGCTCCAGAAAGAAATCCACCCTTGTTTCCAAATCCAGGGCCTTCTCCCAGGGGGGTTGAAATGAGGTGATCTTTAACATCCTTTCCAATCCAAACCATTCCATGATTCTATGAGACCCCTGGGTTGCTCAGGGGAAGGGTCTGGACTGAGGAGCACCCTGACCTCCTAGCACAGGTACCTGTAGGTGAGAAGGTCCTGGAATTTAACAAACATCTGGGCAGTGATGTTCAGCTCATAGATGGAGGAGTTGATGGCATAGAAGTTGGAGGGTGCTGGCATCCCACTGTCATAGCTGTGGCTGTTGGCAACAGCCAGGAAGACTCTGTCCCCAATATGAAAAACCTCCCAGTCAGCAGCACCAAATGTCTGTGAAGAAAAAGGCCATGAGACAAGCTGGCTTGTTTAAACCCAGAGGGGAACCAGGGAGCAATGGCCAAGCCTTACCAGGATAGACTGGAAGAGCTGGAAAGAACCACTGAGCCAGATGTAGATGTGTGAGTAGATCTTGGTGGATGTGCCATTGAATGTGTTAGCTACAGCCAAGAAGGAATATGGCCCAATGGTGAAAAATTCCCAGTCGTAGGCTCCAGAGGTTGGAATGGTCTGGTTGGTTTCAAACAGCCCTGTCCTGGGGTTCCACCTGTATATCACGCTGTCTATATTGTGGTTGTTCCCTGGGGAAGACAGATGGACAGTTGTGCACCACGAGGGAAAGGATACCTGGCGTGTCTGAGATAAAGACTTGGCTATGTGACTATTTTCCAGCAGGTCACAAGGCTGTTTGGTAGTCACCTCTTGCTGCCTAAGAAGTTGCTGAAGAAATTCTACAGCCTCCATCCCTACCTAGTATCTCCACCCATACCTAGTGCCTCCATTCCTGTCTAGACCCTCAGTCCCTTCCTAGAACCTCCATCCCTACCTAGAGCCTCCATGCCATGGAACACACCAGCAGTTTGTCCAGAGTGAAGGCTGGCAGCTTTGTGGCAGCCCTGGCAGAGGAGGGACAGGTGGGTGCCATCTCCCCACACAGGCAGTACCCCAGAGGCACCATGCCAGTGTGCAAAGGGTGGCCAAATCCTGCTGGCTGTCCCATGGGGTGGCTCTGTGTAGTGGGGCCAGTCCCAGCCATGCCCTTAAGCTCCCAGCATCGTGGGCTGGCCCCAGCACTAAAGGATGGGCTCCATCCAGCTCCTGGACTCTGCTTGAGCATCTTGACCCCACACCTGCATGGGACCCAGCTGGCTTTAAATCTTCCTTGCAACAGAAGGGACTCAGGCAGGAAAGGCTGCAGGGAGAATGTGTGGGAATGGCCACATGGATAAGTAGCAGCTCCTCAGGGACTGACCCTCCACCTCCCTCCAAAGGAAACATCCCCAGTTTGGCTTAACCATGATGGTCTTAACCCCTGTGTGAAGTACGTGGCTGCCAGGGGGACCACACTGCCATGGGAGTGGGTCTCATCCAAAATGGCCATGGTGGGGTCCTACAGGTGACACATGGAGCTCCAAGCCCAGCTCACAGGTGCCCAGGGGACCTGCCACCAGCTCCAAGCTTGGTGCCAGAGGAGTTGATTCCCCTGAAGCCAGCCCTGATGGCAGGCAAGGAGCCCACTGGCCCAGCATTTTGAACCCATCTGGGGGCATCCTGAAGAGCCAGGGCTGTGCTATTGACCCATTCATCCCTCCATGATGAGGAGTGCATGTCCCAACCCAGAACAACTCAGGGCCTGGAAGGGGAACAAGGCTGGATCAAATCTGCAGGGTGCCCAGGGAGGGATGGAGGGAGGGATGTCAGCAGGCTCACACTCAGCTTTCCTCAGTTTTCTGTGTGCAAAAGACCCAGCCTGGGGTGCTACCAGGTTATGTAGCATTGGGGATTAAAAAGAAAAGCAGAGAGATTCAGCACAGACACTGTCCCCACTCTTGTCCTCATGCTCTGTTGTCAGAAATCCAGAGGGGGACTGTGAGAGCCACTTCCCCAAATGCTTTTCTCTCCTAGAATGGGAGGGTCTGCAAGGCTTCAGGCTTCCTGGGGGACACCACGATCCCAGCTGCGTGCACATCTCCCTGCCTTTGCCCTGCAGGGGATGTGCAGGGAGCTCTGGGGTTCCCACAGCAACCAGAGGATGCTCTCAGAAGGTACCTGTGGTGGGGCACCTGCCAGAGTCCCAGATGTCACCCCAGGCTCTGCAGGGAATAGGGAATAGGAGGATACCTTCTCTGTGGTTGACCACAGCGAGGAAAGCCTCTCCCTCAATGACAAAGGCCTCCCAGTCCCTGGCGCTGTGCGTGGTGATCCGCTGGTACGTGATGAATTTCGCCTTCCTGTGGCTCCACTTGTATATTACAGAGAACTCCTGACCCCTCTCATTCTGCTCAAAGTTCGCCACTGCCAGGAAGATCTGCAAAGGAACAAGCAGGACAGCCTGGTTTTCTGCTCTCAAAGGAGGACAGACAAAAGTGGGCAGGGGGGAGGTGGGATGGGGGACCAGGGATGAGGTGGCTGGTGTATGACAAGGTGGCCCTGGCTGGGGTCCCTCAGCAGTCCCCAGGTGGCACAGTGTATTCCAAGTGGGGACAGGGCCCAGTGGCCTGCAGAGGTCTTTGTGCATGGCAGGGAGACAACTCTTAGACAAGGGAATGGAGAGCTGAGCTGTGTCTGCTTGTGCATCACCAGCCTCAGGAATGGGGAGTGTGAAATGGGCTGGGGAGGGAGCGGGGTTTGGGCTACCAAACCTTCCTGTAAGGAGAAGTGACTCAGAAGAAAAAGCACAGATATGATAGTGATAACAATAATAATGATAACAATTCCCTGAGACAAAACATGTTCCAGGCCAAGAAAACCCTGTGCAAATGCCAGGAAGAGCCGTGGTGCAGCAGAGGTGAGCAAGTGCAACATGGGGAGCACATCCAAGGTCTGCCTTGCTGGCTCTGCCACTCCCGTGTCCTTCAGACAGAGTGGCAAAAGTTATGCCCCAGTTTGGGCCACAAAAAGGCACAGGACCATGGCCCTTAAGGAGGAAACAGTCAGTGGGGTCTCTCCTGCCTCCTGGCCCATGCAGGACCCTGCCAGCACCAGCACAAGGCTTTGTCCAGCCAAGGAGCAGCCACCCCCAAGGACAGGGCTGTGCTGGGTCCCCCCAGACCCCAGGGAAGGTGCATCCCCAGAACTGCTCTCTCTGAGAGCCCCACTTGAGGGAGTCCCTTTGAGGCATCTCTAGGAACAGTTTCAGTGGGAAGGGAGACATCTAGATCCAGCTCTCTGTGATCTCTTGGTGTCCACTGACAGGGGCCACTAGAGTGCCCACACTGCCCATGGGGCTCTTCACCCCATCCCAGCGGGGCACCAGCAGGTTCCAGTGCAGTAACAAGGTGTTGCATCCCACCTGCAACATGTGCAGGAAACCTGGGCTACTGCAGACACCTGTACTGCTGCTGGTGCAGCCCTCTCTGGCCATCATCTCCATGCAGAAGTGTGCCCAGCACGGGGTTCAGCTGCTGGTGGGAACCACCTTGAGACTCCCAAGTGCTCCCGTGTCCTGCCCATGAGGCTGCACTGGAGTGTTGGAAGCAGTGCTGGGAATGTCAGGCATGTTCCCAGCCCAAAGCCAGCACTGCAACACAGGTGCACTTTCAGGGCTTGACCCCAACATCAGGGATGGCCCAAACCATCACCTTGCCCATCAGGGATGGTCCCCCTTATCACATTCCCCCACTACCAACAGAGGACGTGGCCTGTTTGTATCCAACCAGCAAAGCTGTTGGTGCCACCACACCTGGAGGCAGGAATTTTGCCCATCCCTCTGTTCCCCTAAGCGCCCTGCAGCCACCCTGGTGACAAAGCCAGAATACATCATGCCAGAGGGGGAATGATCCCAGCTCCCCAGGAGCCCTGCACAGGGCTGGCTCTCAGCAGATGGTTTGCCTGGGGCTCCTCCAAAGTGATAAGCAGCTTCCCAGGGACAGGAACAAGGCAGATACTCTTCTCAAGTCCCATGGCACATTGCCCAGGAGAGCAGAGGTGGCTCCAAAGTCCCAGAATGATTTAAAAGCATGAGAGCTTAAAAATGCAGGGTTGGACTCAGTGGGTCTCAGGAGGGAGCTGCAGGCTCTGATGGCTCTTTAAGACCACAGGCAGATCTCTGAGACACAGTTACACACTCTGCCAGCATCAGGTGCTGGAAATGTCCTGGGTGGATGTAGCTGCGTCTCAGCAAAATAGTAAAACAGAACAGACAGCTCAGAGATGAGCCAGCAGTCCCTGGAGAGATCCTCAGTGGGTGAATATGTGTATCAGTATGACTCCATCAAAGAGAGAAGAGGGAAAGAATCATCCCCTAAACTATACCCAAGACTCTGTGCTTCAGAGAAGCCAGTGTTGGGCAACTGCAGTTTAATACACTGAACCATGGAGGCACCTTCCAGGCAGACTCACCTTCTTCCCTATGGTGAAATACTTCCAGGACTGAGCTTGGTAGGTGGGGATGTTCTGGTAGGGCACAAACTTCCCATCAGTCCACTTGTAGATGGCTGATCCTGGGGGGGTGACCCGGTTGGCCGTGGCTGCAAACAGTCCCACCTCTGGGATGGTGAAGACCTCAACACCCATTGTCTCTGAGTTGGTCACCAGGTTCTGGTATTCCTCCACATAGTCCAACCTGTGCTTGACTGGGAGACCACAGAATAAAAGAGAGGTGAGGTTAAACCCAAAGGATTTTGGCTGGAGAGGAGCCCCACATGGCACAGAGCCAGCTCGGTGGCACTTGCTGCTGTGTGGAGCTTTATGGGGAAAATGAAGTTCCTGGTGTCACTGGGGGTGAAGGACCAAACCAAGGCTGTGGTAAAAGGTCTGACTCCACCTTGATGGGCAGCACATCCAGACCCATCCACCCCTGCCTGTTTTCCAGTGGACGGCAGGGCTGTCTCCTTGTGGAGCAGGAAAGAACCTCATGTCATGGATTTTGATTGCTTTGATGTATTTATCCTTGAGAGAACAAGGAGAAGAGAAGAGAAGAGAAGAGAAGAGAAGAGAAGAGAAGAGAAGAGAAGAGAAGAGAAGAGAAGAGAAGAGAAGA
>JAWWEE010000010.1:21491383-21526670 GCA_035221455.1 Xenops minutus
AAGAGAAGAGAAGAGAAGAGAAGAGAAGAGAAGAGAAGAGAAGAGAAGAGAAGAGAAGAGAAGAGAAGAGAAAGCAGACCTACAGTGCACTGGGCTGCTGAGATGAGCCAGGTTAGCCCACACCCACCTGCAGCAAGCCTGCCCCAATTGTTGGAGTCAGCAGGAGCTCTGGGAGAGGTTAGAGAAGACTTAGATGGAATTAATATCAGAAACTGGAGCAGAAACCTTCAGGGTGGCCCCAATGGCAGATGGCTGGGCACTAGAAGGGACAAATGGCAGGAGAACAGCCAGTGTCGGTGGCACCAAGGGGCACAGGTCAGTAAGATCCCAGCATGAGGTCACCTTGGGGAAACAAGGACACAGTGCCAATCCTGATCACTTCCAGAGGCAGGGAAGGAAAGGGGATCCAGCCACTGCTAGCTCCTGTGGGGAGCAAGTGGCTCATCCAAACCCACCCCGTGGGTATCAGCAGAAGAAAAATGCTGGAAGAGGAGAGAAGGATGGTTTGGCTGGGGGCATATCCCATCCTCTATGTGCTCTCCAGGGATCCTGGGCAGACAGTGGGTGAAATCCATTTCATTACCAAGTAACATCCATCCACCCAGGCTCTAGTTGCTTTTTCCACCTTGGTGCTCCCACTGTTTTCCTCACAACAGAGCTGGGATGGTATGGGCACCTACCTCTGCTACCCTCCTGACGCCCCTCCAGTATTTCTGGCAGTTTATGAGTCTCTCTGCTCCTCCTTGTCCACTCCACAAGCACCAGCCCCTTTGGGAACCCACAGCACGGAGCACCCCAACACCCTGAACATGGCTCTACACGGGGTGAGCCGTCCTGCTCAGACAGACCAGGAGTTCATCCTGCCCAGAGAAACCCCAGGAGAGATGGATAAGAAGAAGGTGGATGGACCACAGAGGCACTTGAATCCAGATCTGCTCTGCAAGTGTTGGTGTGGGCACTGAGAACAAAGCAAAGCCTGGCCAAGCAGGTGAGAGGCAGGGGGACAACCCAGCCTCTCACTCTGCTGATTCCCAACCCAAAGTGGTCTCAAGGGCAAATGTCAGCCCCTGCTCTGCTGCAAGAGTGCCAAGTCCCTCCCCAAGAGTGCCAGTACCTCCCCAGCAGTACCTTCCAGCATGGAGACCCAGGTGCTGCCATTGCAGAGGTACAGCCCTCGTCGGGAGGCATCGAACCAGAACTGAGCCTTCTCCTGCTTGGTGCAGCGTGGACGGGACCCCAGGGTCACCTTCGTGTCAGTCTCTGGCCAGGAGAGGAGTGGGGCAGGAGCCTCTTAGCAAACACAGTGGAGGAGGCAGGAGGGTTGGATGTCCTGGTCTCATGGGCACCAGGGAATGGGGAAATGGCATCCCAGCAGCAATCTGGGAAGACAGAGACTGGGAAAACCCTGTGTGTGGCCACTGACATGAGCCCAGCACTGCCAAGGGATCTGGGCAGGGACACCCTGTCTATCCAGAGGAGTTTTGGACAGGGATCCCACCCTTGTAACACCCTCTTCCCCCCATGCTCTGCCCCACACAAAGACCCTTCCTCACAAAGGCACTGGGGGAACTGACCGTAGGGGTATTTGAGCACCTCGTTGCTCGCTGGCTTCACGGGGACATCCTGAAGGACAGCGGGGACAGAGAGCGTTGCTACTTTGAAGTTCATGGTGGTGCACATCTGAGGGGTGGCATCTGCTCCTGGCAGCAGGACAAGCTGCCTCAGCAAGCCCTGGGAAAGTGGGAGCAGCAGGATGGAGAGCAAGTCCAGCGAGACCACGGAATGGGAACAGCAGGGGATTTCACGCCTTGGAGTTCCTGCTCCCACTCATGCTCATTTGCCCTCCCTCCTAGGATGTGGGAGTCTCCATAGGATTCACATACATTTATCAAATCCCAGATGCCCAGCTCAGCCAACCTAACAGCTGGCATGGGGGGAGCATTGGCACGGGGCTCAGAGCTGCTGCTTTTCACTGCCTCCACATGGGAAGGGACCCACAGCTGCCTCTGCTTCCAGTGCCCGTGGCCCAAGCCCTGCCAGCACAGAGGGGTGAGAGGGGTCACCCCACACCGTGGGGCACCTACCGTGAACACGCCTTTCCTTCTCTGCCTGTTGCCCAGGTAGAAGCTGGCCCTCCTCACCGACAGCGAGGCTGGGAACGGTGTCTCCACCACCCTGGGGATGGGCAGAGAAGGGACACAGGGACAACCTCATGGTGTCTACTGCTGCCCAGAGATGATGCTGGTGGAGGAACATCCCCCTGCCCACCCTTCCTGAGCCCCACCCCGCCTCTTCCCCCAACCTACACATCCTTGGGGATGCTGCAGTCCACCGTCAGGGTGAAGGACTGGCCGGCCACAGCCAGGACGAGCGTGTGCCACTGGCCGTCGGACAGGGACACGTTGTGGAAGGTGACCCTGCTCTGCCACCCGCCGGCTCGCCCGGCGCTCCAGAAGAGGAAATGCAGCTTGTCGGGGGCGAAGCGCATCCCCACGAGCACGGCGGGGCTCTCCTCCGGCATCAGCGTGAAGATGTACTCGTTGCCGTCCTGCGGGAGGGCAAGGGGCTCAGGGGGCTCCGTGCCACCTGCGGGCAGGGCAGGGCAGGGCAGCGCAGCGCCCCGGCGCTCACCTGCGCTCACCTGCGCTCACCTGCGCGGGGATGCGGAGCGCCCGCAGCGTGACGATGATGGAGAACTCCTCGGGGAAGCGGTCGCAGTGGATGAAGAGCCGGGAGGCGGGGAAGCCGAGGGCTCGGGGTCGAGAAGGGGGGAGCTGGAAGCCGCGCAGCCCCTGCACCTGGAACACCCGCACGCCGGCCGGGGCCACCTCCGAGAGGATGTCCAGGGGTCGCAGGTCTGTGCCAAGAGACAGCGCGGTGGAAGCCACCCCACCCTGTCCCGCTGTCCCCACAGCACTGGTCACTGCCCCAGTAGGCTGCTGGACGGGACTGGGGTCTGCCCCGAGCCCCTGCTTTGGGGCCAGAGGGGATGTTCGCCCTCTGGACAGCAAAGCCGGCATCTCCATCCTCATGGCAGGAACACCGAGTGTGCAGAATCATCCCACTAACACAGCTCTGAATGCTGTCACCGGGGCTGGGACCTGCCAGCCAGGCAGTCCCAGTCTGCCACCAGTTTCCTCGGGATATTCCAGCACCAGCTACCACAGCCAGAGCCAGGAGAGCCGGCAGGGATGCAGGGATCTCGCTCATGGGGCAGCCACCCATCCCCATCCCTGTCCTCAGGGCGGTGGGGACAGCTCTACCCCTCCAGTCCCCCTCCAGGCTCTCCCAACCCAGCCCTAATTGCACACACGCACACATACTCCCTCAGCAGGCACCAAAATCGCTCATTATAAATAATTAATCCCTCCCCAGAAAAAGAAAAAAAAGAAAACACACCGTGCCCAGCCCCAGGGCATCATCCCTCTGAGAACACACCGTGCAGCAGCACCACAGAGTGCCACCCCACGGAGCAGTGCCAGGGTGACCGTGGGTCTGATGTCTCAGCAAGCCCCATGCTGGCAGCCACAGGAAAGGCTGGACCTGCTGGGGGTGCTTCTCTGACCTTCCTGGCCCTGGCACCCTCCTGGTTTTATTTTTTAATGCTTCTCTGGCAGACCTGCAGCATCTGCAAAGAAGGGCAATGATGCCCAGGGGATGAAGCAACACTTGGCTACATTAGAACATCCTTGATTCTGTCTGAATCCCGCTGAGACCCAGCTTTTAGCTCCAATTTGTACTAATAAATCCGGGCTGCTGGGGCACAGTGGGAGAGCTGGGAGGGAAGGAGGGAGCTGGGAGCAAGGCTGGGCCTTGTGTCTGAATCCAAAACAGCTGGAGAAGGGAAGCGCTTGCTCCGGGCTCCCCGGGCCAGCCCAATTCCAGGTGGGCAGAGCAAGGAGGAATCTGCTCATGTGGCTCCATCCAGCCCAGAGCAGGGAGATCAGTGAGCTCTTTCTCATCCTGGCAACTCTGTGTGCCCCCTGCTCAGCCCACCACTGGTTTAAGCTGTTCCTAAAGCAAAGCCTCAGTGGGAAAGGTTTAACTCAAACAGCTTACTTCAGAAATGCAGCACTCGGGGAATAGCCAGTTTCCATTTTTTTCCCCAGCAAAAAGTACAAGCTGAACTCAGGCTTGAGTTTGCAGAGGGGTTTAGGAGCCCCCAGCTGACCCTGGGGTGGGGCAAGTGAGCTGGAGAACAACTCAGCTGGGGCTGGAGGCTGTGGGTCAGGAAGGGACCAAGTCCTAAAACCAACTCCAAATCTCTAAACCCAAAGACGTGCATCCCAGTCTGCCTCCCACATCTGCCACTGCTAAGGCTGGGAGAGCAGCTGGGGTGCTCCAGCCCAGCCTGGGCAGTGCATGTGGTGCCCAGTGAGCTCATGCTGGGATCCCCAGCACAATGTTGGGGCCCTGACACCCCTGGGATCCCAACAACCAAGGCTGCTTGGAAACAGCAGGGACATTCCCAGAGACACCTGAGCACCTCAGGGAAGAGGCAGTGGGCAGAACCTCTCCGATTTCTCTCAGTTGTCCTTCTCACATCATCTGTGCTGTAATAAAATGCAAATACAGGCACCATCAAAGTGGGACAAGTCCCAAGCACACAGAGCCTGGGCCCCAGCAACCCCAAAAAACCTGAGCTCAGGTTTCACTGCCCACCCAGCACAGGGATGGGGATGGGACAGCAGAGCCAGGGCACAGGGATCCTCTTCAGCTTAGGCTTCTCTTGGAAATACCATTGGAGCTACCAGCTCCTTGGCTGGGGGCAGTGGGACAGAGTTGTTTGCTCCCAGAGGGTGTAGGTTGTGTCTGTCAAAGCACAGGAGACTCTGGGACAGGAGGGACTTTCCAAGGGGACTTCATGGCTCTCTTCTTCTCCTTCCAGCCCTTCCCCAGGCCCAGCAGAGCTTGGGACACTGTTTGTGCCACAGGGACAAGCACACAGTTCTCTCCACGGCTCTGAGAGGGTTGCCATGGTGGGGCTGCAGGCGCAGGAATGACCCCCCTTACCTGCTGTCCATGGGTGCTGGCAGGCTGCAGCACCTGAGGCATAACTGGCCCCTGGGCACTGAAACACTGGGGCTGGGCTGCCAGCGAGAGACTGACCCACCTGGGGCGAGCGCCCCAGAGCAGAGCACACCTCCTGGGGTCTGCCCTGGCAGCGTGGGGAACACCCCACCCGTGGGGACACACAGGTCCCAGCACGTTCCTCAGCAGGGCTAACACCTGCCTTGACACCCCCATCCCAGTGCAGCCCACCCACCCACCACTCCTCGCCCCTACCTGTGCAGTGCTGCCAGGTCCTGCCTCCTCGGATGAAGCCCCCACCACTGGCCCAGCTGAGGAGGATGACCCAGAGCAGCAGTGGAGCCAACATCGGGGGGCTGGTCTCGGGGGGTCCATCCACTGGGAGCCCCTGCTGTCCACTCCTGGCTGGCACTGCTTGGCTCAGCTCCTCGCTGGCTCTTGCATGCTCTGTGGTGGGAGCACCCCAACACCGAGCTGTCCTCCTTGGGGATGTGTCACCCCAGGCTTCTAAACCTCTGCTCTGCCATTGCCTTTCATAGGCATCACCCCTGGGGTGGCAGGCAGGTTGGGGTCCCTTGGGGTGGCCAGAGAGGCAGTGCTGGCTGCAGGCTCTGCACAGACATTTAAATGAGAGGTCGGTGGTGGGAGAGGAGGAGTCCCAGCTCCTCCGAGAGCTTTTATCTTTTGCCCAACCCTCTGGAAGGCGGCTTTGGGGAGGGATTTTTTAATCATTTTTTTTTGCTTGCTTTCTTTGCTTCCTTTCATTCCTGGTGATTCATTTTTCCGGGCTCACATGGGAGTAGGTGGGAGATTCACCCCTGCCTGAAGACATCAAGGTGGGAACCTCCTGCCCCTAAATGCCTTCCTTTTCTGGCAGCACAATCCCAGCCTGTACTGGATGAGACAGACCCTCTGCCCTCTCCGGACCACCCCACCATGGCCAAAAATAAGCCAGACCCCACAAAGTGCACGTTTCCCCCCCAAAATGACCCTAAATAAGTGATGCACAGCCCATCCCTTGAGCAAGGCTCCATCCCAAGGGCTGGCCACCAGCACTGGCTCTGCTGCCAGAATGCCACCAGTTCGGAAGCCCTGGAGGTTCTGCCGTTCCAATGGGAGCGACAGCAGTGGAAAAACTCCCTGCACTAAGTGAGCTCTGCTGGGCTCCTCCAGCCGCAGAACAAGTCACTTCCATTCCCCAAACAATTGAAACGGGCTCCCACCTCCCCCCCCATCCCCAAAGCCTTCCCACAAGGCGAGCTCTAGAATAGAAAGCGGATGGCCAGGACCGAATGCCAAGAATTGTGTTGCAAACTGGGGGTTTCATCAGCGAGGGTCTGGCGGAGCTGGACCCACGGCTGTGACCATTGTCCACAACCCCAAAACCTGCTGTGCTGGGACTGTGAGGGTGCAGCCCAAGAGGGGCACCCCATGGAGGACCCTGCACCTTGGTCCCGAATCCTCAGAGAAGCTGTACCAAACCCCAAGGTACCAGGATGTTGGTGCCTCCACCTCAGAGCCTGGAGAGTGGCTGTGTCCTTGTCCAATAGCCCAAGTAGGGCTGCATGGAGCTCTTCTTCCCCAAAACCCCAAATTAGGGCTCTACTGGGAACACAATTAAGCAGAGGTTAAGCAGAGAGCTGCAGAGAGAGCTGTGGAGGCGAGGCACTGCTGGCTCCCCACCATCCTCATCCTCATGCTGGGGATGGTGCCCAGTGGTACAGTCACAACCAAACCTGGGGGTCCTGAGTGGCAGCTGAGGGTCCTGAATGTGACCTGCTGGAGGTGACCACAAGGGATGCAGGAGGCACCAACCATTCCACCTTCCCTGACAGGCTCAGCCCTTCCTGATGCTCCCTGCAATCCTGGGGACACCCGCCAGGACTGGGACTAGCAGCAGCCACCCCACTGGGACCCCAAGCCATGGGGACTGGTGTCCCAGACCCATCTGGCGGAGAGGTGGGTGCGTTGGAGAGGAGGGCCCTGCCAGGTTGGCACTGGGGAAGCTGGGACAAATGAGAATCAGAGCCACCACATCTCCCAGGGCTGCACACATGGGTCAAGTTAAGCGTGGCTTTGGGAGCTGGCAGCACCACCCCGAGCAGAGGACGGATTTGGGGAAGGCTCCCGCCGAGGCTCTGCAAGGGTCCAGGGATGGAAGGAAAATTCTGCCAGAGATTCCAGGGTTTTCCAAAGAGGATGCAGTTACCTTTGAGTGCTTTCTTGGCCAACAAAACAGTTGGTGGGAACCTCTCCAGAGCCAAGGACACAGCCGTGGGTGTCCCCTCCAGACACAAGGAGATCTGTGGTCTTCCAGGCAGGAGGGGGGAAAGTGAAGCCACCACTGATGACCACGGGGGACACAGTGGGCTCAGTCTCCTCTTTGGCCACATTAATGAACCTGGTGAGGACTGGGATGTTGATGGTCCTCGAGGGTATTGCCACCCTTGTGCTGGGGATGCTGGCATGGCAGAAGATGGTGGAGAGGCTCAGGTAGTGCCTGACACTTTCCTCCCTGCTCGGGGAACCGAGCTGGTACTTGAAGTAAGGACTGGGACACATCACTGCCCGCTGTCACATTAGGTCCAGGACCTGCTCCATGTCCCAAGGACAGTAGGAAGTGGTCTGCAAAATAGTTCCTTAAGCACCCAGGCACACATTCCTATGTGCAGAAGCAAGCGCGAGGGGATGAAATAAAAGAGACAAACAGTGAGGCGTTTGCCTAATTTGCATGGGGCGTAAATAAAACCATGTGGCAGATCTGAACAAAATGATCCTTGGATTTTCACCAAAAAGGTCTGGCCATCCCTGGGTTAGGAAAGGTTGAGAAATCCATCTGTAGGAATCCATTCCAAGCAGAGCTTTCACGCAGGGGACAGTGCAAGGAGGGCACCTCATCGACGCCAGGGACAGGCTGGACCCTGCACACGGGGGAACGTTCCTGCTCTTCCAAGGCTGTAATTCATTCCTTATTATTTGCAGACACAAAGTCTTGTTTCAGGGCTTCATGCCTTACTCATTGCAGTCTTTATTCCTGACATCTGTATGGAATCAGAGAATCCTTTAAGTTGGAAAAGACGTCTAAGACCATTGAGTATTTCTCCCTGAAACGCAGCGTGCATACAGGCACCAGCCAGGGCAAAGATTTGAGGGACCCCGTGAGTAACCAACAGACAGAACACCCATCTCGTGGTGTCCCCAACCTGTGTCCACCCTCCTGCCTGCCCTGGCTGGGCCAGGGGAGCCTGCCCCAAGCACATCCCTGGGAATGGAGCTGGAGGTCAGCAATGAGTGCATGGAGCCAGTCTCACCTGAGCAGCAGGGTGGGGATCAGCCCTCTGGGATGTTATGAAGGGAATTGTTCTCAGAGTGACATCTCAGACAGCAGTTCCCCAGATCACAGTTTGGGTTGAACAACTGGAACACCTTCCCAGGATGGCAGGATGAGTCCTCCATCCTCAGTTCTTTCTGAGGTTCCTCTCTTGTCACCTCTGCCCTTTCTCCCAGGCTGAAAATCTTCCCTCTGTTTCCTGGAGCAACTTCAGCTTCCTGAGTCCAACCCACCAACATAAAGTGGAATTCCAGAAAGAAATGTCCTCACCAGGAAACCTGTCAGTGTTGTAAAGAAGTGTAAATGCCTTTAACCCCAATGCTTTTCAAAAACTGAATTCCCAGAAGTTTTGGAGAGGTTCTGCCAGGAAAAGTTCTGTGAAGGAGGACTGGGAGGATTGCAAAAGGCACTGTTGTTAGGAAAACCACCAAAAAAAAGGCACAAAGCCACCTCAACACGGCAAGTCCTCCTCTGGGAGCAGTCCCTGCTGGGCAGCAGCAAATCACCAGCATTGCTTATAGCCCAGAGCCCTCCATGTGCACCCATCCCCTGCCAGCCCCAGGGAATGAAGGACTCAGGAGCCCCTGGCAAGGCTCCCTGGCTTTGGCCACGGCAGTGGGTTGCAGCCCATGACCCTGCCCAGGCAGCCAGGAGCAAGCTGAGCATCCTGTCCTGCATTTGGAGGACACATGGCAGCTGAGCTGGCAGGCTCTGAAAGGGCTCCAAAAAGCAGGCACTTTTGCCAGTAAAAGGGGAAAGACAGGCTTTGAGATCATGCTTCCTCACCAGAGCTGTTCTGGGGAGGGCTGTGCACCACCCTGCAGCTGCATCTCCCCCTGCCTCCTGCGTGGGACCAACAGCCCTTCACTAGTGCCTGTCCCTCAGTGACACAGTTGTTTCAGTTTTTGTCACCTTCCCCCAATGTGCCCAAACCTGTTGAAGGGGCTGAGCCACCTCCCTACAGCCACAGGACACCCAGACTCAGGACTTCCCAGTAAGGCAGCTCTCTATAGATGGAGGGCATCCAACCCAGGAAACCATGAGCACACCAACTATAGAAATGGTTATTTTTTTGCAGGTCTCAGGTCTGTAGGGCAAGAGAGCAGGAGAGGGACTCACACATCACTTGGTGTGACCTGGACCCCCTGACCCAGCTGCAATGGGAAAGCTCTGCTTAGTTTTGAGTACAGTTGAGATATCCCTGCAAAGGGAATAAACAGCATTCTGGAGGCCAAGAGGAGGGAGGCAACATTCCTGTTCCATGCTTACTGCCTGTGCTCTGTGCTCCTTCAGCAACAGCTCTTGTCCCAAGACAGTGAGGTTGTGCAGAGCAAGTGGAGCTTGGAAACATCTGAGCCTTCCTGCATCAGCCATGCCAAGCAAACCCTGTGATAAGTGCCCTGTGCTAAGTGTTCTCCAGAGACATTGAGGACTCTCCATCCCTGGAGGTGTTCAAGGCCAAGCTTGAAGCAACCTGGTCTAGTGGGAGGTGTCTCTGCCCATGGCAGGGCGTTGGAATGAGATGAACTTTAATTTCCCTTCTGACACAAACCATTCTGTGACTCTACAGTTCTATGACCTCTCTCTACAACCTTGGGGTAACGCCTGAGCCCCGGGGCTGGCTCTGGCATGGGGAGAGGAATCTCCTTTGGCTGTGCTGGGGGAAACCCTTCTCTGCCTTTGCGTGTAGCCCTTTGATCAGTGGCAGTGACCACATGCCCCAGCTCACAGCAGGCACATGGTGGTGAAAAATGCCACAGCAGGGAAACCCAGGGATTTACCCCTACATGCCTGGGCCCAGTGAGGACTAGCAGGGATAGAAAATGGGAAAGCATGGTGCTGCTTGGACCGAAGTGAGCCCATGCCTCCCTGGTTAGGGACCAGTCAACACCTCCTCTCCTAGAAGTCCACCTCAGATTGCCCAGGAAATTAAGGGAACAGCTTGGGCATCACAAGCCTCGCCCCAGTGCTGGCAGCAGCTCTGGACTGGGGCCAGGTCCTCCCTCCTGCCCAGAGCATGGGCACGCTGAGGTTCCTGCAGTGAAGAACAGCAGCTTTAGCATCATTTCGCTCTGCAGCCACGAAAAATTCTCCTGCCCCGTGACACGGAGAATCACAGCCAATTTTATGGCTCACTCATACGGCAGTGTCAAGGTTTAATTATTATAGGAGCGATGACTGAGGCTCTGGAGGAGCTGGTGGGAGTGGGAGGCAGCAGAGTGGGCAGCAGGCTCAGCAGGCTCCCCGGGTCCAAGGCAGGCACACAGGCAGCCACACTCGCTCTGCCCACCCGCCGGCAGCCGAGCGAGCGCTCCATCCCCACCGACATCCGGCAGGGAAGGGAACAAAGGCAGAGAACAATTGCTATTGTTTCCCAAGACTTTCTTCAGGGCAGTTCTTCCAGTGCAGCGCTGCTGCTGCCCAGTCACTCCATCTGCAGCACCACGGGCCCCTGCGCTCGGAACTGTGCAGATGCGGGGGGGAATGTGGTTCCCATGCCAAAGTCCAACACTCAGAGCCTGGTCCCCACTAGCACAGAGACAGAGACAGCATCCTTGGCAGGGTTACCCCATGCACCACAGCTCCTGTCCTGCTCCCAGCACTGCTGGGCATTCCCAGGATGCTCAGGCACACAGCAGTGCTGGGTTAATGGTTGGGCTCTGTGACCTTGGAGGTCTTTTCCAGCCTAAATGACTCCATGGTGACATCCAGCTTCCTGTAACCAGCCAAGGCATGATGGCTGTGGTGGGGAAGGGGCAAGCTCAGCCCAGGCTCAGAGTGGTAGGGAAGGAGATAACCCTTTTCACTCTTCATGGGTCTCACAGGGAGAACAGGAGCACCTACAGAAGAATCACAGAATGGTTTGGGGTGGAAAGGACCTTGAAGCTCATCTTGTTCCACCCCCCTGCCATGGGCAGAAATACCTTCCACTAGACCAGGTTGCTCCAAGCCCCATCCAGTATGGCCTTGAACACTTCCAGGGTTGGGGCAGCCACAGCTTCTCTGGGCAAAGAAGAAGGTATTTAACACGTGAAACAGAATTCAACCTATGAGCCTTTTTGAACAGGATTGTAATGAACTGGTAAAATAAATCAGGTGCTCTCTCATCACTGACTGGGTGTTCAAGGGCCAGATGCTGAAAGCACCAAATGCTAAAAGTGAGGCTGAATGGGGACAGTTTGGACAAGAGGCTTCTCCAGCAATACTGATGTTTTCATAAAGCCAAGTTTCATACAGAGCCCTTAAACCCAAGCCCTCCCACTAAGGCCATACCTGGGCTCCTGTGTCAAACCACGATCTGGTGAAGGACAAAACTCACCTTTTAATTGCCTCTCCAGAGAAAGTGGGTTGGAAAACACCTGCCCTCCAGCCTGCCTGTCTGGCATCCTCCTCCACTGCAAGAACCAGTGAGCAAAGCTGAGCTCCAGACCAGCGAGGCCCCTCCTGAGCCACCCCTGCAGCAAGCACATGGACTCCAAGGAAGGAACTTCAACCCCAGAGGCTTCCAACATTGCATCAGAGCAAATCCTCCTGACCTGGTCCACTCCATGTGTCACCACCATTTCCTAGCTCCCAGAAAGATGAATGGCAAGCAGAAGTGAGACATCCCTGGGGATGAGCTCTGCAGTTCACTCTCAGCTTGGAGATGGGGGCATCTCTTAAACACAACTGTTCCACAGAGTGAGATCCCCCAGCATCTGAGCTGCTGACCAAGCCTGGAGGGACCTGACCGGGATCAGATCTGATCAGATCTCCAAGGGATCTTCTTCTGACTGGCAGGAGACAGGGATCCTGGTGAAGCACCATAGCAGGAGAGGAGTCTGTGTGAGCTCATCCCAGGGAGACTCAGCAAAGAAACCCCGATTCACCCAACACCCCCATGCCACCCCAACTGGGGTCAATTTGCCAAATTGTTTGGGCATGGAGAACACTGTTTTAAGGCCAAACTCCCATCCTGGCCGTGGGCAAAGAGCCTCCCTGTGCTGGACCCTGCACCCAGCGTGTGGGTGCCCCCCACCCCTGCATGTTGCATCCTGCATCTCTGCCACTTTGAACCCACCCCTGCAGCCCCGAGAGGGGCGGCCACAGTGGGGGTGTTTGCCTTCACTCCCCAGTGAGCCCTGTCCCAGGGTACCCCCCTTCCCAGCCACCCCCAACAGCCCCTCTGGCCAGTCAGAGCTGTGACAGAGCCACAGGCTCATCCCCCAGTCACAATGCCCCATGCATGGAGGAAGGGGACTCAGCCCAGGACTTGGCTCATCATCCCCCACACCCTTCAGGGACATGACCAGACAGACCCGCTCACAGATTGCTCCCCAGAGCTCATGCACACACAGCTCCCCTGTAATAACCCACGGGCCATGTCACCACCATCAATTATATATTACCATGCCCCATAATTGTAGCTGCTGCCCAGTCCCCTGTCGGGGGGTGCAAGCCACCTTCAAAAGCCACCTGGCTGGTTCTCCAGGGGCTCTTACACCACCTGGCCTAGGAGAGGGGCTGGCAGCCAAGGCAGGACCAGGATCCAGCAGGCTGGGATGGACAGGAAGCTCACCAGTGCTGGAAGGTACAAACCTCCCAGCCATCCCACGCTCTCAGGTGACCATAAGAGCATTGAGCAGGACCACCAAATGTTATGTGGCTTGAGAAATTCCCTCCCCAGGGCTGTGTCTCATCCCTGCAGCACCAGGGAGCCTGGCACAGCACTTTAGGGGTCTGTGACATCAGATGGGACCTGGCTGCGGGAGAAGGGACACGGGGAACCCTCACTGGGGCTTCAGATTCTAGAGGAATTCTCCAGATTCCTGCACCTTCCCCACCCTGTGCCACCCCCAACCATGCCTTGAACTGGCAGCAAGACCTTCAGCATCCCTTCCCTCACACTCCTCCAGCCCTTGAGCTTGCTGAAGGGCAGTGATTTTCTTCTTCCCCCAAATCTGAGAAAGAAGCCACACAGGGCAAGTGAACAGCACACTATGAGGACTCCCCATGCTTATACCTCCATCCCTGCCACTGCCCTGGCTCAGCCAGCACACACAGCCCCACGGGACAGGGGAAGCTGCTGCTTCTAGCCCCTTTCTAAAGCTAAAAGCTGCACCAATCCCACACCTGAGACACTCCCAGTATCAGCAGCGCAGCTGGCA
This sequence comes from Xenops minutus, assembly GCA_035221455.1. Lineage (NCBI taxonomy): Eukaryota > Metazoa > Chordata > Aves > Passeriformes > Furnariidae > Xenops > Xenops minutus. The sequence goes on from JAWWEE010000010.1 coordinate 21,504,893, forward strand.
CTGGGGACAGACATTTCAGGTCTTTGCCGCTTCTCCTTTCCCTTCTCACAGGGGTAAAACACAGAGAGCATCCTCACCAAGACACAACTCCAGGGGGACAGCAAGGACCCTCCTGAGAGGCAGAGCTTCCCCGTTTCATCCATCCCAAGGCAGCACACCACCTTCCATTCATGACATTGCTCCAGAAATGCAAAAATATTGCTGGCAGGGAGCCCGGGGCTGGCTGTGCCCCCAAGCTGCAGCCTTTTCATGTGGCTCCAACGCCTCTCACCCTTTCAAAGAGTCGCCCGCCTGCACACAGGCACAGCAACCCAGTTAATGGATGTCTCACAGCCCACTGTGTGTGTTCTGACACAGCCCCTCTGCCAAGGGAAAACAACAGCATGCGTGTGTGGATGTGTGTGTGTATACAAAGGCTTTAAAGAGGACATTGCTTGGATTTTTACAGCTTTGTTGAAGGGGTTTGGTTTGTTGTTTTGGGTTTTGGTTTTTTTGGGGGGGTTGGTTTGGGTTTTTTTTGTTTTGTTTATATTAAAAAAAACCCCAAAACAACAAAAAAACAACAGAAGCCTAAAGCAAATATAATCCAGAGAACAAGATTTTTAAAAATCTTCAATACTTTACCTGCATGCGTAACACCTGTAGAGCTCTGACACTCCCCAGGGAATGTGTTTTATAATGTTTCAGGCTGAAAAAAGGCAACTGCTCAGAAAACCATTGCTACTGGCCAGTATTGCACATGCTGCCAACATGAGTGTCCTTTCAGGAAGGGGGAGGATTAAGCCTTTCAGGGAAGTCTGTCCTGGGAGCCACTTGGGAGCTTTACAAGCTTTAACTTTCAGGTGTTCCTTACCTGCAATAAGGTGCCTGTCCTGTGAGACCCTCTCAGCTGGTCACAGCAGGGGCACACACACCTTCCCTGTGTGAGCTGAACCCTTATGCTGCATGCAAGGATTCAGTGTAGTGTAGAATAGTGAAGTTTTCTTTCTTTCCTGCAAATAAAACAAACAGGCAATCTAACACACCAACCACAGAGCCACTTTTAATCCTTTCAGAATCTCAGAATGATCTGGGTTGGAAGGGGCCATAAAGCCCATCTCATTCTAATCCCCTGCCGTGGGTAGGGACATCCCAGGTTGCTCAGAGCCATGTCCAACCTGGCCTTGAACACTTCCAAGGACAGGGCAGCCACAGCTTCTCTGTGCCAGGGCCTGCCCACCCTCACAGGGAAGAATTTCTGCCTGAATGAACACAATGAACTTCTTTCACTGAACACTGGTTTCAGCTGAGCAAACGTCCACCACTTAGGACAGCTCTCACCTCAACACCAAGTTTTAGTCCTCTGAGATGAACTTCTGCCTACATTTTGTTACCTGCAAGACTGCCTGGTAGATATGGTCAGTGGGTGGCTTCAAATATCTGAGTCAGCAAGCCTGCTCCATGCCAGTCACTTAAAGATTTATTCCTAAACAACAGAGATTTGGGGACTATGGAAATTCTGAGTAGAAACTGTACATCTGAGCAACCTGGTCTAGTGGAAGGTGTCCCTGCCCACGGCAGGGGGTTGGAACTAGATGGTCTTTAAGGTCCTTTCCCAGCCAAACCATTTTGTGATTCTATGATCTAGGTGTCCTTCTCAAATCCAAGAGCTAATATCAGCACATTCTGAATGGATTCACTTGTTGTATGTTCACCAGACCTTCCAAGGCCAGACACATGGTTACAATAAGATTTTTGTAAGAAGCCAACTGCACCATATTTGCCTGCTGTCAGATTTCTGCAGTTTTCTTTGAATTACCCAGCCACTGCCATCATTAGAGACAAGCCATTTGCCAGAAAGTCCAAGCAACAGTGACTTTGCTTGCAACTTTTGTCAGCTCTTCCACTCCTCTAAAGTATTCCCTGTGTTTCAACTGGGTTAGAATGAACCCTTCCACTCCTTTGGAGAAGTATCTTGGCCAGGTGGTTACCTGTATAAAACACCCACTGCAACACATTTGCGTACATCTAGGAAAGGAGAAAATATAATCACTTTATTTTCAGACTAAATCCCACCATAAAATCAAGATAATGAGCAAGCACACATGAATAAAACACTCTGCACTTAAGCAAACCCCCCTTTTGCCATGGCTGCTGAGTCCATTTTGAGTGCATGGCCGTCACAGCTCTCCACTGTTGTTCCCCAAACAACAGTACTCCCAGGAGCAATCCTCCCTCTACTACAATTCAAGAAATGTTCCTAGTTTGTGTAAAGTGCTACATTTTCCTGTATGCCTTGAAATACTAGTTAGGTACAACACTATTTTGTCATCTCTGCTCCCAAGCTATGCCCAGTCCCCCTCCCACCCTAACATCAAAGCAACAATTACTTCTACAAGGAGGGAAAATCAGCAAGTTGAAGCAATACAGACTCTTCAGAGGTGCAGAACGCTGGCACAGTGCAATCTGCAGCACTGAGAGCAAGACAGAAACACTGCTGAGCTGTACCACACACATGCACACAATCACCTCTGCAAAAGTTCCTCCATGCTGGGACTCCTTCCATGTCATACGTTTTTCACATTAAAAAAAACCAGCCCTTGTCAAATTTAGCCCGTTTAAAGCTGCCAACAGAATTGGACTCCATGTGCTATCAATGGGCATGTTATTGCTTGTAGTAAATTGAAGAAGGTTTGGACCTACACGTGAGATTGGCTTGCAAAGCAGAAAGGTCAGCAGAGGCCCCTCAGCAGTTTTAGGAACTGATCAGCTGGTTTTTTTCTGCACCCTCCACACTGGCTACAACCCTGCAGTCCAAAACACGAGTCATACCATCCTCGAGAAAACAGTCCCTGTCTTCTCTGGCTCCAATTTAATACAGAAGAGCACTCAGTGTAGAGTGCCACAGGTAATTTTAACAAGTCCATCATGTTCATATTTGCTCATTCACCTGAAAACGGGTGACCTGGGCTGGAATGGCAAAGGCCAGCAGTGCCAAATCCTCTCAACAGCCACGTGTCACCAGAGGAGCTGACAGAGCTGTCCAGGTGAACCTGGACTGAAGTGTTTAACAATCCAGTCTTTACACCTTGTGCCTCTGAGTGAGTGTAAAGTTTAAAATTGAGTGTCTTCAAGGAGTAATAAAGCAGCTCTTGGGATTTCTGCCAAGCCAACCCTGACTCCAAGGCTCAGTACAAGCTCACAGTGTCTCACACAGGAACACCAGCTCATTCCAAACCCCTGGTCAGTCCTCACAGCTCGCTACATGTTCTCTAAAGTTCCCTTCTTTGTTCACACACCCCGACTGTAACCTTGCTTTACAGCCTCTCCTGCTAACTACACTTTTCAAATCAGATCTGACTGCAAATGCTGCCTTTAACCTAGCAAGTGCCATGAAATAGATAATTTCCTAACTACTGCTGCTCCAGAGGCAATGCTACCTAAAAAACCAGAATTAATTCTTCAGCAGTTGATCCAAACCAGTGCTGGTCTCCAAAAGCAGATGGGTGAGGGTGGGCTGCAGATGGCCAAGTCTCCAGGCTTTCCACACCACGAAGTGAGGTAGCAACAAGCAGCCTTTGAAACAGCATTCTCTTCATATTTTTCCCTAGTGTTAAATCCCTTTTCCACACAATTTAGCTCATGAACTAGAGGCTTCTCTGGAGCAGTTGAAGAAAAGAGATGGTAAATAAATAACAAATGGTAAGAACTAAGCCAATAGTTTTACAGTTTTCCTTTTTGGTACCAGCACTGAGCACTGCTCGTTTCCAGGTGGAGAGAAATACAAAACACTTCAGTCTCTCTGTGGGCTTAAAGTCCAAGTGACTTCTGCACAATCTGCTTGGCAATTTTGTTAAATTGTTCTCTGTCTTCCCGCCACATCTTGGAGGCGTCTACGTTGGCTCCACTTTCATCATTTGGCTCTGAAACGAGAAAGACTGAAAGGTAAGTGGGCAGTGGAACAAGACCCTCTTGCTTCTTCAAGAATACCACTTCCCTGAGGCTTTGATACAACCTCTCCTCCTTGGGACTACAGGAACACCACTAAGGAAAATCTGGTGATGGCTCCTGGATTCTCAACCAGCTCTAATTCAACTGACCACACGTGAAAGGATATCAGGGCAAGGTCGAGCTTAGGCAATAAACAAGTGGCAGAGGAACAGGACTTTGTGCTCTCAGCAGCAGAGCCCCACCATGCACGTGGCCAACACAGTGTGGCACCCCCAGTGCTGTCAAGGGGTTTTAAAACCACACGTAGCTCCCTGCAAAATGTTCTTTTCTGGTTCTGCAGCTTCCCAGACACAAAGCCCCCCCCAACCAGGCCACCCAAACAGGCTCTGTCACTCATTGAGATGGCTTGTCCCATTAAAAAACTACAAAACAAACCAAGGAAACCCTTAGAACGCTTTCATTTCTGCAACATCTTTCATCTGAGGATTTTGGAGTACTTTACAAAGCACATGAAGTGCTGGAGTCTCAGGGGCTCCCCATTTTCTACAGAGAGGTAAGCTGAAACACAGGATTTATCAGGTCTGTGGGCAGCATCCAGCAGGACACTGTCCCAGGATTACACAAGGCACTAAGACAGAACATACTTTACCCAATTCCCATCAAACACTACTCCAAACCCACACCAGTTCATGGCATGTATCTCAAGCTCACATCCTTCTCAACACCAGATGGTCCACCCTTAAAAACCAGTAGGTGTGCAGGTATTCAGTCTGGTAAACTTGAGCTTAGACTACCTGCAGAGCCAGAGTTGAGAGTTGCCAGCTGCCTGAAATAAGCTGACCAGTGATGTTTGAGCCCAGTTCCTCCAAAAGCCATGGGAAAACAGGAGGCACAGGCAGAGAATGAGACCATGTGACTCCCACACTTACCAGTCCAGGTAAGGCTGCACCACAAACCAAGCTCTTTGAGGCTGTGGGAAGCCTAGTGAGGGAGGCACTGTTTGCCTGCACAGCTTTCCAACAGCAGGTTACTATTCCAAAGCTGAAATAGTCCCATGTAGGAATCTGCTGCTCCCTTTGGTCAACTTTGCTGCTTCTAAACCCATTTATCCTTCAAAACCAATTCTAAGGGACACGGCTCTGCCCTCTTCAGGCAGTTCAGTGGCTCTGTCCACTCTATGGAAAAGGATCCATCTTCTAGAGAGCTGTACATGACAGAGCTTATCCATGACCCTCGTAGGATTTAGGAAAAAAACATTTAAAAGGCTGCATGTAGTTTTTCACCCCAGGTCTCTTCTCAAGAAGCCTTCCTCTGCACCAGAGATACACCAGAGTGGGGCACACTGCCAGGCTGGGAATAACAAAGAGAAATGGAGGGTGATGGCTTCTGAATCACAGAGGCCATGGACTCCAGTTTACAGTATTGGTTAGGTCTGGTAACCCTTCAGCTGCCAGAGGCAAATCCAACACAGGCTTTAAGAGCTGAACAAACACTGCAGCAAACACAAAGAAGGTTTTGTGCAGGAGCAGGGAACAACCCAAGCCTCTGGACTCAACTGACCAGGGCCACCTGCTCAGTTGCTGCCAACCTGGAAGGAAAGCCTTGCAGTTGCTCCCAAAGCTGGGAACACCTGGTTACTGCTTCAGTCATATTTTTTGCAATTCTTTGCAGAGAACCAGTTTATAAATAAAGAAATAAATACCAGGGCTTTAAGAATTGTGGTTGCTGCTTCAGTCATATTTTTTGCAATTCTTTGCAGAGAACCAATCTATAAATAAAGAAATAAATACCAGGGCTTTAAGAACTGTGGTTGCTGCTGAGCAGCTTTAGGTGTGCTTTGTTCACTTAACAAAGGAAGCAGCAAGAAGCAGCTGCAGCTAACCCAGGACCTGCTGAGAGAACAGCAGTGCTCACCTGCCAGCATGCTAACAACAGACAGCAGGATCTTCTCCACGCTCTGCACCGGGCTCCACCGCTCTGCACTGCTCTCGTACCCCATGGGATCATCCCCGGGAGCATGAAGGATAGAGATGCAGACTCTGCCATCTGGGTAAACTGAGCAAAAAGTACAGAGGATTGGTTGTTACTCAGGGGAAACGCTTGGCTTCTCCAGATCTTTAGCACAGATCAATGCTGGGATTTGGCCTTTTGTAGGACTGAAGTCAAACTCAGTTTTGAATTTCCTTTTCCAAAGGCAAGAGGACACAAAATGTGAAAGATAAAAGACCTTCTTTAAGCAATTCTAACAAACTCCCTTCCCCAACAGAAACCTGTTAGGAGCACTCTTGTCATTTAATAACCAGTGATAGGCTCCATGGGAAACATAAGAGATGTAGCCCAGTGGAATGAGGCAAGGATTTATGCAGAGACACAGCTCCAAGCAGGTAAACAGTCCTACTTAAATGGAACTGAATGCACTGAATGCACATTGGAGTCCTCCATTGGACCATGACTGTGAAAATAATTAAGCAAAGGAGGGAAAAGTGTTATGTTAAATATGTTATAAACATGAATGTCATAAAAAATAAAGTGTTATGTTACATTTATCATAAACAACAGAACTCATCTTATTTTGAACATTACTGAAATGCAGCCAGAAGAATTCCTACTACCTTTTATTTATTATTATTTATTTATTGTGCTTAAAGCTCAGCTGCATTAAAGCACCTGGAACCAAGGAGACCTATAAATTAAGGATCCAGGCATCTTCCCCTCTACACCTTTATCATAAGCAAAGTGTCTGCAACAGTCCCTCTACTGACTTGGTAATGACACCAAACAAAGCTGAAGAGGCAACACAAAGAGAATTGAATTGGAAACACTGCTCTAGTAACATGGCCTAACTCTGCAGCCTCCCAGGGAAGGACAACTTTAGCCCAGAACTTTCAGTGGCCAAACCTGTGCCACTGCTACGAAAGCAAGACAAAACAAAGTGGGAATGACTGCTGGAAGCAGCTGTGTTCATTTCCAGTTCCTTCCATTCACCCAGCTGTGTCTGCACAAGCCTGCTACACGTAAGCACTGTGGAAGAGTTTTATTTACATCCCCTCCTGCAGCCCCAGGCTGGGGACTGGAGCTGGTCTAGCCACAGCTGGAAGAGGTGAAAACAGCAGTGCCAAGTCAGCACTGCTCCTTGCAAGGCAGGAACCCACTGGCAAAAGGTACTTCACTGGTGAGTGGCTCTCCTGTTTCTGTGCAGTGACTCATTTCCAACAGCCAGAACACAGTGACACAGACCAAGTGGCAAAGGCTGGTTCCAGGAAGACATACTCATATTCTCCCTCTCTGCTCAGGTGAGACCCCACCTGCAGTGCTGCCTCCAGCTCTGGGGCCCCCAACATCAGGAGGATGTGGAGCTGCTAGAACGTGCCCAAAGGAGGCCACAGAGATGCTGTGAGGATGGGAGCCCTCTGCTTTAGGGACAGGCTGGGAGAGTTGAGGGTGTTCACCTTGAGAAGAGAAGGCTCTAGGGAGACCTCAGAGCCCCTTGCAGTGTCTAAAGGGGCTCCAGGAGAGCTGGAGAGGGACTTGGGACAAGGCCTGGAGGGACAGGACAAGGGGGAATGTCTTCTCACTGTCAGAGGGCAGGGTTAGATGGGATATTGGGAAGGAATTCCTCCCTGTGAGGGTGGGCAGGCCCTGGCACAGGTTGAATCCCAGAGAAGCTGTGGCTGCCCCTGGATCCCTGGAAGTGTCCAAGGCCAGGCTGGACCAGGCTTGGAGCAACCTGGGCTAGTGGGAGATGTCCCTGCCCACGGCAGGGGGTGGGATGGGATGGGCTTTAAGCTCCCTTCCAACAATCCCTTCCATGCCTCCCTGTGATCTTCCCCTGTTGTCACTCAGTGCTAACACAAGCATTGCCATTAACCACTACTTTGAAGTTGTCTTCACCAGAGCATCCAGGAAGGTCATTTCAATGTAAAGACAGTTCTGAGGTGTTTTGATTCCCCTTTGACATAACAAACTGCAAAGAGAAGGGAGCACAGCACACTTTTAAAACATTTCCCTTGCCATTTCTCACAGCAGAATAAATAAGCACTTAAGGAACAGAAAAAGAACAGCTGCAGCTTTTCTGGGTAGAACCAGTCCAGCACAACCCTAGCTGAGAAGAAAGATTTAAGTGTCTACTTCAGGTGATTTAAACTTCAGATTTATAAGACCCATGGTCTTTAAAGAGCTGAGCTGACTGCCCAGTATGTCCCAGTTAATCCCAAGGAAAAAGCATGCATGTGTAAAGCCACTCAGTAACAAAGAGTCCATCAGTTTGTGCTGCTCTGCAGCCCACTCCTCCTGGCACTGCTGCACACAACAAAGCTGTGAGCAGCAAACCTCAAGCCAAGCTACAGCAGGAGCTGCAGAGTATTGCATGGACATGGATTTGCTCACAGAGACCAGTCCTGGCAAGACTTTTGGGTCCAGCTGGAGCAAGGTGCCAATGTGGCCACGCTGCTTCCAAGTGCCAAACATTGCCCTGCCATGCACACCAGAGCTCCAAAGGTGATGTCACACTGCCTTGGGCATGTCCACACAGTTCTACATGATGTGGCTTCCCCAGGAGAACAGAAAGATGTGGATTAAATGGGCAAGAACCTGCACGAGTGGTGCTTCCAGAAGGGAAGAACAAAAGAACTTCAAGAAATTGCAAAATTCCTTGGAATAGGATGAAATAAATCGATTCCCAGCTGAAGTTATGATTTGTGTTTTGCAAGTGTGGGAACATCAGGTGGAGAGGAAGCTCTAGGCAGAAGGGCAGCATCTGCCTTTTATTGTTCTTAGGTGGCAGAGACCTAACAGCCTGGAACACAGATCCAGCCCACCAAACCTGGGTGATGATAAACAACCTTTACAGAATCCATGTTGATTCAGAAGATGTCATAAGCAATGATTTTACACAGAATTCCAAGGATGATTCCAGAAAGCAGTGCTCCAGGGTGCAAAAAGGGGCTTTAAAGCTTTTTCATGACCAAGGCTCAAACTTGTTAGCTGCACTTCTTGTTACTGCAATTGCTTCCACTGAAGAGTCATAAAATAATATTGTCATTATCATAGAATCACGAAGGTTGGAAAAGATCTCTATGATCATGGAGTACAACTGCAATCAGAACTGCAGAGCAAAGTCCAGCAAAATCTTAATATTAAATGCCTGCAAATGTGTAATCTGTTTGGACAGAGCACTCTGTATCAAAAAGATCCCATCAGAAATGTTAAACAAACGTGTGACTTCATGCTGGCCTAATAAAGCTGCACCCACACTCTGGTGAACGTGAGCAGCTTTTCACTCATTAAAATAACACCAAACTACCTAAATACAAGTCACAGAGCAAGACTGAGTCTGAGAACCATTTGGACAATGCTCTCAGGCACACGGTGTGACCCTTGAGGTGTCCTGCACAGGGCCAGGAGTTGGACTCAATGATCCTCATAGATCTCTTCCAACCCACTCTGCATTTTCTATGATTCCATGACTGGAAAGAGCCTGTATTAATTCACTGAGTCTCACATCATGTACAGAAGATTTAGCTTTAGATTTAGCTCTATCCAAGAGTCACAGAATTACCTTAAAGGTAGTGAATTTGCTGGAATCCTTACTGGACTGTTTAGGAGCAAAGGTTTACATGATAAAGAGAAAAGGACCCTAAGACAGGGAAAAACTGCTGGACAGCTGAATGCTCCTACTGCATGCCCAAGGTTGGAGAGAACCACTCCTGGGAAGGATGCCAGCTCTCCTGCTGCAAAAGTTTGGTTTTAAGGTGCACAAGTAACCCACTGCCCCGTGGATCCTGCTGCATCAGACTCACTGTTGGGATGGAACATCTCACACGTGAACCTCATCTTCGGAGGACTCAGTGGGTAGTCCAGTGGGAAGCTCAGGATAGCAGGGAAAACCCCATACTCGAAACAGGTGTCTTCAGGACCCCTAGAAACAGGTAAAATGTTATTCAGCACTTTTAAGCAGTTCTTTCACCCAAATTCTTGTCTAATGAGATGTCTGAAGCTTCAGCTAGATCATCTTCTCCAGGAAACAAAGAGTTAACATGCTCTTACCCCACACCTCATAAACTTAAATCCAAATACAAGGCTTGGGAGGCAAGGGGGAAATCAAAGCTTGCACACTAAATTACTAGGAAGGTCACAACACTGTTTAATTAGCAGGGTGTGTCTGGATATAACTAGAGTATCTGGCTCCAAGGCATGTTCCAGGATTTGAGTGTCTGCACGTCAAGAGAAAGCAGAGGCAGGTGTGGGACTGCTGTGCCTTTGAAGATACTGTTATGCTGCAGCAGACAGAGATGTCAAATGCTGGAGCTCCAAAATAAATCCTAAAGCCCCCAGAGATCCCAACTGCCAGTATCGAGCACAGCCACACAAACACTTATCGCTGTCTGATGCAGAAAACACAGCAAGGGTTTATAAAAATACAAACACAGCTCGGAGACCGTAATTGCCAGATGAGATTCAGGACAACAACGTGTCTTTGCAGTCTCCAGAGACTGAGTCTGCCCTCCCCTGAGTGCACGTGGAGAACAAATGGCTTCATCAGGGTTCTTGTAGAAACATTTCCTTATTGTGTTCAGCATCTAGTTCAAAGTGCAACCAAGTTGAGAACATGAAGACAACTCTTTTACCCTGCCTACATAAAACACTTTTGAAAAGTGAGCAGGAAAAAAAGAAGTTTATTAGCCATGATTTATTCAAACTTGATGAACCATCTGGAAGTTGTAACAGAAACGTGATTCCCCTTGATTGGAAAGATGACGAAACAAGCTTCAGCACCAACAAATGTAGCCAGGAAAAACCTCACATATTTAGGAAAAAGCCATTCAAACAAAGGTTCTGCTGTCTGAGAAAGAAGGTTTAGGAATATATTCATGCCTTCCCCTCCCAATCCATGTTCCCTATGCCAGAAAGAACATTAAAGTTCAAGGACTCCTAACAGTTAAGACTGCCTTTGATAACTAAGAGAAAAAGAGAACTGAGAGCAGCAAATCCTATAGCCTTGTGAGAGTCACGCTCTCAAACTTTGGGATTCAAAAGACTTGCCTGGTAAATAAACACAAGAACTGTGTGATTTAAACACGAATATTGACACTGGCAGGTAAGATAAGAGAAATGCATCAACATTCTGCCATAATGAAACCATCTCAACCACTTTGTTCCATTTCTGGTCTTTTCCCTAAATTTAGTCAGGATTCAATTCACATCTGAGAGTAAACTGAATGCATTTTTTCATAACCATTTTAATTCCAGCTGCATTTTAAAGGCTTATTGTTGAACTTCTGAGAGTATGTACATACAGGCATTGAAAAGCTAGTGGGTGTCTTATGTTCTGTTTTGAGAGCAAACCCACAGCCTTAAGGGCTCTTCTGTCAAATATGCTCAGTCCAACACACTCCATTTTCGGCCCTGTATTATGTGAGCAAAATGCTTTTGTTTTAGCCACTCAGTGCTGCCAGGATCAACTTCAAAGGAATTATTAAAGTTAATCCAAGACAGCATTTGCAACTACAAAACACTCAGCATTTGAACTTCACAGCATCCCTTTCAGCTCAAAAAGGACACTGGCAGGGACAGGCAGGTAAGTGCACAGCAGCTTCTGCAATCACCCCCCCTGCTCTGCAGTGATTCCAAAGCTGCCATAAGACAGAGCATGAAAATGAGAAACTCTGACCTCCACAAGCTGGATATTGCTCAGGCAAGGGGCAGAAAAGGGTGGTGTTAGAGGGAAAAGTGCCTTGACAAGAACAGCTAATGGGGACTGTTTAGTCTGGAGAAAAGGAGGCTCAGGGGGGACCTTCTCACTCTTTACAAGTCCCTGACAGGAGGGGGGAGCCAGGTGGGGGTTGGTCTCTTCTCTCAAGTAACAAGGGACAGAACAAGAGGAAACAACCCAAGCTGTGCCAGGGTAGGTTTAGATTGGATATTAGAGAAAACTCCACTGAAAGGGTGGTCAGGCACTGGCACAGCTGCCCAGGGCAGTGGTGGAGTGACCATCCCTGAAGGTGTTCAAAAATACAGAGATGTGGCACGTGGGGACATGGTTTAGTGGTGGATTTGGCAGTGTTGGGGAAAAGGTTGGGCTTGATGGTCTTAGAAGTCTTTTCCAATCTTAATGATTCTGTGATTCTTAGTTCTGTAATCACAGATTCACAGACATTTGCAAATGGCTTATTTGTAAAAAGATAACTGGAGAAAAACCAAACATCAGATGCCCAAAAGGGGAATAGAAATGAAAGTCATAAGCCTAATTAGAGATCTAATTACCTTTTCTAGACAGCTTTTTGATAAGCTGACTTCCATTTATATTGTTTAGTTTTCAAGCAATCTTTAGGCTAATAAAATTCTTAACAATAATGTGGGTTTGTCTTTTGGGGATAAACTGTAATAGCAGCACACATTTGTACATGGCAGACAAGGAGGGTGAAACTCAGCCTTGAAATGTTAAATCCATGAACACAACACAGCCTGAAGAACCTCTAAGGAATTGAGAAGCATAAGGCAACCTCTCCTGAAATTCTGCTGCAAAGCCCTGACTTTCAGAAATGCTCCCCACCTCCACACTGCTCAGAGAGGTTTCCATATGGTATTTTCAGCTCTTGATCTATTACGCTCATTTTGGGAGTGTAAGAGCTGTTCTGTCCTTCTGACATGTCAATACAGCCTTAACATTTATATGTTTCACATTCCTCCAGCACTGCTGCTGCAGGCAAGAACACTGGAAATACAAATTGTTCTTTGCATTTTTTTAAAAGACATTATTTTATCTCCGAGCCAAGCTCTTACATCAATCTGTGTAACAACACCCAGCCCACCTTCTGAACTGATAAATGAGAGATGTCTTTGCTCTCTTAGGTCTCCCTTTTTTTTTTCATTTATTTGCCATTACATGTGCTCTAGCTTTATATAAATTGGGTGAAGGAAAGAAGTATTCTTTATCACCTTACTTATGTTTTGCACATCATCTGTCTGAAAATTTGAATTAGCTTTACTCTAATTCCTTTGCCTGCACACCTCTCCTTCCCAGAGTCTCACACAGCACATTTGAGATTACAAAACACTGGAAGAGATCACCACAAATACAAACAAGCCGTGTAGCTTGCTTTCCAAAGGTACGCAAACACGGCTACTAACAGGGCTTGTAAAGAGATGAAAGTAACCAAACGTGTTTAGGGTAAATATGTTTCTATTGTACCACAGCTTCAGAATTGAGCCGATCTTAAAATATACCTTGATTATGACACACACACAATGCAGAAACCAAAATTAAAGCACCTCCGCCTCTCATTTTACGCTGACAAAGACCTGAAGCTCAACACTCAGCACTTTAAAAGGGCTTTCAAGTCTGCAAGCAGCTCCTCCATTCTGTAAGAATGTTATGGGAAATATGAAAAAGTATTGTTGAAGATAAATCAAAACTCTACTCAGCCACACAACTTCTCCTATGAGAAAGTACCAATAGGCAGGAATATTCCAAGAAGTGCATTATATCCTCTGGCATTTCCATGCTCCCAGCAATGCACAGCTGCCTGACCTGAAATCTGGCACATTACAAAGCACATGTGCTGACTATGCCACTCACAGACAGAGAAGGCATAAAGCCCCGCAGCCAAAATCTTTGGTGTCAACCTATTTCCATGCTAAGTGTTTATTTTCAGGGCACTGAGCTACCAGGAAGCACAACCTGTTATCCCAAGAGAAATCACTGCACATAAGCAGAGGCATTTGCCAATTCTTCCCATCAATGAGCAAACCATCAGTGGTAATCCAAACCTCCACTTACCAAGGCCTAAAATAACTCAGAGGCTCCTGCTTGCCATACAGGAGGGATCACCCACGCAGCTTGTGTGGAGTAAGGGATTCACTACCACTTGGGATGCTTTTGTATTGGTTGTGTGCCCGAGCCCAAGAGACAGAAATCTTGTTTTTCATCCCTAGACAACACATCCCAAGCAAACCAAGCTAGGAAAACTCTGCCACCCACACCAGCTGAGAATCTCATCAGTCAGCACTAGTGGTTGCAGGGAAAACCTGCCCAAAGGACAGTGGGAATGGAGCAAGTGGGGCCATGGCCACGTCTGCTGTCCTCAGAGTCCTGCAGGAGCCCCCAGCCCTGGCTGAATGAAGGGAAATCACCAAAGGGATCCTGAAATACAGAGCCAGGATCCACCCTAATAACAGACCATCATGTTCAAGAAAAACATTGCTGTTTAAAGCTTCTTCATCTTTTAATTGTGTAGCATTTGCATAAACTGAGATGTGAGGGACAAAGGTCTCTTTTTCTCTCCTCTACCGTTTTAGGACTTTATTTCGTAAAAACCACAAGTTATTCCATGTACTCAAAAGTTCCATTCATGTACCCAAAGTTTCCAAGGTTCCCAAAGCATGAGTGAGAGTACAAGAAAGAGATAAGACAACTTGGAAGATACTGGTCAAGAAGATTCTCTCTTTTCATGGTTAATTTTGCTACCAGCAACCATTCCCATCACAGCAGGTCATGATCACAGCTATTCACCAACAGAGGAGCTTGCTATACAAAACCACTGCTCTCAGCTCTTCACACCATCAACCAATTCATGAAGTGTAAAGAATTTCAAAAGATTTTATTGAAATTTGAACACTTTTTCAGATCAAAAGCTTTCAATTTTTCTAGGAAAAAAAATTGAGTAGTAAATCATTTTAGACATTGATTTTTTTTTCCTCCTGTTACTAATAATCTGTGTCTTTTGCTCCATTTAAAATCTCTCCTGCATTTGCAGGTAAGCAATGTTCCAACAGGTCTGTGATCTACAAGCAGTTTGTTGTTTCCTACAGCGTTTGTAAATGTAACATATATCCAAGGGAGCCCAAATGAGGGTTCCTGAAATATGTGCAAGTTTATTATTATGACACCTGTACAACAAGTGATCACAAGTTGTACATTTCACCAGTGCTGCCTCTGTCACCCTGTTTAAAATCCAACTATAACTGACCTGGTTTAGGTCAGAGAAGGAGCTCCCAGCCTACCACAGGCCAAGGCTGATGCCATGCAGAACTGAGCAGTTTTTTACATTCTTGCTCTCCTAGATGCTAATCACAGCATGCAACTGCTGATTTCAGACACAAAACAATATTAACTCACATGATCAAGGCTTCCCACTCAAAGAAGTTCTCTTCATTCATGGGACCTATGAAATAAAACACAACAATGCTCAGGGTTACCTGAACACAAGGTTACAGCTCCAGAGAGCACAAACCCCACTCAGCTCCTCACCTGCCACGATCCCTTCTGGTGGGTTCAGGGTCAGCTCTGTGAAAACAGAAAGACAAGGAAGGTTAAGGTGACCTGTAAGCCTGAGTGTTTCAGTTTGGTGTTTGGCTTGGCCACAGCGTAGCACAACACCCTTGGAAAAGAATTAGTCTTAGAATCTCAGGATTATTTAGGTTGGAAAAGACCTCTAGGACCACTGAGTCCTCATCTTCCCAGGGGCAGCAATTTAAAACTGAGAAGGAAGATAAAAGCCTGCGAAATACTCCCCTCTTGGACCTCTTTGGTATCCACAGGTACAAACTCACCAGCCTGAAAAGAAAACAGGCTGCATTCCTGTGACCTCTCTGCACCCATTCAGGTTTGATGCACTTCAGTACAAACCCCAGAACAATGCAAAGCCAGGAGAAACAAACACATTTGTGCCATAACCTTCTGCATCAGCCCCACTTTTCAAGCCTGGTGAAGCCCACCAATGCCATGTCCTGACAAAGTAACAACGAGGTTTTCTCCCATCTACTGGAATGATCATGGGCTCCCAGTTTCTTATGTCCTGCTGGGTGGCAAGCAGCAGGTGAGGCACAGTTCAGCTGCACACAGGCAACCAGTGGCCTGCAGTCCTGGGGGTTCAACACCAGCCCCATGGTGCTGAGCAAGTCATGGGGCAGCCAGTGGGACTGGTGGCAGGAGGTGATGCTCCCAGCTGCTTATCCAGCACAACATTTCCCAACCAACAGCCTGTGGAACATCAGGGGCCCACAATACACAGAACACAAGAACCTCCAGAGCATTTCCATGCATGAAAACGAGCAGGAGCAGGGACCCAGGCAACGTGGGAACTCACAAACCAATAAATGAGATGCTTGAGGTGAAAGCTGCTGCATGGGACACATTTCTTTTGGATCCTTTACTGCAGGATTCAAAGATGTGCCACAATGCACTGACAGGAGAAATTGAGAAACTCTTTGGTTCACTCAGGTTGCTCTTAGCCCTGGCAGAGCCCTGTCTGAAGTTCCAAAGCCCAGAAACCCCAGACTGAAACTCAATCTTGCTGTTTCCCACAATGTCCTGACAGTCAGGGACAGGTTTTTCCAGCTACACAGTGGGTCTCCAGCAGCTTTTCTTGTTGATGATTTTAGACAGAAAGAGGAAGATGTCAAACCCAGGAGCTCCTGGAATCATTTTGCTCCATCTTGTGGCTCTCACTAAGAAAACCCCTCGGAGGTTTCCCATGATTTCCCTGGAAAAGCTGGCAGCAGCATCTGTGTGTGTATGCCCTGCAGTGGCAGCCAAGCAGAGATGTGCCTTACAGCTCTCCATTTCAAAGAAAACTAGGGCAATGGGAAGCAACAGCCAAAGCCCACAGAGCAAAGGGTCTTCCTGAGAACATTCTCCACTTCCTGGCTCAGCTCTCCCCTTGGAGAAGGAGGTTTTCATTCTTAAGGATCAAGCAACGTGGGAAATCAAGGCACAGGAGGTTTGATTTTGAGTGGGTGCTGCTACCCCTGGTCATTGAGGAAAGAACAACCTCTTTTCCACAGGTCACATCCTACCCTGTGATTTCTCTAAAGCTGTTCAAAGGGAAACTGTGAGCAATTTTTGGAGCTGCACAGCAGGAACTGCTGGGATCTGACACAGTATCAGCTGCTTCAGGCTCACCAGAGCCTCCAAAAATGGGATGTCAGGGAGGGTGTTCCAATTATTTATAAATGAGCAGCAAAAAGCAGCGAAAGGCTAAAACAAATGCTCTGATCAAATCAAATGAAAACCAACTCTGACAGGCCAGCTAGGCCAAACAGTCTCTCAGTGAAGAAATTTTCTCTCATTTCCAATCCAAACCTCCCCTTGGTGCAACTTGAGAATGATCTTTGTTACCTGGGAGCAGAGCCTGATCCCCACCTGGCTCCACCTTCATGTCAGGGAGTTAGAGAGAGCAAGAAGGTGTGCCCTGAGCCTCCTTTTCTCCAGGCTGAGCCTCTCCAGCTCCCTCAGCCACTCCTCATGAGAGTTGTGCTCCAGACCCTGCCCCAGTTCCATCACCATTCTTTGGAGAGCAAGTTGTTGA
The DNA here is from genome assembly GCA_035221455.1 of Xenops minutus. Taxonomy (NCBI): domain Eukaryota; kingdom Metazoa; phylum Chordata; class Aves; order Passeriformes; family Furnariidae; genus Xenops; species Xenops minutus. Next base: position 21,522,130 of record JAWWEE010000010.1, read on the forward strand.
GCCCTGTGCCCATGCTGAGCATGGACAGTATCCAACACAAGGCACTGCCAGGGAAAACAGGGATCCTGGAGCTACACCTGCTGCTTGCCCAAACCTGATGCAGCAGCTACCACTTTGGGGCAGGCAAAGAAGAATTTGGGTTGAAAGGACCTTAAAGCTCATCAAGTTCCACCCCCTGCAACAGGCAGGGATGCCACCCACTAGACTAGGTTGCTCAGGGGCCCACCCAGCCTGGCCTTGAACAATCAAAGCCAGGACACTTCTGATGACATTTTACATGGTGCTAACCACCAGAGCTGCCACTAGCAAGATTCCTGGGTTAAAGCAGCTTCCCTACGTGTCCAGGGACCTCCCTCCCTCCAGGCAAGCCTTGGGTTCCTGTTGTAAATCACCTGCACAGAAATGAGGGTCAATGGAACAGTATGGAATGGTTGGTGAACCTTGTGAGCTCTTTAACAAGCCAAACCAGCCCAACCCAGTCTGCTCACAAACATGTTGCCCAGCTCACATAACCAGGGTGAAAAACAACACCATGTATGGAAGAACATCAGAGCTCCCTAAAGACCCCCAAGAAGATACCAAGGCGAAAACAACTCATTTATGGAAGCCCATGGAACATCCTGTAACCACTCATGTAACTGGTGTGGATACTTCTGGCTAATAAATAGGTATTCCACTTGGAGCCAAGCATGCAGGATAGAAGTTATCCCCCCCTGCATGCAGCTCTGTAATAAAAGTAAAACTTGCTTCTCAATACTACCTAGGTGTTAAAGAAGTTTTATTCCAGAATTCTGGCTTCCTGCAGAGTACACACACCCAAGCAGCAATGTCCTACTAGGAGGTTCTGAGAGGTGGAAGGATAATGATCTAATTTGGAAAAAAAAGAATCAAACAACAAGCCAAGAAAGGAATGAGCTTTGAAAGAGAGAAAAGGGAAAGCTAAGGAAAATCCCTGTTGCTTGTAAGCTTAAAACAGCTGACCCTACAGAACTGTGATGCTTCTGTTGGGAACTTGGGGCAAATTTGGTGCATAATCAACACCTTCATTGCACTGCTCTTTGTGGAGTCATTATCGGCCAATTACACCTTCCAATTAAAGCTCTTAATAAAGAGACCGATCACATCCTGATAAGAGAAGTTCAACACTATATTTTCTAAAAACTGCATCCATTTAGCACACCTCCAAGGGGATTAAAAGCCCAGGACTCATTAAGGGCAGTGCTCAGTGAAAGCATCTGCACTGAGAAGCTTGAACACGACTGTCCCCAAGCAATAAGGATGGGAAGAACTCACTGAAGCATTGCCAGGGTCAGAAAATGAATTATTTCTGTGAGTTCTTAAATCTCACAGCATAAATCTTGTGTTTTTAAGCCGACAGCACTCCCAAAGATACCTGCCAGCATTACAATCTACTGCTCTGTTGCCTGTTTGTACCAGGAAGGAAATACAGTGCATACAACCAGGCACAATAATTCTCAGGGCTCTAGAGATCTGACTTAATTCTTCCAAAGCACTTTAGATTTGAAATTTCAGCCAGTGTAAGATATCTTCAAGATCTGGCAGCCAGGAAGCAGCAAACTTTCCACCCCTTTAACTCTCATAAATACTGAGAGACTAATGTCAGGCCTCAATACTACTGCACATCTAGAATTAACAAAAGACTTTATAAAAATAACAGACAAACCCCAATTGACTCTAATAAAAATTATGCCCTTTTTGATATCTGATTTTTTGAAAGCTTTAGTCACATTAGTTCTGGCAGAGTAGATAATAAATACGAGACAGCAAAAGCCAAACATGCAAACAAAGAGCTAAATTAGGACCAAAAAAACCAATCTGTATCATCTGGCTGCCCATTTCCCCTTTCTTTTTCAAAAGGAAAGAAAACCAGTGCAATTTCAGAGTGCTCTCCCACAATGGAACAATGTATTTGGGCTCTGACAGGTAGAAACTCCTCACAATGTCAAGCATTTTTTCACATAAGGCAAAAATAAATACTTATTAAATAAAGATTTCAACATGCATGTGCACATGCATAGAGAAAAACCAAAGACCACAACTGAAAAAGGAAAGAATTGGAAGTCTGGTAAGCAAAATACATCCACCAGCAAGGCACTGACTGCCAAACCCCTCTGTCATGACTAGAACTAAAAGAAAGAGAACTACCTAAGACCAGGAAGTGTTTTCATTCTTCAAAATAACTTTTGCTGAAAATCTCTACAGGGCACGAGAGCTTCAACTAACTGCCAGCCTTTTGTGAAAGATTAGGGAGTCAGGCTTAATTCTGGAGTTTGTGGCAAGGTTTGAAGTGCTAAAGGAAAGTAACAACCCTGAAAAGGCACATGCAGCCCAGGGGAATCCAGGCAGCCACAGACACCAGAACGTCTGGGTAACTGCACTGCTTTGCAGCTCGAGTTTCCAGAAGTGAAAGCACTGTGCAATTAGTCACATTAATTTTTTACAATACTGTGTTTTATTGGAGGTGGGAAAGCGTTTCTAAAGGCAGATCACAGACCAAACATTATCTCAGTTCATGACTAGTGTTATCCTGGGAAACCAAGCAGAGAAGATTCACCTCAGGTCTGCCCGTGGCATTAAGTCTCAAAGTCTTTCTGATGCCCTTTAATACAATTTTTTCCTAAAGTTTTCATTCATACAAGACACTCCTGTAAGATCTCTGAGCTCCTCAGCAACAAAGGATTCAGAATGCTTTTTGGGACCGAGGGGTTTGATGCGAGAGAGCAGTCAGAAGCAGAGCCAAGTCTTTTTGTGCTTGTTTTTCAGGTCAGTGCCTCTGGATTACACAGAAAATGCACATTTCTAGGACACACACTCTCAGCACAGGCTTTGCCCACCCAGCCACGGGGCACACTCACCACCCCGAGCTGTCAGTGGCACTGCCACACCCCCCAAACACCTGTGGGACAGCTCAGCTCAGAGACCTGTGCCCTGCAGAGCAGCCTGGGAACGGGCATGGTGTTAGCAGGAACCGGGGGTCTATAAATACTCTCTTTTACACAGGCTGGAATCTTCCCCTAAATGATAGTAGAGAGATAACTCCCCCACTCTGGACAACCTGGGGAGTGCAGTAAGGGACTATCCCTGGAGCAGGAAAACAGTTCTTAAAGCTCAGCTCGCTCTGTCCCCACTGAACACTTCATTTCTTCACTCCATCTCCTTGCTGTAAATAAAAGGCAGAGCATCAGAGCCCAAAAGCAACTAGCTAAACAAGTATTTCTTGCCAACAAAAGGCACCTTCAGACACTTCTCAAGGTCATCGGGGAGCAGATGATCCACCCCAGAAAAAGTGGGATTGCCAGGGGGATGAGGTCCCTGCTCCCTGAGATGAGGATCACTGCTTGTCACCCCTACAAGTCACATCTCACGCTGCCTTTTAAACAAACAAACAAACAAACAAGTCTAGGTCCTTGCTCACTAATCTCGAGTTTAAATGCTCTTACTAACCACTCCATTTCCGTTAAGGACAAAATCCCAGAATGGCTTGGGTTGGGAGGAACCATAAAGATCATCTCATTTTAAACCCCTGCCATGGGCAGGGACACCTCCCACTAGCCCAGGTTGATCCAAGCCCCATCCAACCTGGCCTTGACCACCTCCAGGGATAAGACAGCCACAACTAGAAGGTGTCTATCCTGACAAACACCTCTAATCACCTTCGAGGTAACAAACCTCTCCAACAGAGCCTTTTCCCACGTCTGGAAAACTTAACAGGGAAAAACATCAAAGCAACTGGCCCAGTGTTCCCAGCCTCGCCCATCACCAAGGCCCTGGAGCCGCGGAGCCCCTGCCGTGCCACCCACAGCCCCCGGCCCGCCTGTCCCTGCGGTGCCCGGGCTGTGCCCCACCTCCAAGAGGGGGCACTGGCGCCGGGCATGACCCCGATGCCTAAAGGTTTGGTGTATATTTTGTAGATTTTTAGAGTTTTAGGAGAATAGGTTTTCTTGCTCACGTATTAAGTGGTCTTAGAAGTTACTAAAGTGATTGTCTCACACACATTCTCAGGCTCTCTGAAGGTCACGGTGTTTTTCAGAGATACCTGCAAGGTAACTTAAAACAACAGAAGAGCCCAGAAACCCTTGGACGTGGTTCAGGGGGCATAGCCTAGGACCCCGATGGGTGGACCACAGAGAGAACTGGAGATTATAGATACTTAATATGTTGTTAGGAAGAGTATAAAAACTGCAACTTTACTGAGCGTGGGGTCTTTGGGGATTTTTAGCCTCAGACGCGCGTTTCGCAGGCCCCGGCGGAGCCCCCAAACTCCCAAAAAAAGGGCATTATCTATCTTTCTCCATTAATGTTTCCTCCGAGCGCCTATCCTCCAGGACTTTAGGCACCAACCCCCCCTCGCACAGCCCACGGTGCCCCGTGCCCATCACCCTCCACCCCGGGGACTCTGCGTGGACGCGGGGAAGGCCTTGAGGCCTGCGGGGAAGGCCTTGAGGCCTAAGGGGGCTGGAAGGGCGGCAGCCCCTGCCTGCCCCGCCGGGGCTTGGGGTGGATGCCGGGGGGGGCCGCCG
>JAWWEE010000010.1:21536502-21548758 GCA_035221455.1 Xenops minutus
GGCTCTGCCAGCCCATTTCTCCCCCTGTCGAGGTCCCTGGGGGTGCAGTGTCATCCTCTGGTGTCCCAGCAGCTCCTTCCTGTGTGGGATCCTCAGCAAACTTGCTGAGAGTGCCCTGGGCCCCATCATTCCGGCCACCAGTGAAAAGGAAGAGGAGCAGACCCAGTAGTGACCCCTGGGCTACACTACTGATGATCAGCCTCTGTCTTGGCTTCATGCTGCTGATCAACACCCTCTACTGAAAGACCTGGAGCACCGACAATAAAAATCACTTCTTCACAGAGCAGATACCATTCGCAAAGCTCTGCCTTCCCCAAGCCTCCTTTCTCCAAACTCATGAGAAATGTCAGGGCAATCATTTATTGGCCCCAGAGAGCACGTTCCTCTTCAAATACTGCTGCTCTGGAATACAATGTAGGACCTGTTGGATTATTTGCCTCTTTTTCCCCTTTTCCTGAACATACCAGCGTAGCACTACATGTTGAAACCACCTCTCGTAACCATGTTGTGCCCTCTGCAAAGACACTGAGGTTGCTCACTGGAGACTCTCCAGTGCCAGGCACCTCCAGGGCCCCGCTGTTCTGCTGCCATCCCTGCCACCATGGCCCTGTTGTGAATGAAGAGGCTCTGATGACAGCAGGCCAGCCCAGCACAGTTATTCTCCACCTGCTGCTGGGAACCCTGTGCTCACAGCTCAGCCTTTCCTAGGGATTTCATCTCTCGAAGGGCTTTGGCTATTTGTCCCACCTTTCCTCTCACATGGCTGAAATCAGCTCAGTGCCAGCTCGTTCTGGCCTTTCTGTGCAAGGGCTGTTCAACTTTCCTGCGGCTCAAAGCCAAGGTCCCCATTATAACTCATTAATCCCTTCTTTCCAAGTTCCCTCGTCCATCCTAATCTCGTCAGCTGCTGCAGGTGGTGGGGCACTGTCCCCCCACTCAGGTGTGCTGTCCCCATCACTGTCTGCTCCCCCACCCCAAAAAGGGCAGCTTTCCATCATGATGCTCTCTCAAAGGACCAGTTAATCCTCATGAAGTGTCTTTTTAGCTCTCAGGCTCTGCTCTCGGTTCACCATAGGTGTGTTTCTTCCCAGACCTGATTGGGCATCTCTCTCTACCTCACATTAACTGTTAAATAAAAATCTGTGCTATTGACTTTGGCACATGGTCTTGTTTACATCTTAATTTGGGCAGAGGCATCTAATAATTTGAATAACCTGATTGTAACACTTGGCCACACAAGGACAGAGCTTCATCTCCCCATCGTGGCCCAGCCAAGCCAAAGGTATCACCACCTTTGCAGCGCATCAGCCACACAATACCTGCACACAGGAGGAATTAGGAACATCAGGAGTAGCCCCATCCCGGGCTATGGAAGGCAGTCCCTTGGATGGGAATGCTGGAGCCCAGGACAGCGGGTGCTGTGTGGCCTCTGCTTGTCCCCAGGGCACAGCCACGCTCCATCCAGGCAGGGAGCTGGTTCCCCAGGTGAGCAGGTCCCTCTGCTGCCCTGGCTCAGCAGAGGAGGACAGAACCTGCCAGGAGGGGGGTCCCAGGAAGGGGGACCTGCTTGCAGGGGTCCCTCATCCCTGCTGGGTTTGGAGGCACCACCCCTTAGTGCTGGCAGTGGGGCCAGTGGAAGTGCCCAGGTAACCCCAAGAGATTACACTTTGCTGCCAGGCCCAGGGCAGGGTGGGACCTGGAGCAGCCCAGCAGGGGTAAGGGCAGCTCAGACAGCTCTAGCACCAGCTGTCCCTGCACACTGCTTCTTCTCACACAGAGACCCCCCAGTGTCCCCTGTACCTTTTGTTGGCAGGGGGACCACGGACCCTCTGGGCCAGTGCACCCAGTGAAGCCCAAGGCACAACCAGGACCCTTATCAGCACTTTCCCTTCTCATTCCAGGGAAGGCACAATTCATTTTCCATGCACAGGGACCTCGGAACCAAACACAGGGCACAAAGGATGCCTTTGAAGCATCATCTCCCTGCCAGGCACCCCCAGACACGCTGCTTTCACCAGCAGCCCCGGGCCACAGCCCCTGCCCAGACAGTGCAGCTGGCTGGGACAGAGGGTGGGAGAGCAGCCACGAGCCTTGGCAGAGCCACCCCTTTGTTCTGCCCCCCGAGTCTCTCCTGGCAGCAGCCAGAGACAGCCTGGGTTCCAAAGTCACCTGCAAGCCTTGCACCCTCCAGTGCCCTGGCAGCATCCAGCCAGAGCCTGGCTGCCAGCACAGCCTGGGCAGGGCAGCAGCAGCACTGGGGGCTCAGGGCCAGCTCAGCCTCTCCAGTCCAGCTGGAGCAGCTTGTGCTGAGCTCCATGAACCTGGCAGGGCAGAGGGAGCATTTTATCCAAGCCCACAGCAACACTCCTGGGGTGTCACCCCCCCTGGCAGGAGCCCACAGGCAGCTTTTCTCAGGCAGAGCTCTCCCAGTGGGTGCCCTGCCTGCACACAGGGCTCTGGGAGCTGCAGGGCCAGCTCTGCTCAGGGGCAGCACAACATGGGAGCAGTTGGCTCTCATCCTCCTTCCCCACCCCAGAGCTCAGTCTGTGCCCGTGGCTCCCAGGAACCCCCAGGTCACCCCAACTAGACAAGGGCTCCCTCCCAGGGGTGCAGGGACACAGGTCACACTCTTGCTGGAACACCCAGCTCCTGCCTTAGAGAGAGAGCAGCATTATTCCCATCTCAAGCTTTTCCTGACACTTGAACATCTCCATGACCAGACTCCTCCTTTCAAGCCCAGCAAGAGCCCAAGGCAGCCTTGCTTCTGCCTCCCCCAGCTACTCTTTATGAGTCAAAGCCATGTAATAGTTGACTCCATCAACCATCACTGCCAACCTGTGCCTGCTGTGGAAGCAGAATTAAACTCTTTCAGACCAGGATAGTAATTGAATCAGTTTAATAGAGAGTCAACATATAGTAAATGCATCTGAAACCTACAGTATTGCTAAGAGCCGTGGCCATCGAGCCCAAGACCACCTTCCTAGAAAGGTGCAGAGAGGTAGGAGAGTTGGGGCATTTCCCCAGATTAGTTGCAAGTGAGAAGGTGCACATGGGACCTTCCTCCTGGAAGCCCCAGATTACCAAAAAGTTGTGCTCTTTGAGAGGAATGCTAATGTGCTGGGATAAATGCAGGCACCTGAAGTGAGAGCCAAAGCCTCCTGCTGACCCATAAGTCAGGAAACCCTTGCTGGCTTTTGCATATACTAGGAGGAAAAAAAATTAGAATACAGAAGAGTCTGGCTCTGTGTGTGTGAAGTGTATTTGGTGAAGTAGGAGCAAGGGAGATGTGTAAGGTGGCTTTTGCCCTTGGCCAGGGACAACAAGGGCTGTTACTTGCATTGCTTTGGACCCCGCAATCACCCCAGGAGTGAGTGAGAAGAAATGCACCATACTCTGGTATTGCCACCATTTTTTCTTGCCCCAGCAGGGCAAGAGCAAAGCTCTGGGCAAACCAAGCATCTGAAGTGGGGACAATGGTGCCACCAAGCATTTGGTTCATCCTCTGTGGCAGCTGAAGTGGTGGTCTCCTCATGGTGGGGGAAACCTGGAGACTTTTGGCTCTGCAAGAAGGCACTGTTCATCGGGGCCAGTGGGTCTGGAGATGCTAATTCTCAAATTTTGCATAAGGGTTCTCTTCCTTGAACAGACCTAGAAAGGAGAAGAGATTCATTTAGTCAACAGCCTGTGAGAAACCCAGTGAGTTCTTGGTAACAACTATCATTCATGCATCATCCAGCAGTCCTCCCAAAAGACCTGCTCTTACTTAACCTGTTGCACATGGCACTATCTTACTCTCCTCTTCTGTACAAGAAGAGACATCTATTAAGAAGCTTGACCTGAGGGCAAACTCCTCTTCCCATGTAGCCATGTATAGTCCAGGTAAAGCAGCATGACTAACCTTCCAGAGCACTCTCTCTGCACACCCCTTCTGTCAGGCAAACAGAGAGCCCAGACCCAAATTAAACTATTCTTCAACTTGCTCCACTGCTCCTACATCCAGACTGGGAGACAGCAAGGCAGGGTGTTGGACTGACTTGAGGGCTAGCAAAGAGCCCCCATGCCACTCTGTTGGCTGCTTTCCCAAGCCCAACACTATTGAGGAAGAAGAGCCAGAAAGGACAAGATTGAAAACTCTGGGGTCAATGCTGCAGCAAGACAGAGCCCTGATGTAGCAAGAGAGTCCCAGTGCCGAGTTCTTCCACAAGCAGTTGCTTCCCACACCAAGAACTCCTTCAGGCACAGCTTTGCCTGCCCTTCCTTTCCTGGAGAAGCCAGCCCATCCAGAGGCCTCTGGATCTCCTGCTCAACCTGGACCTGCAGCAGGCAGCAGCTGCAGGCAAAAGGGCCTCCAGCTCCCCCTAAAGCCAGAGATCACCACGTGCAGCATGCATGAGCCCAACTGCTCCCTGCTCCATGACCAGACCCTGGCAGAGCCTCCAGCACCTCAAAGAGCAGGCTGGAGGGACCCCTCCACTGACTCCAAGCAACTGGCTGCTCTCTGCTTCCTTCTAAGACCTCTGGCAGGTCAGCACCTGGCCCAAACCCATGGGACATACCTGAAGGACAGTTCAGCCTCAGGAGGGAGGCAATGCACTCTTATCCCCAGGGCACTGAGCCACCTCCTGCCAGCACAGAAGACCAGCTCTGTGGTGGGATTGGTGTCTGCTCTGTGCTCCTGAACTGTGAGCACTGATTCCTACCTGGCCCTTCACCCCACACTGCTGGCTCCCCAGCCTCTCAGTGGCCACAGGGATACTGTGCCTGAAGGGTAACAGCATTACAATCATGCTCTGTCTCCCAGCTTTTGCTTCTCTCCACCAGTCAAACCCCATCACTTCTCCCATGGGGCAAGCTCAGAGGACACAAGTTCTGGGAAACATCAAACACTCCCTCTTCTCTGTCCAGGAGGAGCAGTCCTTGTATGGGCTCACACACCATGACCCTAGCATATCTACACTTGCTCCCAGAAAGCAATTCACTGAGACAAGGGAAGCAGGGACTGTGTTTTCCCTGCTGGACAGGTCTCATCCACAGCTGTAACCATGGCAAGGAACACAGTTACTGAGGCTGCTCCATCTAAAGCCTAGTTTGAATCACTTGTGCCAGCACTGTACCATATTTTCTTCGGATTTCGTCATGCCGTGATTTCATCTCTGCTCTCCTGCAAGAAGCAAACAGAAAAGCCATGAGTCAGCCATCAGACTGGTGATACAAAAATCAAATAAGAAGAGCCACAGCATCTTGCTTATGCCCAACCAAGGAAACTCCAGGCTGCCAGGTTTGCTCAGTCCCCCACCTCCCGGAGGCACTGGGCACCATCAGAGCCCACACACGTCAGCACACACGTCGCATACACAACACTTGTGATGCTGCATCCACGAGTCACCCCACAACAACGTTGCTCATGAGGTTTGTGGCTGAGCTAGGGCTGAAGCAGCCACTGACTGCATGTGTCAAGCCTCATGTGCCTCCTGGCATCCCATTTGATGGCACAGAGAGGAGCCAAATCATTCTGCAGCCTCTGAGGGCCTGAGTGGTACAAACTCACCTCTCCTCCTGCCGTACCCGCCTCTTCTCCCGCTCCCTGGCTGCTCTCTCATCGTCCTTGTCTGGCCTGAAAGCCAGAAGAGCCTGTTAGCAGCACTCAGCACTCAGTTCTGCAACAGCACATGGCTGCATCTGAGCTCATCTGAGCAAAGAGGGGACCCCCAATACTTGCTTTTTGCTCTTTTTCTTGCAACAGCAGCAGCAGCAGCAGACCCCCAACATGATGAGGAATGATCCTCCCACCACCGACATCGCAATGATCAGGGCTTCAAAGTTCACTAAAGGATTTGACAAAACATGTTTAGCACATAGACACAGTTGCCTGGAGTTACAATATAGAATCACAGGATCACAGAATCATTAAGGCTGGAAAAGCATTCTAAGATCATCAAGTCCAACCACTCCCCCAGCATTGCCAGCCCCACTAACCATGTCCCCAGGTGCCACAGCCTCATATTTTTTGAACACTTCCAGGGATGGTGACTCCACTACTGCCCTGGGCAGCCTGTTCCAATACCTAATCACCCCCTCCCTGAAGAATTTTTTTCCCAATATCCAATCTAAGCCTCCCCTGGTGCAATTTGAGACCATTTCCTCTTGTCCTATTTATGAACATAGAGCTACTGTCACCAGTAGCTTCAGTCACTGGGCTGGAGACGTGTGTAACCAGCTGGGAAAGCAAATGGACATCATTAAGCTGTAGATACACCAAGTGTGGCACCCACACATACACACCAGTGAGGACATGTGGCTGTTACTGTGCTCAGTTACTGGCTATGTGAAGAAAGGCAAGAAGAAATGCACTCAGGTCAAACTCCTCCAGCAGGAGCAAATCGGTTTTAATCACTACTCCAGATGAATAGTAACCCACTAAGGGGAAAAAACCCAACAACTGGAGGCTTCAGGGCTGAGGAACAACCTCTGATAGAGAGGAGTTACTGCCCACAGGAACCAGCCTCAGAAGTCATCTATGATGAGGTGTGCACTTATGGGTGTCTGAAGTTCTTGGGCGAGTGACAAACTGAAACAAGATCCATTGGGATTTGTTGGCATGGGACCAGCAATGCTGCTAAAGCAGCTGAAGCTTGAGGGCTGTTTCCTGCACCCCCCTGCCATGTCTCCCCAGAGCTGGGGGGATCTGCTCACCTACACAGACCACAAAACCCACTGGGACATGGTGGAGAAGCAGCAGCCTGAGCCCTGACCCCTGCTCACCCTACTCAGTCCCTGCAGTAAGGGCAGTAGAGACACCAGCCAAAGCAGACACATCTAGACACCAAGGACTTCAGGTGACAACAAAAAGGAGTTTCTTTCAAGTATGATTCCAACTGTTCAGAGACTTGAGCCTGTGGAAATACTGCCACACAACAGCCAGGTTACAGAAATCCCAGTGCACCTGAACCTGCTCAAAGCCCTTCTGATCCCTTCTTCTCTGGGCAGTTCTGCCATGAGCATGGTGGAAAGCGTAAAGCACAGCATGGGAGGCATTACAGGACATTCCATGTCCCCTCACTGCCAGGACTCAGCACTGCTAGGCTTACTGGGGTGAATCAGAATAGTCTGGTTTGGAAGGGACCTTTAAAGGCCACCTAGTCCAACCACCTGCCATGGGCAGGGCCATCCTCCAATACATCAGGTTGCTCAGAGTCCCATCCAAACTGACCTTCAGTGTTTCCAGGGATGGGGCATTCACCACCTCTCTGGGCAATCTGTGCCAGTGCCTCACCACCCTCATTGTAAAGAACTTCTTCCTTGTATCTGTTCTGAATAGATCCTTTTTTAGGTTCTCCAGGCTGAGCTGACTCCACCACTGAACTTGCTCTCAAAGCCTCCAGCAGCCCCAGTGCTTCTAAAACTTTGGCTTTCAGGATGAGCCTGGGGTTCAGATCTCTCCTTCCCACACAGGGAGATCTGTGGCAGAGCACCAGGCACTCCTCCAGCTGACGATAAAGGCTAGGTCACACACACCAAAATGCAGACTCATGTGAGAGCTAATCTCCCACAGGACTAATCTCCTCTAAAGCCAGTTATTCAAGTTAAGGAATGTGTTCTTCTATAATGAAACCTTTTGTGAAGCTGCTCACATCAAAACTAGCATTTCAAGGTCTTATAGAAGTTTTGGAAAAGCATACTACTGCAGGGCTCACAAAGAGGAGAGTCTTCCTCCACAGGCATGGGAGTGGTTGGAACTCTTGTGGGCAAAGAAGAGAGTCCAGCCTCAAGCACAACGGATGAAAGGCCACCACACTTCAGCTCCAAGTTCCTCATCAAGGGGATGGGTGAGAGCAACCAAGCCCCAAGCTTGCTTCCTTCCTGCCCCAGCCCCCAAAAGCTAGGTCCTGTCTGAGCATGAGCATACACCAAGCTTGGTCTAAACAGGACACCAATTTCTCCAGAAATCCTCCAGGAAACAGGGTACCAAGGGAGAAGAGGCAACCACCACCAGAGTCAGCTGTCCACCAGAAAAAGCTCCTTGGAGGGGACCTGCCCATGCAGCGGTAGATTTGGAAAAGGGTGTTTTCTCAGGTGGGTAAGAGCTCAACAGGACCACAGCACACTCAGCACTAGAATCACACACAGGCCTGCAGAGAAGTCACACCTCTGGTTGCAGGAGCCCACATGGGACAGCAGCCAGAGACATGACGAGCCAGGAACAGCCCACAGAGCGATGTGCTGCGTGAGGAGGAGAGAGCTCCCGGGATTCAGACACCAGGAAGGACTGCACAGGCACCTGCCCACAGAGCACCTTCCACTCTTCTTCCCAGGCGCGAGTCACGTCTAGAGCCTCGTCACACCAAATTACAAGGGATGTGTTTGGAGTAGCTAAATCTCCACAGGTCCTACTCACCAGAAGGCAGGGAACTGCTCATCCGCCGCTTCCCTGCCCACGTTTTGGGAAGCTTGCAGCACCCTGACTGACTTCAGCCTGTCATTGCTACGCAGGCAGCAAGATGGGGAGGCAGAGGAACCTCCCACCAGCAGCACAGTCATCGCCCCAGGGCCAGGCACTTACCCCAGCAGACTCCCCAGCGCGCAGAGCGGAGCTCGCACAGGTCAGCCGGGGGCAGGACTCTTCGCACAGGGTAGTCCATGCATCTCCCACTGCTGGCACACCACAGGCACTGGGACAAAGGAACCGGTGTTACTGGTGTGTGGCCGTGCTGCCAGGTAGCCACATTCTCTTTGGGTAGCTGCAGCACAGGGCCAGCTCCTGAGAGAGAGCCAGGTACCACCTGGCAGCAGTGGGATGCTCAGGAGCAAGAGCTGTGTCAGCACAGGCCTCACCAGGAGAGGCAGGTGAGGGGAATGCAGAGTTTTAGAGTAAGTAAAGATGCTGAGAATCCTTCTCATGCCTTGGAATCATAAACAGTCTTGAGTTGAAAGGGACCCACAAGGATTATTGAGTCAACTACTGGCCATGTGCAGGACAACCCCAAGAATCCCACTGTGGTTTGCACAGTGGTATTAATAACCAAACCCTTTGTGTTTATTTTTGGGACAAGAAGAAAGCCTCTGAGACAAGGCAGTTGACAAGACAGAGTTGGTGAGCAGGAGAGGAGCATGCATGCCCAGCCAGACTACCTGCAGGGCTTTTCACCTTCCTCTCCTGGTGGCCCCAACCCACAACCCCAGCATTCCATTGGGTTTGGTCAAACCGGCTATATCAGCTGCCAAATCTGACTCAAGTTTGCTGATGTAAGAGATAAGGCAGCAGAGACTGGCAGGACACTGGTACACATCCTGCATCCACCCAGTGCCAGAGCACCCACAGACTGGTGGGGGGGCAGCCTGACCAGCCAGCCCACTCAGCCTCTTCTCCACATGTGTCCCCATCCATGAGGAGCAGCTCAGCAATTGCATTACTCTACTAGAAAACCATACAACAAAACCTAAGGAGTTTCTAGCAACCTTCTCCCAGAGCACCAGGAGGTGCTCTCACCATTTTGGGTTGGTGGAATTTGCAGCATGCCTGGTACAAGGGCAGAGAACAGCCCCCTTCCAGGAGGCAAACTGCTCTGTAACAGCCCTGCAAAGCCCACATTACGTTTTCAGGCATTGCAAAAAGTTGGGGAGTCTTACTGCTGCTACTCACGGTGACATTTTTCAGGCACTCCTCACAGCTCCTGTTCGTATACTGGCGACAATCTACAGGAAGGAAAAGAGACACCTTAGGATTTTGAAGAGCTTCACTGTTTTAAAACAGGGCTCCTGTGAGTCTGCTCCTGCCCACTGTTCTGCCCACCACTGGACCAGCAGCACTGCATGCTGCTGCTGCTGCAAGAGCTGCCAGCTTCAGCACAGGCTCAGCGTCACAGGGTGAGGCTCAAATGCTAGTGGAAGTTCATCTGCCTCGCCCTGCTGACCCAAAGCCCAGAGCTGTGAGTTCCTCTCCTGGGTTTTATTTCCCTAAAGCCTGAGCAGCTGCTGTGGCAAGAGGGGAGCCAGGCAGGGAACACAGCTAGGGTCTGTCTGGAGGGGCCCTGTGAGGATGAGGGTGAGTACTGGGCAGGTGGTGCAGTCCTGTAGCACCAGATGATGGAGCAGCTCAAGAAAACAAGGCCCAGATATAGAAGTTACTACCAGAAGAAGCAGAGGAGCACAGGGGGACACACACAGCTACAGTCCCTACAGGAGCTCACCAGCTGCACGTGAAGGCTGTACCCTGCCACAGCCAATTCATCCAAATCTTCCTCCAGCAGGACGCAGTCCAGGTGATGGGAGCAGCACTGCAGCCAAAATCTGTGCCCATTTAGAACCCGTTTCCACACCCATTTCGCAGAGGAAGACCCCAGCTCTGTAGAACAATGGTGGCTCCTGGGACTAGTGGCACCATGGATGACGGTATCCAGCAGGGAATGGATCAGGTCTGAACACAGGACAAGCTGGTGCAGTCCAGCCACCCTCCTGGGCTCACCTACAGCTCCCACAAGTGCTGGCTCTTGGTGAAAGTCTTCCTAGAGCATTTGCACCTGCAATTCACTGGTGTGCTCCCCCAGATCGTCAGGGAGGGTGGTTTGCCAGCTCTTGAAAATCAGCTATTTAAAACTCACCCCTGCTCAAGAGTCCAAGCCTGTTTGACAGTGGTCTAGAAAAACAAGCAAAACTCAAACCAATTTGTCTGACTACTCACATAATAGTGGATGAAGAATCACTGCTTTGCAGTGCCTTAATCAGGAAAAAATCAGTCCCAGAGGTGCTTGTTTTCCACCCTCACAAGCAGCAAAGCTGCATTTTCTCCCTCCAGCTGGCAGGAACCCTCAGCTGTGACCCACTGTCAGCAGTCACATGCTCCGGCAGCCCTCCAAACAACTGGGCAATTGATTAACATAGCTCAGATAAGGGTGTTTACAAACCCGGAGAGGCAGAGATTGCAGTTTTTAAACACTCTGGGAAGCTGTTCCCCATTTCTCCAGCTGAGGCTGGAAAACCATCACGGTGCCTTGTGCTGCCTTGAGACTGTTCTTACCAGTCACAGAACACCCTCCCACACCACAGGAGGCCAGCGATGGGCAAAAGGAGAGCCTGTGGTTCTAACTGGGCTCTGCTTTCCCTCGGGGCATCCCCTCTCCTGACACCCCCAGCTGGGGATCATTCTCCAAGTTGTTAAGTCAAAGCCACCCCCTTCCAGCTTTTGGGAACAGGCTGCTTCCAGGACTGGGCTTTTTCCAAACACCCCATCTCAGGTGACCAGCCAGCTCACACAGGATGGCACAGAAAGCACTGCAGTCCTCGGAGACAGAGATGGGACAGCAGCTCTTGCTGTGCTAGAAGCCTCCTGGTTAATAGTTTAGGCACTCAGCTACAAGAAGAACAAAGTGAATGGATTGGAGAGGAAGGAAGGCAGCAAAACACATGCTGGTCCTCACTCTCCTCCCTGAGGTGCCACCATGCAGGCATCATCACATGGAGAGCTGTTCCTCGCTGGGAAGAGCGGGCAGACTTCTTGGGACACCCTGAAGGCAGCTGTCCCCACCCTTTGCTCCAGCTTATCCTCCACGTGGCACAGCACCCACGGGGCTATGCCCCATCCTCCACCCACCAAGGAGGAGCAGCTGGACACCCGCTGCTCCCCACCCAGATCTGACAACACCCATCTTCTTCCTGGTCTGAGGCTGCCCCAGACAGTCTCCCCTGTCCTGAAGGAGGATCTCCTCCAAAGGGCCATCAGCAGGGGCCTGGCTGCCCACTGAGTTCCCCCTGGCCAGGACAGCTTCTCTCACCTGAGTCCTTATCATCATTAAGCCATAGAATCACAGACTGCCTTGGGTGGGAAGGGTTTCAAACCCATCCAGTGCCACCCCCTGCCATGGGCAGGGACACCTTCTCCTCGCCCAGGTTGCTCCAAACCCCGTCCAACCCAGGGATGGGGCAGCCACAGCTCCTCTGGGCACTCAGGGTTCTGATGCAGCTGGAAAAGCAAAGCCCCCCTTCCAGCACCCACCCTCCCAGAGCCCACATCCCACCCTGCGGGATTCCCAGCCAGGAAAGGACCTCCTGTCCCACCTCCCACCACCCCATCCCAAGTGGGCACCGTGCCCACCCAAGAAGTGGAATCCAAAGGTCCTGCCCAGCTGTGATTTTGGGGCTGCTCACACCTTGGAGCCCAAGAAATGGGGTCCAAAGGCCCTGCCCAGCCGTGATTTTGGGGCTGCTCAGATATCCCAACAAAAAACTCGGATCCAAACGTCCAGCCCAGGTGTGATTTTGG
>JAWWEE010000010.1:21563360-21582300 GCA_035221455.1 Xenops minutus
GCTGCTCAGCGCTGCTGGCACCCCAAACCCCGGACCCACCGGGCTGCTCAGCGCTGCTGGCACCCCAAACCCCGGACACACCGGACTGCTCAGCGCTGCTGGCACTGCAAACCCCGGAGCCGCCGGGCTGCTCAGCGCTGCTGGCACCCCAAATCCCGGACCCACTGGGCTGCTCAGCGCTGCTGACACCCCAAACCCCGGAGCCGCCGCCGCCGGAGCGCCCCGACCCGGTCCCACCGATGGCACCGCGCTGCCTCCACCAAGTAAGGGGACACAGCGACAGGGGGACGTGGGGCGGGGGGAGATGGGGGGGTCCGGAGACCCCTGTGGGCTCATTCCTTTCAGCCGTGGACAGCCCCTCTCACCCACGTGGGACCGCACGTCGGCTCCCGTCTGCTGCCCTCGGACTCCGCGACCCTCCCGGGGCTGGTCGTGACTCCCTCCCCGAGTGGTTTGGGGAGCAGGGATGGGACAGCCCTAGGGGCTGGGGAATCGGGGTTCCCGATGCTCAGGCGCTGCCTCAGCCCCTGGGAAATCCTTCCCGAAGGGTGGAGAAGGAGAGGGCAGCATCGTCGTGTCCCCAGGGTGGGGAGCACGGCAGCCAGCGAGCCCTAAGGCAGCCCAGGGGGCTATGGCACCTTCAGTGGTGTTTCAGCCCGTGTTGGTTCTCAGGCTGGCTATAAAACTAGCCGTTCTTTGGCTGGGCAGAAGAACAGCCCGGTCCAGCCGTTCCCGTGTGTTGCCAGGCCAGAAAAGCTCGTTAGTGTCTCTCTTGTTAAGTAAAAATTGCTGGGGCTGTTGGCTTTGGAGGGCAGGAGGACTGAGGAGGTACTTGGTGTGGCTGGCCTGCTGAAGGAGGCTGGATGGGACTTGTTCTGCAGGTTGTGTTGGGAATGAAAGGGGAGAAGAATGTATTTCAAAGCTATTGGAAAGCAGTGATGTCCTGCACAAGGTGTGGTTAACCCATGGGACCCACGGTCGCAGGATTTCTGCAGGGAGAGAGCCAGAACTTCCCTTTGCCAGGTTTGTAGCCCTGGGCTTAGTGATGAATGTGGGACCCGAGGGAGAATCCCAGCCCTTATGCTGTGGGACCAGCATTTGCCTCCCTGTCTGGCATGGGAAGGGGCTTGTCCATGAGACAAGGTCTGGCTGGGACGTGCAGGGACAGTGGTGAAGGGACGGGTCTTGCTCTGAAGGCAACCTAGCTCAGCTCCAGTCTGCTCTGAACTCAGCCAGCACAATTATTCTCTAAAAAGGCAACAGTAGTAAGTCAGGAAGTTGTTGGTGTCCCTGGGGTGTGAACTGAGCTGTCTTGGCCCTGGGTGGAGAGGAGCTCCAGGGTTGTTGTGCTGGGTCCTGGCTGTCACAGGGTTCAGCTGAGCTCTCCCAGTGCCCAGCTGGGAGCCTGTACATCCACAGCCCAACCCTGAGGCCAGAGTGCTGGCTGTGGCCACCTTCCTCCCTGTGTCTCTGTGTGGGAGAGCTAGGATGTTCTGGTCACCTCTGCCTGCACCTTTCCTTGCCCTGGTGCCATGAGGGTGCTCAGAGCTCAAAGCAAAGTTGGTGTGAGGTACCTGGACAGTGTGCCTGGCTCTGTGTGGGTGGGTGGTCAAAGGGCTGGGGGAACACATAGACAGCAACAGGCTTGAAGAATGGAAAAACCTAATCTTGAGTGTCCTCTTGGGCTGGCAAAATGCAGAAAAGTGCCTTCTCCTGTCACTGCAGAAAATAGTTGGAGCGTGACTTGGTTGGGGTTTGTTTGCTGCAGTGGGACAGGAGGGATTTACACTCCACCCACTGCCTCAGGGGCCTCTCCCCATCCAACACAAAAATAGGCTGATCTTTCCAAAAGATGGGGCGGGCAGGCTGGAAAATGCCATTCCTGCAGGGACTTGTTGTGCTTCTGTCCCAGGAGGAGATGTGGCACTTGATTGTGGCTTTGTGTGGGCCTGGGCAGGGATGCAGGCAGGAGCCCAGCATCGTGCCCTGCTGTATCCCACTGCTCTCAGGGAGCCACAACCTCTGCGTGTGCCCACGTGTGTGTGCTCAACGGGAGCATTCCCTCCTCGTGTCGTATCCTAAAGCTAAAGGACCCAGTGTTTTTCCTTCCTAAAGGGCACCTGCAGCAGAAATCTCCTGCAGGGCATGCACTGCAGCCCCATCCACATGCTCCTGTGGAGCTGGTCGGAGGCTGGAGGCTCTGCCAACACCTGAAAGCTGCCATCCCATTGCCCCTGGTTCCCTGCCCCAGCATGGGCAGAACCAGATCCCCATTAGTAGCTCGAGTCCTGGGGAGGTCAGGTGGGTGCCAGTGGAACGAGCCCTCTCCGTGCCATGCTGAGCCCCCCAGCACTGGTGTGACAGAGGAGCTGGGTCCTCCATCCCCAGCAGCACTGGGCAGCCAGTGGCCAAGGGCTGTGGGAACGCTCCTGGCTGGCTGGAAAAACAGCTCTTCTGCTGTCCCATTGCTGCTTCTCAGAGACCCCCACCACTGGACATTGGCAGTGCCCACGGGCACATCGAGATGTTCCCAGTGCCCGTGGCTTGGTTCTGCTGCTTGTCTGGGCTCTGCTCACCAACACAGACTGGCCCATGGCCAGCCCCTGCCTGGCATTTCCCTTGTTGACGTGTTTCAAGCCCTACATGGCCAAACCCTGGCTCCCACTGAGCCGCACCTCTGCCTGCACCCAGCAATGCTCCCTGCGGCACCTCCTTCATCACCAGGGCTGGCAAGATGCTCCACGCAGCTTCCCGAGGGTTCCAGCACCGCCTCATCCCCTGGGAGGGCTTGGGGGGCTCCAGGCTCCCCCTTCTCCATCCTCCCCCAGCCACTTCACTGTCCCTGAGTCACGCCACGCCGGCAGAGCTGGCAGAGCGAGGAGGGGGAGAAGGGGCCACGTCCCGGTGAGCTCTTTCAGGCAGGGCAATCCAGTGTTGTTTGGAACACTCGTGGGGAGCTATTTTTAGCGAGAGGCAAATTTGATTTAATGGGACGTAATTTGCCGCTGACAATTCAGAGGGCAGCCAAACGGGGAGCAGCTGGATTCCGAAGGAGGCTTTTTCCTGCCTTTCCTGAAACCCAAGGCTGACGTGCCAGAAGTGGCATTTGTTCTTCCAGCAATGGCTGGGGGAAAGCCCCTTGGGATAGCCCAATTAGCTCTGCTTGGTGCCGCCCCATCACCCGCTGTTCAAAGAAGCAAGGGATATTTTTGCTGCCGTCTGTTCTGGGAGGGCTCGGTGCTCCCAAACTCCTTCAAGCAGCTGGAGCCAGCCACGTCCCCCTCCTTTGCCTTTCCTCCTAACTAGCTCTGTGCTCTCAACATCTCCTTGGATGAATTGAGAAGGAAAACCAGGTTCTGATCAAACCAAAGAGCTCTTTTGCCAGGAAACACGAAGTTGGTGTGTGCTCCTGGGGGGCTTTTCTTATGGATTGAGTCCTTCTGCACCAGCCTCAAAGATACTTTATGACAAAACCCATCATCCAGGAAAGGAGCAAACACCATGTTCTCCCTTGCTTGTGCTTTCCCCGAGATGAAGGTTTCCAGAAAACCGATGTCAGTGTGGGGAGACACGGGGTAGTTCTTTCCTAGCCCTAGCCTGTCCCCAGTTGGTGGCATGGGGACAAAGAGCTGCCAGGATGAGGTGGGAGAGCCACAGGCTGGAGGTGAATTGCCATGAGGCTGCAGGGCCCTGATGAGGGTGGGAAGGTGACATTTCCTCCAGGATTATGCCTTGTCCCCCCACAAGTGCCCCAGGGCAGAGCAGTGAGGACACTCCTCCCTATCCCTGGACAGCCACCCCTCCACCACCCTGGGCAGGAGCAGCATTTTGTAGGATCCCCAAGCTTCACAGCCCTCGGGGCAGCCTCAGAAGCAGCCAAGAAGCCCCAGACCATGGAGAGGTGAAACAAGACTCCAGCAGCTGTGTCTGCCCAGAAGGAAAGGACTGAGCAGGACTAAGCATTGCCATGACAATTTTAACTCCAGCAAGCGGATGTCCTGGGTTTGGTGGGCTCCTCCAGATGTGCAGTCACTGCCTGCAGCTAGAAAACCCCTTGGCAGACATCTGGATGGGTGCTCAGCCCTGTACTGCTCGCTCAGGGGTCTCTGTGTTCCCCACAGCCCTGAGGAGGGTTTGCTCTCTTCTGCTCCAACACCAGGCTTTGCCTCTGGACCACACCTTGGCCCTGGAGCACTTGTAGTAGCTGAATATAAAGCTAAAATATCATTAGCAAAGAAATAGTGGGGTAAGTCCTGAAACTGAGGGGTTAAGGGACTGCTGCACCCCATATGTTAATGTCCCTAGGGACACCAGTTGGGATTAGTGTGGCACATGGGACCCAACAACCACCCCAAAAGACTGGGTCACCTTAATCAAATACCTTTCTCTATGAATGAAAAGGTGCAGTCAGCTGGGGGGTGTGGGTGCTCCTTGAGCATCACCCCAAGTCCTCTGTCCTTTGCCAGCTAATCTTTACTCTGCTTTTTCCAGTCTGTCAGGAAAGAGTTCAGGCTGGTGGGAACTGGGAGCTAACATTTAGCAGGGAAATGGCCCTGAAATGGAGATCTAACCGCTTGGAGAACAACCACCTCCTCCAAATGTTGCCCTTTGCCTCGTGACCAATTCTATTAAATATAAAAACTAATCAGTTTTGAAGCCTGAAAGTGTATGGGCTGGAGAGAGCCCCTTGGTTGGGGTTTCTCTGTGGCACAGGTTTTTCCCCCAGTGCTCAGTTTTGGCTGTAGCTTTTCATTTACAGTGACTCTCTGAAGGTCACCACCAGCTTCAGAGGCGGAGGAGCGAGCTGGGAGTTTCTGCTCTTTTGGATCCCCTGCCTCTGGGGTGCTGCATCTTCTCTAATTAATCAGGCCCTTCCTTCTGCTCTTCATGCTGGCTTCCCCTGGGAAGTGCTGGACTCTTCCCTCAGGGCCACCAAGCCCTGGGAACAGTCACACAGAGAGGTGCCCTGAGCTTCAACTTGTGCTCACCCCTCTTTCTACCAACCCCCTCCTGCAGCACACACACTCCCCTCCCTGTTCCCTGGGGAGGGGGTCCCCCATTCTGCAGTGGAAGCTGGGAAAGCACCCTGGCACCCCATTTCCAACCCCTTGGTGCCACAGAGCCCCACTGCTGAAGGTGGCTGTCCCTGGGGGGCTGTGGCAGGGCAGCCTGTGCATGGGTAGGGCAGGGCACTGCTGACCTCCTCCTCTCTTTCTGTCCCCCTCCAGGGAGGAAGGTGCTGAGCAGGAGCCCTGGATCTCTGGGATTCCCTGCCCGTGGGCTCAGGAAGGTGATGCCAACAGTGTGAGAGCCCCCCATGCCCCTTGCAGTGCCGATGTGACCGTGTGGCCAGAGGGGACCTGTGGCACTGAGCCTGGCACTGCAGTGCAGCAGCTGGTGGCCCCTGCCACGGGCTCTGCCACCCAAAAATGAGTGATGGCATGTGGATCTCGCTCAGCCCCTCCGAATTCGCCCAGCTCCAGCAGTACACAGACTGTGAGTACCCTCTGCCCCCTCCTGGCACAGGGACAGGGGGTTGGCGAGTCCTGTCCATCTGTGCCAGCCCGCTGTCCTACCCTTCCATAGTGCCCTCCTGAAGAACTAGGTGATCCCTTAGCTTTTGGGTGGGCAGGCTGGCAAGGTCCCTGCCCCCCAACACCTGGATGATGGGGGTCCCCATGCCTGCATGCCTTGGGAAGCTTTAGCTGAGCTTTGGGGGCTGCACACGTGAGAGGGACACAGCTCGGTCCCTCTGAAGGCGGCCGGCTCCCACGTTCCTGAGTGGAGTGAAAATGCCAAGCAGGAAAGCAGCCTGGCTTTTCCCAAACACATGGAGCAGCTCCACAGCTCGCCTGGGTTTGCCAAAACGCTGTGGTAATTTTCCTTCGTGCTTTTTGAAGAGCAGCCTTCCGTGCCAAGGGATGGAGGTTGGCAGCGATGCCGGAGGGGTTTTGGGGGTGGCAGTAGCTGGAGAGGGAGCCTGGGCAAAGCCCAGGGGTCTGAAACGAAGCCCTTGAGGTCGTGCCTGCCAAAAAGCTGGGTGTGCTCATAACAGCAGGCAATGGAGAAGCAGTGCAGCCTAGGGAGGTGCTGAGGGCAAGGCAGGATGGCCAGGAAAGCCCAGCCTGGATGACAGAACGAAGGAAGAAGGGGTGTAAAGTCTCAGGGGTGTTGCTTTGCAGAACTGGCATGACCCTTGGGGTGAGCAGGCTGGATGGGGTAGGACTGAGAGGCAGAGGGGACCCCGTGAGCCCTCTGAGGCTGTTTTTGGGGACGCTGTGCATCAAAGGGATGAAGCTGGGGGCAAGTTCTCCCCAGCCCCCTGCTCACCAGCCAAAGGCTTCAGTCAGAGGCAGGCAGGGATGCAGTATCCCTCTCTGCACCTCCTCCTGCCTCTCTGAAGGGCAGGCTCTGCTCTGCTGAATCCCAGCCCGTGAAACACCATCTGTAATGCTGGGCTCAGAAGATGGGCAGCATCCTCGTTTTGTTAATCAAAGTGTGACCAGCAAGGCTGCAGCACAGGCAGCTGCTCCCTCCCCAGGAGAGTGGCCTGGCACTGGGCTGAGGAGCAGGTCTTGGGGGTCCTCCCAGTCCTGGGGCCAGGACCCCCCTCTCTGAGGGCTCCAGACATCCCAGGCAGTTGTGGTGCAGTGCTGAGTTCAGTCTCCAGGGGAGGGCTGGGGGGATCAGAGCCAGCACAGCCCTTCCTTGGAGAGAGGATTTCACATTAATTAACAGGACTGGTGTGTCCAAGATCCTTTTAAAAGCACATGCCCAGAGATGCATGTGAAGGTGAGGGCTGAATGTTCCCTCCCCTTGATCTGTTTTTTCTGCTTTTCCTCTTTTTCTTTATTTCAAAAGGACCAATTTCCCTCCAGTCACTCCAGCCCTGGGAACACCAAGCCAGGGAAGGTCCTTACATTGCTTGTGTGGAAGTTTGCACAGAGCAACCCAATGATAGGACAAGAGGAAATGGCCACAAGCTGCACCAGGGATGGTTTAGATTGGATTAGGGAAAATTTCTTCCTCAAAAGGGCTGCCAAGCACTGAAACAGGTACCCAGGGCAGTGGTGGAGTCACCGTGCCTGGAGGGATGTAAAAGCCATGTAGATGTAATTTCTGGGTTAATGGTTGGACTCTACGATCTTAGAGGGCTTTTCCAACCTAAATGATGTGGATATTGTTCTTTTTCTCCCTCCTGGCACCTGCTGAAGATGCCATGGGGCAGCCCAAGGCAGACTCTGGGCTGGCTAGGGCTGCCAAGGGGTACAGCATTCACCCAAAACCCTGCACTGGGGCAGGGACAGCCAGGCATGTGCTCAGCATCATCCCCAGAGCAGCCAGGACTGGCGAGTGGTTTGGGCTTTCCTTGCTTTGCTCTGGGTTTATGTTCATTTTCATATAGGTAGGAGGAAGCTCTCTATAGATGTAAAGCTCCCAGGCCAGCTTTCCATATCTGCCCTGCCCTCTGAAGGCAGAAGGGGAAGCAGGGCATGGATGGCCCTTTCCAGGCATGGAAGGATCCCGAATTTGTATAGCCAGCAGATAAACCACTCTGCACCATCTTGCTGGTGGATGATGAAGGGGGCTCAGCGGGGCCACGCTCAGCACAGTGCCTTTTGTCTCCCCAGACTCCACCAAAAAGCTCAAGGATGTTCTGCAGGAGTTCCATGGGGATGGTGTCCTCTCGAGGTACAACCCCGAACAGGTATGGCCCTGTCCTGCCAGCGTCCCCTCGTGCTGCTGGCAGCTCCCAGCCCTCTGCTGGCTCCCCCAGCCCCTCTGCCACACCTGAAAGCAGCCAGGGCTGCCTGACTGTGTCCCCCACCTCTCCCCATGGCCATGCTCCAGGGACTGAACTCCCCAGCCATCTCCACGTGGCCATGCCACCCCATCCCAGTGGTGTTGCCATGGGTGGTGGCATCTGGCTGCCTTGCTGAGAGCTTTTTCGGGCATCACCTTGCCAGTCAGAATCTGGGAGGGGCTCACTGTACCCCCAAAAGCAAATTACTTTGCCAGTGTGGTGACAGGAGGGGTCTGTGCCCTCTCAATCTGGGGTTATTTTTTCTGAGTGGTGCTTTCAGAGACCTCTAAGTGTGCCAGCAGGAGTGGGAATTCCACAGGGGCTGGAATCACTGGAATCGAGGCAAAATGAGGAAAGTCAGTGGGCTGCACATGGCAAGGAAGGGCACAAAAGCCACCTTGCTATTCCAGGGCACCACAGGACCCTCTTTCCAGCTGGTGCCACGACAACCATCGGGAAGGCATCGTTCCCATGCAATGGCAATGCCCAGTGGGGAAGGAGGAGGGGAGGTGACCTCAGGAGGATGACAATCCCCAGGGACCAAGGACAGGCTGGAGGGTCCTGTTGCTCTGCCCTTCCCTGCCACCCCCCCAGCTCCTGCCCTAGCTGCTGAGCCTGCTGCCAGCACCACTGCCCGGGCTCAGCCACGCTGGCACTGTGCCTTTCTGGCCCTGCTGCCTCCGGGTCCCTTTAGGTTGTACCCCACACTGGGAATTGGGAAGCCAGCAGTTCTAGGGAGGGCTCTGTAAGTGGTGTGCACAGTGAGGGGGGCTGAGGGCATGGAGCCCCACCCTGCTGGCAGCTCTGCACCCTCGTGGTGTGCCAGAGGCACCTCTATCCCCCTCCTCTGCCTCCTCCCCAGCCCATCGACTACGAGGGCTTCCGTCTCTTCATGAAGACCTACCTGGAGGCAGATGTGCCCGAGGAGCTTTGCCAACACCTCTTCACCTCCTTCAAGCGCAAGATATGCCAATCCTCCCCCGAGCCCCAGCGCCAGAGCCCCGGTGTGTCACAGCACAGCACCCTCGGTGAGCACAGCACCCTCGGGGAGCCAGCCCTGCCACCCAGCTGGGCATGGTGGGGTTGCTCCCACGCTGCTCACGGGGATGAAGGTTGGGGAGTGACACCTAAAAGTGGATGGCATCGGGGTCAGCACATGATGCAGCTCTTCTCCATCCAGCAGATGGGCTCCTGGGGCACTGTGCTGCTCCAGGCAGGGATTTCCCTAGGATGGGCACCCACAGGGCACCATGGCACTGGTTCCTCCCTTCCCTCTGCTCGTTCAGAGACAAATGTCAGCATCTCCATCCAGAGAAAGGTGGCCTGTGCCTCTGTCAAAGGTGCCTGTGCCCCTGTCAAAGGTGCCTGTGCCCCTGTCAAAGGTGCCTGTGCCCCTGTCAAAGGTGCCTGTGCCTCTGTCAGAGGTGCCTGTGCCCCTGTCAGAGGTGCCTGTGCCCCTGTCAAAGGTGCCTGTGCCTCTGTCAGAGGTGCCTGTGCCCCTGTCAAAGGTGCCTGTGCAGGCAGCCACCCTGCACTTGGCAGCACCCAGAGCAGGGAATGTGTGCCAAGCACTCAAGTCTGCCTCGCCCAGCCCTTCCTGGGTGGATTCGTGGCTCGTGGAGACATCTACTGAAAGGACTATAAATTGCAAAAGGCGAGGGAGGACCTCCCTGGACACTGGGCTTTGGCTGATGGTGGAGGACAGTGTCCTTCCTGTCTGGTCCCAAGCACCATGGTGACCATCATCCAGGGATGGGAGCACTGCTGGGAGCTACTGGGCCAGGCAGGAGATTGAGGGGGACACCAGCAGCACCCCTTAGAGATCCCTGGCTCCTGGGATGCTGGGGCAGAGAGAACCCAGGGTGGGCACTCAGCACCCAGTTCCTGGAGTAAGGGACACCCTGATGTCACACTGCCCCCGGGCATATGTCTTGCTTTTCAGGGATCAATGGGAAAACGCTTCGAAGTGCCCTGGGACGCCACACTCCTGAGCCCAAGAGCTGCCACAGCAACGTGGCTGAGCTGCAGCCAGCGTCCCTCACCCCAGCATCCATCACCAATGCCTCCCCCAGCTGGTCCAGATCATCTTCCCAGAGGTCCACCACAGGCACCGCTTCTGCCCACAACTCCTCGGGCTCTTCGAGGATCTCCTCCATGTCTCTGCTCAGCCCTCAGTCACCAGGTGAGCTTTGGCTGTGTCTCCATGTCGGGGACAGTGGCAGTGACAAGCCCTCCCCAGTTTTTGTGTCCTGGCAGTGCAGCTGGTCAGGTCCCTGGCACGTTGGTGGTGACCTTCCAAACTCGGTGGGTTCTTGGCATCTTGACACCTTTGCTTGGCAAACTCAAGCTGTCAATCCCATCCCACAGAGACCCTGTCATTCAATGTCTTACTTACCTGGCAGCAGCTCGTGGGGAGGGGGAAATGGGGCAGTGAGTCACGGCTGCCCCTCGCCCAGCTCCTGCCAGCCCCCGAGGGGACAAGCACTGGGAAGGGCTCCCTGCCAGGAGGTGCCATCTGCCAAAGGCTGCTGTGGGCACGAGAGATAGCAAGTGTGAGCTGTACTGGCACCCCAGCAAGCTGCCTGGGTGCCTGCTGAGCTTCTCATTCCTTCTGGGTGGGTGCTTATCCCCATCAGGGCATGTCCCCATGGGCTCTGACTGCTTGTCCTGCCTGCACCTGCAGTGATTGAGGTATGGGGGGTCTGTGCCCCAGAGACTGAGGGGCAGTGCCCAGCCCTGCTCGTGCAGTGGCACCCAGCCACACACCCCCTTTGTGCTCCCAACCCTAGTGCTGCAGTGTCACCTAGCCCCACGTCTTCTCTGTGTTCCAGCTCTGCTCCTGTGATGGGCCTCAGCCCCATGCCCCCTTTACAGCCCCCAGCCCTACCCCTCTGGTGCCACCCAGCCCCATGACGAATGGGTCCCTACCCCAGAGTTCCCATGCCCCACCTGGGGATGACTCCTGACCCAGTATCATTCCTGTGTGTGGCCTCTCTTCCTGCCCACAGGCACAAGGAGCGTGGAGAAGAGGTTACCCTTCAGCCTGCGGAAGAGCCCCAGCTCCCTGAAAGCCACCCCCCCTCCACCCCCTACCCCTCTGGCCCAGGTGGTCCACCTGAAGGACATTGTCTGCTACCTGTCCCTGCTGGAGAGGGGACGAGCAGAGGACAAGCTGGAGTGTAAGTGGGACCCTGTTGTCATGCTGTTTGGAGGGGGGTCCAGTGGCTTGGGGCACCACCTGAGGGGGGCTTGCCTGGGGAGGGGTGCAAGGCTGGATGTTCCTGCTCACTTGGGCAAACCATTCAGCATCCCCCTCTGCTGGGTTACCCATGTCTGGCAGAGGGGCTTCAGGGTCACAGGGTCCCATCTTGCTGGCCCCAGGGTCACATCCTGCTGGCCTGGAGCTGGGTGGCTGGGGGTGCCCTGGGATGCTCTGGGGCTGGGCTCTAACTCTCAGCAGCTTCTCTCCTCCCTCCAGTTATGTTTCGCCTCTATGATACCGATGGAAATGGCCTTCTGGACAGCTCGGTGAGCCTTCCTCAGGAGAGAGAGAGAGCTGGGGCTGCTTGGGGGGCTGGAAGCATGCAGGGTGCTGTTGGGGTGCCCACTCCCAAGGTGAGGTGCTCCAAGGTGAGGTGGCCAGCGGCAAGGTGAGGGATATGGGAAGGGAGGAGGAAGGCAGTAGCTGGACCACAGGGCTAGGGGATACATGCCAGGGCTGCTGCATCCAGCAGCAGTGAGGAAAAAAATCCACCCCTGGAATTGTAGCTCCACATCAGGTCATAGCGTTTCAGAGGAGAAAAAATCACGGGCAGCTCCTTCTCCTTTGGGATGTTTGCTCTTTGTTCTTTGGGTAGCACCGTTGAAACCTGTTGCAGGTAAAATCTGGTTTGTCATAATAGTTTTTTCCCAAGGAAAACCCACTGCAGATTTTCTTGCAGGTTTTCAGGGCAGAAGGCAGCTACCAGCACCCCACTGAGGCGTGGGGTGTTGCTGAGGTGGGGACTGGGGTGGCCTTGGACATATGAGAACGTAAATCTGATACATGCCCAGTTTGGGGGCTTGGGGCTGTGCACTCTGCTGGTGCCTGGAGCCATCACTAAGCATCAGGCACCACTGTCTCTCTGTGCTCAGGAGCTGGATAGAATCATCAACCAGATGGTACACGTGGCTGAGTACCTGGAATGGGACTCCACTGAGCTGAAGCCCGTGAGTGCTGGGGTTGGGGGCAGCGGGGGCTGAGGTGGGCACTCTCAGCCAGAGCTGTGCCTGGCATCACCATATCAACCCCCTTTTCTCCCTCCTCCAGATCTTGAAGGCGATGATGGAGGAGATAGATTACAACCACGATGGGACCGTGACGCTGGAGGAATGGATCCGTGGTGGCATGACCACCATCCCCTTGCTGGTCCTTCTGGGGATGGAGACTGTGAGTGCCCATCCACTTGGCTGCATCCAGTCTACCTCCAGCACCAGACTCTGCATTCATACAGCACCACACAGCCCCACACTGGCCCTCAACAGCTTCTGACACCCCCACCCTGCCCCCTTCACCCCCTAACCATCCCAAGGTCAGTTCTGAGCTGCAGTCACTGCCAGCTGCCATGCCCAAGCAGGCTGGGCTCCCTCCTTGCTATTGCAGTGCACTCCAGTTCATTGAATATTTAGGCAAAAATTAAGATGAGCACCTAAAACGGTAACTCCTCTCATGGGATGAGCTTCAAAGAGCAGAGGTGGGGTGGTTGGAAGTCCCCTTATTTCTCTGTTGTTTTTTCACCCTTTTGGCCTTGATTTCTTTCAGGGACATCCCTGGCCATTGGGTAATAGTTTGCAGGGCAAAATCAGTGATGGAGAGATGGGGGTGGAGGACAGGCTTTCTGGCAGGAAAATTCGACAAAGCAGGGAATTTTAACTGGCTCCCACAAAGCACTCACGCCTGGCACCAGCTGTAAGAGGCTTGTGCTTTGGTCACCCCATGGTGGTGGCCCCAGATGTGGAGTCACCTTCTTGTCAGCCACCATGGTCCTCCCTGTGGCTGGACTGTGAAGAGGGGTCGTGGGAGCCAGAGCTTGGTGCCTGGAGCTCGACATGCCAAGGGTCTGCATGCTTGGAGGAACACCAGGGAGAAGGGGAACAGGGGGAGCCCATGATCCTGCTGGGAGCAAACTCCCACCAGCAGAGTGAGGAGCTTGGGGGATGAAAAGCTGATTAAAAAGGCGGACTAAGGGGTCAGGGACCCCCATGAACAGGGGAGTGACCCCTGACCCTCCACTCTCCTGCCCTGCAGAATGTGAAGGATGATGGGCAGCATGCCTGGAGGCTGAAGCACTTCAAGAAACCCGCCTACTGCAACTTCTGCCGCACCATGCTGCTGGGCGTCCGCAAGCAGGGTCTCTGCTGCTCCTGTGAGTCCTGGACCCTTGGCAGGATGTGGCCCCCCCAGGCTGGCAGGTCCCACCCCAGCCAGTGCCCTCGGGAGGGGGGACTGGTCCCTGCTAGTGCAGGGAGGGCACAGCTCTCACTGTGGGGAGCGATGCTCGCCATCTGCTTCCTGGCACGTGGGTGTTTGGTTTAGGGGTGGCCTTGGTAGTGTTGGGGCAACAGTTGGGTTCAATGGTTTTAGGAGGCTTTTCCAGCCTGAATGGTTCCGTGGCTCTGTGGTTCTCTCTCACCAGTCTGCAAGTACACAGTCCATGAGAGGTGTGTGTCCAAAGAGATTGCCTCCTGCATCAGCACCTATGTTAAATCCAAGAGAAACACAAGTGTGAGTAGACAGCCAGCTCATTTCTGAGTCTTGTGGCCCCTTGGTCTCCTGCTCTGATTCCCCAATACCTTTTTCCCCCTGGGATTTGCCCCTCTCCTCCTGGGCAGCAGCTCATGGGCATTCCCAGCATCCAAAGCCTTGCGGGGTGCACCCTGCCCACAGTCCCTGGGCACTCACAGGACCTCTGCCCCGAGGTTTGCCATGGTGCCAGGATGGGGAACAGGTGTCCCCACTGCATGGAAGAGCAGAGAGGGAAGTCAGCCATGCGAGGGGCTGGATTGGATCAGTCAGCATCTCTGCAGGACGAGCCTCCGAAGTCGTGTTGGCTGCCCTCAGCAGGAGGAAGATGCCTGCAGCTCAGTCATGTGCCTGCAGTGTCCCCCTGTGCCTTGCAGGTGATGCAGCACACCTGGATTGAGGGCAATTCCCCCGTCAAGTGTGACAGATGTCACAAGAGCATCAAGTGCTACCAGGGCATCACTGGGCTGCACTGCGTCTGGTGCCAAGTCACCGTGAGTACACCGAGCCCAGGGTGCACCCACGGTGCCCCTGGCATAGCCAGCCCTGGGGAGAAGAGGCTCACAAGCACAAGGCAGCGGGTATCCACTGCTTACCATGCCCTTCTCCTGCCCCTCCAGCTCCACAACAAATGTGCCTCCCACGTGAAGCCAGAGTGTGATGGGGGCCCGCTGCGGGACCACATCTTGCTGCCATCCTACATCTGCCCGGTTGTGCTGGTAAGTGCCCCTCTCCTCCTGATATAGGTGACCTTCTCATAGTGGTAAGTGCCTCCCTTGTCCTGATAAGTGCCCCCCTCCTTGCTGCTGGTGATAGGGACCGCTCAGGGCATCACTGAGGCTGCCCTGACTCCCTCAGCTGCTGGCACTGCCTTCTTGGGCAGTGTGGGCATCTCTACCTGTGTTCCCCAAAGGACAGGCAATCCCACTGCCGACGCTCAGAGAGTGACTCCCCTGCCAGCACCAGCCCCGAGGACACTCAGGGCTTCAAGTTCAACTCCACCACAGTGGATGGGCAAGGACTGCAGGTAGGTTCCTGCAGTGGGGCTGCGGGTGAGCTCTGCCACTGAGCCCAGCAGCAGGCAGGGATTCACAGCTGCCTTCTCTGCCCTCCAGATCAGCCCCCGGCCCGGGACGCACCCACTCCTGGTGCTCGTGAACCCCAAGAGTGGAGGAAGGCAAGGGGAGCGGTAGGTGGGGGTCCTGCCCAGGGGGAGCATCCTGCCAGGGCTGGGGGCTGCTGGTCCCTTGGGCATCGCTCCTGGATGGGACTCATTTCCACAGCATCCCTCATGCCTTTCTCTTCCCAGAGTCCTTCGGAAGTTTCACTACCTGCTCAACCCACGCCAAGTGTACAACCTGGACCGTGGTGGGCCTGCGCCGGGGTATGGAGTCGCTGCAGGTGATCCTGTCCCCTGTCCCACGAGCTCCTGCTCCCCCGTGTCACACCTTGTCCCTCCTGCCTTTCTCCAGGCTGAACTTCTTTCGGGACACTCCGGATTTCCGCGTGCTGGCCTGCGGAGGGGACGGCACGGTGGGTTGGATCCTGGACTGCATAGGTGAGCAAGAAGGGATGGCTGTGTTCCCCCAGAGCATCATCTGCCTGCATCCTTGGGGATCTGCCACAGATATTGCCCCTGTGACAATGGGGGGAGGTCCCTGCCAATAGCATCATCCCAGGCTCCTGGCCAAGAGGGACAGGGAATGAGCCTTGTCAGCCCCAAACTTCTCTTCCCCCTTGAATTGCAGACAAGGCAAACCTGGTGAAGCACCCGCCGGTGGCTGTCCTGCCCCTGGGAACGGGCAATGACCTGGCACGGTGCCTGCGCTGGGGAGGAGGTGAGGCCAGACGAGTGATGCCCAGGGGGACCCTCCTGTGTAGCTGGGTGGGTGCCATGCCAGGGGAGGGAGGACTCCTGGGCTTCTGGGGTGTGGTTAGAGCTTCATCTCAGCCTGGGGCCTCTAGCCCCTTCCAAAAAGAGCAGCCAGGTCCTGCCCAGCCTTTTCCATCTGGAGAGCCCCACCATCAGCCGAAATCTCTGCCACTGCTGTGAGGACGTGCCATAGCAGCAGCCCCAGGCTCCCACGGGTGCTAGGCACCCAACTGTGACATGGCTGTGCTGCCCTTCATCCTCCTTCATCCTCCTCTTTCCCTTCCAGGCTATGAAGGAGGCAACCTGATGAAGGTTCTGAAGGACATCGAGCACAGCACGGAGGTGATGCTGGACCGCTGGCAGATAGATGTTGTTCCCAGTGACAGGGAGGCCAATGGAGATCCTGTCCCATCCACCATCATCAACAACTACTTCTCCATTGGAGTGGTGAGTTCCACGAGGCAGGGATGGGTCTTTCCCTCCCTGTTCCTCCTTGATCACATTCCCAACCTCCCTCTGTCTCCTGGCTTTGTTTTTCTGCTTTTATTGTCATTTGTAATGGCAACACTTAGTTACTTAGGCAGGCATTGGATTTCTCTCCTCCTGGTGGGGATGTTGCAAAAGCAAGCATGAAAGGAGCTTAAACAGGGTTCAGGGAAGTCTGGGGTCCCAGGGATGAGGACACTCCACGTACCAAGACAGCATCCATCAGGAAAGTCCTGCTTTGGTGCTCAGACCCACGTTCCACCATGCTTTCCTAACCCAGGGGAGAATGGCAACCCCATGCCATAGGGGTTTCCTCCAGTGCTGGGGGTCGATCCTGGGAGCAGGAGGGCTCTGGGGAAAGCCCTTCTCTTTCTGGGGGCTTGCAGCACTTTTGTCCTTGGCCAAGGGTGCCACCATGGTGTGGGTACCCACCTGCAGCTCTGTGGGATGCTTCTGGGTTCACATCAGCTCTTGCAAATGCCAGGTGGTGTCACTGCAGGTGGCATCTGGTGACAGCTTCTGACTTGGGCTTAAACACCCCCACCCTGCATAAGGAGAGCTTGTGATGAGCTTCAGGAGAGCTGCCACCCTGCTAGGGGAACTGTCGGGGTGCAAGATCCCAGGGTGTCCTCAGAGCCCCACTGCTCTGCTGGTGGCCCCCTCTTCCCTCCTCAGCATTCCTTCCATGCAGAGCCTCTGTGATGAGGGAAGGAGGCCAAGTGCACTAATTATGTCTTGTTTAAGCTTTGGGAGGAGCCCTGCTGAGGGTCCCTCCATTGCCTTGGCTGCCTTGGCATGGCCCCCACGCCGTGTTCTTGTGTCACGAGGGCCAGTGACAATCACGAAGAGCCCAGTGCCCATATCCTGGCACATGGCCATGGAGCACAAAGTGTGTGTGGGGGGGTCTGTTTCTCTGCTGTGCCACTGATGTCCCTGTGCTCCTGCTCCCTGCAGGACGCCTCTATCGCCCACCGCTTCCACATCATGAGAGAAAAGCACCCTGAGAAATTCAACAGCAGGTAACAGCTTCCCGGGGTCCCTGCAACAGCTGGGTGTGGGGGGACACCCTGGTGATGCCAGGCATCATGCCAAGGGGACTTTGTGTTGGGCCAGCCTTAGGGGACAGGCATGGTGTGTACTGGGCATGGTGGGGGTCCAGGGCCAGGCATGGTGGGGATTGGGGTGCTCCTTCAAGCCCTGTGTAGTGTGTCAGGCTGCTGGAACTTGGCCATGCACCCAGTTACGTTCATTCATGCTTTATAATTAGCATGGAATTCCAGGACAGGCAGGAGCAGGCCAGGCAGTGAAGGCAGGGCAGGCAGCAGGTCACAGCTTGCTCCTGCTGTGCTTGGGGCATGTGGAAATGGGGTGATGGCAGCAGGAGCTGTGGCTTGTGACCCCCATCCCCAGGTTCAGAAATACCTGCTAGAAAAGTCCCTAAGGGACCAAAGTAACTGGCTCTGCCCTGAAATTGGCTTACAGCTCCTCACAGCTTACAGAAACTGATGCAGGGCATGAGCTGTGGTCAGGGGCTGCCTGCCATGGTGCCAGGAGGGTTCTGAGTTGTGAGACATCCCCTCCATGGGGTACCCCGTCCCCAGCAGCCCTGTCAAGATCGACCATCCTGTCCCATGCCAAGAGAGCACCCAGCACCCCTATCTCCCCCCTCCACAGGTTGTCCAAGCCAGGTCTGCCTGAGCCACCCCCTGTTCTGTCACACAACTCCCTAGGGTCATGATGCTGGCAGTCCCTCCCTACGATGGCTTATGTCCCCATCCATGGCTCGTGTCCCCATCCATGGCTCATGTCCCCATCCATGGCTCGTGTCCCCATCCATGGCTCGTGTCCCCATCCATGGCTCGTGTCCCCAGCACAACAGCTCCAGACAATCCCTGGCAGCCCATCCTGCTGCTAAGTGGGGCAAGGCACCACTTCCAAGCAGGATGCTGACATGTCTCTCTGCCCCAGGATGAAGAACAAGCTGTGGTACTTCGAATTCGGAACATCGGAGACCTTTGCAGCCACCTGCAAGAAGCTCCACGACTATGTTGAGGTGGAGGTGGGTTTCCTTGGGGGGGTCCCTGGCTCCAGCCACAGCACAAAGGTTTTTTTGAGAGCTGTGGGGCTTTTGGCTGTTTTGGGAGAGGGTGCCCCCATGGCTTTGACCCTTTATGGTGGCAGGAGGGCACAGTGGCTGGCACGACCCCCTGTTCCACCACGCAGCACTTGCTGCAAAGCCAGCCAGCTGCGGGCAGAAGAATGAGCCTGTATTCCCCACTTCCAGCTGGATTTGAGAGCGTGCCTGGAATACTCTCTCTCTAAACTCCATGCTGCTCCCAGCCCTCGTTGGATGACATGGAAACAGCCTTTAATTAGAGTCGGGAGGAGGGCCCTTGGTTGCTAAGAGTGCTGTCACTTCTCCGGTGGCGCTGGGGGGTTCAGGCTGTAAACTTCCGTCTCTCCTTATCTCTGGATAAACCACCCTTTTATAACTTGGGCTGGAGGGTGAGGGGAGGAAACCAGTGCTTGCTGGAAGGGACTGGTGGGAATCACAGCAGGTGCTGTGCACTGGGGTGCTGGCACTGGGCAGAGAGTGGGGCAGAGCCCGGAGAGCTGGCTCTGCAGATGTGTGCCCATGGGCAGAGTGACTTTGATGCTTCTTTCTAGATGGGGAGTTTCATCCCTTCCCTGTTTCTAGACTGAGAGTTTCATCCCTTCCCTGTTTTTGGACAGGGAGTTTCATCCCTTCCCTGTTTCTAGACTGAGAGTTTCATCCCTTCCCTGTTTCTAGACGGGGAGTTTCATCCCTTCCCTGTTTCTGGATGGGGAGTTTCATCCCTTCCCTGTTTCTAGATGGGGAGTTTCATCCCTTTCCCTGTTTCTAGATGGGGAGTTTCATCCCTTCCCTGTTTCTAGATGGGGAGTTTCATCCCTTTCCCTGTTTCTAGACGGGGAGTTTCATCCCTTCCCTGTTTATGGACGGGGAGTTTCATCC
>JAWWEE010000010.1:21603589-21627292 GCA_035221455.1 Xenops minutus
CCCCCCCCCCCCCCCCCCCCCCCCCCCCCCCCCCCCCCCCCCCCCCCCCCCCCCCCCCCCCCCCCCCCCCCCCGTTTCTTTTTGATGTTTTAGGAAAATCAGAAAGGTTTCTAAACTGATTTTTTTTGTAGATTTTTTTTTTTTTTTGTATTTTAAGGCAAAGCTATTCTTTGCAGCCCGGCTGCTGTTCCCAAAGCCCCTGGGGCCACCCCCATGGCTTTCCCAGTGGCAATGCTTGCAGGGGCAGCCCTCAATGCCTGCAGCTCCCTGGGAT
This sequence comes from Xenops minutus, assembly GCA_035221455.1. Lineage (NCBI taxonomy): Eukaryota > Metazoa > Chordata > Aves > Passeriformes > Furnariidae > Xenops > Xenops minutus. The sequence goes on from JAWWEE010000010.1 coordinate 21,603,864, forward strand.
GGCTGCTGAAGGAACTGGTCCACTCCATTTCACTTCTCCAGTCCTCTTTCCCAGGGGAGCTGGGGCTGCCCCTCAGTGCTGGCTCAGCTGTGCTCCCCCTGCTCAGCATGGCCTCAGAGCTGGGCTGTAAGGCTGAGGTGGGCAGGGAGGGGGGTCCCCACCTCCCTTCCTGGGTCCCCCACTTCTCTCCAGCTCCCCCCTCCCTGCTGCACCTCCTAACACTCGTCCACCACTCATATATCCATCCCTGCCTCCCCTGCACCAGGCTACATGTTTTCGTTGTAAATGCTGTATAGGAATTTTTTTCTTCTTTAGGTAGCTTCGGTTGAACTTTTTTGGTTTGGTTTTTTTTGTTTGTTTGTTTGTTTTTGTTTTTGATTTTTTTTTTTTTGGATCTGATTCATTCTTTTTTTTGGGGAAGTATGAAGATTAACTCTGCAAAGACTCGGTTGCTCTCCCCGTGGTGGCTGCAGTGGCCTTGTACCCATGGGGAGCATTCGGTTTTTGGGGAACCCCACCTTGGGGGGGACAGGGTTTTAACCATTTGCTCAGTGTGGCAGGTCTGCAGTGCAGAAGGGGTTAATCTGAGGACTGGTTTGAAGTATCTTTACTCTGAGCAGGGCTATGTATCTCCTGCAAAGCTGCATTACATTCTGTACTGTGTACAATAAAGGATCTTGCTTCATGTTCCTCCCAGCCTGCCTGGGCTCCTGCTTTGCCTGCCCTGTGGGATGCTCCCTGGACTGGGAGGGAGCCCCTGGCTGTGCTTTTGGGGGCTGAGTGGTCCAGGGTACAGGTTGTCACTTGGGACCTACAGGGCTGTGTGTCTGGAGGTGGAACCAGGTCAGCAGGGCTGCTCTCTGCCCACTTCTGGGTTTGTGGCTCCTGGACCTGGATGCTGCCATGACTTTCACAAAGCCACATCCAGTGAGAGGATCCTTTTGGAATGGGGGTGGCTTCTCACCAATGAGGTGCAATTTAATATTGCTTCTTGCCCAGGGTTTCTCAGTGAGTGGGTCCACCACTTTCCTCTGGCAACCCAAGCCTCTGCCATTAAGCAGAGCTAAAGCTGGTGGGGACTTCTCAGGGAAGCCCCTCCAGGAGTTCCTGGTAGCAGCCCCCCAGCACTTTATGGCTCCTTTTCTAGGCTGGGAAAAATCCAGGGTTTGCAAAAAGCTGAGGGAGGTGGGTGAAGGGCAAGGGCTGCTCTGTGGACTCAGTTAAAGGGTCTGTGTTTCCCCTGATGTGCTGAAGAAAAGCTCAAACACCCCAGGACTGTCCAGTCCCGTTGGCCTCAATTTTAGCTGGGCTAACCCAGTGTCCACTGGCTCCCAGCCCATCCCATGCAGGGTGGTGGGCTGATGCTGGTGGAGATACTCTGACAGCTCTTCTTTTGCAGGTTTTTATTGCCCAGCCAACCCCCATCCTCAGATATGGCAGTGGAGACATGGAATGTCCTTATGTGCCACGATGCTCTTTATCCACCTTGCCTAGATCCACTCCTGGCCACCAGCCACATTGCTAATGGGTCCTCTTTTTCCATGCTGCCTGAAATATTAGGCTGAGCAGAGAACTGGGGCTGTCCCCCAGCCCAGGCAGAGAAAAGCAGGTTCTCAAAACACCCACCAAAACCAATTCATCTGGCATGAAACCCTTCCAGGAACTAAATCACCTTCTCAGCCCCAGGAGACATCTCCTTGCACTCCTTAGGATGCTCCACGCCAGCCTCCCAATTTTATTCCCCCCAGAGCTCCGTCCTTTGCCCGAGACAGAAAAAGCCAGGTGATCTGAGCTGCAGACAGCACTCAGTAATCCCACCTCGATGGGGATTTCAGCAGGCTCGAGTGCTGGTGCTCAGGATGGAGCCAGGGGGAAACGGGGCCACCGGCAGTGCAGCCGGCAGACAGATGGCTCAGGGGGACAGGAGCTCAGGCTGGGGCAGGGCAAGGGGGTGGCACCAGTTATGGGTGAGCAGGAGGATGAGCAGGTAAGGCAAAGCCTTCATCCAGCACCTTGTCATACTACAACCCCTGAGCCTGGCTCTGCAAATCCTGCTGGCATCCCTCACACTGCTGGAGAGGAGAGGGAGAGGGAGAAGGAGAGGGAGAGGGAGAGGGAGAGGGAGAGGGAGAGGGAGAGGGAGAGGAGAGGAGAGGAGAGGAGAGGAATTCTCCTATTTCAGCCCATCAATGCAGGACAAAAGAGTTCAGGCCCCAAAGGGTTTGATGCCATACTGGCTTTTACGTCCTTGGGACACCAGGAATTTGTCCCTCACTTGATTCTGCTGCACATCATCTCTCACCCTCTTCACCCTCCATGCAGAAGGAATGGGGTTGCCTTGGGTACATGGTCCCATTCATCCCCAGCCTGAAGGTGAGGGACAAGCCACAGCTGCTCCATGTCCTGCCTGCACCTCCCAGGGATGGGGACAAGAGCTCCTAGGCAGCGCAGAGGCTGGGCTAGCATTTGTCAGGAGTTGGGGAGAGGGAGGGGAAACAGATGGGAAAGCTTCCCTGCTTCCTGCACACCTCCTGCCCCAGCAGATGCTGCTCCCAGGCACAGGGATGTGCCCTCCTCAGCCATGCTTTGGGGTGTGGTGGGGTTGGGGAGCACTGCCACAACCACCACCACTTCTAGGACCAGGAGCAGCTGGGGCCACCTCTACTCCATCCCCAGGATCAGCCACTTTGGGCCCCTCCTCACACACGCCAGCACTGTCTGAATCCTGCCTTCCTCCTGCTCCTCCTGGCTGCTGGGGAAGAGGAAGAGTGAGCAGAAAGGATGGGGAAGGATGAAACAGCATTTTGGGGAGAATTCCAGCCATGCAGACTGGGCAAAGTGCTGGTGCTGGTGTCCAAGCCTGTCTCCAGTTCACAGCTCCCATCTCTGTACAGTCCACGTGGTAATGAGCCCATTGGTTATTCAGGGGGAACAACAATCTGTGACACTGTGTAAGAAGGCAATTAGATGGCAGCTGGTATTGAATGGTGAAAAATGTTGGTTTTTTTTTTTATTTTCTTCTCTCCACTGTCTTATAATGTGCCCTAAGCTATCTCCTCCCTGGCATGAGAGCTTGGAGTTACCAGCTAGTCCAAGAGCTGTTTGAACAAGAGGTGCAGGTTAAAAATCATTTGGGAAAGAGGAGTGTATGAAAGGGAGAACATCATTATGACCCTCCAAACATCCATAATTCAGGGAGTACATTTCTGCTCTCCCTGTCTTGGAAGCATATAGCTGGACTGGAAAGCATTCAAAAAGCAGTGGAGACAGCCAAAAGGTCTGCTATGGGAACGTATAAATAATCTGGCACTTCCGACTGGAGCAGGATTTGTGGCTCAGAGACTTCATATTTAATAGCACATGATGGAGTTTTCCATCACTGACTGGAAGAGCATTTTGGGGAAGGATTACTGCCCAGGCAGCTTGTTCTTATGGCAGGACAGACAAACCCAGGGCTGAGCCTAGATGTGCCCTGTGGTCCACCAGGGGCAGGGAGACCCAGCTCCCACCAGCTCAAGTCCCAGTGACTGTCATCAAGGCTTCATGCCTTTGCTTTGCATCTGGTGCTACCAGGGAGGTAGGTCATGTCACAGCAACCCCTCTTCTCCCCAGCTCTTCAAACACTTGATGTTTCCAATAAATGCCCCAACTTGGCTCTTATTTACCTGCAGTGGCTGCTTATGTGGCATCAACTTCAATATGGGTTTGGGCTGGTGAGTAAGGAAAAGGTGAGAAATCTCCCCACCCAAGGGTGTGCAGGGCACCCAACACCCTTCACACAGACCTGGCACCATCTGCTGCTCCTGGCTGCCACAGGTTTGGGGGCAGCACATCTGGAGAGGTCTTTGCTATCCAAAATGTGGGTCTGGATCACTGACACTAAGCCTGCCATTCCTGGGCAGGCTGGAAGTTCTGACCCCACCTTCTCCCACTGAGAGGAGAGCCAGGACTCCACCAACACCCCAGAGCCTTGGAAGCCTCCAGCACTGAGCTCCCAGCCACTCACAAGGCACTAACACTGGAATAAGCCTCTAAGTAGCTTCTGAAACCATGAGCCAATTGCTGCATTAAAGGCTCTTGGTGTCACGGGGGAGGCTCCAGCATCCTCTTATCATTAATTGTGGCAGTAACTGGGTGTTATTCCTGTATTCTGTAGGTACCCATGGACTAGTCCCAAACAGTCATAGTCATCTACACAGGAGTAATCCTGAGGAAGGTGTCCCAGCCCATGGCAGGCAGGTAGAACTAGGTGGTCTGTAAGGTCCCTTCCAACCCAAATCCTTCTAGGATTCTATGATTTCTTGGCCATTTTTTTGGAGAGGCAAGCAGAATGACCCCAGAGGCTCAGAGTTTGGAAGGGGGATGCCCTCCCCTCATTGCTTGGGATTACATCCCTGCTGCATTGAAGGTCTGGGTGCTCACCTGACTGGGTGCTCCCTGTGTGTGGGATGGGATCCTGGGCAGGGGTCAGCCAAAGAATGGGCAAGACAGGGCAGAAGATGCAATAAAAACTGGTTTTGTTCCAGCTGGCAGAGGGGCAGACCTGGGCACTCGTCTGGAGTACAAGGAATCAGCCAGAGCAGCTCATTTTGAAGGCTTTTGAGTTTAATATGAACAAAACAATGCCAGAGGGGACAGGCAGCAACCCCCACAAGCTCCCACAGTCCTGGGCCAGCCCATGTGTACCCCTACATCCCAAGCTGATCACCCATTCTCTTGCCATAAGCTTTACTGGGACTCCTGAAACAATCAGATAAAAGGTCTTCAAATGGCAAGCCCTATCCCAGCACCCTTGGGCCTGGCACCCTCTGAAGGCTGGTCCCCTTTTTCCCTGCCAGGATCTAAGAGGATTTATCAAGCCTGACCTGCCCCCAGACTTGCAGGAACCTCTTTCCAAAAATCATCTCTCTGTTTCTTGGCCGCCTTGGACCCAGGAGAGGGCAGCAGCAGCCCAGACTGCAGGCTCAGCTACCCTTTCTGAAGCTCCTCTTCATCTCCCAAGCTGTGCAGAGACAGCTGAGAAAGAAAAACAATACATGGGAAAAGGAAACCAAGAGCAAAAACCCAGTGGGCAGGCGAGTGGTACTCTCCCAGCCTTTTCTTTTAGGGTGGGAGTGGGAAGAGAAGTCTTTGAAACCAAACTGGAGTGCCAGGGCTTTCATCCTTTTGGTATGGGTGATCCCTAGGGATGCTGGTCATGGCACCACAATGTAAGGTGGTGATGCTGGGGCTGTTTCTCATAGAGGTGGGAGGTAAGTACAGGTGACAACACACATTGTGTGCCCCTCACACTGCTGCAGAGATGCCAAAATCCCACGAGATGCTGCTCTGGAGCTCTCATGGCTTCACTCAGAGCACTCGAGGGGCATGAAACACGTTTACCAGCGCTCCATAAGCACAGTGGCCAACCTTGCCCTTGCTAAGTTTGCTGTCCCTGAAGGGACAGGAAAGGGAAGGCTGGAAAAAGGGCAAGTTTCTCCTTCTCCCCCTTGGCACCTCAACCCCAGGCTCGCCCTCATCCCTGTGCACTGCTGAATGCCACATAACTCACGCTGCCCACTCCCACTGGTGGAGGTCAGCACCTCCCTTGCAGCCGTGACCTTTCCACCCAGCCAGGCTGGCAGCAGCCTCCTGCCTCTCGTGGATGAGCTCAGCAGGATGAGTCACAGAGCAGGGGAGTGGGAGGATGACATCCTTGGAGCCTCGCTGAATTCCTGGCCACCTGCTTGAAGCACACCATGGTGAGGGAGCCAATTTGGGGTTTGGCTGCAGGCAGTTCCATTTCTGCCCCGTGGCACATGGGCAACTCTGTGCCCTGCTCCTGGCTCAGAGCATCCTGCTGAGCCCACAGCCATGTGGCCCCTGTTCTCAGTCAACTGATGCTTTTTTCCTTTCCTTTTCTATTTTTTTCTTTTTTTTTTTTTGTTTTAAGATCACACCCTCTGAAATCACAGAAGTGCACAATTATTGCTTACCAAGGCTGTTCCCCTGAAATGAGTCATGAAAGAAGGAGCTTTGTCACTCTGCCAGACACAGCCTGGCTGCTCCTCTAAATGGAACAGCACCAGAGAACAGACTGTGGCTCCCTTTGGGCAGCACCCTCCTGCCCCCAGGTGTCAGCAGCCTCCATCCCGAGTGTGGACAGTCTCCTGCAGTATTCCCACCCCTTCAGATGGCCAGCCCTTTTCACCCCATTTTTGGGTGAAGCCCTGCATGGTGTGTTGACATCTTGGTGACACTGTGTTTTGTACCCAAACTGTTTGGGGAGCTGATACTGTGTTCATAATTTCTGCAAAAGAGGGTTTTTATTCAGAAAACTACTCAGTCAAAGTCTTGCATCATCCCTCCATCCATCCCTCCATCCCTCCATCCATCCATCCATCCATCCATCCATCCATCCATCCCTCCCTCATCCATCCATCCATCCACCCACCCACCCATCCATCCATCATCCATCCATCCATCCATCCATCCATCCATCCATCCATCCATCCATCAAGTCCAGAGGTGTGTTGGCAGCAGGTTTTGGATGAAAGCAGGTATGGCTCCAGTGAGAATTTTTTATTCCTTTTTTTTAAAGCAATAAAGTGAACAGATTCCATCCATCAGGTGAGAGGATTTGACAAGATCTGGCCTGATTATTTCATTTCCCTTTAAAGCTGCTGATGGTTCAGGGCACTGCTGAAACCTGTCCCAGGCTGCACAGCTGCAGGCAGCCAGGGCTCCCTAGCCTGCAAACATGCCCACAGAGCTGAGCTTGTTAAAATGAACTCACAGCTCTGTCATGGAAGAGACATCAATGGGCAGGATCAGCACGGTGAGCATGATTTGAAGCCTGGGGCACCGTATGGTGAAAAGCATTTGGGGTGAAAAGAGCCTGGGAAAAGCAGCAGAGGTGTGGGAAGGGAGCTCTGTGGGCACCACGGGTATCTCCCAGCTCCTGAGCTGCTAGAATGGCATCACTGCCCAGAACAACATCTCCACCCCCACCAGCACCCTCAGTTTGGGGGGCTGACTCTGCTGCACAGCTTCCATTGCATTCCCAAATGCATGCCCATAAAGGTTTGCTCCTGAAGAAGCAGCAGCCCAAGCCTGGAAACACAGCCCAAACTCTGCTTCCTTCTAGTGCACATTTCTTTTTGGTTGTTTTTTTGTGTTTTTTTTTTTTTTCTGATTTATTCAGTTTTTCAAGAGTGTAGATGGTACTTCCTTTATTTAATGGCTTTATAGCATGCACAGGCATACAGGATGCACAGGCAGCCTGTTCTAATGCTTGATGATGAGTGAATAAACCTTTCCTAATATCCAATCTAAACCTCCCCTTCTGCAAGGCTTGACATGCACACAGGTAACCCAGGCACCAGGCTGTGGCTAAAGTTTCAAAGAAAATGTATTCCAACAGCCAAGAGCACTGCAATATATATCTAAATGGTCAATACAGCTGGCCAAAAAGGAGAAAATGGAAAGCCACTTTGGTGCTGTTGTAACACCACCTTTTGTATGAGTAATAAAACCCCAGGCACTGTGGGACCCTCCACACATGTCTGTGAGAATTTTATCACTTCCAGCACAGGAGTCACCTCTTGGCAGACAGATAAAGAGAACACGCAGCATCCTGCATGAGAAGGAACTCCTTCCCACTGTAAAACCCTTTCCTAGCAGCAAGTTTCCTTTAACAGGTGCTGAGCTTTCCCTCCTCACTGTTTCTTCTGAAGGTCCTCTGCTCTTACACCCTCCAGTTGAGGGAGAAGCTGTTTGGTCTCACCTCATCCCAAATCCAATGGCTGGTTTCCACACACAGCTGATTATACCCAAAGTGCTGCCTCTGATTTTCATCCCACAGGGTTCTTTCTTGACTGGCCTTGTCTTTTGCTTCTCTCCCAGTGCCACAAGTGAGTGGCAGCATCATCACATTCTCCTCTGAGCAGCTTCAACACGTGCCTGGTGCAGCCCCTTGATCTGAGGCTCCCAAGGGGCACACAAAGCCAGCTAGACCAATGCAGTCTGAAAAACTGAGAGCTCGGGCTGAATAGCCACAATTTTTTTTTTCCCAAGCATTTAAAACCAGTCTTGTGTTTCATAAGGGAAAGTCAGATCAGGTGGGAGGGAGGGAAAGCTGTCCTGTCAGTGATGCCACCAAGGCATCTTCCTTCCCTGCTTGGTTTCTGCTCATGGAATGGGAATGTTCAGCTCTATCCATGGGATTGGGGCAGGGAGGGCCATGCACATGGCTGGCTCCCTCCAGACAAGTGGCCAGTATTTAATTCCCTCAAAGCCTGAGGACATCACTGTCCTTGGAGAAGTTGCTGGAAGTAAATTGAAGGCATTTTGCTAAACATTTCAAGTGAAAGATATGGCAGGATTAAATTCCACTTTTGATCTAATCCTCAGCTCCCTCTTCAAGGGAAGTGCAGCTTTGCCTCCAGCCCCGGGCTGGTGCCTCCATGCTAAATCACTCTGATCCTAAAGTAAATAAAGCTCTTTGAAAAAGGGCAAATGTTTTCTCAGCTGTGCTTCTTCCCTTCAAATGCATGGCTGATTGAAATTTTTATGTCTGCAGACAGAAATATATGCAGTCAACAAATGCTCCACAAGATAACTGGGTTTTGGAAAGTACACTGTGAATCCATGGGATACTCCTGGACCACACTGCTCCCCTTAGAGCTTTCTCTTCCCCTTTCCTCCAGTGCTTTACATTTCATGAACTCCTAAACGAGCTGATTGAAGCCACTGCACATTAACCTTGGCACGCTGACAGTTCAGGCTCCTGGTGTCCTCAAGACACTGTTTCTGCTCAGCCCTGGAGCTGTGTTTGCCAGGGGAGGCAGCAAACACAGACAGCCCTTTGGCATGAGATTCAGCAGCGACTGGAAGGGCCAGAGCCCTGAGGTGGGTGCTGTGCCCTGCATGGCTGGGTGCTCCTTCTCCTCCAGCTCCACTTCTGCACCTGGAACTGAAGCCTAAAACCTTTTTTGCCATGTTCTGACGACAGAACATCCCACTCAGCTGCCCCACACAGCATTCCCACTCCATCCAGTCTTCATCCCTACAGAAACCTTCAGGGCTGTGAATTAATGGAAGTCAATACAAGGCATTCTACTAACTTCTTTATTTTTATTAAACTGTTTAAATATAATCCAAGCTGCTGTGCAATTTTGCCAGTCTTCCCCCTGCTGTGCTGCAAGGTTTGGGAAGGGTGCCTCATAATTTAGCTCGAGCTACTTCCAGCCTCCAGTAGGTTTATTGCTTGCAATAACACACAGTCTGGGCTTGACTCTGTGACTTCATCACTCTCCCTCAGAGACAAAAGATAAGCTTGAACATGTAAGTATTTTTAGCAATGCTGTTCTCCTCCTCCTGTGAAGCCATAAAACCCAAGGGCCCAGATCTTACAAGCCCCTTTTCCCAGCTTCAAGCAACCTACCCTTAGCCACACATTACAGGTTCATGGTGTGCATCATATGGCCACGTGTTCCCCAATCCTGATGGCAGCAGCCTTCCAGCAGTGGCAGAAGCTTTGAACACAACCCTTAGTGCTGTTTGCTCCCTTTCAAATGCCAGCCATGCCTTCTCCTTTTCCCCCCTGTACAAATGAGTGCAGGAGCAGTGACAAACACACAGACAGTGATGCCATTTAGGGGAGCACTCAGCTCCACCATACCCACCATATGATTTGGCCTTTTCTGGGGGACAAAACAACCTGCTGGGTCAAGTGGCCATGGTGGTCAAACACCTTTGCCCAGGAGCAATGCCAGTGAACAGAGAGGGAAGGCTGACAGCACAAGCTGGCAGAAGCTTGCCAGGCTTAAAGAGGGCAGTCTGGCCATTCCTGGCTGAGGAACTGAGAGCAAAGTATGTTCTAACAGCTTAAGAGTGATTTAATTGTTCTTTTGAAGTGCCAAGGAGATCAAAATAAAGGGCTATTTTGGGGGGGGGTGGGAGGGGGGAGGCTTTAATCCCCTTCTTAGATTACCAGAAAATCCAGGCTGAGCTCTGGTGGGAAACAGGAACAAACTGTCCCCACGGTCTCGACTGCACAGCCCCCACGTCAGGAGTGAAAAGGCAACCCCATGATGCTGAGACAGCTTCAAGTTCAGCTTTCAGGTGGCTTTATGTTCCCTGCACAGTGTCACATAGCACTGGGAGAGTGGATCTGCACAGCAGGGACCAGCTGCAGAATCTCCAGCTCCTGCCTGATGAGAGGCAAGTGAAACACTGCCAAGTGGCCCATCCTCTGAGCTCCCACCAGCCCAGTGATGCTGGAGGTCCTTGGTGCTGCCCATAGCCCTCCAACATGCAAACCAGTTGCCCTTCAGGTGAGTGAAAGCAACTCCAGAGCAAACCCAGCATTGAGCCACGTTCCAGCAGGGGAAGGGCATAGAAAATACACCTTATCTTGCTCAAACACAGAGCTCAATACAAGCAACGACGAAGGTCACAAGAAAAGGCTATAGAAGGGGAAACTGGAAACAACAGGGCATTGCATTTGATACCAGTAGAGATGTATCAGCAAGTCTTCCTGCAGGGATGGAGAAGACAAGCTATGGTGCTGTCAGCTGGTTTATGGGCAAAGAGATGAAATCTCTCCTCGGTTAAAGCTCTGAAATATGCTCGTAAGAAAGCTGGAAATTCCCTTCCCAACTCAATTCTGTGAAAGGGGAAGTTGTGGTTTTTTTTTCCTCTGACCTTGCCTGGACATGGTCTGCATGTCGTGTGATTGACCCAGGGGCACTCTATTTCCCACAGACTCTGCCTGAACATGCAATGAACTTCCAGGTCCTGCTGACGGTGCAAAGTTCAACCAAGGATGGCTCTGTTTAGCTGTTCTGGGGGCTCCTAATCCCAGTGGGTCAAAATGTTTAGAGTTAAAGAGGTTACAGGCTTTTCTGAGGGAGTATTTAAACTCCAGCTGTCAAACCACTTGCACAGAAGAAATTTATAGCATCAGGCAGCAGTACATTGAATGGCTGTTTGCTTGTCATTAATCTAGCAGCATGCATTGTTTTCACATTGTCCTAAGAGAATAATTAATCCGTGGCAAATCTATGCCTATAAAATTATAAATAGCAGACTTCAAAAGAGGACGACAGTGAAGAAATTCAAGGGGACACACACTGACAAGAGCCACATCAAGAAGGCTCTTGGCAAAGCTGTTGAAACGCCTTTGGGGACTAATCTTTTCAGAAATTCATCTAAAGGACTTGCAATCTGCTCCATATTCAGTTTAACTGTGCAGAAAAAAAAACCCCAACCACTTGCAGACTTTGTACATTAAAAGGAGAGTTAAAAAAAAAATAGAGTTTTTTCTCAAGGTCTAAAGAACAAGTCTGAAAACGAGGAAGTTTGGTGTTGCAATATCCCAGGAAAACTCAATCTCACTCTCTGTTGCTATTGTTCCATACTTTGGTCTATAATACAAATGCAAGTCTGGGAAATTAAAGGCTTCATGGATAGTTTTCTTTCTGTTTGCAGAAGAAAAAGCAGTGCAGGAACACGGGTGACATCTGCTGCAAGACCAGGACCATGTCTTCATTGCTTTGGAGAAGGTGAACCTGCTGCCACTGGTTGAGATGGCAGAGGTGAGGTACAACTCAGGCTGTGGTTGACACGAGGTCATGTCTAGGACAGCATAAGCCCTGCTCAAACTGCCAAGCCAAGACAGCTTTTCTGCTCCCAACCTTTGGGATAAAGAGGGTATTTCCACTGATTGAATGTAGGTCTGCTACAAACAGAGAATGAGGTTGGTGCTCATGGGAGGTGGAGGATGGTGGGATAATCCTTCCTGGAGCAAGTTCTTCTGTGAACATGAGAACTGAGGTTCAGGTTCCTCCAGGCACTACTCTCTGACCTTTCCATTCCCCACTGCTCTAGTGCACAGGCCCCTCTCCTCTGCAAAACCCTGCCACAAAAACACCATATGCCATTTCCCCATCTCCATCCAACCCTTTGTCCCTCCTCCTGCTTCTCCCCAGGCATCTCCCCTGCCTCCACCTGACCCTGCCTCATCTTCTCCCTGTGCCTCCAGCTTATCTGATGAGACAACGAGGCAGAAGACAGCCAAAGCTCATCTGGATCTTATGTGTGCCTAACAGGGGGAGCAGCAGCCACGTTGTCCCCATGCTGAGAGGAGCCCTTCAGCAAAAGAGGATGAAAGAGTGGACTGAAAGGTCACAGGTGACAGGGAGCAGCTCCCCAAGACTGTTTGTGTATAGGGAAGTCTCAGTTAGGACATTCACTACGAGGAAAACAGCTTAAAAAATGATGAAGGCAGCTTTTACTACAAGCAGTTTTCTCAAGCAAATAATTGGAAGCCCTGGGGGAAACAGATGAGATGGCTAGTTTGGGTGTTTCCAGTTTTTGAAGCTGGAAGAGCATCAGGTTTTTCAGTATGGAGAAACACAGTAGTACTGTAGTACTTACTCTGGTACTTGTTTTTCTCTTGGTTTTCTTTAACAGCTACAGAAATGAACCTGCTCCTAGAACCTGCACCAAACATTGAAAAGGAAAATGTTTATTGGCGTGATAAACAACCAACCCTGATGTCTCCCATCAGGTGGGACTGGCCAAGAGAGAAGAAGGAATAGAAACATCACAGAGAAACAGAACTGTTGAGATTGTAAAAGACATCTGGAAATACACCAAAACGCCTAAACATTACAGCTTGACTGAACACAACACAAAAATTTGGCTGTATCGTGCTCAGGATTGTTACTTTCCAAATGCACAGCTGCATCTGTTTCTTTTGTTGTTTATTTTGGTGGCAAGGCTGGTGCTGCTGTGGTTATTACAGGAGGGAGAAGGCTCAAAGGATCACCCCTTATCACCAAGTGCAAGATGAGCAAACCCACTGTTCAGCTCCGGGGTGTATCTTGCAGGGACTAACAAATACAAGAAGACAGACAAAAGCCAGAGAAGTCTGAAACTCACTCGAGGGGAGCAAAAACACCTCCTCGTTATTGGCAGTTTCCAGGCTGAGCCTTTGTCTGCTTCTGTAACCCCCTTCCCACCCACACACATTCCTTTCCAGCAATGCTGCTTTATTTGGCTTGTCATTATCTTTCTGTTAAATCCACTTAATTGGGGCATTTAACTCTTCGTGCTCCTTAGCAGTCACTCTGACAGCGCTGTTTTATTGAAAAAGCAGCCTTAAGGATTGCATTTCAAAACACTACGTGTTCTGTACCTGCTCTAAATTTCTATAGCTGGATCTACCAAGAACCTAAGGAAGAAAATCCCACCTGTAAGGGGTGCCAGCAAAACCCGTATAATTATGTCAGGAAGAAAAGAAAATTATAATATTTATTAAAATGAAATATTCATTTGGCAATTTGGGCTTATCTGGGGAAGTGCTGCAAGCTTAACACACATAAAAAATGCCCCAAACTCAGGGTAGCATCAGCTGCACCCACACTGGGAACTCTGTCAGTACAACCCAGCCCAAGCACACAGTTTTGATATGGAATGGGAGGCTCTCTCCTTCTTGGGAGATTGTCAATAGGGAGAGCTTGCTCTTTAAGGTTTGGATCCACAAGAACTGTTTTATTACTGAAAAAGTACTTGCAGGCCAAGCTGACACAGTCCCCTTCACTGGGGGTGCAGCACTAGGGCTAAAGCTGGACCTGGTACCCACATGCCAAGGCTTCAGCCAAAGTGCAAAGGGCTAGGGCAGCCAAAAGCTGGAATGGGCAAGAATCTAACTCCTCCACATCCTCTGCTAGGCTTTCTGCTGCTCAGAATACTACTGACCACTAACAGAGACCCTGCCCACAGATAGCACCCAAAAATCAAGGCTCTGCTTTAATCTCAAACCTCTTTGTCACTCCTGGATGGCAGAGTAAAACCCTCTAAATATTTGGGAGGGAAATCAGGAAAAAAACGTAGTGCTACATGTTCTTAATCCAGATGGGTTTTTTTTTCCATGTTCAGTGGTACACTTTCAGGAGCAAGGCACAGGGCAGGGTGTCTTTGTGAGGCTTTGGCAGAGAAAAGGCTTCCCAGCCTTTCCCTGTCAGCAAAGCCCCACGACTGTCAGTGAAAACAGCACATTTCTGACATGGCAACAACATGGGTTAAAGCCCAGGCACGAAGTGGGTGAGTTGTACTTTTAACACGTTAACATGCTCTACCAGAGGAAAAGCTGAAGTATTTTTAGCATGGCTGGAGTGTTTGTCTCTGCACCGTTCTGGCCTTTTTTGGAATTGTTAACTCTGGAAACAAATACAATAGCCCGTGTAATAGTGAAACACCACCTATTTCTTTTATTGTTTTCCACAAAGGAGACTGCAAGTTGTACTTCCAAAGAGATGAAAAGAGAAACACACATCAGCTGCTTTTGTCACAGCTCACCCCCCTCACACTGCCAGCCAGTTCACTTACTGTTTCCCTATTTCTGCCCATGCCCCCTGGCCTTTCCTACTTACATGCTGAGCTCTGACAAAATCTCAGTGGGAAAACCATTTTGCTTCACCATGAAATTCCATCTTGAAGGAGTTTGCCCCTCTCTCTTCTCTTTGAATGGTGTGTGAGGGCTGTAAGAGGGGTCAACAAAACACATGCCACATCATATGCAACTGCCTGACCATCCTGCCCCTCACATGGCCACTCAGACCGATTTCCAAGACATGTCTGGGAGAAGCATCTGTTGACAAAGTGATTTTACCCTGTTAAAACATCACCAGGCTGTGCTGGGGCAGAGCCCAGCAAGACAGTGAGGGATGAAGGAAACGAAGTCTAAGCACAAATGTAACCACAAGAATTAACACACAGCCATTCTGAGGACTGAAAGGGGGAACACAGAGAAGGAGGGACACTCAGCCTCTCCTATTTTCTTATCCCACTTCAAATAACATTCCCTTCCTCCTCCCCTCTGCCTGGCACTAACATAAAGCTTCAACAGAGCTGTAAGGAACAGATATCTGACAGTCCACACCACACATGGCTGCCATCACCATGCCCAGGGACTGGCAACACCCAGCCCACACATGCAAGTTACCCAGGAAAACAAAGTTCTTCAAAGGATTAATGGTGAGAGAGGCTGCTGTGCCTGCAGAAGGAGACTGTGGTTGATGTTCTGCTCTCAGACCAAGGGAGAGGAGAACAAGCCTTTTGTCTGTCCCAGTTCTTCTCTTCCTCCTCTTCAGAAATTGCCATCACCAGTTTGGGATTACATTCTCCAGTTCCTTCTTGTTGCTTCTGAAGTGGGGGACGAGATGGGGCCGTGGGGCTGCTCTTGGTGACTCAGATTCATCTCTCAGGCAGCAGGACAAAGAAAATGGCCTTGAGGAAGTGACCAAAGCTGCAAACAGCAGCCACGAGCCAGTGGGAGCGAAGGCTGGGGTCAGTATTCACCACACATTTCGTGATGTCTGCCTAAGGAGGAGGGAAGAGAGATCATCAGAGGGGGATGCCCACCTCAGCCACTGCTGCAGGCTCTCCCAGCCCCACACGTTTGCTCTGACACTTCTACACGCTGAAAGTTATTAAATCAGGCCCAAGAGCCCTGCAAAATACACTCTCCTCAGTCCCCATCGACAAGGCAAAGTGTCTCCCTTTTCAGCCACTGCCAAGGAAAGAAATGCTACAGGAAAATTGTCCAGCATTTTCCATTTTGGATAGCTAAATTTCTTCCTCTGTTTGAAAGGTCTAGGAAGCTTTGGCAATATCAGCATTCCCATCCTTTTCTGTTAAAGCCAGATGCTTCCCAGAGGTTGTCCTGTTTAATATCAGCTCAAGTTGCTTGCACTTTTTCTCTTGCCTTACTGTTTTCTTTGGAAGACATTCAAGCAAGCCAACCCCCGATTCAAATCCAAAGCAATGAGAGCTGTGTGTGTGGAAATATGTATGTTGGCAGAGATGCCTCCCAGACACGTGGACCAGATTCAAAGATCCCTTGGGCAGCTGGTTTCAAGTGCTAACAAGAAGAGAAGCTGGACTGCAATGAATAAAAAATAACAACAAGCCAGCAAATTGATGAAGACAGGCTCTCAGCTGGCAAGGGGAGGAGAAAGTGTAAAATATGCAGAGTGTAAAGGGAACAGGACACAGGTAGAGAGAAAATGACATTTTCTGGTGAAGGACTCGAAATCAGAAGCTCTGCCAGTGATACAAGTGAGTTGTGCTCAAACTCCAGCCTAGCACAAGGAGATGTGGACTGTGGTGGTATGACATGGGGTGCAGACTCTCAACCCTGAGATGCTCATCCCCAAAACAGGACAGGAAAATGATGAATACTCCAAGAATCTTCTCCAGTCTTTCTACCTGTGTTGAGGACACGGGTGAGCCTCACCTGACCAATTCTAACCAACTCTGACCATCGTCAGGAGGCAAAAGGCAGCTGAAAGGGCAAATCACAGTGTGTGCTTGGCGAGCACAGCAGCACTAACAGACCCCACCATCCCCTCCAGATCAAAGCTCTGCTGACAGCAGCCTCCCCCAGGTTGCAGCAGTTCCTCCCTCCCAGTGGCTGGAAGGTTGGCACACTGCACTTCCCTGCACCACTGATCTCCTGGCCACGTCGGGAGATGCTGAGCCCACGAATAACTGGCAAGCAGAGACTGCAGGAGGAATGAATGCAGGCACGTCAGGATGAGAAGAAACACGATGACAGGAGGAAGCTGAGTCAGCACAAGGTGTGGAAATGCTGCTGCTTACAGCTAAAAAAAACACAAGCAAACGTAACATGCAGCCAAGACAGCTAACAGAAGATGCTGCAAGGTGGTACCGGTGCTTTTAGGTACTTTAGTTGTATTGTGGAGGAAAGTAAAGCAGGTCTTCCTGAATACTTTCAGCCATGGCTTAGCACACTCACCCTATTTGCATCTGAAAAAAGTCTGAACTGATTCAGCCTGTTCAATTTGAGCGACCTGCACCAGGTTACGTTTAAAACAAGGATGTGCCAAGCTGTCCCTTTAGCTGAGAGAAATCACAGCGTGCAGGTACCTGCCTGAACATGTGGGTTATGGTACCTGATCTCTCTTCTCCCAGACAATGAGCTCACTGCTCTAACCAAGAGAAGCTGCACTCAAGAAGCATTTACACATTTGTATGGGGCTTGCTCAGATAAGCCAAATTGCTCAGCTGTGTAACAATTGCCTTAGCTGCTATTATCCAAATCGAGCATACCTGATAAGGCACTGGAAGTGAAAACTTCAAAGGTACTTCATAAACCAGGTGTTTGAGCCTTGTCAGGCACTGATAAACTGCTGCAGTGGCAGTTTGATCTTCTGTGTTAATTGTTCAAACAAACTCAAGTCACATGCACAGCTTTGTAGCAAATGCTGCTAGGAAAATGAAAATCTTTCTATTCTACTGTAAAGCCACTACTGAATCTGCAAACTCTCCACAGGGAGGGGTGATGCCTCAAAAGTGCAAACATTTCTCATTCCTCCTGAGGTTTGAGTTGGGTTCTGTGGGGTAGGGTCTTCTCCACCCTATGGAAGCAGTATGGGAACCTGCTGCTGAGCAGGGAATTTCAAATGACTCTCCAAGGACTCTGCAGTGGCTTTTCTGGAGCAGCTCAGGGCAGGGTGGTTAGTCTTGGCAGCCACAACCTGAGCTGATACATAAAGAGATGGGGGCCATGTGCACAGGAGAAACAAGGACTTTGTGCCAAGACAAACTAACACCAGCTAGCCCAGGCAGTGGGTGAGAGGGTCCCCACCACAGAGTTGCTTGGTGTGTTTGGTTAGTGAACAAGGCTGTGAAACACTCTGCTGCAGTGCCTAGACCAAGAGGAAGAACATTCAGGGAAGCACAGCACAAGAAGGCAGGAGGATTAGCAGCTTTCCCCCAGACTGAAGGGACCACTTGTGTCTGGTGGGCAAAAATCCCTTTGTTGCAGCCCAGAATTGCTCATGGGGGTGCTGTATCAGCACAACCCAGCAGCCTTCACAGTCGTTTTGCTTGATGGGGGGCAGTGAGATTGGCTTCCCTTCCTTAGGGCCAGATCCCAAGAGCAACCAGCACAGGAATGCAGCAACTCCAATAGGAATGTGCTGCCCATCTAAAGAGGAGTGATGGCAGAAGGAGCTAGCAGGGGACTTATCTCCTCAGCTGCACAGAACCCCTGCTGATCTGGGGATGGGTTTTGCAGCTTGTTTGCTTCGCAAAAAACTCGCCAAAAATATCCATTTGAAACTATCCAAACACCCTCTTTTGAACTCTAATAAAGTCATACAAAAACCAAAACAAGATGCTAACTTATCACAACCTGCAAGTTTTACCAACATAGAGAAAAACCACTTGGAAACTAGAAGGAGACACATTCCTATGCAATATTTCTGCTTTAATGAAATTGGATCTTTTCCAAAGGAGAAATCGTTTCACAGGATACATTTCAAGCAGCTCTACAGGTAGGCAGTTAAAGTAAGACTCAAATAACACTGAGGCAGGGACAGGCATTCACAGGCAGGAACAGTGCTACTTAATCCCAGGATATCCTCTTTACCTGTCTCAGCACAATGAATTGTGTGGATGCAAAATGGAACAGACCAGGGCACTCAAAGCAAAGGTTACTTTTAGCCCAACCCCACAGTTCCCTGAGTCGGCTGGCCTCGAGGTGACACAGTTTTAGAGAGGGCAGGGATGATTTAAAGTAGGATTGGCACTCAGTAAGCACAAGGGATCCAAAATCAGAACAATGCTACTTTCCCAGTTGCTCTTCACCAAAAAGGTGCCTTGGCTCCTGGAGGACCAGCTACAGGCACACTTGGGAAGTCTTAGCACAGAGGAGCAATACTGAGTTTGGAAAAAGACATTCCCCTCTCTCCAGGTCTGTGCAGGGGGGCAGCATGACCCATTTCCTGACAGCCCAGGAATAAATTTCTTGGAAAAGAGGGAATTTGCTGCTGTGGCTCAGTGTGGAAAGAGTGCATGCCTTGGGAACAAGATGTCCCATGAGCTCAGTGGAGTCATAGGGCAATATTTAGCTCCAGGCAGCATCTGCCTGACAGCACAACAAAGCACTTTGGGCTCTATCTCTCCAAGGAGTGTCCGTGTCACACAGGCACATGGAACCTGGTACATACACACAGCACTGAGCTGCCAGACACTAACACAGCCACCCAGTCAGCCCAGTCTGCTGGGGAGGTCACTGGAAAGCTATTCCACAGCACCAAAGTAAAGTTCTTCCTCTGAACAATCCTCCACAGGAGACAATGCTCCCACTGGGTATAGAGAGATCAAAGAAGTCAGATGCTTAAAGGTGAAGGGAGAAATAAGATGGCAAGCCCCATTTGTTCAGTTTCTGGAAAGGAATGGTTTGGGTTGGAAGAGACCTTACAGACTATCTTGTTCCACCCCCTGCCAAGGGCAGGGACACCTTCCACTAGACCAGGTTGCTCCAAGCCCCATCCAACCTGGCCTGGAACAATTGCATGGATGGGGTAGGCACAGCTTCTCTGGGCAACCTGTGCCAGTGCTTCACTGAAATGACCCCTATTTACAGACTCCCACTATGACTGGCTGTAGCTCTGGAGAAGATCAGGAACAGAACAGGTGCTGGTGGGCCAGGATTGAATTATTTTGGCTCAGCTACACAGGAAACTGAGGACCAGAATAGCTGGTGATGTTGAAGGTGGGACCAGTAACAGCTATCTAAGTCTAGCACAGGTGTAAGCAGGGCAGAGGGTTGTGGAAGAGAACCTCACACAGCCTTTTTGGGCATAAAGCTGCAGTGGGGGCACTCTCACTAATCAGGTTATTTCCTGACCTGCCCAAGTTTGACCAGCCACCATTTCTTACCCAGCCTCCTCTCCTTTTCAGCCACGTCACTAAAGTCTTACGGACAAACTCTCCGAGGCAGTCGACGATGGTGTGAACCATGGCTGGCTGTGCGTGTCGCACACAGTCCACTGCCAGCCCAGCTGCCACAGCATACAGAGACACCACCTTGCCCCACGTTATGCCTGGGAAAAGAAAGAAAAGGCATTCAGATTTACACACACACACAAAGGAAATGCTTCTCCTTCATTACACCACGCACGGTCATAGTTCGATATGTTCCTTCACCACGGGAGAAAAATACTAGGGGAGCAGGAGTGGGGAAAACTCTCCACACAGGGAAGTAGGGTGAAATAATCTGACCTTGGTGTGGTTTGACCACCTCTCAGCACTGGGTGCACAGCTTTGGAGAAAGCAGCCCAAAGGCACGCCCAGAATAGGGAAGATGTCCATCACCATGGTTTGTATTGCCCCTGGCTCTCAGCCACGCACATGCTGCACAGGAGGGGATGGAATTCAAATAGTTTGAACAAGCCGAGGTTTTTGTCCTCAGGACAACTCTTTAACACCCTTTAGACAAAGCATTCCTGTTTTTTTTCTGGATCAGAGAGAGCTGTTCCAATGTGACACACAAAGCACACGAGATAAGCATCTTCAGTTCTACCATGGCACAAAAGCAAAAAAAGGGAGGCAAAGCCAAAGGGCCAAGAGGGTTCACAGAATCACAGTTGGAATGTAGGGTTCACAGAATCCTGAACTGGAAGGGACACACAAGGATCATCGAGACCAAACCCTGGCTCTACACAGGACAGCCCCAAGAATCCCACCACGTCTTGTCCAAACACTCCTTGAACTCTGACAGGTTAGGGGTCTGGAGAGCCCCTTCCTAATATCCAGTCTAACCCCCCTGACACTGCTTCATGCCATCCCCTGGGTGCAGTCACCAAAGAGCAGAGTGCCTGCCTCTCCTCTTCCCTTCATGAGGAGGTTGTTGATCAGGGTTGGCATCCTCTTCAATGTAAGGAGCACCTGAAAAACAGGTAGCTTCAAGAATTTGGCCACTCTGCCTAGAGTACTTAACACTGGCTATCCTACACCACTGAGGGCAGTGCAGGAATGGAAGGTCAGTCAATTATCTAATCTCCCACAAGACAGCCTTCCTGCCAGGCTGAGCTGCCCGCAGCAAGTGCTCCATGGAAGTTGTTCCAGCACCAGTCATCTTCCTGCTAGTGCTAGTGATAAGCATTTGAGCTCAGCTCTGGGTACCAGCCAACTTCCTGGGGTCTCCCCCATGTTTTACACCACTGGGCATAAACCCCTCATGCTTAAACATCACAGCCAGCTGTCCCTCAACAGGCTTTTATCAGGACCAGTCAGCTGGAAATGCAGCCCTTTTGCTCCCATGCAGGACCACCACTGCACAATGCCACATGGATTTCCTTTGGATATGCCAGGAAGTTGAATTCTCCCCTGGAACAGCCACATTTATTAAGCATCCTGTGAAGTGTTTTACAGTGTTAGGTCTCTGTGGAATCTGTCCAAACATAGCCAGGAGCCTGGTGAAGTTCCAGCATTTAAAAACCACACAGGGCTGTTCTACAGGGTTCTGACAAGAAAGAAAAGGGGTGAAAGGATGGGAAGATTTGCTCAGTGCCCAGATCTAACCCCTGGAGGGGTTAAACACACCATCAGAAAACTGGATGTGCTCAGCAAGCAAAAATACAATTTAAATGGGGTGAATAGTCTCCCTTCTTCCTTTCACTGCAGTCCCAGATCCCCAGGCATCCCCATGTCTGGGACGGAGCTCCAGCCTCCTCACAGCTGCTCCCACTGCAGCAGAGCACCCCATATTCCTTAAAAACAGAGCTTGCAGAGCATTTCCACAGTTCTTCCACTGAGTGAGTCAAAAAGAGACACTCACACTAACACTTTTAGGAATCACTTTTATTTTTCCTTAAATAAAAAAGGTTCTGAACTTTAGAGGAACTCTTCAAATGCCAGCCACGGGAATACCTTGTTAGACCAAAGAAAATCCATTCAGTGTTCCAAAAAAAAGCCACTTCTCACTCATGACTACTGTAAGATCAAAATCTACAGATGATCCTTTTGTGAGGCTCTGCAGCAACAGTAACAGCATTTGCTCAGTGTCCCCTGTGATGCTCTTCTTCCCCAACACTATCCCCGAGATCAGAGGAAGTTATTAATAGTGCCAAAGCAACTGGTATTCTTTTTCTGGTTTTATTTGCTGAGCAGCCCTGCAGTGCCCCTTCCCTGGAGCTGTCACTTTGGAAGTTCACTGCCTGTGTGGCATTCACACTATTTATTTGCCTTTCTCACATTGTGTGTCACCATGACAGCCAAGCAGAATGAGCCAAGAAGAGACTATGAAACCACATGAGAAACTCCTCAGACAGAGGGGTTCTTCCAGCAAGAAAGAGCACCAGTGCAGGTCAGTATGTCTGTACCTAATGGAAGAGGTTTAAAGGTGTTACACTCCTTGCTGATGGTATCTCTGGGACTAGAGCCTCAGCTGGCTTATACTCAGCTTTAGTGTCAGTTTTACAGTTCTCCCTCCCTGCAGAAATGTGGCTCCTTGAACCTTCAGTTACATGAACCAAAGTTACACAAAATTCCAGGGAAGAATTCACTGGCTTATTCCCAAGCTTTTCCTGACAGCACTCTTTTAAGTATCTGAAGCAAGTCCATTAGCCCTGAGATATTTACATGAAAGTAATGAAGACTGACAGGGCTGAGGTCACTCTGGTGCAGAAAGACAGCTGCAGTCTGGCTTGACTTTATTTTAAACCCAAGTTTCTCTTTGCAACAGAAGAAACGTGCATCCACAGCCTGTGAAAGATAATGGCTCAAGAGACCCACGCCTTCTGCAGTACCCAAGAAAGCAGCTTACTCTAAGAAACATCACTCCAGTGGGAATGGAGAGGAAACCCTTCAGCTCCAGCTTCCCTGCCAAGGTTCTTCCATAGTGGTACCTGCTGCAGGGCTTGCACAAGGTGAAGGCTTCTCTGGCATATGGAGAGAAACCCTCTCTCCCTTTCACCAGACAACAGAAAAAGGAAGAGTTGTTGACCAATGCTTATGGTGGTGGATGTGGAGGGCTTAGTAGTCACATCCTCTTTTCAGAGCATGTCTACCAGGGTCAAACCAAACTTTCAGTCTGCTTTTCCTGTTACCCACACAGCCAGGCCATGGGGGTGGTGGTGGTGGAGGAAATTCCCTCCTGATTTTCATGTGTCTGAAAGTCCTATTGTCACTGCTGGAGGCAGAGGATGGAGACAGCTGGTTGGGCTCCTCACCTGCAACAGCAGGGCACAGCTTATGCTCTTTTTTTTCACCAGTTACAGAATCACACAATCAGCTAGGTTGGAAAAGACCTCTGACATCACCCAGTCCAACCTTTGACCTAACACCACCCTGCCTACCAGACCATGGCACTAAGTGCCACATCCAGTCTTTTCTTAAATACCTCCAGGGATGGTGACTCAACAACCTCCCTGGGCAGCCCATTCCAATACCCTATTGCTCCTTCTCTAAAGAACTTCTTTCTAATGTCTAACCTAAACCTCTCTTGGCACAGCTTAAGACTGTGCCCTCTTGTTCCTACTGCTGGTTGCGTGGGAGAAGAGACAAACCCCCATCTGGCTGCAACCTCCTGTCAGGTAGTTGCAGAGAGCAATAAGGTGTCCCCTGAG